>CM052719.1:48230876-48311912 GCA_028551405.1 Uromys caudimaculatus
ATATTAGCCCTCTATCAGACGTAGGATTGGTAAAGATCTTTTCTCAATCTGTTGGTTGCAGTTTTGTCCTATTGACAGTGTTCTTTACCTTACAGAAGCTTTGCAATTTCATGAGGTCCCATTTGTTGATTCTTGATCTTAGAGCATAAGCCATTGGTGTTCTGTTCAGGAACTTTTCCCCTGTACCCATGTGTTCTGTTACTCTTAAAATGGCAGATATATATATATGTAGCAAAATGTTATTCACTAAATAAATCTAAAAGCAATGGGAGTAAATAACAACTACAGTACAGATATAGAATTAATTGTTAACAAAAGTAATAAAAATGGCTAAGAATTTCTGCAGTTCAGTATACTTCAATAAGTTTTCATGTGTTTCATTTTATATATTATTTAAACAGATTATAATTGAATAAAATACTTGTTGATGTTTAAGATAATTGTTATAATCATCAACTAACTTAAATAGTAACCATTTTCAAATACACTTTTATTTGTTTTGAAATTTATATTCTCATAGATGCTTAGACTAATAACTCCATCTGCTTGAAAGAAATTAAATTACTTAGAGATAAAAATGATTTCTAGTGAATATTTTATTTTAACATTGAAAACCATGTATAATAAGTCCTGCTATTACATTTAAATGAGTCATCATATGTTCCTAATTTATGTATATATATATATATATATATATATATATATATATATGATAATAAAGAGCTTAGATTTTATTAAGGAACTCCAAAAGTTGAAGAAATTCTCACGAAAAGTCCTTAAGTTCACATTGCAGTGAAGATCTCTATTGAAATACACTTGCTTCTGGAAGTAACGTCACTGAAATCCTCTAGAAAAGAGACCCTGATTCAATTTTCTGATAACAGATGAGGTGGAATCTCTTTCCACAGACTTGTTTGTTCCCTTTAATCTCCTCATGTGTTGACTGTTAAAGTCTTTCTTTTTAAATTGGGTATTATTGGGGCATAAAATCTTTTCATATTTTGGATAGCGATCTTCATCAGATATGTCTTTTGTAAACCTTTCCTTCTTCTCTATGACTAATCTTATCATCGTCCTTTTATGTCCTCCAGATAGTTGAAATTTTAACTTCAGTGAAGTCCAGATTATCATGCTTCTATTATATTTAAACATTAAAAACCAAACCCAAATTCATTGAAATACTTTATGAATTTAACTAGGAGTTAATGTTTTTATTTGTTCACCTCTGTCATCCACTCGGAGACAGTTTGGTGAAAAGTAAAACTTTTTAATAATTATTTTTGTTTATTGTTGCTCTTCCTACCCCGCCCCTATATTTGTGTGTGTGTGTGTGTGTGTGTGTGTGTTAGAGTGTGAGTGTGTGTGTGTGTGTGTGTGTGTGTGTGTGTGTGACTCAGCCTGTGTATATCATATGGCATATGTACCATCATCAGTCAGTACCAGCCTTCCAAAGTGTTCTCCTCCCACTTGATACTGTTGCTGTCTATTTTGAGGTGTTTTTTTTTTTCTTTCTGCACAATGTTAACATTGGTTTTTTAAGTGTAAATAGGATAGCTTGCAGTGATTTCCGTGGGGATGAAGTAGAATCTATGGATCAATTTGTGTAGAAATGCAGCTTGACAGTATTTAGTTGTCCTGTGCTGGCTAGACAGTATCTCTTCATTTATTTAGGTTTTTTTTTTTAACTCCATTTATCAGAATTTTTTCCTTTTATTTCATCATGCCAAGCTTCAACTACAGGCCATATAAAACTGGCACCAGTGGAATTTCCACTAACTCTTCAAGTTTGGAGTCAATTAATATTCTAAAGAAAAAAGCCACTGAAATCCAGGTTGATCAGTCCAAAGCCTTCATCAGTAATATTTTCTGGGCAATGATTATCCTCATGATACTAAATTCAAGGGGGTATTTTGGGTTGGGTTTGATTATTTTGGATTTCTAGTAGATAATAATAGCAACATGCAAAAAATAGTTTCATTTCTTCTATTCACGTGGAAAACTTTTGTTTCACCTAATTTTTCTTTTATATCAGCCAGGACATTGCAGAAGACACAGAAAAGATCAAGTCATATGGACACATACTATTGAAATTTTAATAACATATTTGCCAGAATTATAAAATAATATTTATGTGCCTAAAGAGATGAATATTTGATTTGACAGCTTGTGAATACCAGCATGATATAGCTCCTGAGTGTTAATTAGACTATAACTTTATTACACCACACTGATGTGTTTATAAAAAGATAAAGAGATATATATGTTCCATGGTGGTGTGTGTGGTGAGGTGTGGGGAAAGGGGTGGCTCAGTGGCCCATGCCTAGGCATCCCTTTCCCCCATGAGGGACCAGCCACACCACGGTATAGTATAGAATAGAGTTTATTCAGGGCATTGGGAGGGGACCTACGAGGGTAGTAGAGGCAGAGAAAGGCAGAGAGAGGGAGAGAGTGGAGAAGTAGAGGGACTGGCCATGACCATGTAGAGAGAGGGGGGTAAGAGAATGGGGAGAGGGAAGAGTTAAGAGATGCAAGAGAAAAGCAAGAGATAAGAGAGAGAGAGAAAGGGCAAGCAGCCCCTTTTATAGTGGACCAGGCCCACCTGACCGTTGCCAGGCAACTGTGGGGTGGAGTTTAGACAGAATGCTAACATTCCCCCATTTTGGTTTAATTAAAAAAGAAAAATTAGAGACAGGAATAGGGTCATTGTAAAATCTGACTGCTTCATGCTGGCATTTGGGGTGACATGTCTCTGAGGAACCTAGAAGAATGGGTTTGGGAGATGTTTGTCCAGTCGTAGGAGTTGGCTGTTTCCTTGATGTCCAGGGCCTGTAGAGCTATCTGAGGGTAGGTCAGAAGGAACAGGTCCTGTAGAAGCGTCTGTGTCTGAGAGAAGTTTGGAGCATCTGAAGGTTGCTTCTCTGGAGCTGTCCTGGGTGTAGTAAGCACGTGAACTTGATGAGATGTTGAAACACATTATTATAGGTAGAGAAATAAGGTTAAGTACATTTGGGAGAAACAAAATTTTTTAAGATGTACATTTTAGATTCAGAGGAATCCCACCCTTTGGAATAGGTAGTAAGTGGGAACTTTGGGCAGATGTACTTTTCTGGATGGAGTCTATTGGGTCCATGAGAGGCAGATCTGAGTGGTTTGTCTGTGGCTTATAAGTTTATAAAAGAGATAACAACATGAGTTAACAACATGAACAGTCTTTAAGATGAACCTTTTGTGGAGCAGAAGGGACAAGATTGAAAAGTTGAAAAAGTTGTATCATATAGTGGAATGTTTTATTAGAGTCAGGCAAATTTATAGGAACTCAGATAACATTAGGGTAGTGGCATAGCAAGAAGAGGAAATATGAAGCATTTAATTAATGTAAACAGAGTTTAGGTAAGGAGATAGTAGATTACATTTGTGAAAGCTTAGCTGTCAATATAGTCAGAAGTCTGAGAAATAAACAATAATCTAGCAGTTATATTATTTAAAAAATGACAGAGTCCACTAGTCAACAGTACCCCGGTCTCTGTGGCAACTGCATAGCAACTTGGGCAGAGTCAGTCTGGCTTTCAAGGGTAGAAGACGCAGGGCTTTTTCTCTGTGGAATGGACACAGGTGACATGAGAAGTGCACTTACCTTGGTTTAGCCAAGCCCCTTAAGTCAAAATATCCAGTTTTGTCCACTGCGTTTTCAGTGATTGTCATATCACAGTCTAGGCAGTATCCTGTAGCTATACACTTACCACTTACTCACTTATAGTAAAGTTCTTTCTTATATATATATATATTGGTTTTGGAATTCTTTTTTTTTTTTTTTTTTTTTTTTTTTTTGGTTTTTCGAGACAGGTTTTCTCTGTAAAGCCCTGGCTGTCCTGGAACTCACTCTGTAGACCAGGCTGGCCTCGAACTCAGAAATCCACCTGCCTCTGCCTCCCGAGTGCTGGGATTAAAGGCGTGCACCACCACTGCCCAGCCGGTTTTGGAATTCTTATTGTTGTACTCAACACAAATATCAAAATAGTTCAGGTGAAATTTAATAATAGATAGTAGTATTTCAAGGAAGACATCTAATTTTAGTAGCAACCATAAAATGCATATTTAAATAACATCAATTTAATTATCAGAATAACACATTTTCTTTTAATATTGTGTGGATAGATCATTCAGCACTGAAATATCATTGGTGAAATTGTGTTTCGAACTTGTAGTATCAAGATATATATTGAATATATGGTTTTGGATAAAAATCAAAATTAGAAGTATCTATACTAATAGGCACCAGAGTTAGTCATTTGTACTAAGGTTGGTATTCCAGTCTTTTTGTAGCCATGAATTGAGACACAATCTGTTTTCTATCCTACCTTGAAGTTAGAGTATCATTGTCAATGACCCAGGACTGATGGATTGCTGATTAACGGGAATGGGAGAAGAGTTTGGAAATGGGAGAGAGTGCAGGTTAGGGGACATCTGTTTCACTAGCTGGCCAGATTCTCTGGGACCACCTGTGGCTATGGAAAAGTGTAGGCAGCTTTGGAGCATCTGGAAGTGCTGGTTCGAAATTCTGTCAGATACATCTAATTTACATCAGTTTTCAGCAAGTTCAGGGCAAGCTGGTTTCAATTTTGAACAGTTTGCAGTCTTCAATTCATTGGAAATCTGCTGGGACAGATATAGACTAGGAACAGAAGGTAAAGCTAGGGAGTTTTATCTTGGGTATATACTTGAAACTTTCAGGTCTGTGGTCCTGATAGATGGAGTGTGGTAATACTCCCAAGACTAGGGAAGCAGGGGGGGGCGGGTGGAGGGAGGAGGGAGAGAGGGAGAGGGAGAGAAAGGAGGGAGGAGGAGAGGGAAGAGGAAAGGGAGAGGAAGAGGGAGATGGAGAGAGCTCTCAGCAATAGGCAGTAGATGGGGAAGCTTCAATTGTTGATTTATTTGTGGCAGGTGAATCCAAGTTGTGATTCCCTGAAGCTTACATATTTTTTAAGTGTACAAAAAGATAAAAATTTTATATACACTGCCATTACTACTATTTGTAATCTGTACTGAAATCCATATTGTTGAAAAAGCATTAAATTCATACCTTTTAAGTCATAGCAAAATTGTGGCCCTTCACATACACACACACACACACACAGAGAGAGAGAGAGAGAGAGAGAGAGAGAGAGGTTCTTTTCTTGGTTAAAAGCATGAATGCTCTTTTCCTTTGTTTGGAGATTTTGATAATGATAACAGTAGTCAGTTCTTTGCCAAGGGCTAGATTAATAGCTTATCAGATACCTACTGATTAATGTTAAAACTCAAAACTTTCAAAATCTTAATAAAATGTAGCTCATCTTAATATAACAATAGCATATTGAGAAGGAAAGAAATCAGAAACATTTCTCAGTTTTCATTTGCCTTAAATCACTTCCTCATGCCTTTAATGTCCTTCATTTATTTATACAGCTTAAATCACTTTCTTAGGCCCTCACTACTTACTTACATTTTTATATCCTCAGACACTTACCAGGTACATTTTCATAAATTAATTTCTTAGGTCCTTGCAATTTTCCTCACCTTTAAGCCTTTTCTTTCTCCATCCAATCATTTACTATGAGACTCAAGTGGTGGATTACTGAGAGTAGTCACAGCAAAGCAAGTTGCTTTAAATAAAGGCATAGTAAAAAGGATTTTAAAATCTGTTTCGTGAGTTTGTTTCTTTCAGTGACTGTGAAGTCTGCCTTTCCTAGCAGGAAACCAAGCAACTGTAGAAGAAAGCAAGGACTGCTTTTTACATATGAAATGAATAGTCCAGGAAGATGTAGCTTTAAGAGAAAGAACTGGTTTGCTTCATGAGGTCAAAATAATAAAGCTACAAGTTGGCTTCCATTGTAGTCCTCCTCTTCCTCCTCCTCCTCCTCCTCCTCCTCCTCCTCCTCCTCCTCCTCCTCCTCCTCCTCCTCCTCATCATCATCATCATCATCATCATCATCATCATCAATGATATGAGAATAATAATTTAGGGCAAAAGTACAATCCAAATGATCTCTATATCAGTTGTAATGAAAGAGACCTACCTACTAGCTGCATGGTTACACTAGGCTACCCCATGGTAATCTTGATTTCATTCAGAACAAAAACTGTCACACAGGACAGCATTATCCTTTCATACCAGAACCAGAAGGTTTGAGAAATTTTCCTTTGTGGGAGGAACTTGGAAAAACTAACCTACGATGCCAGGCAAAGTAGGGCAGTCAACTCAACAGTGTCTACTATTTGGGTAGGCCCTTGAGACAGGTGAGACATGCGGCAGTTCTTTGTCCAGTGATTAGTGGTAACACAATCCAGGTAGAGTCTTCTGTGTCCCATCTTCTTCACTGAAGACCTAACAGGCATTTCTGTCTATAATGTAAGCTTTTTTGATTAAACACTTTAAATGCTATGTTCAGAAGATTTCTTGAAACTTCAGGGACAATTAACTGTCAGGTATACAGGATTTTAAGCAAACTTTACTTATTTTTAGTAACTTGCTTTTAGACTTAACCTTGAAAACCTACAGAAGGTTAAAGCTTGTCCCTCTTTAAAATGAACTACATTTATACTTAGTTTGACTACAAACAATTCTGGGCTTCTTAAAATGTTTAATCATTTATAAGGTGACAACTATTAACTTACATGTCTTAATTATCTTTAATGTCTTAGAAGTTAGTACCTTTTATATGATTAGGATTTTATAGTTTTATCCCCGTTAAATTTTAGTTTTCAGTTTTCATCAAAATAAAACTTAAGCCAGAAACACAGTCCACAGAGAGACCAGAAACTTGACTTTTCTGATCCTTTCATCATGTATCTTTACAGAATATCTCAATTCCTTGTATGATTCTGTTTATCCAAATTCTTAAAGCTTAATAGAGTCAGAAAAGCCAAAAAGGCTAGACATATATCTTCTTGTCAGTTGCTATTAACCTGAGTAGACTTGGCAAATAACAAATCTTATTTATTAAACATGTTCTTTCCTATCTATTTTCTTAAGGCTAGTGTTCAATGAAGTTAGCAAACGCATAAGCAGTTAGATGTAAAATTTTAAGCCTGCTTTTGATAATCTGAGTAGAACTTTATAATCTTAGAAATTTATCAATATACCTTATAATATACCTTATCAAGTATACCTTATTCATAATCAAACATATGTTGCTTTTAGCTAAAATTGTCTAGATGTGGTATTGAACAGTTATCAAAGACATAAGTAATTAAGCATGCACCTCTAGGTAGGTTTATTTTAAACTGAATAGTCTTTTATAACTCTCAGAAGTTATCATCATACAAAAATTCATCATAATCCAAAATATTTTGGAGACCAAGTGATGTCTCCTTAGTCTAAAAAGGAGACACAATGATAAACAAAGGGCTCAGTATAACCAAAACGTTGTGTGAGTGTTGCCTGAGTTTATACCATGTGCTCATCTTAATCAAGATGGTGGAAGAAGTTACATGACATGCACTCTTTCTTCCCATTAGTAACGATGGCTGCCAGGCACGTGGTCGCTTCACTTCTGGCGAGTTTAATTACAAAGGTGTAGTTGAACCTCACAGCTGCTATTTAGAACCATCTATTTTTCTAAACTTGAGTAGAATCCAAGTTACATATGCAGTATGCTGTAGTATATCGATTTTTCTAAACGAGAGTTGAATCATGTATCTAGGGTGCTGTAGCAAATTAAGATAACGTATGTATAGATTTTTTTAACTATGAACCTTTTGTTATAAGTTTAAGGTGACTTTTGGTTATGGAATTTACAGATTTTTAAACCAAACCCAGTGAACTTATAAATCCTGAGATAAGAGATTTTTTTTTCCCATAGAAGAAAGAAAGAAGTTACATAGATAAAAGATTTTCAAAGGTTAAAAAGGAGAAAAAGTTTACAGATAAGATAATATTGGGATCATTTGCTTGTGAGGTCATAGAAATTGCTGCAATTAATAATGTTGAATTTGAGTGTGCCATCTATGGGCATGGAGCATCTATGTGGCCAAGCCATTGGCAGAAGGACACTGAAACTTTAATGAAATCTCTCTGTCCAAGGAAGGACAGACAAAGTGTCACAGACAGGAACTCCATTAAAGGATATGTTCCGATAAGCTCTGAGAGGAAGCCTACATAACAAAAGAGAACAAGGTTGCTGTGAGAGACAAGAAATAACTCTATCAGAGGGAGGATTAGAGTATCATAGAGTTCCGGAAGTGTACAAGAAAGCTGAGAGCCTTAGCCGACTGTGCCCTGGGGGACGTGAAGAAATTCCAGGAGAGAAATGAGAACATGTAGGTATGAAGCAAGGGTGTGTGTGGGGGGGGTAGAGACTTGCCGAAGACAAATGTCTCAAATCGCAGAGATTAGGCACCCCTTTCCACATGATGGAAGCATTGTGGGATGAATGGAGACTCCTAGCACGCCAATATGGCTTTTACAGTAAAAGGAGGCAAAGCAGAGAGAGACAGAGACAGAGACAGAAACATAAACAGAGAGAGAGACAAGACAGAGAGACAGAGAGAGAGACATGGAGAGAGAGACAGAGAGACACAGAGAGAGAGAGAGAGAGAGAGAGAGAGAGAGAGAGAGAGAGAGAGAGAGAGAAAGAGACAGAGAGAGACAGAGACAGAGAGAGGCAGAGAGACAGAGAGAGAGAGACAGATAGATAGAGAGAGAGAGAGACAGAGAGAGACAGAGAGAGACAGAGAGAAAGACAGAGAGAGAGAACTCTTTTCATGTGATTGGCCTTCCAGGAGGGCCTACCAGGGTCTAGGAGCCAGAGATCAAGAAATGCCCAGAGTCTCAGTGAAAAAAATTTCAAATCGAAGAAAGAAGCAGCTAAAGAAGCAAACTCTAGAATTTAGAGTCAAATATAGTGAGTGGCAGAAGCCAGCAGAAACAAATGATCCCATTGACAACGTGGTTCAGTCTGGAGAGACTGAGTCCTTACCAAGGGAGCTCATATATGCTTCTCTCTGGTTTCAGGTACCAGATCTATAAAGTGAGATGTTTCTGAAGCAGATGTACAGACAGGGAACATAAGACAGTTTCAAGGTCTGGTTGAGGGGAAGGATTTATTGTAGATATAAAGGAGATTACAGCCAGAGGTAATGAAAGAAGGTAGTATACAAACGTGGAAACATACTCAGTAGATATCAATATAAATAAAAAAATGTTTATGAGATGAAATGCCATACACAGTGAGGCAAATCCAGTATTGGACTTAAACATGTGAAGGATTTCCTAATTAACAAGATTAAAATTTTCTAATATTAAATATATTTAAAGCAGCAAATGAGAACTGTACTAAACTTGCTCCAGTGTCATAAACATGTATATAACCATCTCCACAGTTCAGTTTTCTCAAAGTCAGGAGGAAATATTTACATCCCTTAACCAAAAATTGTCATTGTTGCTATTCTTAAAAATCTATACTCTCAAAGTTTAATTTAAAATAAAGTTTGGAAGATCTGAAATGCATGTTTTCTGAGGAAGAAAGTCTCCTTGACTATTCAAAAAGTTATTTTCAAATTTATGTGACCCTACTTCAGGTAAGAAATAGTTACTTCCTGCCCCTTCCTGTGATACTGATCTCTTGTCTAAGTGCAAAATACACACACACACACAGACACACAGACACACACAGACACACACACACAGAGAGAGAGAGAGAGAGAGAGAGAGAGAGAGACTAGTAATTAGAAGTAGAATTTAGACAATAATTATTTTCAGACAAGAATATGATCACAATGTATGTTACTTTAGTGACCTGTGATTTGTTTCTCAAACTAAAGACCCTCTGAGCCTCATCAATATTTAATGAAGGAAAGAAAGCCTCCCCTTTACCAATATTTTGTTTATCCATGAAAGAAGAAACAGTTCTAATATTATTTCAAGTTTTACAGAGTTTAAATTGTACCCCTATCCAAAGATAAATGACAGCCTATAGCAACAGGCAAAAAAAAACCTGTAAAGAAATACATAGTTGATATGTTATAATTACAAGTCAATAAAAGAAAATATTTTAATTGGCTCAGACAGATGATGTCTAGTCAGTTACTTAAACAAGGTAGAAAAATGGAGGCAAGAGCTGAAGAGGAGGTCATGGCAGGTCAAGGAAGGAGGGTCTGCTTACTGGCTTGCTCCTCCTGGCTTGCTCAGCTGCTTTCTTATAAACTCAGGACCAACTAGCACAGAAATTGCCAACCCACAATGGGCTGCTCCCTCTCTGATCAATCACTAATTAAGAAATTATAGTATGATCTTATGGTGGAATTTTCTCAATTTGGATTGGCTCCTTTGAGATAACTCTAGCTTGTGTCGAGTTGACATAAGACTAGCCATTACAATTAGTGACTTATAAAAATATTCCTTGAAGTTAAAGACAGTGAAAATTAATGAAGAACTCTTTCTATATTTATAGCATCCATTCTGCACAGTCAGCTCCACCCCCAGCTACGTATGTGGCCTGGTAAGAAACTGTTTCCTACAGCCATTCCCCTTAGGGCTTCCTCCCCCTGGACCTACCACATTTCCTCGGGCCTCTGATCAGTTGGACTCAAATTTATATCAAATACACTATCCAGCTGACAAGCTACAATAAAAACAAAATAGTAAATCTCCCCTAAAGACCAGCAACCCTATAATACTTGTTTCCAATGAGAAGAAATTGGATGAATCTGAGAAAACAAGATCCAAAAAGTGATCATAAGAAACCGCAAAATAATTACCTTAACAACCCTAATAGCCTTAAAGAGAGCATGGAAAACTGTTGATTGACATCCAAGAAAACAAAGCATACCACTTAATGAAATGGTAACTATTCCAGACACAATATTGAATTAAATAAAAGGAGAAATAGTGAAGGAAACCTAAACTAAAATAAAGCTATAAATATGAAAAATTGATGTCTAATAAAAATACAGTGGAGAGTCTTACCAGCAGAATGGATTCCATGGAAGACAGAGGCAGAGGGCGTGAAGACAAAATAGAGGAATTTGATAATCCAATTAAAAATGCTGTCTTTAAACTCTCGAATGGAATATATAGAAAGTCTGCAATAACACATAAAGACAAATATAAGAATTATGGAAGCAGAAGGACAATTCTAGATCAAAAGCATGGAAGATATTTAATATAAATTTATGAATGAAAATTTTACAGCTCTAGGGGAAATGATGCTTATACAAGAACAAGAAGAATACAGAACAACAAATAGAGAGGATGAGTAAAGAAACTTTCCATGGCATTTTGCAAAACACTAAATATATAAAGCGAAGGGTAATAAAAGTTACATGAGAGAAGAACCAAGTAATAAATAAAGGCGAGAAACAGAAGATCTCTCAATGAAAACTGAAAATTCAGAAATGTTTGGAGCAATGTGTGCTAAATTCTAAAAGAACAGTGTTGCCAAACCATATTATTTTATTACAGAAAAATATCTGAAGGAAAAAAGAAAATATATTTAGTAAAATAGGCTTCAGGAATCCCTGACCAAAATCACAGCTCTATATAGACTCCTAGAAGGAACACTCTGGATTGAGAAGGAAACGTAACCCTGAGAAGGATAAGATTATCCAAGAAACTATGATAAAAACACAGACAAACAAACAAAAAACAGGGCAGTATTTATGCCAAGTATGAGTAAGGAAAAAAAAAGTACTTGGTCCTCTTGAACCCACTCGCTTGTCCCCTTCTCTTGGTGTCATTTCTCAATCCCTGCACCCTTCTCTATGGTCAAGTTCATTTTGGCACATGAACAATGAACTAGAGGTTTTATTTAGTTTATGATCAAGAACTAAATAAACAATTATATTGTGTATGTACAAAGAAAAATAAATATATGGACATGTATAATTATTCTACCCTGGAACATGAGCAAGTAAGTCTTGTTAATAGATTTTGTGGTTGTTGTTGTTGATTTTGTGACGAATATTTTAATTAAAGGAATTTATTTGGAAAATATTTATTTATTTGTTTATTTATTTGGCTTATTTTTTAGAGGATGCAATTTATGGTTTCCTACATTCATCCCTCTGGGTTTGACCAAAGAAAGAATATCAAGATGGAGAGAGTATAATAAAGGAGAGATGATTAAATCATGGCTTCTGGAAAACAGGGACGTGATCAGGCACTTTGAAAGATAGCCCTTTGAAGTCCTAACACCCCTAGTACCTTCTTCCTCTAACCTTGCCTGCCTTAGCATTTTACGGAGTTATTAAGTCATCAGTACTTTAGGCTATTCATTAAGACAATTCCAATCACCTCTCAGAATCAACAGTCAAATCAATCCTTCAAAAGATGTATTGGAAAACACTTCATTACCCAAATATAATGCAACCTGTATGTTTATAACAAACTCAAGGTACTACATTAGAATAATTCAGCAGTAAGGTCAAAAGATCTCAAGATAAACCAGAGATCTTCTCTAGTCTGGTTTATCCTAAATACTAGATAACTCAAGACTGGATTTTATCAAGATCAAAGTAGAAATGAATGAGAATCTAGGTCAGGAGAGCTTTGAAGTCCTACTGTTTGATACCAAATCCTTAACAGACTTGGAGGTAATTAAATTATTTAGTTGATCTTGACTTCGGTGTAAGAAAACATTCAGCTCCTTATAGCATGTTTTCTGTCAGGATAGTTAAACCTTTGGGAGGTCCATTTGCTGGGGAATACTTATGTCCTGTTTCTAACATCCACTTTTTTAAGGTTTTTTATGTGTTTGGTTTTTTGCAACATAATAGTAAGCATGACAGGCCGACACCATCTCTCCAACTTTCTCACTTGTAGGATGTTGGGATTCTTGGTGAACAAGCTGAAAACTCTTGAGTAACATGTTTTGTTTTGTTCTGTTGTTTTTGTTTTTTGTTTTGTTTTGTTTTTATGGCTTCAGGGTGAATGTATACCAAAAAGAGAGAGAGAGAGAGAGAGAGAGACAGAGAGACAGAGAGAGACAGAGAGAGACAGAGACAGAGAGAGACAGAGAGACAGAGAGAGACAGAGACAGAGACAGAGAGAGAGAGGAGAGAGACAGAGACAGAGAGAGACAGAGAGAGAGACAGAGAGAGACAGAGAGAGACAGAGAGAGACACAAATGTAGAGACAGATACAGAAAGAGAGAGAGAGAAACAGAGAGAGACAGAGACATAGAGTGACAGAGTTGATATGGAGAGACAAGGAGAGAAACACAGAGACAGAGACAAGAAGCAAAGAAAGAGAGATGAAGAGAATAAGAATATAGACAAACAGTAGCACAGATAGACAGTGGTATTTTATCAAAAAAAGTAACATGAACTGTTAGATTATATGAGTCTTATTGTCACAGAAGTGTCACCCAAGAAAAGAATAAAAAGTGACATAATTGCAATGTTCTTAAAATAATTAAAGCATCACTGAAAATAAATCTACATAAATCACTCTTTCTCTTATAGTTTAAACAGCAAAATTTTAATTTTCTGAATACTTGCTTCCTAAGAGAATAATGAAAGTTATCTTAAAAATTCTGAAATGCAAGACCAAAAGGAGCCCTTGATTAATTGAAGCCTCTGAAGGAAATTATGGAAGATGCCTTCTTGTGTTCCTTTAGGCTGTGTTTAAAATATTCATTAGGCAAGCTAAAACAAATTTGAATTCAGAGCCAAGTATGTTATTTTTATTCTATTTTAATTAACCAGCTTTTAATTTGAAAACGAATGGCATTTATTAAGAAATATTTATTAAAATGTTCCTGGAGAAGAGTAATATGAGGTATGAAACATTTTCTTCTTAAGTGGGTATATAGTTAGGAAAGTGGCCGTGACCACTAGTGTTTTAGCCAAAGGATCCTGTATTAAATTACTTAATTCTCCCTTTTCCCTTGCTTCTTCTACTCTATTTTCCTTCATCCATTTACTTACTTATTCAATCATATTTATTGAATGTTTATTTTATTAAAATTTTGTACAATGGGAAAAAAGTCCTGGGTTTTAGTTAATTTGATAAGATATTCATAGAGGAAAAATTATGTGAATGGGTTGAGAAAAGAGTTCTCTTGGTAACAGGGAACAGAAATAACCAAGGGGAGAGTTCACAGAGCAAAGTTTATGGACCATTTATCCTGAAAGATATTCTTGGCACTTTCTAATTATTTTTCTCACATTAACCTTTTATGCCAAAGAATCCATATTTTCTATTACCCACAAAAAGTAAGGTCACAGCCATTCAGCTTTCCTTCAATTCCCACCGCTTGTGGAACCGTACAAGAAACATGAATAAAGTCAGCCTCATAACCTCCGTCCTCTGCTTTTAAGCCACCAAAAAAAAAAAAATCTACTTGGAAGAGAAATGTCCCTATTAGTAGTACTTTCATTCTTTATCCATGAAGACGGTGTTTTATACTCTACACAATTTTATGACAAATACCACATCCTAGAGAATTCTAAAGTGGGAACTAGGGAGATAACACAAATAATTCTAAAAATATGTTTAATATAAAAGCTCAAATAAAATAATTCAAAGTAGTGCTAAAATTTGCTGACAATTGATTTGAACAGGAAGTGCACTGACTAGAAAGGTTCAGGTAAAGGAAGTTGTTAGTGAAGGCCATAGTGCCCTTGTTATGCAGAACAGTGTCTTCTGGTGGACTCAGTGGTGTCCCACGGTGTCATTGTAGATCATGCATCTTCCTTTTAGATGTGGAGGAGTTGATCAACTACAGTAGGCAATCAGCAAACTAAGAAAAAAAATGTGAAATTAAGAAGTGTCAACTGACCTAGACCCCTGATATCTCTCAGACACTGAGCCACCAACCAGACAATATAGCACTAGCTGATATGAGGCCCCCGACACATATACAGCAGAGGACTGGCCTCAGTGAGAGAAGATGTACCTAGCTTTGGAGACACTTAAGGCCTGGTGGAGTGGGGGGTGGGGGTGGGGCATCTTCTTGGAGATGGGGTAGAGGGAAGGAGGTATGGGATGGGGAGCAGGGGGAGCAGGCCTGAAAGGGGATGAAGTCTGAACTGTAAAAAAGGATTAAAGAATAAAAAAAGAAAAGAAAAGAAAATATATTGTCACAGTGAACTATCAGTATACTGCTAATATATTACAGCTTCCTAATCCAAAATAAATATTTTACACAAAAAAAGAAATGTTTTAATTAAGGCATCTTCTAACACAAGCTCGATTCTTGGCATTGCTGTGCTCTGAGACACTTAATTTCACAGTTTAATAATCTCTTTGACATCAATTACAGAATGGCCCACAAGTGGCCCACTGCTTACCTTCTATGTCCAGTGAATATAATCTCACATGCTGTAACAGTAAATATCACCTAAAATGACAGAATAAGAAAGGTCCTCATGATATGAGTTTATCTTGGATTGTCAGGGTCAATGATAAATACTATCATATCAGTTCATATCAGACACTCAGAGGGAGTTTGACATAGATGTAATAGGAAAAGCTACATTAAGATGAAGCAGAGAAAAATTTAGTCCTAAACATAGGACTGTACAAAGCTACCATGAGCTAGAAGAAGAAGAGTCAGATTGTCACCTGAGAACCCTGAGATTATGCCTCTGCTCACACTTGGATTTGAGTCATGAAATGCTTTCAGATATTATCCCCGGTAACTGTGGAATAAAACTTATATTATCGCAAATAAAAAGATTTTGTGATTTTTTTTTCCCCCTACAACAGGTCAAAAAACTGTATTCTCAAGAATTCTAAGTTCTATTTTTGGAAGTGTGATCTCAGTAAAGGGAAGTCAAGATTATGATTGGACAAATTGCACAGATGTCAAAACGGTGTGGGTACTTCAGAGGATGCTGTGGTTACAGCCAATTTGTGTACAATTCCAGGCGGTGATTGCAATGGCATCTACTGCCCAGCTGCTTTCTGCTGGCCTGTGTGTGGAGAGGCTCCAGTGAGGAGCTTGCACATATTTTTAGCTTGGAAGAAAGTGACTTCTCCTTTTAACAGCTCCATTATCACTAAATCCAGACCTAGGAGACATGACAGAAGCATGAAGAAAGTAAATATGAGGTTCAGGGGTATGTAGAAGTCACAGGAAATCAGCCGAATATAATTTTATTTGAATGGGAAGGATAAAGATTTCATAACAGAACTAACGGTATGCACAAATGTAAGTTGCAAGCTGGCTACCTATGCACCTGTATTAGGGATAAATATGTGATGTTTCCTCGTGGAGTCAGATTATACTCTATACAAAAAAGAAAAAGAAAAACAAAACAAAACAAAACAAAATGAAACAGCAAAAACAATTGGACCTGAGTACTCCTTTTCTTCCTGGGCCTAGAAGTACCACGCTCTACACACCTACCTCCATGGATTCAGTGATGTCCTTGTTCTATTATATTTAATCTAAAAAATAAAGTGGTCACTCATAGATTAGTGAAAAATCCTATGAAATATGTCTTGTAATTTAGAGGGTAAATAATATCCATTGGTGATAAAACACAGATTAAATAGTATTTGAAAGGCTTTCTGATAATATTTTAGCTGTAGTACAAGTGACTAGGATATAGTTAATTAAAGAATCTGCATCTAGCAGATCTGCCTCAGCACTTTCTACACTGTGGCAAGGGCACATCATTGAATATCTATGTGTTTCTTCAGGATATATAATAAATACCATCTAGTGGAGATAAAAATATTATGGGGAAAATTGTGCTTCTCTGTTTAATTATATTAATTATTTTCAAGCTTGAAACATACTGAAGGTTTTATGTTGTTTATCCTTTGTATCAGGGTATGACATCAAATGAAATACAAATGTGGTAGCTTCTCTACTTTGCATTTGTTGAGGCTTCCATTTTCAATGAAGCAGGAAGAAAGGAGAAACAATTATGACTTCTGTGAAGATACTACATGAAAGCAAAGCTATGTTTTTCTTCTCTGAACTTTGTCTGGCCTTTAATGGCTGTTTTCTTAAATAAAATGCAGCAGTTACCCAATGCCAGCTTCTGCTAAAGCTGTCAGGTCTGTTTCTTGAAAAGCAGCTAAAATATGTTCTTCTGTGTGTAAATGGAAAAAAAAAATCAAAAGCATTTTTCACAATCAAGAGACAGTTTGAAGTGTAAAATACGCTTTGAATGCTCAAATAGTATTCTTCCTTGTATCTTTTGTAAATATAATACTGTTAATCATTTTCTTTGAAGTAGAGGTTCTTGTTTTGTTTGTTTTATTGTTTTTATTTTGCTTGTTACATTGCATATCTCTCAATGTTTCCAATGCAGATACCCTTGTCTAAATGTAGCATCTCCTTTGTTTCTGAAAGTCACAGGTTTGCTGTTGTCAGAGATGTTACATGATTGCTCGCAACTGACACTATAGGACTATTTCAGCCTCAACTATGAATGCAGTTAATGTTTGAAGAATCACTTTGCTTGGGAACACTTAATATTTGAAGCCAACTGAGTGAACATTCTCATAGGCTGAGATCTGATGCCCATATGCGCATTGATCACCAATGAAAATGAGATAATTTTCTTTTGTTTTATGTAATGCTTTACATGTATGCATTTGTGCACGTGTGTGCATGTGCCTGTGGATGTGCGTGTGTGTATGTGTGTGTGTGTGTGTGTTCATGTGTGTACGTGTGTGTACAGTGAGTGTAGTCCTCCAGGAGGCCAGAAGGGGGATCAGTTCTAATAGAGTAGGAGTTGAAAAGTTGTACGCCACTCATGTGGCTGGTGGGAACCAAAGTCTGATCCTCTGTAATAGTAGTATATGCTCTTAAGCCCTCAGCATCTCAGCAGCACCAATGGAAGATTGTTTTAAAGTCAAATGCAATATACATCAAACTCATTTTCACATTTCCTAAAGTAGAGCTGATATCTTATTAAGACATCTCAGTGTCAGGTAATCTTGCATAACATTTACGTTTTACATTTTAAATTTTATAATGACGTCTATGACAGGAATATTATAAACAGTAAATAGCAAAGCAAAACACTTGGTTTCAAACTTAAATTCACTAACATCAAAACTGTTAAGATAACTAACCTGTATATTTCTCTCTCCTTAGTCTTATTCCTTGTGTATAATATATAAAAACAACAAAATAATACATTATAATTTATATATATATATATGCATATATATATACATATATATATATATATATATATATATATATATATATATATATATATATATATATAAAGAGAGAGAGAGACAGATAGACAGGCAGTCAGAGACAGACACACAGACAGAGACAGACACACAGACAGAGACAGACGCACAGAGACAGAAAGACAGAGACTACTTTAAAACTGTGGAAATGTAATTGTTGTAATTATGTTTTGCATTGTACTAATAACCTTCATTAAAACAAATTATCATTTTATAAAAATTATTCAAAAGACTAGAACTCTGTGTATGGTGATGAATTAGTTAAATGTTTGTCATACATAAAATCATACATTTCTAATATTTTTGCATATGATCTTCTGCAAATATATGTGTGTCCAGTCCCAGTTCATAAATGGTTTGTCATGGATTTTGCCAACTTGACACAACCTACATTTATGAAGACAGAATCTCAAGGAAATTCTATCCTTAAATTAGCCTGTGGTTTTGTCTGTGGGGCATTTTCAGTATTAAGAGATGTAGGCAGGGCAAGATTACTGTGGGTGGTGCCTTGTCTGGGCAGACGGGCATAGGCTGGATAAGAAAGAAGGCTGAACTAGCCAGAGTTGCAAGCTAATAAAGAGTTTTAATTTTAATTTGTTTTGAAGAATAAGAATAAATCCTAACACACAAACACATACACACACATCACTTACTTATCATATATCTGTTGACTGTTTATACTAGTGTTCAAATTACTGACACAAAATACAGAGATCATGCAAATGGTAGTTTCTGTTGTTGCAAGAAGTTTCATATAAGGCTATCCAACTTTTACATAATTTTGTCATACACTGTTTCATCATTCATGGTAGCCTATAATGTTACCTGTCCCCTTGGCATAAAGTCATGAAGACAGCCATGCTTTCTAAAGACATTTTGCAGTCAAGAGGGGGAATGTCCCTTGATAAGTGTATCTGCTGAAACACTGTCTCTTCATTTTGATAGATTATAAATACATACTTTATAATGAAAATAAAATGTTTGATTTATATATTGAATGAGCAAGCAATATATCATGCTGCTTTTGCTATAGAATTCACAGGGAAAAGTACTCAATTTAATGTTGACTTACCAGATTGTGTTACTGTCCCTTGTTCATTGGGCTAAGAGTAAAAATTGTGTTGCTACATAGAGAATGATGCAAACGTACCTGTGAAATAATCAATTACAAATGCCTTTCATTTTAATGTTGGCGTCTAACATAAACCTAGCATTTGTATTTTTATATCTTCAGGACTGTGAATTCCCAAGCACTGAAATCTGATTCAAGCATTTAGGTATTAGAACATATTTTTTTATTTGCTCTAAATTGCATTATATTCTTTTATAAAGATTTTTTACAGTGTCCTTTGACACTGTAAAAACTGTTAGCTGTTTCTTCGAAATCTCTCTCTCTCTCTCCAAAACAATTCCTCTTTAATGTGAACATATTCTATCTGTCCATGTGTATTAGTGGTCATTCCATGTCTACCCCTGACCACCATCAGATGACTTATATTTCTAATCCGAACATGGCTAGCAATTTCTAGACACATTTAATGTCACCCTAACCCCTTAAAACTATATTTGATTTATTTAGAAACACTGTCAAATTCTGAAATCATACTACATGGGCAGCATGTGTTATTATGCTTCTTGAGTATTATCATGTAAGTAATCATATTAAAACTTTTGGTTGGATTGTTTAAGATGAACCGAACCTTGGTGATGAAGCCGAGGATCTTGTAAGTGAACAAACTAAGATGCAGGAACGTTTCTGGAACTCATCTCAAATGGCTAATGATATGACCATATATGAAGCAAATCAATTTGAAATGAGATTTTTTTTCAGTGTTAATCATCTTGGAAACATCCTCTTTCTGAAATTTATGTACATCTTAAAATGTCAATTTTTTGGTTCAAAGTACACTGTAAAATAGACAGCACACTTTGTGAAACAGTCAGCTAAACAGACTATGATGAATGTACAGAAGCAGCAATGAGGACAATCATGGTTGGGAGAAAAAGAAGAAGATAACTGAGCTGTTACAGGAGGCTTCCTGGTGACTTATAATAACTAAGCAGTGGAGAACAGCATAGACTGAAGTGTACATGAGAATCAGAGCTATTTCACCCAATAAGTTTCTCTTACCACTGGGAGTCCAGCTCCATGTGAGAAGACTTTTTGTACTAAAACTACCCCTGCTATTTGTGGTTTTGCAGCAATTACACATAGATATTGGCAAATAACCCACTTAATGTTTCCTGTGGTGAGACTTAGAAACTTGTTAGAGAACAGGACTTGTGATGTCATAAATTAACCCTGAGCACTTTATTTCCTAGGTGCATAAACATCTCTGTCTTCAGGGAAAGGGATGTCCTTATGCAGAGGTTTCTGTTAGAAAGTAAATCAAGTTTTAACCTCAAATATCAAAATTGAGAATTTACTTCCTTATTTGTAAACACATCTCAGAGTTGGTGTTGAAAAAATATTATTAAATATTTTTCAGAGTTTTACCCATCCTGAGTTTTGTATTTCACCAATAGAGTAAATTACACTGCCTTCTCCGATGGGAACACCATAAAAGCCAAGGTACAGTAAGGTTGTTCAGTGACTTGTGTTTTCCACAAGACTGAAGACCAGAGTTTGAACCCAGAAGGCACATTGTAAAGGAGAAAATTGACTTCTAGTAATCCTCTCTTAAGCTCTACATATAGGAATGGAACACTGGGTCATAAACATAAGCCCACATATACACTACACAACACACACATACACATACACACACATTAAATTAACAAATACTATTTTAAAGTAACAGCAACTTTATATTTACCTTCTGGCATTAAAGGTCTTTCTGTAGCTTGAGTATTGAGTCTAACGTGTCTCCCAGTGATTCCTCCAGATTGAATTCTTCACCTGTCACTGCTATAGCTGCTGTTGCCAGGAAACCATCCTAATTGTGCGGTCCAGTTTACTGTTCTCAGGCATGTCAACTTGCCCCCGTTGGCCTTCCCAGTGACTCCCATGACTTCACTTCTTTCTCAAAATCATAAGGTTCTTCTTAAACCAGGGCCTTCAGGTATAATTAAAAACCAGACAACAAAAAATAAACTCCACTCATATGCAATTGTATTTATCTTTGTGTGTTACGGAAAATACAAACGTTAAGTCCTAGAAATGGTGACATATTGCAGGATCTACTCAATTCATTTTCCTATGAACTGAATATGTCCACAGAAAACATTGTAAATAGCATTAATACTGATAAACATTTCTGATGATGAGCAAATGCAGATTCACAAAGTTTCAATAGTACAGGAAAGAATTCTGAGAGGATTGAGGAATGGTGCACTGAGGTGAGTGCCTGTTGTACAACTTTAAGGACCTACTTTTTGAGTGCCAGCACTTACATGAAATCAAGATGTGTTTTCATGCACCTGTATTTCATCGCTTGATGCTATAGCCAGGTGGTCTTTGTGCCTTGGTGTCCAGGTGCTCTGTAGACACAGAGCCAAGATATATGTTCAGGGAGAAATTCTGTCTCAAAAGACTATAAGATGAAATATTTGAAGAAACCATCTTAATTCCAACTTCTAACTTCCAGGTAAACCTTCCCCCACACAAAGACATTCACAGGTGAGCACACACATACACATATACACCCACAAAGACATATATCTTCATAGGTAAGCTCACAAACACACACAGAGATGCATCTTCACAGGTGAGCACACACACACATGCATCTTCACAGGTGAACAAACAAATACATACACATACACACAGAGAAGCATGCATCTTCAGAGGTGAGCACTCATACACACAGAAAGAGAGCTAAGTACTGTCACAGGTGAGCACGTACATACATATATTCACCTTTACACATGCACACACACAGACACACAGACACAGGCAAATTATATTCCATGATATACAGTGCTATCACATAGACTTAAAAAAATGAAGCACTTCATAATGCTAGCAACATAGTACACAGGGTCTCTAATATGTTCATCATGTAAACTGTACTTGGTGCACATAATATCTAAGTCTTACTCAACGTTTGTCATTAATAAGGATTAGAACAGTGGGCTAGCGTTTCCAGACATTATTTTAGTTCATATCAGGACCTTGATCCCATTATTTTTGTCAGAAAAGAATGTAGTGTCTGGTAAATCCTGCAACAAAGAAAGGTTATAATGTGGTCATTAAGTATAATTTATTTATAAGAAATGAAGATACTATATTTCAATATATTTTAGACAATGACAATCTGTCTGAGAGAGATTTGTGGGGAAGAAACAGAAATAAGAAAAGAAGGAAATGGAGGGCGTAAAGATATAGAAGAAGAAAGGAAACTAAGGAAAAAGGGAAAGAGATGAGGAAATAGCTTACAGATAATAATATAGATAGATAATGGATAGATGATGAGATAGATAAACATATGATAGATACATAGATGATAGATGATAGATATAAGATAGATATACTGACAGACGATAGGTAGATAGACAGATGATAAATAGCTTTAAATGCCTAAATTTCAGATATAAAACTTAAATATCTTCTCCTCTGATAGAACTATTTAGCTTGGTACCACACTTTGCAAGTGAGTTTTGCAGAATAAAACTTTCAGAGAATAAAATTATTAAAATATACATGATTATGAAAAGGAGTACATGTTTCTCCCCAGCATTTTTGCTTTTGTCATGCAGGCATTGGACTATACACTTTTCAGAAAATGACATGAACAAATATTGACTTACTCCGAATTCTAAGTCTTTGTATAGATTCCCAATCACCTTTTTTCTTATTTCTTAGCCCTGCTCAGTTTCTGTGTAAACTCTTCCCACAAAAAGACAGAAGAATTGCGCAGAGTAATCAGCAAGAGGAAAGAATCAGTGTGATGATTTTTAAAAAGCGAATGGATTTTCCCACGATGCTTTAGATCAAAGCCTAATGAGTCCACTTCCCAGCAGTCAAAGCAGGGCTGTTGTCAATAAACCTCGTATTTGGCTCTTTAAACACTCGTAGATGCTATACATTTCTGGTACTTTATAGCTGTTTCTTCTAAAAGTGAGTGTTCCCTTTTTAGGTAACCATTAAATCACATGTTTCTTTTCTCCACTCCCAAGAATACAAGGGGAAGCTTGAAGAAGGCTCCAGAAACCGGAATGCTCTACTTCTAGCAAGTATTGCATCTGGGATATATATATATATAAAATAAAATGTTATTTCATGCTTATAAATTAAGGAATCCCCATAAGGAAATATAACTGTCCTCTCTGTGACTATGACTAACACAAAACTTCCAAGAAGTACAATCTTGCTTTATTTGAAGAACCCTGGAGGTCTGAGAAAAACAGGTCAAGATGAACCAGCAGTGTGCAGGGATTAATGCAATCTAGACGGGATTATAATTCAAGGTCGTCAAACATTTTATGACAGGCCTGAAAAAGCAGTTTCATATAAATGTAATTTTAAAAATCAGATGCATGAAGTATGATTATTTTCTTTCTTTCTTTCTTTTTTTTTTTTTTTTGTCTCTTTTGCTAACAGTATGAAAGAAGTAGGAGGAAGCCATAAGCAATGGAGAGGTCTCCCATCATCCACCTGTAAACCATGCCCTATAGCCTATGCCAGCCCGGTCTGTGGTTCCGACGGGCATTCCTACTCTTCACAGGTGAGGACAGCTCTACTTACTCAGTATGAAATAAATAAGGCCTGTTGATCCATGTTGTTTTTTGAATATGATGTGACCGAGAAGGCTGATGTGATCCTTATCTGTTGTTACTACTGCTCTGGAAGATTCTGGAATCTTAGGAGATAGAGACGCCTGAAGAAATTAGGTGTGTGATTGGAGATTTTATAGCCTGGCCCCACTTCCTATCTACCCTTCCTCCCTGAGATCAGACCTAAGGTAACCTGTTGTCTCAATGTGTTGATATGTCCCTCCCGCCGCCCCTCCACACAACCCCCACCCCCCCATGCTTTACTGGCCTACTTTCTTCATGAATTCCGGCCAAAGAAAACCTACCTTGAACTTTTAATGGATGTTTGGACACAGCCACACAAAAGTAACTTCTACGGTAAGTAACTGAAATTAATCAGCCATCTGTCTATGTGGTTCTTTTGTAATTTATTTATTTACTTTAAAATAATATTAATAATCCTGCTGGTTAGGAATATAACTTGAATGGCATTTATTTCTCCCATATGAAAATTTTAGAAACATGAAATACTAGTGTTGTGATTAGTCTGAGCCTTTTTATCTGTAAACCAATTTTTTTCCTTCATTCCTTTCTGTGGATAAAATCAGAAAAATTTTAAGTAGTAATTATTGCTCTAACAGCAATAACAACTATAGTTTGTCACAACTCTTACATTTATAAAATGCCTCATGCCTTATATCCTATGTCATCTTATTTAACTTTCCAAGAATACTTTGGAAGCAAAAGGTTCAGGAAGTAACAGCGATAAAGCCAATTTTGCACTTTGGGTTATCATCAGTTTTGGTAACATCTTTATATCAATGCCCCTGGTTTTCTTTTACATTATTCTAACTTCTTTGTCACCATAGTAGAAGAATAAAAGATTCAGTAGTGTTAAAGAACTTAGTTTATAAGGGAAGTTGAGGTGTTTTCGTTGATTATGGGGCAAGAGGTTTACAACCTCACAGTTCATCCCAGATAGCTTATTCATGAATTAGTTGTTTTACCAAAGTGTGTTCCATTAAGGTAACCAGCAAATCACCCAGTAAACGACATTATGAATTCGGTAATATACCACGAAGGATTATTTGTATTTTTTGTTTGTTTTTAGAAAATTGTATATATGAGGTCTTTAAGACTCAGTTCAGCTCATAATCACTTTGTTTTGTTTTTCTTACTGTGAAGTAAATTCTAGAATTTGTTTCCTTTCAGAATATTTTGGCATGGAATATATATTATAAAAACTACTTCCTGTGAAAATATTTCACTGAAATGTCCTCTTGCATTTCCCAGTTATAAATCTCATTAAGAATACTAGAATAAAAAATTAACTGATTTAGGCGATAAAGTTAGATAGTATATATTTTAACTGTCATTGGGTATTAAGAAGTCTGGTGGAGAAGCTGCCATGTGCTTGTCTGCTGAAAATTTAAAGGTGGGATAAAGGTAGACTTTATTGATTACAGTGGGTTCACTATGTCTGGATTCCTCTCAATATGACTTAGATTTCAGTGAATTGATTATAATATTGAATATACCACATTATGTATTAGGTCATGGGTGAAACACAAGTGATTTGTTAAAAGCCAAATGATATAGTAGATAAATCACTATGCCACCTTATGAAGTTACAATAAATGGTAAACATGTAAACATTCAAACTGATAGAAACACATGGGAAGTAAACTTGAATCCTAAATTTAATAAGAACATTGCTAGTTGAGTCATTTGAGTCAGGAGAAAATAGTTGGTTTTTGTTTGTTTGTTTGTTTGTTTCCAGCAGCCTGCTAACACAAATTCAGCATTATATGTACATAAGAGGGTGCTTTATCCAGGGCACCCTTGTCTGTAACAAGGGCTATAGGAAGTCCGGTACCTCACTCCAAATATTTAGATTATAATGCCTCTGTAGATGGTCCTTCCTTCAAAAACTTATTTTCATAGGAAAAGAGATTACCCTCAAGTCATTTCCACAGATTTGAAATTATATTGGAAGCCTTACTTGATAGTGTTTTAGTTACAAAGTAATTACAACCCATCCTTTAAATGTTGTTTTTGAGTATTCTCTTTATAGTCCAGAATGTGCTGTGAAACGTTGGCTTGCCAATACCACAGTTTTGGTAGATTGTATTGTCAGTAAAACAAACCTCAAAGCAATCCACATATTTTTCTATTATTGAAAGTATTTTTTTCTCATGGAATATATTGTGATTGCATTTTCTCTTCCTGTTTTAATATATTTTAAATTTTTAGTTGCATGAATGTCACTTTCAGAGGATACTGGCATTGTTTGTGAAGATATAAAATAATCAATTTCAAATGAATATTGGTTTTTAGTTATCCTAAACCACTGTCTTTCTTTCTGTGGATTATAGTGAATATATTGTACATTCTGAATGACCTTATACCTCTGGACCATCCAGTCTTGATGGTTTGCACTGTGAACAGTGAGGCTGAGCTGCATAAAACATTAAGAACTTAAGAACTGAAATTTCATAAGAACTTATGTTAAACTGTTCTAGTGAATCACTCTAAAAAAATTAGTTTGAGTGAAACATAGGATTATTTTTATGAAGAAAAACATATAAAATACTACCTGAAGATAAAATATTTTTGAGGGAATGGCATGGTAATTGCTCAGTTTGTTATTAATCTAACATCTTCTAAGTAGAGGATGAAAATGAGTGAAGGTAGGATTATTAGGGTCTTTTGTCTGGCTCTCCATTCACTGACACTATAAGCAGAGAATGAATCCTACTGTGCCATAGCTTGAAGAACTTTCTCTGCCTAGTCAGATTACATAGTTTCCCCATGTTTGTTTATTGTGATCAGCTTAGCAAATAGAAATGAGATTGTAATGATGTTTCTATCTCAAACTCTAAGTAGAAGCAGGTCATTACATTGGGGCCAAGTTGTAGTGCCTGGATGGGATAGAAGAGTGGGTTTACGAGAAATATGATTGAAGATTTTAGGCAAATTATAAAATCAGGATGTGATTTAAGACTGTATGACATGTTTGGACTGGAAAGAGATCTCAGTGGTGAAGAGCACTGGTTGTTTGTCTGGAAGACCTGGGTTTAATTTCTGACATTCACGTGGTGGGTTACTTACGTATGTAATTCCCTTAAATCCAATTCTAAAGTATCTGAAACATTTTCTAGTCCCCATCATCCCATGGGTACACAGAGATACACTCATTCAAAATATCTACAGACATAAAAATGAAGGACATATTATAAAAATTGATCATTTTGATTAATTACAATATAATCTCCAGTAAGACTGGAGTTCAAACACTGAGGATTGAAACTTTAATAAAGTCCTCAAACAAAAAGTTTTAAACTGGCACAAAAAATAAAAATGAAAACCTGAAGGAACAGATTAGAGAGATTCAAATGTAGATTTACTTGAAAAATATTTGGAGCATATATTATTTTTATACAACATACTTCCATACTGTTTCTTCCTTTCTGTTATCAAGAGAAGTAATTGACCTTTGCAGAAGTGTATTTAATCTTTCCTTTTCTAATAAAAAAGCTAATGGATTCTGAATTCATTAAAATTTAGGAATGCCAAAAGAAATCAAAATATCACTGCATTCAAACTTGACTGAGAGGTAATCATTCCTGAAATTGACAGAATAGATGAAGGTCTCTCTGCTTCTTTACTCCAGGCAAAGTTGAATGTGATTTTTATTCTCAGTCTATGTGAACTAGAACATATTCTCCAATACAACATCTTTGTTAGACCATGGATGTTAAATCCATCAGTTTATATGAACTGTGCTTTGCATTTGCTGTGAGCATAAATCATTAACAATATTGATGCTTTAGAAGTGAGTGGGACATCAATAAAACAAATCCTGTGAGAACAACGTGGATGGCTGTAAGCTCTTTTCTATCCTATGTAGTAGTATCATACTTGAAGGCTGAACAGTGGTGAATTTCTTAGGCATAGGCAATGCTTACAGAATAGTGTGTGTGTGTGCGCATGCATGCATGCGTGTGTGTGTGTGTGTGTGTGTGTGTGTGTGTATAGAAGGAAACTAGAAAGTTTATCTATTTCATCCTGTAATTCTGAACTTCTCCTGCAGAAATACTGCAGAAATTGGCAAGATAAGACACTGTGAATAGACACAGGCTTACCAGGTGCATTTTGTGTATAGATATAAATGAGAAACATAATGGAATATATTAATATTATTACCTTTGGATGTTTATGTTTATATGTATGAATGTATATATATGTGTGTGTGTGTGAATATATACATATATGTATGTATATATATATATGCACTAACATTAAAGAACAATTTTATTCTTTGTTGCCATGTGACAATATTCTACTTAAGTATCAATATTAAAATTATATGCTTTATGCTTTCTTTCCTTTGTCTTTGCATAAATGAGACATGTTGTTGTCCTTTTTAATTGTTATTAAATCTAGTTATTATACATTTATTCTGAAACATAGAAAATTTATGATACCTAACATTTAGAAGTGTTAGGCAAATGTGTTGATATTTAATTTCATCCTCCTCCCGAGTATGTTTTGTTTTAGTTGAGACTGTTTTATGTTGAGAACAAACATCAGAAAGGCTTATGTGCTGTTTCTCTTTGAATGGTTTTTGTTCAATCACAGCCTGATTTTAGACTTATGTATATAATCAAACAACCAACAGAAATAAACACATGAAAATAAAACAAAGAAGTACGAAAGTAGAAGGACAGGTGAGACAAAGAAGATATCCGTAGGAAGAGAGAGGGTAACCAAGACGTGTGAACACATACCATCATTGTATTTTCTTAAAAGGAGTTCAGTAGAACATGGAGGACATTAATTTACCAGAACGTGTCCTGTGAGATAACTGCTTATATTTGGGGGGAATTCTATTTGTGGAAAAAAGTATTCTTCAAGTTATACTGATTTATGTATCTAACATACCCTACATTTAACTCTTAGGGGCATATCTGGAATCACAATTATAAAATTTTATGAGGAAAATTGGACTTCTTAAATTTTTCAATTGAAATGGAGCAAAAACCTAATAAATAAATAAATAAATAAATAAAATGATAGATATAAAAAATAAATTGAGTGCAGCCAAGGTTAGAATATCATTTATTTTTATGAGAGTTCATCCAAACTATTTTAGTATTATCTCATATACATCAATTTATTTAGATAGTAGGTTGTTGGAATGTAAATCTGGAATAAGTTTAAGACATTTTGCCATTGATTTAAAAAAGCCTTCTATTTTCACTAATAGATAAAAATATTTAGTGGAAATTTCAGGTACTACATCTAGTAGTGATTTATGGATTTCTCAGTTTTATACATGTAGAATTATCATATATATATATATATATATATATATATATATATATATAAAGAGAGAGAGAGAGAGAGAGAAAGAGAGAGAAAGAGAGAGAGAGAGAAAGAGAGAGAGAGAGAGAGAGAGAGATTAAATTCTTGCTTTCCTATATTTTTTATTCCTATCTTATTTTTCTTTGCCCTGTCTCTCAGGCTAAGCAATATAGTCCAGTGCTGCTTCCACATCCTTATTTAAGTCACAATTTAGGAGAAAACATTTTTATCATTTTATACAAAGTTAGTTATATCAATTTTATGTAAAAATGGGAAATTTCAAAACAAATATCTTAGAGTAGAATAACATTAAATTGGTATTCAGTGGCCATCATAGAATAGAGTAAGTGATAGTGTCTATGTAATGTTCTTCAATGTAGTGAAGAGCGTGATAGTGATCATAGTGTCTCTTGCATAATAAAACCTTTGTGCTTCTAATAGAAAAGTTTTGTATTACAAAAATCCCCTAAAATTTTATGAGTCACCAGGTTTTTTCACAAATACTTACCACCCTGTTATAATTTGTACGTTCTTCAGATTATTATAATCACAATCGTAATACTTGAGTTGTTATGAATAGAAATTATAGCTGATAGATAGCCTTACTGCAAATTTACAAATTAACTGAGTAATAATGCAAGGTAGTAATCTAAGTATTTTTTATTTTTTTAATTTAGATTTTTTTAAAATAAACATTTTGTGCAGTGGTGCTAGCTAAACCATTATCATAAAATAAAGAAACAGCAAAGCTTGGGATTGGAGCCTAGTGCAAATGCACAGTTAACCTAGGTGCTATTTTTAAGGACAAAACTGATTAATGCATTTGCTATATGTGGATCCCTCATGAATAGTCTCTTTGAAACATCAATTATTCATCAGTTAGCCTATAGAAAATACTATAGAAATAGCAGACAATAGGAAAGATTTGAAAGAGCCAACTATTACCCAGCTCATCAAAATTTTATATTCTAGATAAAACAAACTAGGTTAAGCCAAGTTAAAAGACATTTGTAACACATATTATTGTTACTTATTGGAGACATTACTCCAGCTGATACATTTGGGATGTCTTTAGAAATTTCAAAATCATTATACTCACAACTCAGTTTGAAAAATTTATTTCCTCTGCCAAAGACACATTAACACATGCATGCAAACAAAAAAAATATTGAAACAGCCAATGAATATTAATCGGTGCTCTAAATTGAAATGTTAGTGTAAAATTAATGTGTAAAGTTGATATGCAGCAATGTATATCTTAGAATGTTACAATGGCCAGATGTGGTGGCACATGCCTTTAATCCCAGTATTCAGAAGGCACAGGCAGACAGATCTCTGAGTTCTAGAGAGTTCCAGGCCAGCCAGAGCTTGCTGCACAAAGAAACCCTGTCTCAAAAAAAAAAAAAAAAAAAAAGGAGAAACGATAAACAAAAAGAACATTACAAAGTAATATATGTTAAGACCATCATTCAAAAAATAATCTCAAGCACAAGAATATTAAATTATATAATAAGCTCACAAACAGTATTGGCAGGTTAGTCATATTTAATATCACTATGAATAAAGTGTTTATGATATAGAACAAATATATCACAATTTTATTTAAAAGTGGTAAAACATTTATGCAATACTTGATAAATGAAAATATTACTGTAAGAATGTAAATATTAAAATTAATATAGGAAAATATTTTTCTTACAAAGAAAATTATGCTTATAACTAGAAAATAGTTCTATAGAGTTATAAAAATATGAATTGTAGAGTAGAAAAATGACCAAAGGACTTCACAGACATACAGTACAGGAGTAAATTCTACATTTTCTTACATTTCTCCAAATTCACAGATTCAACTACCTAAACAAATTCTACAATCCATCAAAACTTACTTCATAAGTCTAAGTAGGTTTTTTCATTAACTTTCATTTGATTTTTCTGCAGACCATGGCATCATGATTTTACTTACATGTAGACATATAAAAAAAGTTTACATCAATTCAACCACATAACCTAAAATGAAGTATTCTGGAAAACTATGCCATGCAAACTATCTGCCCATTCACTCGTAGTTGACCAAAGGCCTCCCAGAAGCAGTACAGTGTCACTGACCATTTGACCTAATGTCAACAACAATGTTGTATCAACCTTTCTAAATGATTGTCCCCTGTCAAAGACAGAACTTTCTACAAGAGGTTCACATGTGATTTCTAAGGTTTCCCACCTGGAAAAAAAACAAAAACAAAACAAGAGTATCTGTTAACATAGATTCACTCACTAATATGTGGACTACCTGATTATTGTTATCATTTAAGAAAGACTTGGAGGATTTTAAAGACCACCTCTGAGGTGTAAAGATTCTATATATTCAGCAGCAAAGGATATCAAGGCTTGATTTACTTTCAAGAAAGAGTTATTAGTGCATATGGGGAACACTGAACAGAAACTATAGTTAGAATTAGTCAGATGTTCCAGATGGAGCCTGCAAATGATCCAGGAGCCTGGGTAATAAGGCAGTAGTACATTTGCCCTTTTAGACTGCTGTTAGATTGTAGGTTGTGCAATTCTCTTAGAACACTTGCGTACTTATGTTTAGGGTGAAAAATAAAGGTGAAAACTAGGGTGAGGAACACATGGCTGAACAGTTTGACTTTTCCAAGCAAAAGTGGAGTGACAATAAGCTAGCCACCAAGATGGTTCACAGTAAAGAAGAGAAACATATCATAATACTGAGAGGTCATGGCTGAACCCCATCTTGACTTCTTTATAAGGGTAGGCAAATTGAAACAGGGAGTGATTGAGATAGGTGGAGGTTAAATGTAAGGCACTTGAAATCCTTTTATAGAGCTAAGGTCACTCTCACTAGAAATGAGGAATGCAAAAGTTACTTTGAAAGACAGATGCCCACCAATACTCTTTCCTCCTTCAGTTCTTTCAGACATAAAGAATACTTGGTATTTACTTTCTATGACAACAAAATAACTAGGTCTCCTTAAGAAGAGTAAGTGAAATTCCTCCTCTATTGTCATCAATTACTAAACAATAAATTCAAACAGACTCTTGATCATTGTGCAATCTAGGAAAGACGGGGGCCTCATGTGAAGGGGAGCCTAATCATGTTCCTGTCTTAGGTCTCCATGGACAGTACTCTGGGGATTACCTGTGGGTGAGATGGAGAACTGAATTTATATCATTGCAGTTCCAAAGGTTAAATGCTACTCACAGTTAGAAGAAATCCCACTAGCCTGACTTTGTTGTATAGGAAATAATAAAAGACCCTGAGTGTATTGCATATATGTGTAATATATGCACACAACATTACATAAGACCCTTCAGATCACTATCAAGACTTACCTGTATAACCAACTGGTGGATCACCTTTTCTAAACAATAGTAGATTTCACACACATTATATACATACATACATACACACACACACATATATATATGGTAGATAGATGATAGATAGATAGATAGATAGATAGATAGATAGATAGATAGATAGATAGACAGAACGAGCCTGATTTATTCTGTTAGGTGCCCAAAGCCCAGATTTTCTCACTGAGTTATATGAACCATGTGGTAAGAGAATTAGCATCATAAATACTTTAGAGTACACTTTCTAAGAGATCATACAAATGCATACTCTATCAGATTTTTGTAGATGCCATAGAAGGCTCATGATGTACATTTCTGATCATTCTGCTATAGAGAATATTTAGTGATGAAAGGTACAGTATTATTGACTCTCAAAAGCCCCCACAGCCCAAGCATGACATACTGATCTCAAATACCGCAATAACGGGGTCAAAGTCATCCATCCAAATAGAATAACAACATTATATGAAACATGTTGTCAACAGGTTTATTTCACTCTTAGAGCCTCAAATGTAGAAACCGTGGAAAATCTACTTGGCTATCTTCCAAGTCAAAGTTCAATGAAGGACTAAATAGAATGTCTAAGCAAGAACACATTATCATACTCTCCAAAACCCCAAAGTTCTGAATTCTGTTTTAAGAGATGTTATCAGAGAGCTTTCTTCCAATGTCAGAGACTGAGTTCACCCTAGGAATGTTTCTACAAGCCTGCATTTATTGTAGTTAATTGAATTTCCCTGAGTCTAAAAGCCCAAGATGCAAGGGCACTGGTGTTGAGTGATAGCAAAGCATTGATGCCCCAGTTTGGAGCAAATTTGTACTCCCTATACTTGCTATACCTGCATGGATTTAATTACACCCACTTTGGTGTGAGCCATATGCTTTGTAAAGTAGGGCACATAATAAACTCTTGTAATGTAAAAATAAGCTCCCCTAAATAAGACTTTTGGTGAGAACTTAAAAGTTTTCCTAAAATAATGTGTGTTCTTCTTTCAACAGGGTGTCACATATAGAGAATGATAATGCAGTGTCCACTATAAAAAAAAAGATGGTTGTAATATGCTTGTTTCTATATTTCAGTTGTGACTTGTGATATCACAGCATTGGTATTTCTGTGTTAATTATATATTGGATGAATGGATTTACTGTTTCTTCACTTTGTCTTTCCATGGGAAACACCAAAGTGCAGGTTAGATGAACAAGTAGAGGTGTTTTTCTATGGAAGGTTTACTTCCAGATGAGAGTAAGAAATCCTACTCCTGTGTGTTCTCATTGCACTCCTAGTATTGTGACTTGGTTTACTAAGGAGATATACCAAGATATACAAAGAAAGATTGAAACAGAAATGTGATTCCTGTTCTTCTTTATTTTCCAGTTTGTACTTTTAGTATAACAAACTGCTATTGCTTCATTAATAAAAATGAATCATTGTTGTTCTTGTGTATTGATAATTTTATCAATGATAAACCCAGTTGATAGCCAAATGACAAAAATCCTGCATGAATGAAATACGTAGTTTTAGATCTCCTTTCATGACCAAGTTCATTGCTTGTACTCAGTCTTTCCTCACGCCCTTAACTTTAGCCTTTCTTGTTCTATTTTCTTCATGTTATTATGTATTCAAATATACATTTGTTTGCATACATTTGTGCATTGGCTCAATTCCACAGATGAGAGAGAAAACGATTTTTTTCATTCTGAGATTGTATAAACTTGCTTAATATACTTTTAATTTTCCTGAAAATTTTAACTTTGCTTTTTAAAAATAGCGTACTGGCTGGTTTTGTGTCAACTTGACACAAGCTGAACTTATCACAGAAAAAGGAGCTTCAGGTGAGAAAATGCCTCCATGAGATTCAGCTGTAAGGCATTTTCTCAATTAGTGATCAAGGGGGGAGGGTCCCTTATGGGTGGTACCATCTGTGGGCTGGTAGTCTTGGGTTCTATAAGAAAGCAAGCTGAGCAAGCCAGGGGAAGCAAGCCAGTAAGTTAACATCCCTCCATGGGATCCATCCCTCTGCATCAGCTCCTGCTTTCTGACCTACTTGAGTTCCTGTCCTGACTTCCTTTGGTGATGAACAGCAATGTGGAAGAGTAAGGTGAATATACCCTTTCCTCCCCAACATGCTTCTTGGTCATGATGTTCGTGCAGAAATAGAAACCCTGACTAAGACAAATAGTATTCCAAAATACATACTAAATTTTCTTTAACAATTCATCTGTTGATTAGCAACTTCTTGGATTCCAATTCTTTGCTATGTTGAATAAAGAAAAAAGAAACAAAAACAGACAAATAATAAAAGAAAAACATATTTTGGGTAAGTTACATACATCATTCAACTATGCTTGTTAAATATTCCAACCCCATTTCAAGTACCACAGAATGTTGCTCAGATACTGCCTGATACAGTATATGATGAACAGTACTGGCTCAGTCAGTGAAGGCCACTGTCTATTGTAGATCTTACTGTTTCAACTGACTTGAATTCCCTGCTTCCTATGAGTAGTTAAAGTAATGTGTTGTAACTTATATTTTTACTTAATGAAACTACTTTAGTGAACACACAAGAACAGTTTCCTGGGGGGAAATAAAGGCTCTAGAGAGTTTAATTTAACCTTTCACTATCCTTTGATATACTGATGCCCTATAAGGGTTTGCACTCTTATCTGTGTTGATGTTTAAAGCCAAAAAGTATTTGCTGTAGGATCACATGGGTGTTTGTGTGCTGGGGTGGGAGGAGGCAGATGTTCGTCTATTCATCCTAGCTATGATTAGATGTTTCCATGTCACTACCTAGTGGATGCCAAAAGCAGTTCACCAACCCTTGGCCAAAAATATCTCCATCTGTTCCTAGGCAATAGAAGAGAAAGGATTCTCACTGAGAACAACTACCCTATGCCATCTGCTGTGCCCCTATGTTGATGTCATCTTGAATAGGTGTAATAGTAGCCTGAAGATAGCAATATCTTTTATACTGCAGATGTGGCCAATAATAGGATTATATTTTATAATTCTTTGATCTCATTATTAAATAAATGGCTATATGATAACTGTCCCGTGATAGTATCAGAAACCTTCCTTGGCCTTTCTTTTCCTCAATTTGTTATAACTTAAGTATTCCCAGTGTTTCCACTCTAGTTGGCAGCAAATCTGGGAGAACAGTATCTAAAAATAAGGTAGACGAAATTCTGTTGCAATGACCAACTTTTTTCAGAGCGCCAGACAACTCTGAGGGTTAAGAAGAGTCACCTGACTAAAGTATTCAAACACAAAGACCAGCACACCTGGCAAAGATATGTTTGTCCATAGAGCTCAAAGAATAAGGACAGCTGAAGTAAGCTCACTTCTATCCACACTACACCTGGGGGGACCATGAAACCACATTCCAAGAACAATTTTGTGTTTTGAAGAAACTGAGATCATAAGACTCATGTCTTGTATATATATATACATATATGTATATATATGTGTGTGTGTGTATATGTATATATATGTGTGTGTGTGTGTGTGTGTGTGTGTGTGTGTGTGTGTGTGTATACACACACTTTGTCTAGTTTTGGGATTTTTTTTTGAGTTTTCTAACATGCACCCCAAAGTTTCATCTCACAGATCAATTCTTGGACTGTTACAACATCCAACACTCAGATTTGTAATCAGAAATGAATCAATCATATCTTTCTCTACATTATTTGAATATGGATATTTATAGACTAATGAACAAGCCCTCTGTATGATATTTTGGTTCACTTATACCTTGACAAATATTTCAGCTCTCTGCTAACTAATTAAATTGATATAGTAAATTAGAAATGAATTCAGTGGACAAAAATGAAATCATTTGAAAGTAGGATTTGTTTTAATATTCTAATGTCTTTTAGTTTAACTGCATTTCCAGAAATTTGTTAAAGAAATGTCATCCAGGTGGATCATTTTAAGGAAAAACTGCTTCAGGCATGAAAAATATTCTGCAAAGATACCATTTGATCCAATTATATAAAATTTAAAGAGAGCATGTATTGATTTAATGGTGATTATGGCTAAGAAATTTTGCTAACAGATGATGTTTACATTAACATTTAAGTAAAATTTCATAGAAATTATTTTATAGTGACTATCAACATAAAAAATGAGTAAATTTTTCCAGAAACTATACAATTAACATTCATAATGAGCTTTTTTAAGAATTAAATTTAACCGTGTCATACATGTATACAATGTACTCATTACTTTCATCCCTACACACTTTTATACCTTGCATTATTATTAATGCTGTTTCCTGTTTTGTGACTCACTGAGCTTAGACTCCAGGTATTCTAGTGATCATCTGATTGAAATGATCCATTAGTGTCTACTTGGCTCTCCAGTGGTTACCTAACTAAAGACATGGTTGCCACCATAGAAAATTATATCATTAGCAAATATATTAATATAGTAGGACACAGTGCAGTGAGCCCCTCCACAATCCTGTCTTAGCTATTGGTAGACTTATTCCTGTTCAAGAAGTCATCTGCATTTAAGGACTGTGTCACACCCTATAGATGGCACTTTGTATTTTTCTTCTTTTGTCTGGCTATTGCATTCTGCCTATCCCCCTTTCCTCAATATGCCTTAAGTCTTAGATGGAGTGGAATAAATGTCATTAAACAAACAATCTTTGCATTGTGCTCCTAATTCATTATCTACCACAATTACATGTTCCTTATGTTCAAAGTGAAACAAACAAACAAACAAATACTGCTGGGCTGGGGAGACAGCATAGTCAGTACAGTGATGGTCTTGCAAGTGAAGATTCTAAGGCTGACCTCCAGAAGCAAAGACATAATGCCAAGTGTGGTGCAGCTTTGTTCCCAGCAGTTGAGAGGGAACAAAAAGAGAGTTCTGATGGCTTTGTTCACAGTCAGCCTAGCTCAAGTCTGGAAGGCAGAGATGGGGGCATTGGCAGTTGTGGTGGCCAGAGTTGTGGGCAGTTTGTTGGGTCAAAAGTAGCTCACTTTTGGCAATATTTACTCTTTTCTTAACTTAAGAGTTTATTTACTTAAATGTTTGCTATTCAAAGGCTTAAATACCACTGGCTGGTTTCTGGTAATTGACTCTTGCTGGGCAGCAGTAGGGAAAGTAGGTAAAGGATTTATTGTTAGAGCTTCTTTTTTCTCGTTCCTGGAAGCCTCACCTCTTACTGGCCAAGCAAGAGTGAGGCTTGGAGAAATTAACTTCTAGTGAACAAGAAGATAAAAGGCATGATCCTAGAAAGAAAAACTTTTTTACAAGCAAATATGTATAGATACACACATATTTATACACATATTCATACACACAGAGAGGTCAGGCCCAAACACCTGTCTAATCAACTCTACAAGTATTCATGAATGATTACATCCCCACACCTATACTTACATACATATACATATACATACATAATATACATATACATATACATATACATATATGTGTGTGTATATATATATATATATATATATATATATATATATATATATATATATATATATATGCAAGAACTCCCATGAACAAGCTCCATAGAGCAAGTACCAGTGCTAAAAGAACTCACTCATTCTGGATGAAAAATAAGCTCCAACCCTTTATTGCTCAGAGAAAGAAAAGGCTCCTATTTTTATTTCTGTTAGTAAAAACAGAAGTAAAGTAAAAGCTTCTTTGGAAAAAGAAGTAGTCTCATGATAAGGAAAAAACCTGCCCTCTTTGCTCTGCTCTGCTCTGCTCTGCTCTGCTCTGCTCTCTCTTTTCTCTCTTTTCTCTCTGCACTCCCATTCTCATCATTCCTTCTTCTTGTCCTTTTTCAGTATATATGATCACATGGTATTCTAAGCATGTTTTTTCAAAAGTTCACAAGTTTAAAGCATACATTCAAATCATAATATGAATAAGAAGTTTCAACAGTATACAAGTGTTTCCATTAAGACTAGTTATCTACTTAAGCATTCATTACCTGTCACTAGCACCATAGGTTCATTAAAAGTTTAAAACACTAATTCTTATGTCATTAAGTTAGCATGGTTTTGTCAAGAGGCAAATCATCCTCCTTGTTTTTGATTCATATCGAAGTTTTGTATAGATAAAGCTAGTCAATATTTTATCTTCTGTCCTTGCACCTAAAATAAATTATCCATTCCAAGTTTACAACTCCAAGTATCAGATAATAGTTCCATAGCCAGTACAGAAGGAATGTTTCCCCTGATTGTAAGTCTGTCCCAATCCTGCTTTCTATCCTAGAACAATTAGCCTACAACCCTTGGAGGTTTACAGAGCATCAATTGTAGCATTCATCCATTGAGGGCTCAAAATTATCTGTATAAATTTAGAAATTCTATAGAATCCTTATTAGAAATTAAGAAATCATCTATTTGTTGACATACATTCATACAAGAGAGTACATCTTCACTGATCTGCAGAAAATCTTCCCAATAGGGTGGGCTGATACACAGGGATCATTATATTATTTAATAATAACAGGGCTGGGCAGTGGTGGTGCACACCTTTAATCCCAGCACTTGGGAGGCAGAGGCAGGCAGATTTCTGAGTTTGAGGCCAGCCTGGTCTACAGAATGAGTTCCAGGACAGCCAGGGCTACACAGAGAAACCCTGTCTTGAAAAAACCAAAAAATAAAAAATAATAATAACAGGAAAGACATAGTAACAAGAATCAATCCTGAGATGAAATATCGGAAGATCTTTCAAATCAGAGTATTTACCCATCATAGCCATGCAAAATGATGAGTCATCTCCAGAACATCACTTGTTGGTATTTGCCTTTCCTACAGGGCTCCTGACTCTTGCACATTTTATAAATAGTGTAATGAGTAAGTTGAAAGAAGTGACAATAAAAATATTAAATTAAGTAATTTGGTTCTCAAAACATTGGTAATTAAATCCTTATTTATATTTTAGGTTATATGCTGAAATTTTTATTGCATTTAAAATTTATTATGTTTTCTCATGACAAAAATCTTTTTAATAATTATTAAAACATTTTATTAATTTTGAAAGTTCTGTTCCAATGAAGGAGCCATTTCTCAGTTGGAAACTTCTGCAAAACTGTCCACAGTTTTTAGTCATATGTGACACAAACAGTCTAGGATTCTGTTTGTCCACTAAAGAGTTTTTCAACAAGGAAAATGAGGTGTTGCAAGGATGTGAGTGATAAGATTAGTCACTGAATGAGTTTATTGCTTCCTGATGCCAGCTGAATTAAATTATTTGCTGGTGCATTTCACATTGGAGCCAGAATGTCTACTCCATTTAATTTTAATATAATTTGCTCTGAGTAAATTATGGTGGCAACTTCTAAAGAAATCATGTTAAATCAGAATTAGCATATACAGTTTTGTGTAGGAAGCTAATCACAGCCTCTTAAAAGTTAGATTAGAAATTTTTATCATGTCAAATATGCATCTATAAAATACTGTCTTAAGAAGGATTTTAAGACACACAGGCTTAACATTTTATAATGTGTCTTTTTTTCTAGAGAAAATCAAGACTAGCCAAAACAAAACTACATTAAATTATAAAATCACTTGTGTCATAATATTTTGTTTTGTTGGGTTTTTGTTTGTTTGTTTGGTTTGGTTCTTGGTTTTTCAAGACAGGGTTTCTCTGTGTAGCCCTGGCTGTCCTGGAACACACTCTGTAGACCAGGCTGGCCTCGAACGCAGAAATCCACCTGCCTCTGCCTCCCAAGTGCTGGGATTAAAGGCTTGTGCCATCACTGCCCGGCCATAATATTTTAATAGTATTCTTTCAGTTCTAGTTGGTTTTTGTTAACTACTGTGAAAAAATCTCCTTGCTTATAATAACTCATGGATTGTGTTAAAGAAAATATTTTTGAAATTCTGGGGAAAAATGTTGCTATCCTGGTTACTTTATATGGCAGTTTATATGATAAGATTTGAGAAAATAGCATTACATGCAATGTTTAGGGACTGATACTCTGAGACATATAATTCTTAATAGTTTCTATACATTGACTCTATTTTAGAACTTGGATTCTAGATTCTAAGTGTATTGTTGCTGTTTTACTAATAGTTCTAAGCCTATGTCATAAAGAAATGATCGGAAGAGAAGCCTGTTATGAATATATATTACTAAGGCAATTGAATTGATTTCTGGATTTGAAAAGCAATCTTTTCTGGATTGGTTTTAATGCTATCTGTGTTAATTTGGCTTCCAAACTTACATACTGGAATTGTCCTGTCTGTCAGTAAGATGCTGAGGGTCACTGCTCCTAATTGGCTTTTGCCCCAGTGGCTGGGCAGGTCCTAGGCAAGGGAGCAAGAGAGAGAAAAGTTTTTAGAATAACCAGACCAAGAAAGCAGTTGGATACAAGCATGTGAGCTGTGGAAGACAGAGAACCAGCCCTGTGAGAACTGGGGAAAAGTGGCCCTACTCCGACGGGGCCTGGGGTAGCAGAGATGAAATACAAATTTTAGTAAGAAATAATTAAGGAATATTGGAAGGGAGAGTGTGTTACCCACCCATGGGAAGTTTTGAAGTGCACAGTCATTGAGCTGCTTAAGGCATATTAAAATGAAGCCAGCATGTATGTGCCTTTCATTCTTGAATCCAGAGCATTGGGCAGTGGCCAGAAGTGCATATGCACCCACTGGAAAGTTTAGGGACGATTAACAATTACTGCATCACAGTCTTATGTTACAAATCTAAGTTTTGTAAGTATCTCACATTTGTTCACATTGGAGACTTAGAGAAACTCCACTTAAAAACTTTGTATATGGACATATGTGTATGTGTGTGTGCGTGTGTGTGTGTGTGTGTGTATGTATGTATGTTTTTGTCCATGTATTCACAATATATGTACCTATATAAAATGTAAGCATGTATATTGTGTATCATTTTATAAATATGGATAGAAGATATATCCAACATTAATTTTGTATCTAAATATGCACATTTGGTCCCTCCCTGTGTGTGTGTGTGTGTGTGTGTGTGTGTGTGTGTGTATGTGTGTGTGTTTGTTTGAGTGTGTGTGTGTGTGTGTGTGTGTGTGTGTGTGTGTGTGTGTGTGTTTGAAAGTGTTATCTTTGTGGAAAATCAAAAGTAACCATAAAACTATGTTGCAGGAATGTTTAAAAAATAGGAATATTGCATGTTCCCATGCTATGCCCTGGCTCTCTCATCCTGCCAGCTGGCCGGCCATGCACTGGTGGGCAATGACTGACCTACTTTTATCTTGTGGAGCTCTGACTCACAGCTTCACGATCTCTCCACCCAGCTCACTAGGTTCCCACTGGCAGGTCGCTACCACACCAGCCCCATGCTTCAATGCCTCCATGGCCTCTGTGGTGCACATCAGGCAAACCCACACTTTGCTGTTGCACCTTTCTCTCTGAAACCCAGACAAGCCACTGTGTGAAGGAAAACACAACACAAACTCAGCTCAGATACAATAGTAACTCAATCTCTGGGTGCAACTACTAAAACCTAATCTTGTAAACATTATCAAAATCTGATTCCTCTGGTGGTGAATCCTTACAGATCCACCATACCAGGAGACTCTAATAGCTACATCTTACCTATCTGCTGTCTCTGTTCCAAAAGGTGCTCTCTTTCTCCTCCTTCCTGTCTTTCTCTCTCCAATCTAGAAGTCCCTCCTACGTACCCAGTGATTGGCTCATTTATTCATTAGGGGATTGGTTCACAAGAAGTCACAAATGTAACTCACTCCTTGTCTGAAGCCCCTGCCAGGAGGGCAGAATTAGCATCCAAATGCAGACAGTCTCAAGGCTATCCACAACAAAACTATTTTATGTTTGTCAACTTAGACATTCAAATTTTCAATGATTTTCTTAATTTGTTTTGATATACCACTCAGGGGTATGCAAGTCAATGACTAAAGACACCATCAAGTCTGTGCCCCAGAGTCAAATAAGAGAGATAAGTCATACATGCTCAAATAACTGAAACAAAATAGGAATATATCCAAAGGAAAGCTCAGATGATATACTGTTGATTTCTATACCATTCTTCTGTTCTTTTCTATCTTTAACTTCTGGAATCAATTTATAGAAATGTTCTAGCCAGCAGTAGTGACAGGCCTTTAATCCTAGCCTAGGGAGCCTGAGACAGGCCCATCTCTGAGTTCAGTCCCAGCCTAGTCTACAAATTGAGTTCTATATTGTCAGGACTACACTGAGAAAGCCTGTCAAGAAAAGAAAAGAAAAGAAAAGAAAAGAAAAGAAAAGAAAAGAAAAGAAAAGAAAAGAAAAGAAAAGAAAAAAAAGAAAAGAAAGATAGAGAGTTAAAGAAAGAAAAAGAGAAAAAAGAGTAGAGAAGAGACAAAAGTACAGAAAAGAAAAGAAAAAAATAATAATCTGACAATTGTAATGCTCTGTCTCTGATCATCAAAATGATGTGCTAAGTATCTATAGTACTGCTTTATCCATATGACATTAAATTATACAGAGTGTGTAGAATGTCTCTTAGCAATATAACTATAAATGAGATCATGTGGAAATTATATGTACACATTATATGTCTATGCATTCTTTGACTTTCTATTGATATAATTATATCTATACGTATTTGACTTAATATTTTGTTTCTTTTTTTTTATTTACACAGTGCAAACTAGAATATCAGGCGTGTGTCTTAGGAAAACAGATCTCTATCAAATGTGAAGGGCATTGCCCATGTCCCTCCGATAAGTCCATGAGCACAGGCAGAAATGTTAAGAGAGGTAAGTGACAGACACTTGTTTATAGCTCTACATTCAATCCACTCTCCCAGGATATTTTGTAATAAATAGAGATTAATGAAACCTGAAAGAAGTTTTCTTTTATACCTATGAACAGCTTATAAGAATACTCTCTGTCAGCTTCTTCTCAGTTGGGCCTCAGTTATAGAGAGAAACCTCTCCATGCTTTTCTTGACTACTATCAAAGTAAAGTGAAACTTGCAGAACGGTTTACTTATTATTTGCTCACCAAATATAAAATGTCTAAGGTGACTCTTTTAAAAAATAAGTAGGTATAAAATGTATAAATTTAGTCTGATATTTTATAGACCTAGGAATTGGTCTTTAATTAAATATTTGACCACACATAAAATTGCTTGAATATAGTTTTTATAAGTGAGATGCTGACTCAGTGTGCAGTGTATGTATGTATGTATGTATGTATGTATGTATGCATGTATGTATGTAAATTTCATAAATAAAACATTTCAGTAAGTTGATATTTAGTGTTATATATACCTTGTCTTTTCCTAGATTACTTACTAAAATTTCCATGGTTTTGTGTGTGTGTGTGTGTGTGCGTGCGTGTGTGTGTATATATACTTGTCATTATACTTCAGGAAAGGTCTACAGAGTGCCAAAATCAACATTTGAATTTAAAACTGTCCAATTCTTATAATTTGAGAATTATCATGGATGCCCTATAGCAGAGAAATGTTCATTACTGATTATCTTTTCCTGAAACATTATGAATAATGGCTATAAAGATAGGGAAATATCATTTCATGTCAAATTTCCTTAAGACAAACTATAATATTTTGAACATGGTGAGCTAGATTTCTGTATTACAACAAAATGCCAAGGCTATTACCATTCATAAGTAGCAAGGGTTAATTTGGGTTATGTCTCAGTGGATTTAGTCCATAATTTTTTATTTCATATTATAGTACAGTACTGTGGGGAAAGCTGGAAGAGTGTTAGAGTTGCCAGGAAACAGAAATAGGAGGAGACAGATTCCCAGATCATTTTCCAGGATATATCCCTAAAGACCTGATTTCCTTCACTAGATTTCAGATATTTAATGTGAAGTTTTCACCAACTAGGAGTATAAGAATCAACAAACCTTTAAGGGATAGTTGAAATCTAAGATACAATGTATAATATAGCTGATGACCAATGTTTTAATATCATGATGAATATGTTATCCAATTGTCTAAAACTCTGTGATATCACTTATTTACATGTCAGTCAATGAAGTCATAATTCCAATAAATATTTTAAATGAAAATTATGTGACGATATAACCATCAGTTAAAACACTGAATTATCATTATTATTCTAAAGAAAATTAATCAATTTTAAAGTGGTCAGTGAAAAACCCAGTGTTCAGATATATGCACAGTGAACTTCTCCAAGGGTCAGAGATGCCTTATCGTAGTGGCCCTGTGCTTTAAACATTGTTTTTTTTTTTTTTTTTTTTTTGATTCTTTCTTTTTGTCCCACACTAGAATACATTAGCTTTTATTCTTGGTTACTTCTATATCATTTCCTCTATCTTTTTGCCCAATTTCTTCAACATCCTCTAAATAACTTTTCGCATGCCGAATGTATCAATTATCTTCATAACATCTAAAGCTAACTATAGTTTTCCCTCAACTGAGATTTTGATATCTGTGCCTTCCTCACTGTTCCAAAATGAATGTATTTGCACAATTCAATTGAAGACTTTTGACTCTGATAATTACTTAAAGCATAACATCATCCCAACCACATTCAATATCTCACATTTTACATATAGACCATTAATAACTTTTGAAATGTTCCCTTGATAAGAGTTTTCACTTAAATAACAACAGCCCTTAAACAAGAGCACTGTTCAGTAATGTTAGCCAATTTTAGACTTACTTTTGAATGTAGAATATGGTATCAATTTATCATGTCATCTCATAATTGTGATAGACTATCAATATGTATTAAATTAGGGAAGTAACACATCTATAAAGTAAACGCCAATTAAAAAATCCTTATTGTTTTGTGTCACTTAAGTTTTCACTGCAATATTTATATTAATATGTCAAAAGAGAATTTTTCATAAAGTCATAGCATCAGGGGGATGAAGATAATTTGTGTTCAATTGTGCATCAAAAGAGAGGTAAGAGGATTTTAAGCTAATTCTGCTCTGACAGATTGTCAGGGCAAAGTAAAAACAGGATTTTGCCAACTACTGTGGAAAAGCGGTACAGAAAATTTTGAATGTCATTTCTCCACAGTGCCAAAGGCCAAGAGACACGGGAAATGTAAAACTCAGTTCAGTATCATTTCCAATCTTCCACCTGTCATTTATAGTAGAAGCATGTCTTAGGGCTACTGTACAGTGCAGGAAATTCTTTTTAATGTCATCTCTGTTATAGAAGTAGTGAGAAAGAAACTACATTCTATAAAATAGTTCTTCAATCTTTCTGATCCTCTCTCTGAGGTCAAATTGATCTTGCACTAATTTTTCAGTTTATTTATTGTGGAATGAACCTTTTACATTTGCTTGAACTACATCAAAACAAATAATATATATATTTTTATAAAGTAAAGGAATATATAATTCACCATTATTTTCCAGATATAGTCCATGCAGGAGATACAAATATTGTTCCAAACATTTAAATTTAAACATCTTAAATAAAGAATTACAGATAATTAATAATTTTATTATTCTGGATTCTGATTTTAGACTAAGGTGTATAAACTGCTTTTCCTTCATTTGAAAACATCCTTAGCATCATATAATACCATTCATTACAAGATGTAATATTTGAAAGATGTACCCACTTGATTAAAAGAATGATGGCATTTCAGTGGATTATAAAGTACCATGAGATGTTATACCTAAGAAAATATGAGATTTACTGTCAATATGAACTATAAATATATCATTTTCATAACTTTTGTATATACATATAAAATACAATTGTCTATTTTATGTCTATAAGAGATTTACAGAATCAAAGACCAGGAACATGAAATATTTTCTTATAACTTGAAGATGTTACCTTAAGGCATATATTTAATTGCAATAGCTCGTAAGCAGAGAAAACTTTCTACATATACCATCAAAACGTCCCTGTTTTGTTATGCATTTGATCCTTTAGGTTCAGAACATTGACCTTTTCCATTCCAACTGCAGCATGAACTGTGCCTTGTGATTAATGTATTTATAGGTTTCATTAGCTTCTGTTTCCTCTTGTGTCCTTGATTTGTCCTCTGTTCTTGGGATTATGGCCTGGGAGTATGTATGTCTGGAACTGTATGAGCTACTGTTATCCACCATCATTGCAGCAACCATATCCAGGTGCCAGGGGAAGATGTGAGAAAGGAACAGTGTCTCACTTTGGCCTGTCATCTTGGCCAGTCAATGGTCCTGTGGTAGAGTTCTGGCTTATTATATTGATACCTTCTCTCCTGCATTTGTAGAGATGTGTGGATGGTTTCTTTTTGTCTTGCTTTGGTTTTGTCTCCTTTCTTTCTACTTATTCACTGACACTCTATCCACTGTCAGTCTCAGCCTTCATTTATTCATTCGTTGGTTAGCTTCTAAGACAAAGTATTAGTAGTGAGTTTCCAGTTCCTCAAGAATCACACACAAACACACATGAAGGATGGATTTTACAACTTAGAATTGAAACCTAAAGCCATGGAAAACATATTTACAACATACATTACCCAGCAAATATCCAAGTGTCTTTATTTTTTACCCAAAAGTACCAGAATATAATGACATTTAGTGGTCTTTTTACAAAAGATGATGCAGTGATACAGTATAAGAAATAAGAATAGAGAAAGGGGCTCTACAGTTAAAAGTGCTTGCTTCTCTTCCAGAGGACCAGATTTCAGTTCTCAGGACGAAAATCTTGTAATTCACAACAGCCTGGAACTCTAACCTTAAGGGGAACCAATATCCACTACTCGCACCCACAAACACAACACACATGTGGCACACACATGGACACCACACACACACATAAAAATAAATAAAAATACATATATTATAAAAGAGATTAGAAGTAAAAACAAACTTACTGGCCTTTGGATTTTAGATTTATAGTTTACTCTAATGGTTTCATCGTTACTGCTTTCAGACTAGAGTATCTAACTCTGATGTGTTTAACACTGATTGCTTTAAATTACCATAGTGAACTATCAGCAATTTACATGTTGTAAAATGAACAACACCATCCCAGCATGCTTACTCTTGATTGGCCAAGATCAAGTACTCCAACTCCCAACCAAGCATTCATCAGTTGTGCCCAACAGAGCTGTGTCCACTAGTAGAATGGCAAAATCATGACTTTCTGAATGATTAATGAGACATTGACTCAGTTTTTCCTCTTACTAAATATTCCTTTTAATTTATTGCTTTTTATAGAACACGGCTCTCCAAAATATTATGTAAGAATAAGGATCTACTTATTGAAAAGATACATTTCATTAAAAGTACACATGAGTAAACTTAAAAATCATGCCAGGGCCTCATAGAAAAGTGAGATAATGGTGATCCTATATACAATGGAGGTCAGAGACAATTTAATTTATTTTTAGTAAGTCCTTATTCACGATTTATAGGGAGTTAATGGAATATAATCATTGTTTTTCATTGTCTTGTATTATTGAAGGAGTGGAACTGTAGTGGTATGGCTTGGCAGTTTCAGCAACTTTGTCTTATTTCTGCCTTATGAGTAGATAAAAGGATGAATAGCATTATAAGTAGATTACTGTCTCCCAGAGGAACCTGACGTTCCTAAGATGTATTTTCTGATCTACACTTGAATACTGTGAGTGTTCCCTGAGGATCTCTGAATGTCAGCCTTAAGAAATGTTAACTTATTACCCCAGGTTACTGCAGATAATATGCAGCATAATATTTAATTCATATTTGTTATTTCTTTCTAGAATGTGTAGCTTTAGGAGCAAAAAAGGCACAGAAGCATAGTAGCAAAACCACAAAATATCTCAATTGCATGATAATAATGTCAGCTCTTATCTTTTCTTAAACATACCACTGAAAGGAAAATGAAGTCTTAATTTCACAAAACTATGTTTTAATAATGTTATTTATTCCTTTATTCTACAAATAATTACCCCACATACACAGAATCCATATAGCACATATATATATATGTATATATATATATATACATATATATATATGTAGAAAGAGAGAGAAACTTTGTTTCTTGCCCACACATGCACATACACACACACACACACACACACACACATGTATAGCATATTTATATGTGTATTTGTGTGTGTGTGTGTGTATATATATATATATATATATATATATATATATATATATAGTGAGACAGCAAAATTATTTTCACTTAACAATTTGGCTTTTCTACTTAGGGTTGTTGACATCACTACTAAAAATACGACAACACTTTTATGACTTAATTTATGCATCAAATATTCTATTTTATACCATGCATAACATATAAACATTTTGCTTTTTGTTTATGCTTACATGTAGCATTGTTATAGATATAGTCTAAACAGAGATATACAGAATACATAATTGTATATATATGACTATATAGTTTATAGTCTATAGCATTCAATTCAATTCAATCAGTGAACCTCTTAAGCAACCAATTTCAGTTATTATTTAAGCATCTCAGTGCACTTCATTAATTAGTAATTTCTTTACCTCTTAGCCATAGAACTTTCCCCATAATTATGGCATTTCTCTTGCAGTATACTTATGAGATGTTAAAATGTATCTTTTTTATAAACAATTCAATGTAATTCTTCTGTAATTATGAACAAATTTAAGCATAGCCACTTAGAAATCTTTATATTGTAGTATATCAAAAAGTTCTAATACATTTATAGAATAAAAACCAATTTTCTTTTTTGCCAGCATTTAACTCTCTTCCCTGACATTTTACCATCACTTTGAGAGACTTAAGAAGTAAGGACTGTCGACTCTTTCACTGCTGTATAGAGACATTACTGTACAATCACTATCACTTCATAATTACCATATTGTTCTTCATCTAGAACGTCAGAGGACAAAGAATTTGAAGTGAGTGCAGTTAGTATTGTTTCAAAGAACAAATTTAACTTGCTAACATATTTTCAATGAATTTTCTTCAAATTTTACTTCCTTTATCAAGGATCTCCTTCACTGTGCTTTATTTTGTGACTTTTCTTGGGACATTTGAAAATGTTTGTTCACCCAAGATCACTGGCCACCGATTAAAGAAACTGTTTCATGCAAGTCTATCTTGGTGAAGCAATGCGTTTGCTTAGATGACTTATAGGAGTTTGGATGACTCCACCCACTACATCACTGCTTGCTCCGTTCCATCAGTGATAACCCAAGAAAAAAAGTTGTATCCCTGAAATCCCTGCATCTTAGGAGGCTTTATTTTTTGTGGACAAAGGAACTGCACCACATTATTAGAATGGGCTTCTAGTATATGTTAAGATCATAGAAATGGCTTACTCTTTTTGAAATGGCACTGTGACATTTTGCTGGTTCTGTAGTCCATGACTCATGCAATATTACTGCAATCATTTCCCCAACTGAGAATCTACTTAGACAACCCTACACACCCTCAATTCATCTTAACAGCTCAATAGGACAATCCAAATGAGAACTGCATTGTTGATTGTTATATATATTGTAAAACTCAGGATTGTGTGTAATGAACACACGTTAATAGAGAACTAAGTTTTAAGTATTAAGACTTCAAATGAGAAAAGGAATGAGATAATGATACCCAGACTTGGTATGTACACCATACGGTGTTAATTAATAAACATTAAGACTGACGTGCCTCAACATCTTAGAAAATTTTTGAGTCTTTGTCCCAATATTATGACTTAATAACATATATTTAGAATGGTTATAATAAAAATAAGACAATGGCCATTTAACAGTCATCTTTTGGAATGGAAATACAATGATATAGTAATATAAAGGATAACTTAGAAATGGTTGAAGTCCATTACCTTTTACAGAATGCCAGGAAAAGTCAATTGAGAGATAGAAAGGACCAGAATTCCTGCAGTGTAAGTCTGTGGTCATTCACCTCTGTTGTTTCTGGGCCTATGGTAACAAGCAGAATTTTACTACGTTATATAGCTTTGTACTTGAGAAATGTTATTGGAAAATCTGAAAATGAAATTTCACACGAAAGCTTTGTATATCAAAAGAGCAAGCATTTCTTATAAATTGAATAATACTCTTTAACTACTATTAAATAAATGTTTGTGTGGCTAACACCTAGCTACATAAATATGCAAAAAAGTAGTTCTAATTATAAAAATTATATAATTCAAGAGGGCTAATTGTAAATGGTACAAGTGATGCTTTGCGGTAAACATAAGAAGCCATATCAAATATCAAGATGATGTTTTATTTATTGACATGTTTATTTCTAGTCCATTCCAAGAAGCCTTGTAAAATTAACATCTAAATATTATATTTCACTATGGATTTTTCAGAGAAATTCTTTATTGTTTCTCCTTCTCACTTCTCCCACATTTCCCTTTCACATTCCTGATTTCATGTCACATATGTTCCCCCACCATTTCTCAATGTCTAGCATTTCCTCTTATGGTCTCTTTTTAAAAATTATTATTTTTATTATTACTATTATTATTATTTTTTTTTAATCTTTTTTTTTTACTTTCCAAGCTTTATTGTCCTCCAGTTCTGCCCTCTGACATTCCTCCTCCCACACAGTCTCCAAGAGGATGTCCCCAACACCCACACACCCCGACACCACACTAGGTGTCCCACTCCCTGGGGCCTCAAGTCTCTCAAGAGTTAGTTTGGTTTACTTTCTCTCATTGAGGCCAGACCAGGCAGTCTTCTGCTATATATATGTTAGGGGGTCTCGGACCAACTTCTGTATGCTACCTGGTTTGTGTCTCAGTGTCTGAGAGATCTCAGGGGTCCAAGTTTATTGAGACTGCTTGTCTTCCTATGGGGTGGCCCTCCTCCTCATCTTCTTTCAGCCTTTCCCAGATTCAACCACAGGAATCCCTGACTTCAGACCATTGTTGGGTATCTGCTTCTGTCTCAGTCAGCTTCTTGTTGGGCCTTCCTTCTTGTTATGATCTGCTAGTTGTATCATGGGTATTCTGAGCTTTTGGGCTAATATCTACTTATCAGTGAGTACATATGATGTTTGTCCTTTTGGGTCAGGGTTACCTCACTCAGGGTATTTTCTAGTTCCATCCATTTGTCTGCAAAACTCATTATATTCTCATTCTTAATAGCTGAATAGTATTCCATTGTGAAAATGAACCACAGTTTCTGTATCCATTCTTCTGTTGTGGGGCATCTGGGTTGTTTCCAGCTTCTGACTATTACAAATAAGGCCACTGTGAATATAGTGGAGCATGTGCTCTTGTGGTATGATGGGGAATCTTTTGAGTATATGCCCAAGAGTAGTATTGCTGGATCTTCAGGTAGATCTATTTCCAGTTTTCTGAGGAACTTCCAGATTGATTTCCTGAGTGATTGTATCAGTTTGTAGTCCCACCAGTAATGGAAGAATGTTCCTCTTTTCTCTACATTCTAGCCAACATGTGCTGTCACCTGAGTTTTTGATCTTAGCCATTCTGGCTGGTATGAGGTGGAATCTCAGGGTTGTTTTGATTTGTAGTGAAGATAGAGAGCTTTTAAGAGGAATTTCCTAGTGGTTGGAGAAATGTTCACATCTTAAAAGCATTAGCTACCCTTTAGATGATGAACCTGGCTCCCAGCAAACATCTTGGATGTCTCATAAAGCACAGGTGTCTCCATCTCCAATGCATCTGATACCCTTTTCTGGACTCCATAGCAATCCACTCACAGGTGGTGCTTACACACACACATACACAAACACACACACATACACACCACACACACACACACACACACACACACACACACACACACACACCTGTAAATAAACACAAGTAAATTTAAAAAGAAAAGCATCCTACTTCAGTACTTAAGTTCACCAAATTTATGTGCTAGAAAAAGGTAAAAAAACAAAAACAAAAACAAAACATTAATCCTCAAGATGATTTAGGTAACAGTAACTTTACCAGCACTCTATGGACTCAGTCAATGAACAATCAAGAAGCTAAAAGACTGAATTGATATTTGTTATTAGTGTGATTTAACTATATCAAATAATTATATCAGAGGAATGTCACTTTTGGAAATTTGAAATTCTTGTACTATAAAATGATAAATCTAAATTATGGCCCCATCTCATTTATAACTCGACTGATTTTTTTTCTTTTGATGTTATATCACTTAAGTCTGATCCCCTGACTTGAAATTTTAATGTTTTATTTTTTTAATCTACTTACTCTGCTGTATCAAATTTAATTGGAAGAATTTTTGACATCTTATTTTGTATAGTTGTATCTTCTCCCTTTTTAAGACTCCTAATTTGGTTATTCTCAAGTATCCACAGACATTAAGTTGTATCGAATGCATTGGGGTAGAAAGTGTCTCTCTCCAGCTACTTCTAAATTTAATCACAATGCTCATTTCTTGGCTTCTCTTTCTGCCTGGGTGGAAACCTTATCCGATTCTAACCTACTTGCTACATGAATGTATACATAGTTTTGGAGTTGAAGTTGTTTCAGATGAGCAGAACCAAGGTACAAACATAATCTGATTAAGTCAAACATCTATTGAAAGAAAAGTCATCATTCCAGTTAGCTAGGAAACACAATATCAGTATCTCTAGAAACAAATGCGATGAAATGCTGTTTGAGAATCATATAAGTTGAGCCAGCAATCTCACAGGTATGTAACAAGAGATTACTGTATGGAAAACAAAGAAAGAGCATCATGAGAATCCCATTTTAAGCACATTCCGGGACACATTACAGCAGTGTTCTTTTCATGGGCTTCTCGGGAGGTCTTACTTGCAGTAAGAGTTTCGTTTGCAAAGAAAAAGACTCCATCAGGAAAAGCAGCATTCAGTGAAGATGTTGAGTTTAGGAGCCAGTTTTCCTGGTGAGGACTACACTATTCTCCAGGGGGAAAGTCCCTTCCACCACCACACACACATACACATACAATCCACTAACGGAAAGTATTTAACATTATTAAATTTTGAAAAGAAACTTACTGTGAAAGACAATCTTTACATACTGTACAAACATGTACTAAAATGTATTCTTTTGTCAAAGAAGGAAATGCTGAGCTAGAATTTTAAAAAGAAATTCAGTAAAATGGGATTTGCTTTAAATGAAGTCTATCTCACTGAAAATGGACTTAGTATTTCCAGTAGAGGGCTCTCAGGAAAGAACAGAAATAGGCTGATTGCCTGGCTGCCTTCATTTAAACTACATGATTGAATGTCTTTCTTCATGTTGTGACAGTTACCTTCAAGTCCCTTTCTTATGGAGTCATTTGATTTTATCATTCATCTTTCAATAACTGAGCTATATGGAACAGATAACTCCAACCGAAGGCATTGCTTACCACATTCATCACATGGAAAGATCTTATTTTATGTAGTTCCTGATGAACAATGAATCAAGATGAACTCAGTTGGCTTTTTCTCAGGGCAAGAAATATTGTTATTTTCTAAGTATTTGCCCAGGAAAAGGGAATCTATTATTGCCATTTTAATCCAGAATATATACTGTCACAGAGAAGATAACATGAGAGTCAACAAACTATAGAAAAAATGCTTATAAGAGAATCTATGTAAACATTGAAATCTGTCTACTGTGTGTATATAAATGTGTGAATGCATATGACTATGTGGGTGTGGCTACATCCTGTGTGTGGAAGGTAATCCAAGTTACCCAGTCTCTTCTTCTATGCTTCTTAAAATCCTTTGTTAGGAGTGACAATCAGGCGTGTGCCAGCAGTTACCTCTCTCTTCTTAGATCGTAACCATCAAACTTTCTTCATGCCTTCATTTCAAACCTCTTCCTCCTGAACACTTTAAACAATAGATGGTGTTGAGCCTTATGCATATTTTATGTTTCTTATATAGTCACAACATGAGAAAGTTTAATAAATACATTGCATATCAGGGAGGTCACAACATTTTGCCTGTGTTTTCCTGTATTTCTTTAAGAGAGTTATTTATACCCTCCTTAAAGGTCTCTATCATCTTTGTGAGATAGGATCTTAGGTCTGAATCTTGCTCTTCATGTATGTTAGGGTAGCCGGAGCTTGCTGTAGTAATAGAACTGGTTTCTGATGGTGTCGAATTGCATTGGCTTCTGTTCCTTATGTTCTTGCACTTGCCTTTTGACATCTGGTTATCTCTGATGTTAACTGGCCTGGGTGTCTCTGACAGGAGCAGGCCTCCTTGGTGGCAGGTAGAGCTCTGTGACCTGGGTTAGAGCCAGTCCCCTGGGACGCAGGCAGTGCTGCCCCTGGTTAAGTCAGGCTGTTATGATGTATGTTTCAGGAATCTCATGGTGGTGGAGGAGAGGCAGCAGGAGAATGGGGATCTCCCTGGTATGGCAGGCTTCTCAGGGCAGTTTGGCTTGGCCCAGAGGGCTCAGACAGCAGGAAAAATGGGTCTTGATAACTTATTAACGAAAACAGTTTAAATAAAATAACACTAATTCATATAAAGTAAGACTCAGTGACAGTATCATTTCCCAATTGTCAATAGACTTTTCTTAATTGACATTTACTTTAACCCAAACTTGGTGCTTATTTATGAAAAAAATCTACCACTCCTTCATTGCTACAATGTGGAGGAAATGAAGTTTTATTAAACTGCCTTATTCTTAAAGGAACTCTAGAGTTACTAACTATTCTAAAATTTTTCATTCATAATATTTTATAATAAAAATTATAGGACAAATATTTCCCAACTTATAATGAGTAAATTCTTCCAATTTGTAACATTTTATTTAATTATGAGTCTGTATTTTCCAAAGCTCATATCATAGGGATATGAGTGGGAAAATGAGAGCAAAATTTACAGCATGAAACTGTTAAGTACTATGGATTTTTTTTGTAAACTGAATGTATCTTGCATTATGCACTAGCCATTATCCTATGGAGTAAGAGTTTGACAGGTTGTGGATTAACAGTAATGTGTTCCGGTGTCAAGTCTGCAAGGGGTGACTGTGTGATACTCTAATAATGCGACCAGCGATCCTGTCTCCTTGACATGGATTCTATCTTTAAACTATTGAAGTCCACAAATCTGCTCTCCTTACATTGCTTTTGTTGTGTGTTTTCTTGCAGCAGCAAAACAAGTAACTAACATGATAACCTGCAGTTAACTACTAGAAAGGAAATACATATAAAGCAAAACAAGTAACTAACATGATAACCTGCAGTTAACTACTAGAAAGGAAATACATATAAAGCAACAGTTAGTGAGAAAAGAGACACGATTGGAAATAGAGAAATGAGGAATATAGGAGAGAGTTTAGAATTAGAAAGATAAGGGCAAAATGACATAATTATATTAAAACATCAAAATAATAAAAGAAATAATTAAAATAATTTAAAGTTACAGAATGAATAATAGTCACTCTCATCAATTGCATCTATTGTTTATAGAAAATATTATGTTTTCTTTGCAATTAAGTACCAAAAAATTAATCTATACACTTTTAAAGTAATCTTAATTTGATGACATGCAATTGCTCCCACAGAATAGATACAGTAACCATGTAAATATTCATTGGAAATAATTCTAATATTTTTTATTTCATTTATAACAATTGGGATTCCCTTCTCTCTCTCTCTCTCTCTCTCTCTCTCTCTTTCTCTCTCTCTCTGTGGGGCAGTGATCTGTGACAAGCAATCTGGCACCCAGTTGAGCACAGGCATAAAATCTGGGTGACCTAGCAGAACAATTCTCAAGGGACCGAAAAACTTTATGTCAATGCTCCCAGGAGGCTTTTGGCTCCAGTCACAGTCATGGACCACCCTTCCTCAGGTAAAGGCGTGGCCACACAGTCCCAAGCCATCCCCAGGTTAATGAGACACCTAGAGGCTTAGCCATGCCCCTTTCTAGATACTATATTTGCCTTGCCTATCCCACAACTTGGAGGGTACAATTCCATCCACGCCACTGTCCACAATGAAAATAAATGTCTTAGAATTATGGACTGTCTCATCATCTGAACCCACCATGGGAGGCAAGGGATCTGGCCCTTGATTAAGGAGCCGTGTGTCTGATCTCTCTCTTGCCAAGGGCTTCCCAGGGCTCCCAGATGGTACCCATTCACCCAAGCCTAAGCAGCTAGCCCAGCATCCCAAGCCGCCAAAACCCACAAGAACCCCAGCTGCGCTCTGGCTAGCCTGTCTGAGGCACTCTGCAGCAACTGTGGTGCCCCAGGCTAGAGAACCCACAGAGATGGCTGCTGTCATTTCCTGGGAATGGTCCCCTCCCCCACCCAAGGGCGGGGCTCACAAAGGCTTTCCACAACCCTCACCTGTCCAACAGACTGTGTGGAAAGTCACATGGCCACTTCCCGAGTGTCTTCTGTCCCACCCAGAGCCGCAGCTCCAGGGACAGACCCATGGGGCTTCTTTCCACCATGCCAGGTTTGTTCCCACATCTCTCTCTCTCTCTCTCTCTCTCTCTCTCTCTCTCTGTATGCTGACTTACTGAATAAATGACCTGATACACAACAAATGACCTAGAAAATAAACACAGACATACAGACACACACACTTACATATAAATGCATTCTGTATGATTATATTTTTATATATAATTACAATGTCTAGAAATCAGTCATGGGAATGAAGAGAATAACATTTTTGTGTGTTTTATTTAGAGTCTTTACTATATTTTTCTAATTGCATAGTGGTCTTTTTTTTTTTTTTAACTGTAAATCTTTTTGTTTGTTTGTTTATTTATTCTTTAATCTTTTTTTACAGTCCAGACATTATACCCTCCCAGTTCACTCTCGACTGTTTCATATCTTACACTTCCTCCCCACCAGACATCCTCAATCCCTGGGGGCCCAAGTCTTTCAAGGGTTAGGTGCATCTTCTCTGACTGAGTCCTCTGCTGTATGTGTTTGGGGCCTCATATCAGCTGGTGTATGCTGCCTGGTTAGTGGCTTATTATCTGAGAGATCTCAGGGTCCAGGTTAGTCGAGACTGCTGGTCTTCCTACAAGGTTGCCCTCATCCTCAACTTCTTCCAGCTTTGCATCTGACTCTTTCAAATGCTTGTGGGGTCTTTTGGAGGACTATCATGATAGGCCCCTGTTTGTAAGCATACCATAGCATAGGTAATAGGCTTTAGGGCCTCCCGATGAGCTGGATCCCAATTTGGGCCTGTCACTGGACCTCCTTTTCCTGCAGTTCTTTCAGACTGGAAAAATTTTGAGTCAGAGTCTTTGACTGTGGGATGGCAACCCTATCCCTCCAGTTGATGCCCTGTCTTTCTACTGGAGGTGTACTCTACAATTTCCCTCTCCCCCACCATTGGGCATTTCATCTAACCCTTTGAGTCCTGAGAGTCTCTCATCCCCCAGGTCTCTGGTACATTCTAGAGGGCCTGCTTGCCTCCTACTTCCTGAGGTTGCCTGTTTCCATTCTTTGTACTGGCTCTCAGGGATTCAGTCCCCCACCACCACACACACACACAGACAATAATGGTCTTGTTTTCTGTTTCTTAAAATTTCAATTCACTGTTTTCAATTTAAGTAAATAAATATCTGTTTTTATATATGAGCACATACATTTTACTTTATATTAAATAGATAATAAATATAAACAGTTTTATTGCTCATACATACATACATACATACATGCATACGTGTGTGTGTGTGTGTGTGTGTGTGTGTGTGTGTGTGTGAAAACTGCTATTATATGATTATATGCTTGGTGCTTGGTAATGTTGCCAGATACAATTTTAATAATATCACACTTTTTTTTATCTTATCTAAGAATTCTCAGGCAAATATACATGAGTAATAACATATGAAGAAAAACAAACCGACAAAACAAACAAACAACCAGTAGCATGTGGAGGTACAGACTAATTTAGATGTCATTTCAGGAGTCAGGATGCTGGAGATCTCCTCACAGCTCATTCAGATAGCTCAGAACTCACAGTCCAAGGCCCAGTCTTTTATTTACATATAAATTCAATCATTTACTCCAGGTTCCCTTTTGATTATCTCATGAATCAGCATTTGAGACCCAAACACAGTTTTTTGCAGTTGTTGCTGTTTTAACAATGCAAATGAATTCAGTAAACTGCCTGCCTTTGCATGAGATTATCTTTCCTACCAAGCCTAAACCCAAACTAGTTCTGTCCCAGGCTGACCTTGAATTCAGGAATCTGCCTGCCTTTCTATCTTTCTGAGAAGCTGGCTCATAGTTCACCTGTTCTTTTAGATCTGTGAAGCCCCTCATATAATTCATATTGCATCCTTATATTTTTGCATAGTTGAGAAATTACTTTTTTAACTCATGTTTTCAGAGTTCTTTCCCATAGCCTTAAGAGCTGTCCTAAAGATGGCAGCATTTACCATTTTTTGCTAAGAACACAGACATACTCTCACCTCCCAAACTTGTCTGTCTCTGATTATCATGGAGTATTAACCTTGGCAGAGAGGACATTCTGCCAAAAGAAAGAGGAACATAAAATTATATATATATATATATATATATATATATATATATATATATATATATATATATATATATATATATATATATATATATATTATATGTATATAAACAAGCCTTACATCTAGCAACTGTCAACACTCTCATTGAGACCTAATCCCTATTGGTTCCATGGGTAGGAAACCATGTCACACCTTCTCTTCCAGGCCATGCAGGACTTGGCAGACCCTGTCTTCTTCTCCATTATAGATGAACAACCATGATATAATATGCACAAGTCACAAAGGAGTAGCTTCTTCTCCATTGCAAAAAGTTCAGAAGATGCATACTTACTTGGTTAAGTCTTTAGTGGTAGCAAACCTGATAGTCTCTGGGCCCTGGAAGTACAGTAGACTGCCATTCCTAGAATTAACCTGCTGTGTATATGGCTACAGGAATCTGCATAGGGGAACACTATAGCAGGTATTTTGATGACATTAAGCAGACACCCTTCCATTAGAGGTCTCATAGGGTGAGCTTAGGTCGATCTCATTTATAGCTGATAGGTTTCAAAGTAGAGTTATTGTTTGATTAGCTCCAATCTCAATATATTACAGGCCTTGTAGTCCAGGCATAGCCTGCAGTCCTAAACTATATCTAGTTAAGAATGATTAAGGAACCATTTATAAAATACCAAATCTCAAGGAACTGGCTTCTACTCCCTCCTGTACCTTATTCTTTGATGATATTAAACAAGTTCCTGGAACAATTAGAGTTTGAGTGTTTGGAGGACTCATAATTTGGGGGGCACCAAAACAGTTGGAGCCACTTGGTCCAATATCTCCAAGCACAGGATTCTTTTGGATAGTAAAGTTGCTGCCTGGATAGTGAGCAATTAGGTATTATCTGATTCCCCACCTTCTACTCATTTTTCAATAGTGATCTTCATCCCTTCCATTTTGGGTAGCATTAACTGTGACCCTAGGTAGGTGATGATATTTTCCTTTAGAGGACTATAAAATCATCAGTCTGCTCCCAGGAGGGCTCAGTTTCACAATCTCACAGTACAGTGGTATTCACCTGGCTTCTGGCTGCGTACAGGGCCATTATTTGGACAGTTATAGGACTGAACAGATAGGAACCCCTTCTTTTCCCTGGTGGATCATAGCCCCAGGGGCATGCTCCTTCCCAGGAACCAGTGAACCATGCTCCCATTTTAAGCTCCCAGACACATCCTGAATTAACATACCTCAGTTAGCAAGAACAGCTAGTCAGATACAGAGGCCAGAAGACAAGGTTAAGACATTTAGGGACTTTCCTAGAACTATAGACTATGTTCTTATTTTGACAGGAGTTGTTGACTATGTGCTGGGTTCTAAGGGCCTGAATGGGACTTCCATAGTGGTGGCAAATGTACTAAGGTCTGAAGGACCATTATAATCCTTGGTAAATAAGTAGATAAACTAAATATGCAAATAAAATATTAACTTTTGATGTGTCATAAAATGACTTTAGGACAACTACTTGGTAACTATAATATTACCATCTGCTCAAGTAAAAGCAATTTTTCATTCTAGTAAGATGAAAGTTTTTTACTGTTATATAAAAATTAAACACTGGCTGAATATTTGGTACTATAGGTTGTAAAGTATTTTCAAAATTTTTGAGAGTTGATTAATATTTTGGTTGTTTGAATGTCAATGCTGAATATAGCCTTTGTTGTAAATATGTAATACGTAATAAGAGAAGTATATCTAGGGTCATTTTAGATAAAGAGCTACAAGCAATTTGCAATTGCTGAGAGATGGAAACTTTATCTTGCCTAGGGATAAGGTCCTTGATTGATTGTCTAATAGCAGTCAGTTCTAGAACACGAGCATGCAAACAATACTTAACAGAGGTTGTATTTGTATATTTATCTATTTATATGTATATATATAACAACAATGATCAAAAAACAGGTGGGTCCATGAATTTGAGTATGTGCACAGTAAAAATATATAATGAAGTTAGGCAGAAGAAAGATATAATTGTACTTTATTTAAGTAAAAGAAAAATGGAAAATAGAAGAAATTATTAGAAATTCTTTTTTATCATAAATCAAAATTCCCTTTGTTTTACTTGCAACTCAAGTCAACAAGAATCTAAAATCAAACAACAATTTTATATCAAATATAAAAAATAAAATTAAACTATACTACTTTGACAGTTACATGGTGAGGAATTATTATAGTAAAATATTAAATATCTTTGATTTGGGGATTAAAACATGTTTATAAAGGAGGAAATATTTTGTATGGTAGACTGTAAAGATTGCAATTTATAACATACAATGGTTTTGAAAACCTGAGTCAAGGTGTTCTTAAACTTTGCATAGTATGACAGCATGCACAGTACAGAGTGCTTTCATAGTATGACTGCTTCCACAGTAGAGAATACACAGTGTATTCTCAGATCAGAAACTGAACTATTATTGCAGAATACAGCATTGGTGAGTACAACAGGAGCACTCAAATTCCCTGCACATTAATTTCTGGCTGCTACATGTTCAGAACCCTTTAATGTTGCCAGATTTTCTCATATTCCACAATTCAGTTATGTAACCCCCATGTGGATAACAACCTGCAGTTTAGAAAGATGGGCACTAGGCAAAGAGACCAGCACCACAGGAAAACTGTTGGCACTTGGAATTCCCAGGTATTTTCTTAAAGTTATAATTCAAGACATCAGGACATGGAATGAGTATTTACTTTATAAGTCCTTTACAAATAATTCTGATGATTTTTCTAGCACACACTAGATCCAGAGCTGAGATAGATAATAGGGAATACAAGACTTAAAATAAGAGAGTCAAGCAAAAATTTCATCTATGTGTGTCTTTCTGACTCTGTCTATGTGTCTCTGTCTCTCTGATTCTGTGTCTCTGTGTCTCTGACTCTATCTCTATCTCCCTGTCTCTGTCTGACTTTCTGTCTCTTTCTGTCTCTCTCTGTCTCTTGTTTCTGTCTCTGTCTCTGTCTCTCTGTCTCTCTGTCTCTCTGTCTCTCTGTCTCTCTCTCTCTCTCTCTCTCTCTCTCTCTCTCTCTCTGTGTATTAAATATGGAGAGAAATATTTATTTGAAGAAAGATGCTTTCCAGTGCATGTATGAAAAATAGCTTAACTCAACATGAAAGACTTTGTGCTACACAGAAAAATTTTGCCAAACTTTAAGAAGAGAATTAAAATGTTAATATGTTAGTTGTACAGATATGCATGTTTGAAGACAAAGCTATAGTTTTAACATACCTGGGATGAATTTTGGTATTGAAACTTTTAATCTCTTTCAAATATAGTTACTAATATTAAAATAAAACTAAGTACTAACATTCATGTGGCTATCATCAATAAAAGACAACAGGTATAGCAAAGAATATAAAGAAACAAATTATTACAGAATCTAGATAGGATATAAATAAATGTGACACTTCTTAAAATAACATAAATTTTTATATGATTCTGTGGTTTCACATGCATAAAGATAGCACAACATTAATCATCAAAATATTAATATGTTCATAATTATAGTAGTATTACTCCCAACAGCTTAGGGTAAAATAATCCTAATAGAAATTGAGAGTATCTTATTAAATATATTAGAAATGTTTTAATGTAAGGTAATATTACTTATCTGAATATGAAAAAGAATTCAGATGCATGATTCATCATTGATGAAGTATGTTAAGAGACACAAGCCAGATATAAAAATAAAAAGTCAGTGACCTGTAATTCCATTTACCTGTGCTACTTAAAGCAGATAAATTCACAAGACTAGAAAGTAAGATAATAAAAGTTTAGGAAATGTGGAAGAAAGGAACACTATAGTTTAGTAGGTTAAAATGTTAACTTTGGAAAAGGAAGACACCTGGTCATTTTATATTATGAAAATAGTAAAATAATGCTTAATTGTATATCTAACACATAGTTAAGGTGGTATTTTATTTTTTGTATTTTTTTCAGTTTTTTTTTTTTAATTGGTGTATAGAGTGATTGCCTTCTTTATGGCATTTTATGCTCTACATATTCTAACACAGCTAGAAGAAAAATGGCAAATTAATCTGGTTAATATTTAAAAACAATTTTCTGTATATGTGTGTGTGTTCTACTATTTCATAAATCTTTCTCTGGGTAGTCATTTATTGAATGCTAGTTTTACATAATATTAGTGGTCCCTAAAATAATATACAAAGAATTCAGAGTGCCTAAAATAATCATGTGGCATTTTAGGGTTAAGTATTTATAAATGTTAATAACTGAAAGAATGAATATCTAGTATTTAATATACACATTGGTAGAAATACAAAAATATTAATAATATATGAATGTATATTATATATATAAACTAATAAAAAGTTTACTGAAGAATATGCAAGATAAGTAGCATTTCTATGGCAATAATTGTCTGTATGCCTCTGCATTAATTTGAAAAGAATGCTTCCAATTAAACTATAACCTTTTCTGTGAAATGGATTGTGTTCTATTTAGTCATATTTCAAAATTCTATATTTATACTCATGTGAACATTAAAAAATGTAAAATAGTAGCTTCTCCTATGTTTTACTGAGTCCCATTAACCAAACAATGAATAGTCTAACCCTGACTATAGTTTTGTAAATTTTGTAGTGTAACTAGTAATGCATTTAACTTCTCCTGGTGGAAAGTCTCTACAAAGTACTGATAGTGTTGTGATCCATATGGAAACGCAGCACTTAAGCTTCTGGACTTGGACAGACAGCAACATTAATGACATACAGTATCACAGAGGGAAAATGACACTCTTCACGTGTTTTCCTCCTTAGCAAGAATGCTGGCTTCATTTATCCTGCCTATGCTCCCTGGCACAAGCTGCTGCCATGTAAGCATTGCAGCAGGGCAGGGCATCCTATGCTCACTCAATTAGTGCAAACAGGAGAGATTAAATGCCGGGTTTGTTCTGTTCATCTGGCCGTGTTTGATGTCAAGTGCTTGTTTCAGATAGTGTTCAACCTGGGGCACTCAAGGCATGTCGCAGTTCCCCCAAGCAGTTCAAATGGCAAAGCGAAGACCTTTTATTGACCATTTCTCTATGTTTTACTTTATGTCTCAGGGAATTTCAAAGCATCACTCTGTAACAAAAAGAGAATTCAGCATACTTGACAGCCAGGTGATTCAGGCTTTTGCAAAGCATGAGAGCATAAACGGAATGCCAGTAGTTTCTCTCAGTAGCATGCCTTTCTCTCTCAAAATGAAATACAAGTTCACTGACTCCTACGTTAGTCACAAGAGCACCATACATGCTGTGCCCATTTGATGAATTAACTTATTAAAGAGTTACTGCAGTCATGTAGATTTTTCAATTACTGGGGCTGGAGAAAAGGCTGAGCAGTTAAGGGTGTATACTGCAGAGGACTTGTGTTGGATTTCTAGCACCCATACTGGCGATCTCACAAGCATGTATAATCTCAGGAATAGACAGGTCAGATGTCTCTGGCCTCCTTGGGCAAAGCACTTGCATTCATATGCCCTTATACAGACACACTCAAACAATCAAAAATAAACCATTAATTTAAAATATATTAGTATTTTTGGCCTAAATATCATATAAACATAGTGTGTGTGTGTGTGTGTGTGTGTGTGCGTGTGTGTGTGTGTGTGTGTGTGTATGTGTATTAAACCAGATAACTTCTAGACATGGTTTTACTGGTCTTGTGACATGTTCACAAAATTCAGACTACAATAGACTCCCAATGCTAATCTGCATAATCACTGCATTGATGACAGATGAGTTACACAAAAAGTGGACATTGTGACTACTGTACAACTTATCTGCTTTGAAATAATAAAAGAATGTGTGCCTAATCAGTCTTCCTTAAGCTTAGCTGCTTGCTACATAAGAATGACTGTTTTTAGTCATTAAAATCATACTGAAAATTCAGATTTCATGGTGCTAAAAAAAAGTAAATATGATTCATATTCAGAAGGAAATCTGTAACTCTCTTCCTAAACTGTGGCTTAATTTTATCCAGACTTACACTTCTTTCTCCAGCAGCATGGAAGGCTAGTGGGTGGGTAATCAGCAACAAGGATTGCCATAGCATAATGGGAAGTATGTCTGCCTGCCCCTCCACAACATTCTGCTTAGTATAATATCAAAACAATCTTTGGCAGAGCAGCCGTGCTAACTTTCTGCAGAATTTCAAGTCTAGTGAAGTCAAACTTTTCATAACATTAGAAAATATAAGATAAATCTCTCTGGAAATTTTTATTTATTTATATTATTAATGTGAAGAAGAAACTCCATACCTATATCAGTATAAAAGGATTAGAGTTCAAGACCAGCACTGGCAACATAGTACACTCTAGGCTTCATTGGCCTAATGAGACCATGTCTTTTAGAAATAATATGTTTAAAACTTGTTATTTCTTATTATTGTCATTATCACCATCATTATTTTAATTATTTATTCACTTGATAACCCAATATCAGCCCTTCCTTTCCTCCTCGAACCCCCCCACACACACACAAGTTCTTCCTCCATTCCACCTTCCCTTTTTGAGAAGGGAAAGTCCCCCCTCTAGGTATCACCCCTTCCACTACCTGCCCCCCGCACATCAAGTCCTGTAGGCTATGCACATGGTCTCCCACTGAGGTCAAACAAGGCTGTCCATGTAGGGCATGGGGCTCATAGGGATTCATAGGCAGGCAGGCAACAAGCTCAGGGACAGCTCTTACTCCAGATGTTGGGGGACCTGCATGAAGACCAAGTTGTTCATCTGCTACGTATGTGCACAGGAGCTATGTTCAGTCTGTGCTCTCTCTTTGGTTGTGACTTAGTCTCTGTGAGCCCCCAAGGGTCCAGGTGAGTTGACACTGTTGGTCTTCCTGTGGAGTCCTTGTTCATTTCTGTTCCCTCAATCATTTCCCCAACACTTCTGTAAGACTCACAGAGCTCCATCTAATGTTTGGGTGTGAGTCTCTGCATCTCTTTATATTGGCTTCTGGTTGGAGCCTCTCAGAGAACAGTTATGCTAAGTTCCTTTTTGCAAGCATAACCGAATATCCTTAATAGCGTCAGGGATTTGTTCTTGCTCATGGGATGGGTCTCCATTTGGGCAGTCATTGGTTATTGGCTGGCCGTTCTCTCAGTCTCTGTTCTTTGTCCTTGCACAGCTTGTAGGCAGGACCCTTGGGTAGAAGGCTTTGTGGGTGGGTTGCTGTCCTTATGCTTCAACTGGGGGTCCTGCCTGACTATAGGAAGCAACCATTTCAGGACCCATATCCCCCACTGCTAGGAATCTCAGCTAGAGTCACCCACTTAGACACTCTGGTGCCTCTCCCCATCCCAGGTCTCTGGCATGTTCTAGAGATTGACACCCCGCCCCCACAGCAGATCTTTATTCTCTCTACCCTGCTCTCCCTACTTATGATCTACCACCCTTCCACCTCCCCTCCCCATCCCCTCCTTCACCCAGTTCACTCCTTCCATCAGCATCTATTATCTATTTATTAAATTGCGTGTTGTCTGTGGAAGGTAAGTGCTATAGTGCATGCCTGGAAGACACAAGGACTAGTTTGGGGAGTAGGTTCACTCCTTCTACCTTTGCATGTGTTCCAGGAATGGAATTCAGCTTTTCTGGCCTATGACCCAAGTGCCTTTACCTACTGAACCATCTAGCCTGCCCAAAATAATATTTATTTATTTATTTATTTATTTATTTATTTATTTATTTATTTATTTATTTATTTATTCTTTGAAACTGAAAAACTCACAGAGACATCTTCCTTCTGCTAATAAGAATTCATGCTCCCTTTTTTCTTAATTCTATACCAGTCTTCATAAGGCTCACTCAATTAGATTCCCTCCAACTACAAAAAGTTTTCATGCAATGAACCAAGCCCCACTTGAGAGGGGTGTGGTTGCGTCTGGATAACCTAATTACCCTTTGTATAATACAATGCAATCATGGAGTAGACATCTCAGCATGGCCGCTAGTCTTGCCCATACTAGGTTAGTAGTTCATGGTGGGAAGGACTAGGCCATTCTAGTATTCTGCCTGTCACAAGGTGAAGATTTTTTATATTACAAATGCATGCTGGGGTGTTTATGAACATGTTTTATACCAGGAAATGAGAAAAATTAAGGAAGGTCATATAACAGGAATGATAAAAGCAAATTCAAACATAAAAGAAGAATTAACGCAGAGATTGAATGTGGAAGTGATATGCGTTCATTTTTGCCCTGTGAAACTTTTTCTCTTGCTCACATCTATACATGATATTCTCTTCTTGTGTGATCCTACTGGTATGGTATTATAAGACTAGATCATTGTGTTAATAGTTAAGGGAAAAGTAGAACTAGTGACTAACTCTAACCTTAAGATAGACAGACAGAGAACCAGGTTGAAAACACCCATTGCGTCTGCATTTCTAGCATGTCTATATTGTTCTATAATAAAAAAAGAAAATTCCAGACTAACAATAGTTAGGTTTGTTTCTTTCCTTTTAAACAATAACTTGAAACATAATAGAAAATTATGCCTTCAAAGGATGAGATAGCCTTATTTTCTAATCTATCTCCTTAAGCATAATTAGACACCACAAGATTTTGTCTGCGGATAGTCAAGAATAAATCTTAAATGTGGAGAGAAAGAGGCCAACTTGTTATGGACTTTGGGAAACCAGAAAATGATGAATTCTGCTCTCTCTCTCTCTCTCTCTCTCTCATATAAAAGACTTGAACTTAAAGAAACTAGGACTTTCTGTTGTTTTTGTTGCTATTGAAGACTAGCCTTAGTTCACTGTGATCTGATAGGATGCATGAGAATATTTCAATATTCTTGTATTTGTTGAGGCCTGTTTTGTGACTGATGATATGGTCAGTTTTGGAGAAGGTACCATGGCGTGCTGAGAAGAAGGTATATTCTTTTGATTTAGGATGAAATGTTCTATACATATCTGTTAAATCCATTTGGTCCATAACTTCTGTTACTTTTAGTGTGTTTCTGTTTAGTTTGTGTTTCCATGATCTGTCCATTAATGAGAGTGGGGTGTTGAAGTCTGTGTGAGATGCAATGTGTACTTTGAGCTTTAGTAGTTTGTTTTTGTTTTTATGAATATGGGTGCCCTTGTATTTATAGCATAGATATTCAGAATTGAGAGTTCTTCTTGGTAGATTTTTCCTTTGATGAGTATAAAGTGCCCTTCCGTATATTCTTTTTTGCTACCTTTTGGTTGAAATTTGATTTTATTCAATATTAGAATGGCTACTCCAGCTGAACAACGCCCTTCTCAATGATAACTTGGTCAAGGAAGAAATAAAGAAAGAAATTAAAGAATTTAGAATTTAATGAAAATGTGGGCACAACATACCCAAATTTATGGGACACAATGAAAGTAGTGCTAAGAGGAAACTCATAGCTCTGAGTGTCTCTAAAAAGAAACTGGAGAGAACATATGCTAGCAGCTTAACTGCACACCTGAAAGCTCTAGAACAAAAAGAAGCAAATACACCCAAGAGGAGTAGACAGCAGGAAATAATCAAACTTATGGCTGAAATCAAACAAAAAGAAACGAAAAGAGCTATACAAATAATCAACTAAACCAGGAGCTGGTTCTTTGAGAAAATCAACAAGATAGATTAAACCCCTAGCCAGACTAACCAGAGGGCACAGAGGCAGTATCCAAATTAACAAAATCAGAAATGAAAAGGGAGATATAACAACAGAAACTGAGGAAATTAAAAAATCATCAGATCCTACTAGAAAAGCCTATATTCAACAAAACTGGAAAATCTAGTTGAAATGGACAATTTTCTAGACAGATACCAAATACCAAAGTTAAATCAGGATCAGATAAACCATCTAAATAGTCCCATAACTCCCTGAATAAATAGAAGCAATCATTAATATGATTGCTCCCAACCAAAAAATGCCCAGGACCAGATGGGTTTAGTGCAGAATTCTATTTGACCTTCAAAGAAGACCTAATAACAATGCTCTTCAAACTATTCCACATAATAGAAACAAAAGGAGCACTACCCAGTTCATTCTATGAAGTCACAGTTACACTGAAATAATCTTTCTTGGAGATGGGACAGTTTCTGTCTAATCAGGAATTTGTCACAATTTCCTTTCAGAGAGGACTTCATAGGATATTTTTTTCTACTTCTATCATGTTTAACATTCCAAATATATTTTAAAAACTGGTTGAGTGCATAGTACTTTTAGCTTCAGAAAGTATCATGTATACCTAAGGGGCATTTAACTATTATAAATTATTTTGATGTCTTAAAAAATGTCAAAACTGAGTTGAATATTTTAAAACAAATTTTGTTAGTTTAATGAAAAAAAAGAAAAAATAGTTAAAAGAAAAAGAAACTAGGAAATCCAATAATACCAATGGACCCAAACAAGTAGATAAAGAGAATTAATTTGGGGTTGAAAACTTTAACAAATACATGAGACATAGAAGTGCTCAGATTCAGGTAATAGTTTTTATAAACTGGTTCTGTTCTATTCCTGCTGAACTAGATCTACAAAAGACAAGCATGTAAAGTTTATGATTAGACAGAAAGTACTCAAAGAAGCCTGCCTGAAATGTTAGTTAAGGAAAAGAGGAGTTTGTAGGCAAAGGTATTATGCTGGACCAAAGATACTTGTCCTATTTGGACAGATGTAGAGAAATTTGAAAGTTTTCAGATAAGGGAAAAGTAAAACAACCCTCTGAGGATAGTTTTATGTCACAAGAAAAAGGCTTCATGAAGTAAATTCAGAGGAAGAGCAGAATCTCAGGTCACAGAAGGAAGGAATGCAGCATATTCCACAGAAATAATAAGATCTGAGTATGTTCTACGGATGTTTCAGTATAAGCTAATCACAGCTGTTATTTTTGTTGTAACCAAAAGGAAATGGAGGTCCAACCAAAATATTTGTAGCACACCATATCTTTAATGTTTTGACAAAAGTTGAAGATAAAGGACCAGCTATTGCTAATGATAACATTTTAGCAAAATAAAAGGGGTGATATTATATTTTGTAATATTTTTCCACTTAAATATTCAAAAGGTGAAGTAAATTCTAAGAGGAAATGTGAAAGAAAAAATTGACAATTGTTTTGGGAATCAGGTAGGTTATGGATTTGGGCTATGGTGGTTCATCACACTATGTTTTGTTTTGTTTTTCTTTTCTGTTTCTTTAGTTGCACACACAATTTGAAAGCAAAAGCCAATGCTTAATATGGAAAATATTCTGTATGTAGAAATTTGTGTAGTTAACAGCTAATGAAGGCTGTTAAATATTTTAAAAACGTAGCAGAATTCTTCGTACAAATATTTATATTGTATCAAGAAACCTCTACCTGGTGGTGAATAGAGAAAATCTATATAAAATAAACAGCGTGTAAAGCCTACAAAAGTATAGCTCATTAAACCTGAAAAAGCAAGACAGATAACTGACAAATTATTTAAGATATTGTCTGACAGAAAGAGAACAGTGAAGATTCTGTGCGGACACATGAGGTCTGAAGGCTTGGTTTCACAGTCCATATACTGTGTTCATTCTTTTCAGTAATTGAAGACATACAATAGAAATAAACTGAATGTTTACAAGAAATACTTTCCCTTATTTTTCCTAGCAAAGTTCCTAAAAATAGTCTACAAAGTCTGTTTTCTTTAATTACATGACACCTGGTAAGTTTCCACATTCCATGGCAGGCTGACAGCTATGAATTTTAGATATTACAAAATGGATGAGATGGGGGAGAGAGAAAGAGAGAGACAGAGACACAGAGAGAGAATACAAAGTTGGATATATATCCATAGAGTTAAGAAAAAAATAAAAAACAGGGGGCATATATTTGAAGGGAAAGGTTTATTGGAGGTTTTGGAGGAGGAAAGGGAAGGGAGAAATATTACAATTATATTATGATCTCAAAAATAAAAGAAAAATGTCAAGAAAATTCTACAGGTGTATAGGCATCGGGAAATAAGCATCCACTTAAATATTCCTGTTTTTACTTTTTTTTTTTTTTTTGTATTTTTTGTTTACTTCTTTGTTGTTTTTCCTTTATTGTCTAGGTACTAATACTTTGTAAAATGCCTTTCAATGAAAACTACTGAAAACAGTGCTCAAGCAGAAGAGTGGGGTTTAGGCATTTTCTTCTGACATAGAAAACCACAAGACAGCATTATTGTGACTAAATACATCCCATAGAGAGAGAATTCCTAGCTTGTTATCTAAACATGTATAATATCTCTCTCTTTCTCTCTCTCTCTCTCTGTCTCTCTCTGTCTCTCTCTCTCTCTCTCTCTCTCTCTCTCTCTCTGTGTGTGTGTGTGTGTGTGTGTGTGTGTGTGTGTGTGTGTGTAGCCATCAGAGCAATATAATGGCAACACAATAGTGTAAACTGAACTGCAAAGAGGAACACGATGCCTTAAGCACAGGCAACCTCTAAGAACTGCTCACATTTGGCTGAGTGTATGAGGAAGAAAAGATGGCTGCAAAAAAAGAATCTTTTATATGTTTAAGCAGGTTTAATTTGTAATTAAAATCCTAACCACAAAATAAAAACAAACGGACAGATACATACACATGAGACAGAGAGAGGGACAGAGGGGAAGAGGGGGAAGGGAAGGGAGAGAGAGACAGAGACAGAGCTCTCTCTGTCCTTTAAGTCTGCAATGTAAAAAATATTCTTCATGAGACATGAGCAAATGTTTATGCAACCCAGATCACTAACTAATGACAGACCAACATAAATACTACAGAAGTCTATATTGAGAGGTAAATTAGTTTTTTAGGGTTACCTACAGTAGCAGAAATGACTCAAAGACAGCTGCATTGCTAGTACCAACCCCTGCACTGATGATGTGATCTGGAAAGCTGGAGCTCACTGACCAATGCGCAGGCAACCCACAGGTTTGGAGAGGATCTTTGCAAGGTAGCTCATTTGATCTCTCCTTCAGTGCAGCTCATCAGGTCGGAAAACATTCTTATTATTCTTTGTATTCATTTCTTCTTATGTGTGTTTAGGGAAAGAAGGGTCTATGGGATCTGATCAGTTTCAGAGTGTCTCTCAACTTTTGAATTGTTTATTTCCTAAGCTTAAGAAACGGCACTACATGGACTATCATGCATATACATTCTCATAACACTTTAAAGTTTCATATAAAATTAATAATTACACAGGCTTCATAATATAGCTAAGAAGAAATATTACACACTATAAGTATCCATGATGATTTAAAGCATGATCCATATTTGTTGAGAGTCTAGTATTTTAGGAAAATCTTTACAAAATGAAAATTAGTTGTCCAAAGAAATAAGTGTTTCAGTGAAGCAAATCATTTGTAAGTTCAGGATTAAAAGCTAGGGTTTAGGATATATATCCTTATTCTGTACTGATTTTTTTCTTTTGAAAAGTTAAAATGAAAAAGAATCTAGTCAAATAAGAACTTATTCTGTGCTTGAATGATCAAAAACAATTGCTTTCCCATCACTACTATGTCAAGGAGAAAGCTTTCTATCTAAGAAATATGATTAAGCCCTGTGGTAATAATGCCTGTGCCTTGGGAGATAAATAATATGATGTTATCAGAGGATCCCTCCTGTAAAGCAATAACAGGGAGAAATTATTGCCTACATAATATGATAAGCTACACACCATTATCTAATTCTTATGTATTACAGATACTAAATATTTTTGTTCTGTGGAAACAAACAAAATTATATAAATCTAAGCTAGCGTATATCTGTAAAAGCATGTGCTTCTTGAAATAAATTTAACGGAAAATTTGAAAATGTCACATGGAAATTAATTATTTACATATGAAATTATCTTTGCTATAACAATTTGTGTCATGACATAAAAATAAATTATGGCTAATTTTCCTATGGGCTTTACTTAAATTGTAAAAATTTTATGGATCTTTGTTCTACAGTGTTCCTAACATATAAGGAAACAACTTTGAGCATGTCAAACAATTTTGGAAAAATTGAAGATGTGCTAAAACCACTCTAGATTCAAATTATTAAGAAAAGTTAATTAGACTTAGAATTTGCTGTATTTGTATTTTCTGTTTTATTTTTATGACATTTTATTAATTCTTTTACAATTTCATGCAATGTGTTTTGATAGTATTTATCCTCCTGCGCTATCTTTTTCCATCTCCAACCTCCTCTATTGTCTCCCTCCCTCCACCCCTCCCTCTGCCCCTCCCTCCCATTCTCTATTCTCTCTTCTGAAAAAAATTCATCTACTTTATCTTGGCTAATTCCTTCTAGGCACAAGTTTTTCCTGGTGTGTGATTGGTATAAAAGTTATCAAACCATTGACACAAATGAACTTTCCCTCTTTTGTCTACCAAAACAAACAAACAAACAAACTACAAAATTGTTAACACTCCTCAGGTAGGAGTGAGACTTCATGCACACTTCCCATCCAGCATGTTAGGACGTTGTATGACTTGTGCTTGTGCACTTTTGTGCATGCTGTCATAGCTACTGTGAATTCCATATTTATTAATACCTTATTTTGTCCAGAAAACATTGTTCTTGAGTCATCTATCACTTCCTGTTATTATAGCCTATCTGCCCCGTCCTTCAAATATATACTGAGTCTTGAGGGAAGTGATTTGATACAGATGTAGAACTGAGAACTCCAAAATATCTCTTCTCTGCACATTGACTAGCTGTCGGTCCCCTAATTCTCATAAACAGCAAGAAGTTCTCTATTAAGGGTTGACTGATATACTAATGTATGCATATTGAACCAGTAAGCATAACTTGCCAGGCTGGTTGTTATTGTAGCTTACGAGGTGCATAGATGATTAAAACTGGTGACGACTTCTCTCCAGGGGTAGCATACATAGTACCTCCTAGCTCGATCAAGTGGGGATATAGATTTGAGTTGAGCACCAGGTAAATCCCTCCATATCCTATGACTCTGGTGTGTGGAGTCTTCAGTAATAGGCTCTTACCATCCAGTTCTGGTGGGAAACCAAAATACTTTGGCAACAGCCTGTAATGCTTGAAGGGTCCACATTGGTCAAAATCTCAAAAAGAGGTAAATGTGCCCAGTGTTGCCTGATCTAGGGAATTACCTGGGGATGAGTTTATTTATTGTTTGGATGGAGGCCATTTTCTTTTAAACAATGACAAATTCAATACATTTTGAAAATTTTAAATTTTGCATATGTACATATATAAATATCTTTTTTTGAAAAGGAAAATTTGGCAGAGTAGGGTATTTAGCATCTGTTTCAATGGTGTAGTCACAGAAGATTTTAGTCTCTTTCAAAGGCTTTTTTCTGTTAGAAAATTTCTATCAGAGCTGTTATTTATATCTCAGGTCTCAAAGGGGAAATTAAAAAAAAATGCCGTTACATTGAGAGAACATGATTTCAGCATATTCTACCTTTGATACTATTTATCAAACTGATAACATAGCTCAGAATCCTACCCTCTACAATGCATAGAATAGACCTAATTTTCTAATTTAAGCCTTTACAGTTTCGGTTGTTTTTTCTTTTTAGTTATTTCTCTATTGTTCTGAGCCTTTGAGGTTTTCTTACTAGAACTCTGTTTTATGAGAAATAATTGAAATAAAAAGCATTCTATATTACTACATGACATATTCTCACTACTAAAAACCCATCACTGGATGCCTGTTGTATGTTCTGGTTCCATGGTATTATACTCCCTTTAATTCATTTAGTTATTCAGTGAACAGTTATAGCAACTGCCAGTCTTTGGACAAATTGTCTTACATGGGTCATATTCCCAGCTAGTATGCCCAAGCTTCTCTTGAGTAACCACAAGAGGTATCTTAATTACCATTCATTATCCCCTTTTCAAAGGTAGAAAGTGGCTTCAGGAAGCTAGAGTATAGTAATTTAATTACTTGTCAAACACTAACTTTTTAGGGAAAGATTCCAAATTTCTTAACTTCTTCATGGAATCTGACATTCTGAGTTCCTTACCAAAAGACAAGTTCATTTTAATTTTCAGGCTATCTGCTTCAGAAAATTGCTCATACGAATGCTATAAAATCCACATTAAAGAGGGAAAAGATAAAGTTTAATTAAATGTAGAGGCCACAAACAGCTATAAGTTTTCATTTTCTTATAAGTACTTCACAATTAAATGAAGTTCTAAATAAACTTAAAGGAAAAAAATGTTTTCTCATTATCTCCAAGAGTATTTAATATTCTTCTGTATTTGCTTTACTTTTGCTATTAACCTTCTTTCGTTTCCATTCTTTGGATAAACTAGATTGGTGAGCAAGAGTGACATTTAGTCACCACACATAGCTTTAACTGCAATAAGAGAATATTGCTGAACAATAAGATAATCAAAAATGAGATTTGCTTCAAGCTTTTCTCCATTTAAAATGATGCCAGGTGTGGATTTACAACTCTCTTTGTAGATTATCTTTCCCTTTTATTAAAAATATATGATTTTCATCACATAATATATCCTGATTACTGTTTCTCTTCACTCTACTCCTTCTAATTTGTTCCCAGATTCTATCCATTTTGGATCTACTCCCTCTCTATCTTTCATTTGAAAACAACCAGGCTTCTAAGGAATAATAATGAAATATAATATAATAAGATAATGCTAACATATTGGTATTGGACAAAACAAACAAAAGAAAAAGAGCCCAAGGGAAGGCACATGAGTCAGAGACCCATTTGTTTGCAAGCTCAGGCGTCCCATGAAAGCACTAAACTGGAAGCCATAATATATCCAGGGACAACTTGGTGTCGAGCCATGCAGGTCCTGTACATGCGGCTTCAATCCCTGGTTTTATATGCACATGGATCATGTTGATTTAGAGGGCCTTGCTTTGATGGTATTCTCTATCCACGGTGGCTCGTATCCTCTTTTTTTTTTTTTTTTTTTTTTGATACTTTATTTACATTTCCAATGTTTCCCCTTTCTAAGTCTCCTCTTTGGAGACCACCTATCCCGTATCCTCTTTATGCCTCCTCTCCAGCAGGATTCCCAGAACCCTAAGGAGAGGGATTTAATAGAGAAATCTCACTTTATGCTGAATGTTCCAAGGTCTCTTAGTCTCTGCATTGTGGTTCTCTGTGCATCTCGGGTTGTGGGTCTTTGTATGTGTTCCAAATGATGCAGGAGAAAGGTACTGATCCATGAGTAGCGTTGAATGCCAATAGGAGACATTTTTGTTGCTTTATTTTATTATTATTATTTTTTGCAATAATATTTGGTTTTACTCCAACTCCCCAGACTATCTACACTCTGGTCCTTGGTCACCTAAGCAAGGATGTGTATCAGTTCTGTCTCATGGAATGAGCCTTAAGTCAAAGTACCTATTGGATGGCTATTTCCATAAGCTTTGTGTTACCCTGTACATCAATGTAGACTAAAGAATATATGGCTGTGATCATGTCTGTGTTTCTCTTTTGGTATCGTGCACATTATTTCCTTTTACCAAACTGGTGGGAATGTAGGACTGAAGACTTTAGGTAGGTATCAGCTCGACGTTTTCTTTTCTTTTTTATTATTTTATTTTTGATACTTAATTTACATTTCCAATGTCTCCTCTTTGGAAACCCCCTATCTCTTCCCCCTCCCCGCCTCTATGAGGGAATTCCACCTCCCACCCACCCGCCCACCCATTCCCATATTCCCACCTTGACATTCCCTTTTACGGGGGCCTCTGACACCCTCAGGCCCAAGGGCCTCTCCTCTCTCCCTGATGGCCAACAAGGCCATCTTCTGCCACATATGTGGTCTGAACCATGGATCAATAGATGTGTATTCTTTGGTTGGTGGTCCTAACTCCAGGATGACTGGGAGTAGGTCAGGCCCATTGACACTGTTGCTCCATCCTTGGGGCTGCAAACTCCCTCAGCTCCTTCAGACCTTTCTCCAACTCCTCCATCTGGGACCTCACTCTCAGTCCAGCGGTTACTATAAAGCGAAACTTGGGCATTCTGAACTTTTGGGCTAATATCTGCTTATCAGTGAGTACATACCATGTTCGTTCTTTTGTGACTGAGTTACCTCGCTCAGGATGATATTTCACGTCCCATCCATTTGCCTGCAAATTTCATGAAGTCATTGTTTTTAATAGCTGAGTAGTACTCCATTGTGTAGATGTACCACATTTTCTGTATCCATTCCTCTGATGAGGGACATCTGGGTTGTTTCCAGCTTCTGGCTATTATAAATATGGCTTCTATGAACATAGTGGAGCATGTGTCTTTATTATATGTTGGAGCATCTTCTGGGTATATGCCCAGGACAGGTATTGCTGGGTCCTCAAGTAGTATTATGTCCATTTTTCTGAGGATCCGCCAAACGGATTTCCAGAGTGGTTGTACCAGCTTGCAATCCCACCAACAGTGGAAAAGTGTTCCTCTTTCTCCACATCCTTGCCAGCATCTGCTGTCACCTGAGTTTTTGATCTTAGCTATTCTGACTAAGGTGAGGTGGAATCTCAGACTTGTTTTGATTTCCATTTCCCTGATGACTAGGGATGTTGAGCATTTCTTTAGGTGCTTCTCAGCCCTGCAAATTTCCTCAGTTGAGAATTCTCTGTTTAGCTTTGTTCCCCATTTTTTGATGGGGTTATTTGTTTTTTTGTAGTCTAACTTCTTGAGTTCTTTGTATATATTGGATATTAGCCCTCTATCGGACATAGGATTGGTTAAGATCTTTTCCCAATCTGTTGGTTGCCGTTTTGTCCTATTGACAGTGTCCTTTGCCTTACAGAAGCTTTGCAATTTCATGAAGTCCCATTTGTCTATTCTTGATCTTAGAGCATAAGCCACTGATGTTCTGTTCAGGAACTTTTACCCGTACCCAGGTGTTCGAGAGTTTTACCCACATTCTCTTCTATTTGATTCAATGTATCTGGTTTTATGTGGAGGTCCTTGATCCACTTAGACTTGAGCTTTGTACAAGGAGATAGGAATGGGTCAATTTGCATTCTTCTACATGTAGACTGCCAGTTGAACCAGCACCATTTGTTGAAAATGCTGTCTTTTTTCCACTGAGTGGTTTTAGCTCCTTTGTTGAAAATCAAGTGACCATATGTGTGTGGGTTCATTTCTGGGTCCTCAATTCATGTTAAATGATGTGTAGGTGTTTTCTTCAGTAATGGAGCCTTGCTATCAGATTTTAGCAACAGCTTGGGTTATTTGGAGGTTCCTATAGGACTCCTTTGTCTAACAACTCAATTAAATGTAACCTAATCCAGATTCTAGATGCTTAATTTGATGATCAGAGATGACTAGTTGAGATTATGGATACCCCATTATTTGGTGACTTAATTTAGATCATCTTCATATATGTATATATTTTAGGAATATTCCAATGTATTTTTTTGACATACTAAATACACCTCAGATAAATTGTTGCAAATTGCCATTCTATTTTTATAATTCTATCTAATTTCAAGGGAATAAGGAGATTTTGTATTTAAAACAACTGAACTAAAATGTAGTTCTAATACATTTACTTTTTGTCAGAAATTCTGATTGATAGCTCAGAAGGTAAAAGCTCATTGAGTAAATTTCTATGACTTGGGTTCATTTGATCCTCAGACCCCTTTTTTTGGAAAGGGAGAACCAATTTCTGATTTTTATACTCTGATTTTCACACATATACACTCTCTTTCTCTCTCTCTCTCTCTCTCTCTCTCTCTCTCTCTCTCTCTCTCACACACACACACACACACACACACACACACACGCACACACACAATTAGTACATTTTTAAAAAGATTTTAAAATTTATTAGAAAAGTTCTTTTTATGACTCGATAATTCAATAAATGAATTCTGTGTGGCTTAACTTGTTTGATCTCACAGTGCTAACTTTTTATTTCTTGCTTCATATGTCTTTACATCCTCTGTTTTCTTGTGGTTGCAAAGTATGACATATTATACAGTATCTGAAAACCTGAAAAACTTAAGTATCACAAGCTAAAACTATTATTCCATAATCTATCTAATTAAATATGACTCCATTCTTACAAGACAACAAAGATTGATAATTTTATAATTTCTTCTTCATAGAGTAAATATAACTTGTTTTATAAGGCGATGGATGACATGGCTCTCATAATATGTACAAATGGATGTACTTTTCCTTAAAATAATATAAAAATTTAGTCAACCTATTAAAAATAATGGTAATTACCAGAGGCATTGGTTTCTTCTACACTTTTTTCTTTCTTTTTCCTTTCGTTCTTCCTTTCTTCTTCTTTCTGTTTTACTTTCTTCCTCCTTCCTTCCTTCCTTCCTTCCTTCCTTCCTTCCTTCCTTTCTTTCTTTCTTTCTTTCTTTCTTCCTTTCTTTCTCCTTTTTTCCTCTCTTAAGAAAAAGTAGTGCAAACCATCAATTCCTTCAATTCCAGAAGGAATGCAAAGAAATACTAATGAGAACAATCAAAATACCCGTTTCTTCCATAAAATTAATTTAATTTTAATCAAATATTCCTGTCACTAAAACTCCCTAACACACATCATATCTGTGTCATTGGTTGAGATTAAGTAATGTTATTCCTTGAGAAATGCCTCAACATGTTACCTTAGATCTGTCACTTTCTACTATATTAACGAACAGTAGAAAGTTCTAGAATAAGATCCAGGTTCTGTAAATGTGGGAAATAGCTTTGAGGACAGCAGTCTTCGAAGTATAGGCTTCTAAGGTCCAGAAATACTTTGGTGCATGCAGTCTTTCTATTGGCCAATGTCTTTGGGCCTTTTAGAAGGTTAAAAGGATTTTTCAGATGGTGACAGAGGTAAATATGGTGGTTACGATGTTAACAAGCAGGCTTTCATAGACAGCAACAGACCTGGGTTTCATTAGAGGACATTCTTGTCACATGTTTTGAACTTTCATTGTGTGCTTACTTTGTTAATGTATTTCTACCTGTCTTGCCTTTGGGGGGTAGTCAGCCAGATGAAATACTTTTACTTACTTTTTGACTCTATATTGCTAGGAGTGTATAAATGGATCATTGTGTGTTGCTGTCTTATCCTTTGACATAAATGACATCCTTAATAGTTCTCTCTCCTCTCTCTCTCTCTCTCTCTCTCTCTCTCTCTCTCTCTCTCTCTCTCTTTCTCTCTCTCTCTCTCTTTCTCTCAGTGTGTGTGTGTGTGTGTGTGTGTGTGTGTGTGTGTGTGTGTGTGAGATTTCTTGTGTGTCAGAAAGAGGAGATTTTTAGAATTTTCTTTTACAGTGTCAAACCATCTGCACATGCACACAACTTCCTATTCCATTTCTCTACATCTAGTATTTATGTATTTATCTTAACTCATGTCTCTGGCTAAAACACACAATGCACAATGCTGAGGGCTAGGTTATAACATTATGCATCTTTTATTATTCTTTACCTTTGGGGATACTACTTAATCTTACCTCTAGAATTACAATGGAAAATTGTGGCAATATTTATAGCTAACCTTTGTCATGTGGAGGATAATAAGAATTTGATTTTTTTTTCATTTTTTCCTCCAAAAATGGATACAGGTTCCAGAAGTTATGTTAAAGCTAAATGAGAAATTCTAAATTAAGTTGCCACTCATGGAGCATAGAGTTCTCTCTCTGCATCTGTCTGGCTCTCTCTGGCTCTGTCTGACTCTCACTCTTGCTGTCTTTGTTTCTCAGACAGCATTTCTCTATATAAGAGCTCTGGCTTTAATGGAGTTGACTTTCTAGACCAGGAAGGACTCAGAGATCTGTCTGCTTCAGTCTAAAACATGCTGGGATAGAAGGGCTTATGTAACTGCCCATCAGACTTTGTTTCATAGTACAGTAATGCCTGAATCTTTGTAGAGCAATATCTGTTTCCATTACATTTTCATTTACAGTTTCTATCACATGAACATAGGAAATTCATAAGGTTGTGTTTTAAACTCTTTTATTTTTTTATTTTTTTATTTTTTATTTTTTTATTTTTTTATTTTTTGATATTTTATTTACATTTCTGATGATTCCCCTTTTCTTTGGAACCCCCGTGTCCCCTCCCCCTCCCCGCCTCTGTGAGGGAATTCCTCCTCCCACCTACCCGCCCACCCATTCCCATATTCCCACCTTGACATTCCCTTTTACTGGGGCCACTAGCACCCTCAGGCCCAAAGTCCTCTCCTTTCTCCCTGGT
>CM052719.1:48312412-48403055 GCA_028551405.1 Uromys caudimaculatus
TTGACTCTGTTGTTAGCTGATCTTACTCTGTCTGGTTGTGGCTTGCCCCTCCTGCACGTCTCTGTGTCAGTACTCCTTGAAGACCAGCTCTCTCTGAGAGGTGTTTGGGTTTGGAGAGCTGTGGCACCAGGTCTGATCTTGGTCCTGGAAGTTGCTGACCTTCAGTCTCTGTGGCCCGCGGAAAGCGGGCAGAGTCAGTTGGCTCTGGGGGCGCGTTGCCCCTGCTATGGGCTTTTCTGCGTTGCTGGGAGAGAGGATTTTCTCCCGGGGCTGCTTGTCTATGGAATCCTAGTGTCCCAGGCAGAAGTTTCCTGCCACAGCCGCCCGCTTTTGGGATCCAGGGGGGTTTCTAGGCCCGCCTACCTCGATCCCTGTGTCTCGCGGGTTCGGGGCAGTACCTGGTGAACTGTGGGGCGTGTCTTTGGCCCTCTCCTTGGTCTTGCGGTCTCCTGAGAGGGGTCTTTGTCCCGGTGCTGATTAGCTGTTGGGCCCTGTGGCCCAAGCTGAGGTTTCCGGCCGTCGCCGGAAGCTGCTGGCCGTCAGTCTCTGTGGCCCGCGGAAAGCGGGCAGAGTCTGTGAGCTCTGGGGGCACATTGCCCCTGCTATGGGCTTTTCTGCGTTGCTGGGAGAGAGGATTTTTCTCCCAGAGCTGCTTGTCTGTGGAATCCTAGTGTCTCAGGCAGAAGTTTCCTGTCACAGCCGCCCGCTTTTGGGATCCAGGGGGTTTTCTACCTTGTCTGTCCTTTTAATAGTTGAGACCTTGTTTATGATATGCTATGGTTAAACTTATTTGGTGCCAACTGAAACTCATTTACCCTTTTTTATTTGGATTTTACTCTAGATTTGATAAATTTTCCATGTTGATCTCATGTAATGAGCTTTTTACCCTTGCTGGCACTCACCGGACTTTCTTAAATCCCAATAACCCAGCTATTTGCTCTTTCAAAACCTGAACTAAAAATTATAACCAGGGAATTTTAAAATGCAAGTAAATTATTCAATGACAAGGATTTGGAAATTTTTATTGCTTCCTTCTTCTGTTCAATTCTCTTTGTTAGAGTATGGAGTTTGTTTTCTATCTTTTTCTGCAGATTGTTTGGTTTTTCTAAAGCAAACTTACATTTCCATTTGAGAGTTGATCCTCCTGTTAATCCTTCATAATTTGAGAAGTAAGTGAGCTATGGTGGCATGAAACATTTAGTACTTTTTGATATGCAGCATGATCCTCACATTGAACTGGGTTTTTCTTTCTTTGCTCCTAATCTCAATTTATGTGTACCCGTTTACCCAGAAGCCAAACACCTTTTAGCTTGAGTCCATAATCACTTCTACTGTAGAATTAATAATTCTACAGTATATGGTCCTGTAGAATAATAATTATTAATAAATCCCAGCACAAGTTACTTCCCGCCTCAATGGTTTATGTTTCGATTGAAAAACCCAGACAGAGCCTTTACATTTTAATATGTCTTAAGCAGCACTATAGCTGATGACTGCTAGCATCTATGTTGTTAGAATCTACCTCCTGCTGATAGTTCTGAGTTACTACTTACTAATTCCTGTGTTTCATCTTGCTGCTCTTAACTTCAAGTAGTCAGCAATCTAGGCCACATTTTCTTGGTCCAGAGCCTGGAACGCCCTCCTTGCTTTTCTATCCTATGACGGTCTCTGTCTCTCTTTTGTCCACACTCTCCTAAAGCATGGCAGATCTCCTTTTCATCTTCCAAGCCTGCAAAATCCAAACATCCTGCCTCTGTCTATCTTCTCTAAGTATTGGCTGCTGGCATCTTTATTTACCAATCAGAAGCAACTGGGGACAGGTTCCCAGAAGCTTTGTAAAGACCCTCTTGTGTAAACGTATTTTGGGGGAACATAATTAGCATTTGTAATACTAGCAGATTCATGGTCCCCTACAACCTAACTTATTGAAGATTTATGTTGGTATGGTGTTACAGTTTCAGCACTAGAGGGCAATTAAAGCCTAGGTTTCCCCTAAATATCTAGAAGGTGCGCTACTGAGCATGAACTTGAAGAGCTTTCCCAAAGGGTAATGAGATCCCACAAGTCTCTCCCAGGTCAGAGGTAAGCCTGCTGCCTGTTATCAGACAAAATTCCACAAAGTTTGGGACAAAATCATTTTCAAGAGACCAGCCCCAATCTCATGTACCATAAAAAACATACTAGCACATGACATTATGAATGCACAGCCTACTAAGTGCTGGTGCCAGATTGGACTAGCATCCATGATACTCGATGAACTGTTGACTGCTGGGAGAGTCATAACCTAAGATCATTGCCACCATCAACAAGCAAAACTGGATGGAACAGAAATCTGGAAGATTTGAGCACATATATTTTTTCTGACAACAAGGTTGTTTGTTCTAGAGTCCCCATATGGGAGTTCTTATTCTGTTAAGTTTTAAGGCCAAGTCCTTCCCTTAGGTACTGCAATGTTATGAAAAACATGTATCTCTTACATTTAAGGAGACTAGAACTTTCTCTAAGCTCACATCCAGAATATATAAAATATCTTGAAGTCACTTTAATCTGCTAACCTACTAGGTACTCAACCTGTTTGTTTAACCTGCCTTTAAGAGAAAATATAACAACCAACTTTATTTGCCTTGGATTTCCAGTGTAATCAGCTTTTACACTTAAGCTAGTTCATACCTAGTCATAAATTATATACTCCTCCATGGACTTGACCTGAGTAATGCTGGCATTGTGTGTGTATATGTACAATATAATAATAATTTTATGAAAATATAAAATATGATAAAAATGGCTTTGTAGAGTGAATATCCACCACAATATTGAAAGCAGCTTATGAATATTGCTTAGAAGCATTTATTTGTTGTCTCTGGATCAGTTTTGTTTACTTATAGTCAGTAACTAAATCCCTTCTGAAACCTTGTTAAAATTTCTATAAAGTATCCCTCATTTGTCCCCCATATGATACTTCTGTGATGTTCAGTAAATATAGAACAGAAGCCCTTTGTTAGAGAATGAGGGTAGGCACAGGGAAAGAAAGGTAATACATTCAAATTTGGGCTCCTTCTTGGTTAAATTTCTTCAAGGGGAAGTACTTTTTTTTTTTCACTGTGATGCCTATTCATTACTGGTAACTTTGTCTTTATCATAAATGTATTCAAACTGACATTACACATTCTCACCATATAAGGTATTTTTCTGTACTATTCTATCCAAGGCTGGGAGTTAGAATCAGTGAACATAGTTTGACAATTACAACTGACACTGAGCTGGAATGTCCCCAATCTTATCTACTTAATGACTAGCACAGACCCATGGATCTATGAATGGCTCTTCTGTAACAGGTGGTATTGGAGTCTAAAACACAAGTCTATCTTATTGAGAAAATGGTCTTACCCCTGGGCTTCAAAAAGGTGCCAACTCTGTTCCTTAGCACTGACCTCAGAAAAGCTATATCACCTCACCTTAGAGAAGATTTGTGAAGTTAATTGTTTGGCCCCCAATGGTGAGGTCAATTTGGACTCTACTTGATGCTTCCATGTTTCAGAACCTTAAAGTGTAAGGATTTGGAAATATTTTTAAATCAGTTTTCTACTTTCATACATTATAGTTGCTCAACTAAAAGTAATATAAAATTAAAATATAGAAAGAAAGCAATAAATTACAGAGGGAAGGACAGTACCTTCTGAGAATGATAGTCTGATAGTTTATTTTTTATTAAAATGTGGAATCTAGCAAAATTTTCTCTACAAGCACTAATATAGTTCAACCAAGTACATTTTAATGACATATCTCACTATTTGTTTTAAAATCCAATTGTGAATTGGAAGCAAATTTAAATCTATTTTCTCTCACAACAGATTTTTGGAAACCACCAAAATCTTCTGAAGTACTAATTCTAGCATGGATGTAGGTATAACTGACTGAATTCCCATTAAAAAATAATGAGGTTTTCAAATCACAGAGCAGACATCCTACTAGCCCTGATTGAACCTTTTCATTTTGCTTGCTTATTGAAGAAAACCTCATAGGCAGAGCTCTTCAGAATTCCATGGAGCAATCTTGGTATTTCAGAGTTTGGTTTTAGACATATCACTAAAATTCTAGGAAAGGCAACAGTCAATAGAGTCAGGCATTGAATTTGGCTGTTTCCCCTGGATTTCAATGTATAACCAGGGGTTCTCCTTAATGTTACTACTGTCTGCTTGGTGCCTGTAGCTTAAGCTGCCCCCCCCCCCAAATATCACTTAATAGTATTCTTACATTTCTGAGGCTTGTCACAGATACAGTCAGGGAGGATGATTCCTGCTGAGGGTCATCTTCCTGGATCAGGTAACAGTTTGTTCTCTGTTTCTTCAGATAAAAAAGAGAAGAAGATGAAATGATTTTATCTTAAGGAGATTGCAGTGTCATCAAATTATGACTCCATCCTTTTATCCCATTCTTCAAATGTATTTACTTTCTCAGTTCTGGTTATAGATAATATTCATGTCAGATATCAGCGCTTTAGCATCTGGCTTTTATTCAGACAGAAGTTAGTCAACTGAAAAAGAAATATGTTGCAAATACCAAAGTAAGCTACATGGTGAAGGGTTTTGGAGGAAAACATTTACAGAGGGAAGACTATAAAGTTTTACAGCTCTGTCCACATGTCTTTTTGGTCATGCTATGGAAACAAAATCATCATTGTTACTCTTGTTCTTGAGTATTTCAAATACAGCGTGAGTCCCTGACAAGAAGGAATCCAGTATGGACAAATGGTGTGGATATAGAAAGCTATTTAAAACCATTCAGCCCTATTCTAGTATGAAGAATACATAATACTCTGGATGAAAACATTTATGGCCTTGGGCTTCTCTTAATATGGATATATTAGAAAAAAATCTTAAGAAAAGTATTTAAGTTGCTTAAAAATTTCACAAAAGTAGAAATATATAACTTAAATGTACTCACTCTGTGACCATTTTTTGTTTGCATGTTTGTTTTATTAAAATTGATGAAATTAGCAATAACTTGCATATAATTCAGAATTTATCAGTCAGCCACTTTCTCTGTTCAACTGACAGTAGTGGTCTGGAATTCACACTGATAACCAAAATGATGGATCATAGTTGGTTTTTTAACAGTATATGCTTTCTTTGTTATAATTACCATAACATCCATTGTGATCAAGAAGAACTTTTTCTAACCTATCTTCTCAGATTCGAAACACGTATGAAATCTAGTGAAGATGATGGAACCAAACTATCTACCTGCTTGGCAACCCCATTCCCATGGTTTACTTTTAGGAGTTATCCATACCTTCAGATCCTGTAATATAATACTTCAAGGGTCTTCATTAATGCTCTTCTCTTTATAAGCTTCACCACTTCACTATGTAGTACTTAGGAATTGAAAACATCAGACATTGAATTATAGAAGCTTGCTGTGGCACATGTTTGATGCTATTCTCATATGTCATTTTACATTTAAGTAAATACTAATATATATGAGCAATTCTATCAGTGGCAACTGCAAATATTAAATCTTAATTTTGGGGATGTATAATCTAAATGAGTAAAACAAAAAAGTTAAAATTTACTAACAAAATTTTATTTTATTATATTTATTAAGTGTGTATTATACATCAAGTATATATTTAAGATATACACGTATGTATGTATGTATGTATGTATGTATGGGACATGAGTAAGCCCAACTGTATTTTATGATTTTTGAGGTAATATATAACTTATTAGAGATTATAGTGTCATGAAAATAGCCTTTTCAATTTCCTCATTGGTTAATATTATTCATTAACATATGATGGCACAGAAGCATCTTTGTCAACCATGTGGCAATTACTGTTAATTATAGGTAAATTAACTGAGAACTAATTGGTCTGTGAGGAGATGACCATATTAAAGTAGTGTTGTCATTTCTGATAAATTATAAAAATAAATGTATGAAATATGAAGCATCATGCACTGATCATCATGAATAATGTAATTTGCTACTGAGGTCAGGGCAAATGCTTGAGTGGTATTGAAAACTGTAAACAAAGAATAAAAAATGCTTTTTCTATACTTATACTCAAATTTAAGAAAGTATTGATTCAACAGTTTCTATCCATTGTTTACACGTGGTTAAATAAATGAACTGATGATTAAGAAAACGCTTTCTTTGTAAATACTATATGGTTTCAGAAATGTTGATCAACATTAAAATGTCTTTGTTCTTTTATGGATCTCAATTACCATGAATCCAGTAATAGAATGGTTTTTACATTTTCTACAGTGTCGACTTCAGTGTCAGGTTGTACAAGATATTTTATCAGGAATGACAAGACTCAAGTCAAGAAATGTTCAATGTCAAGGTTCTTCTGATGCATACAGTTAGAATATTTAATGAACTTCAAAATCCATTCATTGTTTCAGGCCTTATATGTTGTTCTTGCAAAGCAAGTCAGCTTTTTATTATTTCAAATGATTGCCAAATGCACACACCTTTGAGCTTACATCTTCATTTTTTACCTCATGGTAATTCTTTTAATGGCTACTGAAATTGATTTCAATAGCAGCCATGAGTTCCATTAATATTGTGTAAGAGTAAAAGCAGTTCTTGGCAGGTTCCTGAATGGAATTCATCTGATTAAATATGCATTTTTTGATTACTGTCTAACCTTCTATAACCTTTACTGTCTGTCTGTTGCCATTAAAGATTAATATAGCAGTATATCAGATAAAATAATATTCTGAATAGATCTGCATCCCTCACCTCATCTGTCAAATCAGGTCAGACCATTATTTTTACTCTTTGAAGACATTTGTAGTTGTAAAATCCCATTTAGAAGGAAGGGAAACTCATTAGAATGCAAAGCTATGCTGGGAAAAAAATTATGTGTGAATTGTAAAACATATTTTCTAGAAATACAAAGGGAAGTTGCTACCTCTACCTAAGAAGCATGTCAAAGGAAGTTTTTTTTTTTTTTTTAAAAAGAGTAATACTAAACTTTTTATTCTATGTCTACAATCCCCCTACTTAGCCAACAATTTTGAAGACTTATTTCTTATCAGTGTACTTGTCTGGTGCCGATTAATGTTGATAACACATTCACACCACACACACCTACACATCCCCCCATACCGCCTTCACACCACAGCTACACATAAAGTATTATGGTGCTTTATATTATATTAGGAAACTATGCTCTCAAATAAATGCCTTTGACAAATTTTCTAGTGCCATGTATTTGTAAGACAGTAGATTTTAGAATCTTTCTGAAGAAAATGTAATGATGTAGAACACAATACTGGCAATTTTTCAAGATGAAAGTGCTAATACAGCAGTCTGTTTAGTCAGTATGTTACATGTGTAGTGCTGGCTCTATTATATCCTAGTTCAATTTTTAACTGATAGAAAATAGTATGTCCATATATATGGACACAATACCATGCAATTTTTCAGTTTGTGAATAGCTATTTACTGGCCCAAAATAGAGAAAAATGCACTATTTTTTCTGTATAGACATCATCAGCTTAGTATGGGCAAAATGAGATCTGAAGATTCTCTTTTTTTGATCACTTCATTCACATACTATTGTGAAGGATAATTATCAAGAATCTTTAGTGTTAATATTTAGAAACAAACATATTGCACAAAATATTATATATGCATATATATTTATATAAATATTTATATTTGACATGAATAGGAATTGATTTCAGAATACCAAGGTCAACTAAATCCTGCTATAGCTTTATAGAAAACAACATAGTTTTCTCATGTCATCTACCCCCAGTCTTCTAAATAAGTTGAAGTATTCATAAGAATTGCTTAGATAGCTCATTGAGTAAAGATGTGTGCCATCTACCTGGATAACCTGAGTTCAGTCCAGGCACTCAAACGGTGGAAAGGAAGAACTTACTCCTCAGGTTATCCTCTGATCTCTACAAATGTGTCTTGGTATGCATGTGCTTTGAGCACGTGCAAGTACACACATACACACAAACACACACACACACACACAAATATATAAATAAATATGAATCAATCAATACATATGTAAATATACAAACAAATGTTTAATAAAATTTCTACATTGTTTATAATATATAATATAGTAACCATATTCAAACAATTGTTTGACCGCATTGCTCATAAGTTTTCAGTGTTATAAATGCTTTAGTCATTCATGACTTAATGATGGGGATGCAGCTGGAGACATGTTTCTTTATCAGATTGTGTCATTGTGACAGTCTCACAGAGTGAACGCAGAAAAGGAGGCTGACTATCCTGTCAATGTAATATAGCCTCATGAAACTATTGTTGTATATGTTGTTTATTATTGACCAAAATGCTACCACATGACACATTAGTACATTGCTGAGTACACAAATATAGAAACTATGTATGTGCCAAGACCAACAGTATTTAGCAAGGTTTTCTCCACAGTTAAATTTATTTCAACTGATAAATAATGGCATAGAATTTTGCATATGACTACAGTACCTTCTATTATTTCAATGAATATATATATTGTATCATTACTTTGCATGTCACTATCTCTTCAACATTTATCATTTCTTTAAGATAAAAATACTGATATATTTTTAAACTATGCCTTAGAGCAATATAGTTCCCATTTTCAAGCCACAGGCAGACTATGATATGATTTATTGCTGGTTAAGTTGAGTTCTTTTACTCTGAGCATGATCCCCCAGCTTAATGAATGCATATGGCTATGGGCCAAAATGTTTACCTCTCATGCTTGGAAAGCGTGTGTACCTCAGTCAGTAATTTAAAATGTATTCATGTCTGGACATAGGGCCATTAAAGAGCAAACTGCTTTAGCGATCAATGGCTGGACTTTAATTCAGTTCACTTGATCCCTTCATGAACAGAGTCAGAACACAGACAACATACACACAGACCAATCAAGAGGGAAGAGAGTGGGAAGAGTCATAGGACACTTTGAATGTGAAATGATCCCCAACTAATGTTTTGAGAATTGCTTTTCCAGATATTAGAGCTTTCTTTTTCATTTTCTTATTTTTGAGATTATAATATAACTACATCATTTTTCTCCACTCCCCTTCCTTCCTCCAAACTCCCCTGATACCCCTCTTGCTCTGTCTCAAATTCATATCCTTCCTTGTTATTGCATGCCTCTGTATATCTATATCCTTATATTTCTAAAAATAACCTGCTCAGTCTATGTAACGTTACTTGAACGTGTATTTTCAAGGTTTATGATTTAATATTGCATAATTAACTTGTGTGCTCTTCCCTGAAGACTTTCTCTCAGTCTCAACATGCCTTAGTTTTTCATAATTCTTTGTGTAGGACTGAGACCTTGTGGGCCTTCTGCAATCAAGATCGGTGTGTCTATTGTTGCCCTGGTTCAGTTCAGGATTATTCAGTCATGAAGGTACTTTTTGGGTGTAGCTTCTGATATTACTCAGATACACAATTTCACAGCAAATTCCCTGAACCTTGATCTTCTTTCTCTTAAAAACTGAACACTGACCCCAGTTCAGCAGTGCTCTCTGACTTAGGGACTCTGGGAGACTGTATAGCTGGTTAAAGGAAGTCTCTAAGTGCAGCCCTTTGAAGGTTGCTCTGCACTCCATTTCCCAGTTGCTCTGATTTGAGGTTCTTCACTGTGTGAGCAGACTTTGCCACAAGTTCCTCATGCTGAGCTTTTACTACCACTGTCACCGAAATGCCCTGAAACCATGACTGAAAATGCATCTTTTCTCAACTGAAGTACATTGTTAGGTACTATGGTCACAGCAACAGAAAATAAACTCATACACTATCCATCTTAGAGGCAAGGAGGAAATCTTCAGAGAAAAGCAAATGTGCTTCCCATTTATCTTGGACTTCTAGATTCTGAAACATGGAGGAAGAAAATACCTGCTGTTTTTGTCTAATTGCCTGTGACACTGTAATTGCAATCCAAGAAAATGAGTATACTTAGATACTACTTTTGGCTCACATGGGCAGGTCAGTGAAGTCCCTAAATTCACAGAATATGACAATATAGTGCTACATTGGCCTCATCTCAAACGAGAACAATCCTTTGCCCCCATTCATCCCACAGAAGATATTAGGAACACCTCCTTCATCTTACCTCTATGGTTCCAGAGCACAGAGTAGCTCTTAAAATTGGTGAAGGGCTTTTATTGTAACTTACCTGAGAGTTAATCTTAATTTAATAAAAGAATATATAATAATCCCATATGTATTCAAATCAAATAGACACATATATCACAAAGATCTTTCCATAAATAAAAATTAATATTAATATCAGGCATGGGATTTTTGTTATTTTATTATTAAATACCATGGGTATATCTGAGTTTTAGTGTCATGTACTCTTAGTAAAAAATAACATCTTAACATCTGATATTTGATAACTGCAGTACATAGATTCACTTCAATAATAGTCACTCATGATATCCTCAAAACATAAGTAAATTGACTTGTATTTTGCATGATTTAAATATATCAACAAAGTTTGTCATCTTTAAGATGTTTGGACAGAATGTCATTTTGTCACTTGATTCTGCCCCTAGTTACTCTTGCTTTTCAGAGACCTTTTTATAACCTAAAATGCCACTGACTGTCAGTATATAATTAATCATGTGTTACTGCAGCCCAGTGCCTGTCAAGAGACTCATCCATTCAATAGGTTCTCGCTAATGTCTGAACAAAATGCCTTCAGTATAGAAATCTCTATCCTTAGGCTATTCCTTGCAAATTAAATTATTTATGAATCACAAAGTTTCAGATACACTTGTGAAAATCAGTATTTCCTAATGGTTATAGAATTTGTAACTCATGTTTTAATAAAATTGTATAAATCACAGCAATTCTGAAGAGTCAAAATTACACTTTCATAATTTATCACTTAAAAATATTATCATGGTTGTGTATGTGCATGTGTGTGCATGTGTTCCTCTGTGTGCTTGTGTGTGTGTGTGTGTGTGTGTGTGTGTGTGTTCAGGCTAATGGTCATGGAGTAATTGGAGGGCAACTTATCTGATTTTGCACTTGTGTAGGTAAAATAGTATTAGCGTAGGTTATTCTCTCTAGAACAAAGTCTGGAAGTTTAAAAACAAAGTTTTTAAACTGTGCTTTTTATGAAAGAAAGATTATATAAGAAAAATTTCCTGATAATAAGACTTGTAATTTTTTTGGCAATTGGACACTGAGGTGTAGGTACTTTGTAATCTCAAATGTCCTTTTTGAATTCTGAATCTTCAAGGGTAGAAAGAATTAGAAAGGTTGTGCCTTTTTTTGTTGATGACATCCTAAGAATAGAGACCTACTGAATTGGAGAGGCATTCTTACAAATAAGACATAAAGTTTCTCCTCAAACTGCCTTACATATAAATATAGAGGTAAAAGGTAGTTCTCTGGAGCAGAAGCCCCCACCTTATTCTCAAGGTGCTGCATCTGCAGGAGATTTCAAAGCAGTCTTATTTTCCTACCATACTGGGTACTAACACAACTGTTTATAATATTCTTCCAACTGCATGCATCTTTTCTAAAAGCTCAAGTGAACTCAAAGGACTTATTCTGGCCAAACTAAAATATATAATTACTGTTTTTGCATTCATTAAAATTATATTTATTATATATGCCCCCTAAACATCTTCCCCTCTACTAGGGTTTTATCTATATCTTGCATGTATTTTCTAAAGAATGTATCAATTTATCAGGAAAAAGCACTAATTACTATGCCTGCAAGATTCCCAGCATTCTTCAATTCTTAAAAATTCCTAGGCGCTCTCTGTTTTCACTTACCTGTGTAAGATTGTGTTCCACTCTGTAACATCCTGCTCTAGTTAATACTTTGGAAAATCAGAAAGGACCTGGATTATAATTTATGTTTACTGAATTGTAATTTAAAATGATATTTGCTACATTAATAGTCTTTTATTAATTCCTGAAAACACATATAGTTAAGCCAACAAGTACAGAACATTGTTTTAGATTACTCCTAGCTATGAAATTCAAGGAAGTCACTTAACTTGAGAATCCCAGCTTCCACAGCTATTAACAAAAAAGATAATAATCCTTCCTCTATCCTTCTAGGCTTGTTGTTAAGATCACATGTTAATGTCATTAAAACTCATTTCATTTTTAGTGAATGCAAGATATTCAATCTACAAAAGTAAACCACTGCAGTAGGACAGTTGGAAAATAGGAAGAAATATATTTATTTGACTAGGAGGGGAAAAATGTCTAGGAATTCACAGTAGGAGTAAAAGGCTTGTTGAGGGAAATCTGACTGGGATGAGTGTGCTCTGAATTGATTTGTGCTCAATAAATTCTTGTTGGCAGGTGAAGTTGGAATGTGATATTAAGTACAACAGTATAGTTCAAAAGTTCAATAATATATAAGCTATGTAATATTTTTGTGTGTACATAAGGATTGATCCACTCATCACTTACAGAAAGTAGTGGTGTTGTCTTGCTAGGTATCTCTTAAAAATGGATAAAAAAGTGATGCCATGTATCTTATTGAGAAATTGTTACTAGGGACCATTGTCAGTAGTTTTCTTGTGTGACTGTTTGTACTGTAGCTAATTTCTCAATAGAATCTCTGTGATCTGTTTTTAATTGGTATCAAACATTTGACTTGAAGACATATGATTTCTTTAAAGTCAAGACGATCCAATTACTCTGTATAGATTTGGTGCTGGCTTCTAAAAATGCATTTTGCTAACATCAAATATATCCTGCCGTGATGCTGAGCTCATATCATTACCATCATCATTTAATGAAGTAGAAGCTTACAAGAATTCAGTGAGGCAATACTTGCCCTTTTTTCATAATTGGCATTCTCAGGTTTTTCAGATTCCTTTTGAGACGTCTATAGTGGTTTGCTGTAGAGATTTGGAACTCCAGTTCTGAAATCTGAGTGATTCAAACCCTGACAACCCCACTTGCCTCTCTGACCCAGACAAATTCTTCAATGTCAGTTTCCTGACATTTCAAACTGAAAGAAAAAGTGAAATTTTTTGTGAAGATTTTCAGTTGATATAGTTAGAGTACTCAATGCAGTAATTACCCACTTGTCAGGGATTATCAGTTATAACGATTATTACTATAAGATATTTAATTTCTCATTCTATTGTAATAATAAGCATAAAGTCGTGAAAGTTGAAATATGGTGTTATGTGCAATAACTGTCCATAGTTCTCAGAATTGGGAATTTTTCTGGAATACTTTTTTTCTTAAATATGGCCATTTAATTTAAAGATGAATTCACTTTAAAAATTATTTCATTATGTGTGCTTCATAAGCACTCTCCCAGTTAATTAAGACTTGCTAACATAATAAAATACTGCAGTTTATTTGGTAAAATGTTCTCCTATACTTGCTGCTGTTTACAAGTCATATTATAAAAGACATTTTTTTAAACTGTTGTGTTATAATGTTATGATAGGCAATCCACTAACATGTTTGACTATTAAAGGTATAAAATGTGAACAACTCTCCTGTATCTTTGCATGCAGCTATGCATTCCATGACAGAGATGAGGATGTGTGAGTTAACCTAGATATTATTCACAAATATAAAAGATCTACTACCTTATCATCTTATACATATGGACTTCATTAAATGAGTTCTTTGGTTCCTTAGCTGTTTTAATTTAAATAAAAGCTATAATTTTGTTGATAACGAACTTCTTTATATAATAAGTGATGAGTTGAGTTGTATTACTTTATTTGGTAAATGTCATCAGTTGAATGCTTGATGCAATATTATTAAAAACAAACATGCTATTAAAAGCAGCTCGATGAATAATATTGTAAAGTTGACAGGACGATTTTATGTGTGCCCAGAGTGATGGAATGCATTTTAAAGGAGCGTTGTTCAATTGAGAGTTACATAGATTCTTTCTTATGGTTTTTAAAATGTTTTAAAGCCTGCATTATTTTCTAATATTAATACAGGTATATAATATGGTCAAAGTAAAGAAAAGATGCATTATAAAATCAGTCTCCCTTGTGCCATTTTTTTTTTCTGATTCTAACTGAAAGCAGATCTATGAACTTCATATAAATCAGTTCAAGGAGAATAACAGCATGCACACATAGATGATTTTCTCTATTCTGTACTTTTAAACTGTCTTCTGCGTTTTTGTTTGTCAGAAAGCAGAAGACCAGGGCAAGAAGCAACAGAGACATGCCAGGGCACTGAGCAGATATTTATATAAGGATAAGTGTTATACTGCATCATCACTCAGATCCAACAGCTGAAATTCATGAATAAAAATGGAATTTACATTCTCTTCCCTGAATGAAGAGATGGCTACAACTTTTGTTCAATGCTTGCGGCCTACTAGGCTCTCTCTCAGCAAATGACAGGTAGCATCACCATGAGAACGGCCCTTTTCGGAACTCCTTCAATGCCCTTACACAATTTTTCAAATGTTTCTTATTTTCCTTACTCTAGGATTTTTCTCTAGTTTATCACGTTTTCCATAAATTTCCCCATAAAAGATTATAAAGGAATTTGATTTCTGGATCTTAAATATGTAAAATCGTTCTTTATATTATTCTTCCCATTGATTTTTCTGGTTAAATGATTCTCAGAAAGATGAAGCAATTTTCCACATGCCCAAACAAGTATTGGGGAAAACAGTTCTGAATACATCTGTTTCCTTTTCCTTAGTAGCTGGATATTTTTGGTTTGCATTTCTCTTAAAAGGATGTAGGACCTTTATCAGGAGTAGTTGTTCTGAAACATTACCATAATTTTTGTAATTTGTGTTAACTACTCTCCTGAGAAATGGGAGGGATGGCAAATCTAGGACATTCCCTTTAAGTTCTAGATATCTTTGCATTCTATTACTATAAGTTAGATACAACAGTGCTTAATATATGTAGGATCAGGGAATATGTGTTTTTTTATTAAATACATTACAACATAATACATTATCATTGGATAATTTTTAGAAAATATTGTCAAATCAAGATAAATTTAGTGGTATTTGCAGAGGTTTTGTTTTGTTTTAGTGCTGGGAGTCTCCCGGCCTAGAGAGGGTAGTGGCAGGGATAGAGTAGGACTCTGGTGTGGTTTTAAAGTCAGAGGGTCTCTGGATGTTCTAGATCTCTAACTGTACTAAAATGCTGATGATAACTTCTAAAAAGTCCTAAAAACTTTCTTGCTCTTTCTGAGGGTAAAAGGCTGCTGACTTAATCGATTAACACCTGTAGCCTAGTACTAGAGGATTAAGTAATGTGGCCTTTGTTCTATCTCAGCAGGAACTGCTCCACTTTATCTTTCAGCCTGCTAGGAGAAGTTGCAGGAAGAAAAAGATACACTCTGGAAAGTGATTTTAGCATTTATTACTAAGGTGTAAAAAGTTTCCTATTAAAGTTACCTAAGAAAAAGGGGAAAAGCGGAAAGATTCTAAGCAGGGCAAGAGAATTTTTTTTTTCTCTTCTTTCTCATCTCTTTATCTTCAATACTTATACATCTTTCAGAATACATGATCATATGTTAAAAAGTTCATCACAAGTTCACACAAAAATTCAAATCATAAATTGAAATAGAAGTTTACAACAGAAAATGTTTACATGCATATTCATTAGGAGGAATTTTTTGACTTAACATCCATCACCTGTCACAGCTCCATACGTTCATAGAAGTTTGAAAACCATAACTAAGTTATTAATGAAGTTTGGTATAGATAAATCCAGTCAATATTTTATCTTCTGTCCTAACACCTATAATAAATCATTAGTTCCCTTTTTATGACCTTCGGTTAATTGTTTTACAACCTCTTGGACTGTGCTTTGAGTAGGAGAAAGTCTAGTTACTATCTAAGAGCAATAATTGGTGACACATGGGAGACTGGCAGAGTTCTCATTGCATTTTTGACTATCAGAAATGGACCTAAAAGCAGTTCAACTATGAAAGAGCTTACTAAACACTGATATAATTTTAGGAATTCTTATGGGATCATCATAAAGACTTAAGAAGTCATCTATTTGTCTATATAGCATCACTACAAGAGAGTACATCTTTGTAGATCTGTAGAGATCTGCTCAAAACAGGTAGGCTAGTACCTAGTGATTATTATGTATGTTTAATAATAACAGGAAAAGCATATTAATTGTAGAAATCTTTCCTAAAATGAATTATTTTAGGCCTTTCCTATTAGAGCAAATCTGTTGCAGATTAATCCAGAAAAGACCAGCTCAGGAAGATCAATTGCTTGTTATTAGCTTGTCCTATTATGGCTCCTGATCATTTTAGGAAGTTTTGGATGAGCGTTCTATTTTGTTTTTCCCTTATTGGTCCTTTGATTTCCAATTTTGTGTATTTATGGGTTTTCTATGTGGGTATTTGTCACTGCATGTATATTGTTTCTGCTTTTTATTTGTTTTATTTTCCTCTATTGTAGTTTCTTTCTTTCTTTCTTATCTTTTTTTTATTAATTTGATTGTTTGGCTTATAAGGAGAAAGAGAAGGAAAGCATGGAGTTTGTAGGGAAGGAGATGAGAAGGATTTGGGAGGAAATAATGGTATTAAAACCATGATTATAATATATTGTAAGAAAACATCTCCTTTTAATTTTAGAAGAAGAAAAGGAGCATTAGCAGTTTGAGGTCATCCTTGGAAATGAAAATTGGGCCTTTTGCAGCACGAGGAACAATATTTATAGAAGCAGCCTCTAAAAATTAATAAGTTTCTTGTATTGTCAAAATATGGCAACATAATTCCTGAATTAAATAACATGTTTTAACATTATTCATGGACTTTATTGTGTTTCTGCTTAGTGTGTTGATTATTTTTAAACAATAATTGTTGCTAGGTAATATGAAAAGCAAAGGTGAATTAAATGTGCATTCCAATGGTAACGTTTGATAATACTTCACCTTTAAAAATATTTCAGCAAGTATTCTACTGCTATAATACCTCAAAGACTCCTTAATGTTTACCTTTTCATATGGCAAACATAACATTTTAAAGTTACCTCACAGCCCTTCTACCTATCAGATAATGTAGCTGTGTTTGTTCTGTAATTTATTCTTCTATTAATCATTAAAAGTTATTTAATATTTGATTTATTATTAGTTTGTTATTGAAAATATTTTTAAAAAATATATGGCATATTTTTATTATGGCCCCTATTGACCAACTCCTCCTATATTCTTTCCACCTTCACACCAACCCAAATTTATATCCTTTCTTGCTATATCTCTGTCTCATTAGAAAACATACTGGCATCTAAAAAACCTAGAAAACAAATAATAATAAATTAAAAACAAATTAACCCAAGTAGGACAAAACAAACAAACAAAAGAGAAATGAAGGAGCCCAAGAAAAAGCACAAGAAGTACACATACATGAATACACACACACACACACATACACACACACACACACACACACACACACACACACACACACACACACACACAAACACTGAAATCCCATAAAATCAGAAATCATAATGTATAAGAAAAAGTTCTCTAGGCAAAAAGAAAAAAATTCTTAAACAGAAGTATAAGATAAAAACAAACAAACAAAATACCTTCCAAAAATTCCTTTGAGTCAGTTTGTGTAGGCTATCTATCTTCTGCTGGGTATAAAGCCTGGCCTTAAGTGTGGTTTAGATACCTAGTTAGACTCTGTGGGAAAAAAACCTAATTTTTCATTTGCCAATTTGCTAGTGGTTATCAATTACAGATAGCTCCTGAATTGGGGATGTTGGCTTGTGTCTACTTCCACTTTCAGTACAGAAGACCATCTGTACAGGACCAAACTCATGTAGACCCTGTTCTTGCTGCCAGTCTCTGTGAGTTTCTATGTGTAACAGTTCTGCTGTGTTTAAAAAGTCTTGCTTTCTAAATGCCCTCTAACCCCTCTGACTATATAAACCTTTCTGCTTCCCCTTCCACAGTTTTCAGAACTTTGAGAGTAGGGGTGTGGCAAACCACATATTGTTCCAAGATTTCTCACTCCGTGCACATTGTCTGGCTCTAGGTCTCTGTTTTTATTTTTACCTAATGCATGAGAAAGCTTCCTTGATATTGGCTGAATAATACATTAATCTATGGGTATAGCAGAATGTCCTTAGGAATCATTTTATCATTGTGGTCTTTTTATTTGGATTTCCTCTAAGTCGCAGGAATATCTAGTAAGGTTCTTGACTATCTGAGCAGTATTGAGATGGGTTTCATTACATGGAGTGGAATTTAAACCAAATCAGTTATTGGTTGGTTACTCCCATAAGCTTTGTGCCACTATTGCAATAGCACATCTTACAAGCAGGTCAGCATTGTAAATCAAAGGGTTTGTAGCTAGTTTGGTATTTACTCTTCTCCTTTGGTAGTGTTTGGAGAGCTTTACAATATTGTGAATACTTGTCAGTATGAGTGAAAGCTTAGCTAGGCATCAACTTGACTTCTCCATGTTCAATGATTTGTTTAGATACTATCTTCAGGATTAGGGCTTTACCATCAGTTTGTGGAGAGAGATCAATAGCTTCAGAAGTACTCTGAGTTATTTTTTTAATTTCAGACTCCTTTGGCCAACAACATGATTAAATATAACCCATTCCTGGAACTGGAATCTATATTTGAAGACAAGAGTTGTACACCACAGGCTCAATGTTCCTCAATTTTTGGAGATGACATTTAGATCACCTGCATATATGCATCTATTTTTGGCAGATTCTGTCATGTTAAGTTTGCAAGTAAACATTCAAATGGACATTGGTTTTAGTTGATCCTCCTGATATTTAACTACCTTCTGTTCCCCTGCTTGTTTGATTCTTCTCTTCTATTCCCTACTCCAATCAGTCTATAACTCTCTATTCTATTTTCCCTTCCTAGAGAAATCTATCACTTTCCCTAATTCCTTACTATATAACTAGCCTCTATCGTTGTATTGATTCTAGCCTCTTTATGGAAGACTTGAAAGCTAACATCCACATATAAATGAATACAAATCATATTTGTCTTTTGTGGTCTGGTTTAAAATATTCAGTATGATTTTCTCCTAGCTACTTCAATTTAACAGTGAGTTTCAATTTGTAAAGACAAGTTGTTTTATTCATTCTATCAAGTCTAGAAACATCTAGACTCTTTCTAAATTCTGGCTATTGTAGATAGAGTAGCAATGAATGTGGTTGAGCAAGTCCCTATAATAGCATGAAGCACCCCTTTGGGTATATCCCAAGCATAGTATAGCTTGGTCTTGAGGTTGATGTATTCCCATGTTCCTGAGAAACAGCCACGCTGATTTCCAATGTGGCTGTACAACTTTGCACTCCCAACAGCAATGCATAAGTGTTCTCCTTGTTCTACCTCTTCCTCATCATTTGCTATATTAGCTATTGGACCATAGAACTTAGGCTTTTTGACAGGTGTAAGATAAAATATCAACATGGCTTTGATTGCATTTTCCTATTGGCTAAAGATATTGAACATTTTAGTAAGTGCTTTTGTATTTGAGTTTTCCTTTTTTGAGAATTCTTTGTTTAGATTTGTTCTCTACATTTAATTGGGTTGTTTTACTTCTTTATATATTTGGATATTAGCTGTCTATTGGATATGTAGTTGACAGAAAATATTTTCTCATTCTGTAGGCTGTTGCTTTTTCTAATGGTATCAATTTCATAAAAAAGTTTTTTATTGTCATAGGGTCCCATTTATTAATTGTTTTCTTATTATCTGTGCTGATAGCATTCTGTTCATAAAGTTCTTTTATGTGCCAATAAGTTTAAGGCTATTCTTCACTTTCTCTTCTATCATATTTAATGTATCTGGCCTCAGATTCATGTCCTTGATCCATTGGGAGTTGCTTTTTTGCATAGTGACAGAGATGGATTTATTTGGATTTTTTTTGATACTTTATTTACATTTCCAGTGTTTTCCCCTTTCCAGGTCTCCTCTTTGGAAACCCCGTATCCCCTCCACCTCCCCTGCCTTTATGATGGTATTCCACCTCCCACCCACCCGCCCACCCACTCCCATCTTCCCACCTTGACATTCCCCTTTACTGGGGCCTCTAATACCCTAAAGCTCAAGGGCCTCTCCTCTCCCTGAGGGCCAACAAGGCCCTCCTCTGCCACATATGTGGTCCCAGCCATGGGTCCCTCGATGTGTATTCTTTGGTTGGTGGTCTAGCCTCCAGGAGGACTGGGGGGGTCGGGCCAGTAGACAATGTTGCTCCCTCCATGGCACTGCAAACTCCCTCAGCTCCTTCAGTCCCTTCTCCCACTCCTCCATCTGGGACCTCACTCTCAGTCTAGTGGTTACTGTAAAGTGAAACTTGGGTATTCCGAACTTTTGGGCTAATATACACTTATCAGTGAGTACATACCATGTTCCTTCTTTTGTGACTGAGTTACCTCACTCAGGATGATATTTTCAAGTTCCATCCATTTGCCTACAAATTTCATTAAATCATTGTTTTTAATAGCTGAGTAGTACTCCATTGCGTAGATATACCACATTTTCTGTATCCATACCTCTGAGGAGGGACATCTGGGATGTTTCCAGCTTCTGGCTATTATAAATATGGCTGCTATGAACATAGTGGAACATGTGTCTTTATTACATGTTGGAGCATCTTTTGTGTATATACCCAGGAGTGGTATAGCTGGGTCCTCAGGTAGTATTATGTTCATTTTTCTGAGGGTCTGCCAAACTGATTTCCAGAGTGGTTGTACCAGCTTGCAATCCCACCAACAATGGAGGAGTGTTCCTCTTTCTCTACATCCTCGCCAGAACCTGCTGTCACCTGAGTTTTTTATCTTAGCCATTCTGACTGGTGTGAGGTAGAATCTCAGAGTTGTTTTGATTTGCATTTCCCTGATGACTAAGGATGTTGAACATTTCTTTAAGTGCTTCTCAGCCCTATGAATTTCCTCAGTTGAGAATTCTCTGTTTAGCTCCGTTCCCCACTTTTTGGGAGGGTTATTTGGTTTTCTGGAGTCTAACTTCTTGAGTTCTTTGTATATATTTGATATTAGCCCTCTATCGAATGTATTTGTTTTTATTTTATTTTTTAGTTTTCTATTCAGTCCTTTGCAGCCAGCAGCAGAAGCAGCAGGCTTCTGACAGGTCTTATTTCTCATGCATCCTTGTCCTGTAACAAGGCCAGAAAGACACTTACTCTGGGAGGATGGTGCTCCACCCAAGGAATTACTGGTGCCTAGGAGGGTTTCTACCATGCAAGAGTATTATAATTTAACCCCTTGTACTAAAGTATTCAATCTTTTATAATCAATTTAAAAAATATCCCTGATTTTGAATATTTGCTTATATTAATCATATTTAATTTTATGTTAAACTTGTTTTGCTTAATTTTGAAAACATATGCAGAATACTATGTGATGAGAGATAACAGAAAGCTATATATGAGGTAAAAATTGGTCTATCCCTCAAAAGTTGTCTCTGTAAACTTCATTTTACTTATCATGACTGACCGTTGGCTTGTATGTCTTAATTATCTTTAATAATTTACAATAGTAATAATTATTTTATAAGATTAGTTTTATAATTTTATTCCTTTTAAGTTGGAGCCTTAAAAATCTAATTCTTGAATTAAAGATCTTTTAGTATCAAAATAATGTTTAAACTGTAAATACAGTTCATAAACAGTCTAGCCTTTTTAGTGTACTTTAACAAATTTCCAGTTTTTTATATGACTGAGTTTCTCCAAATAACTAAAGCTTAACCAAGATAGTAAAAATATTACAGTATATATATATGACTAAGTTTCACCAAAATAACTAAAGATAGAAAAAGTATCACAGTTTTTATAACACAGTTTTACCAAATGGCTAAGCCCTATTAAAGTTAGCAAAAATATAACAGTTCTTTTGTATGATCCAAAAGCCTGGTGTTGCTTCCTTACTCTAAAATAAGCAATACAATGATCACTTGAGGGACACTACATGATCACTTTAACCAAATTGGTACTAATGTCACATGGTATGCTTCTATCCTGATGAGGTCACTATCCAAGATGGCAGCAAGCTTATAGCTGCTATGTCATCAACCAGGATGGCAGCAAGCCATGTGATCCTTCAAGGTGAGCCCATTAGGCATATACCCTTTTCTTAAACAAAAGTTGAATCCAAGTTAGATACCTGTCATTCAGTAGCAAACTAAGGTTATCTATACAGAGCTTTTTTTTTTTTTTTAATTTTTTTTTTTTTTTTTGGATATTTACATTTCAAATGTTTTCCCCTTTACAGGTTTCCCCTTCAGAAACCTCCTATCCCATCCCCTCTCCCCCTGCCTCTATGAGGGTGCACACACACACACACATACACACACACACACACACACACACACACACACACTCCTACACTGGGGCATCTAATACCCTCAGGCCCAAGGGCCTCTCCTCCCACTGATGGCCAGCAAGGCCCTTTTAAGCTATTAATCCTTTAGTGTTACATATTTTAAGCTGATGTTTTCTGCTTGGAATTTTATAGCCTTTTAAAACATTACTTACAGATTTGAGTTCAAATTAATATTAGGCAAATTCGAGTGGGGAGTATTCAGAAAATTAAACCTCTATGGTTACACTTAGTTGTTTTTAAAGATAACAAACAAAACAAAACAAAAAGGTGTGGGATAATTAAAGAATTTAGCAAAATTAAGAAAAGAACATGAGATACACAACAGTGATCTCTTTAGGGCATAGTTTACATGTTAGCTATTTTTAAGCATATAGTGTCTTTTCCTGGACTGTTCAATGTTTTGTTCTCCTTCCTGTCACAGAGGCAGGAGGCCTGACTGACCCAGAACAGAGACACTGGAGGAAACTTTTAAGCAAACATGCTTGGGTTAGATCACACTGGCCAAATTACAACTCAAGTAGAACAGCTTGAAACAATATTTCAATGTTATCCATATACAAATGACATTTGAATCTGTGATATTGAACCCAGAAATTTACATATCCATAATCAGTCCTGTGTGTCTACAGATGGGACCAGATAAACAGTAATGTATTTACTTCTTAGCTGTTAAAGATGTAAGCAGGAATTTCCAAGTATTGGAGAGGCAGAATCACAAGTAGACAAAAGAGGCATAAGTCAAAAGAGTTCTATACTTGCTGGGTGGCCACCTGAAAGAGCCTGTCACAACGGCCATTTGGGGCCATATCTAGCTCTTTGAGTCATCAGTCCCAACAACAACTCCAACTACAATGAGGCAGTACTACAGAACCATATCCAGGGTTGTCATTGCCACCAAAGATGAAAGCCTGAAGCATGATGTGATTAAAGAAGTCTCAGTGATGGTCCTTTATGGTGCTTCAGAGATGAGCTAGACCAATGGCTTGTTGCAATGAGTATTTATATGTAACTGTGTGGGGAAAAAAAAACTTAGTAACATACTACAGTTTCTAATGCCAACAGAGTGAATGGATTTGTTTGAGGGGTCAGGAGAATGGAGGAACAGAGTGGTGTACACATTCTGAAGAGAGGCTGAATCAAGCCCATAGCCTGAACTACTGCTGGAGGCCATTTTGATATGTATGGCCTGTACTGCCTTCTGAGGCCATGTTGATATCTGTGGCTGTTGATGCCTTAGAGGGCCATGTCTGGTTCCATGGTTCTGCTGCAGTGTCCATGGCCCATGTCACTACTTAAGGCATCATTGAATACAGATATCTGAGGTCCATGCTGCTGGAGAGGCCATGTTAGAATTTGTGGTCCTGCTATTGCTTAGGATCATGTATATATCAATGGTCTGTGCTGCCACCTCCAGTTTTACTGATGTATGTGGGCCATGCTGTTTGATGGGGTCCATATGGATGTCCCTGGTCCATGTGGCCATCAAAGACTATGTTGGGGTCCATAGTCCTGATGGGGACCGAATTGATGTCCATGGCCCATGTTACAACTGAAAGCTATGAGGATGTCCGTGGTCTGTACTATCCACTGAATCTATGATGATGCCCTGTGGTCATCTAAGAGACTGCCTCTGGGGACTATGTTGCTGTCCCTGGACTATGCTGCTACCAGAGACCAAGATGAGATCAATGGCACATGCTAATACTGTAGACCAAGTGGATATATGTGGCCCATGCTGTCACAAGATACCATGTGGAAGATGATGGAGACTACAGAAGGAAGCATCTTCTACAGTGGTATCAATGACAGCACACTCACATTGAGAGAGACCTAGAAAGCTGTGACAACCTCTACATCCACCCCCCACCCACCCAAACTAGATAGGAAGCCATTACAGAGAACTCTTAAAAATTGTGATAAGGATGTTAAAGTGATGTTCTCCCCTAAAGATGGCTCCTGACAGGGGAAGGGGTAGGAATCATTTACTTTTCTTTAACAGGATGGCTACCTGGAGTTGGATCGTACTCCAGTGACTGTATGGACAGCTCAAATTTGGCTTGATTTCATTTGTTGGGTTTTTGTTTTGTTTTAAAATCTTTTTTGGGGGGGTGCAAGGTAGGACACAAGGCTGAGGAGAACAGATTTGGGAGGTCTGGCAAGTAAGTGTGATCAGGGTGCATTATGTGAATTTCCCAAATAATCAATACAAATATTATGCCAAAACAATTCTATGCTACATTAGTCAGGACTAATTGTAAAGAGTTTGGAGGCCCAGAGAACCAAGAGACAACCTGGCTCTGGGAATGCTTCTAAGTAAAAAGCCTTGATAAAGATTAAAGTGAACTGTGAGTTTTATTGGGGAGGAGGACTCAGAGGATAGTGCTATTCCATCTTCCAGAGTTATTTAAATCTGGTTAGATATTAAAAATTGAAAACGGCAAATTTGGGCCAGCAATGTCCATTTGAATCCTGGAGTTGCAGTGAACCTCAGACCTAAGAGTGCTGGTAAAAGGTTCTCATAGTTTTTGGTTAAAGCTCTTGGAATTTTTAACCAGTTGTTTAGAACATCATCTAAGTCTTGAAGAGCCTAAACATATTTTAGTTAATAAAGGGAATCCCCAACTTAATGGGCTAAAGGACTGCAGGGCTCATGGAAGATTCCCAATGATTTCCGGTGAATGAGTGGTATCTGATCCAGTGAAAGTCTCCATTGCAGACTGAGCAGGCTTTGCAGACTAAAGCTCCAGTGAACTCCCAGATTTAACTAGGGTGCCTCTTTATTAGGCCCAGATTAATTTAGCTGGGCATTTAACTGTTGTATAACTGTGAAGGCAGCCTGGCTTCCCTCCTAGATCAGACTGTCAGGGCAAGAGAGTAAGGTGACAAAAAATGTCAGAGACAGAATGTGAAAACAAAAGGTTTCTTGAGAGATATTGGTGGCCCTGCAAGGTCAATGTCTTTAAACTAAAGTCTCAGAGCTGCCTGCTGGGCTAGCTGGATGCTTTCCTGGGTTTCAGCACCATATGATAGATGAATTAAAAGGTAGCTGTAGAGAGACAGACAGTGGAAAGAAAAGGAACCTCTGTCAGACTTTAGGAGGAACCATGTTTCTTCACACTGAGAAAGCATTTTTTTTTTTTCACCCAAGTATGTGAATGGCAAGGATGCCTACAGAAAAAGATAAAATACTGCCCTGATGGAGTCAGAAACAACTGTTCTAGTCTACAAGGCAAACTGGGAAGTGTAGTCTTTCCTGAGGAAACCATCAGGTGTTCTGCTAAATTTAATGTGATTAAACACCTACCTTGTTTCTCTGTCTTTAGCCTGCAGTGACCTGGAATTCAGAGAAGTGGCAAACAGACTGCGAGACTGGTTCAAGGCCCTTCATGAGAGTGGGAGCCAGAACAAGAAGACAAAAGCACTGCTGAGGCCCGAGAGAAGCAGTAAGATTTTAAAGTTGAATAAAGCTATTATCTGGAAGACGGTGACCTAGATCCAGTAAACCTCTCAGAGTAAACACACTTGTAAACATTTGTCCTTTACCGTGTGAGTTCAAGTCCCTGTGGGCTACTTAGCAGAATACTGCTTAAAATTGAAGAAAGGAAGGAATAAAAGAATTACCAAGCAATCTATATAGGAGGATATAATTAATATATAAGGGTTTTGTATTCTATACTACATAGTTATCGTAAGGAGACTCACCTGGATGTTGATGACAAGTTTAATTTGATACTGTGTAAAGTGGATATATAAGTTCCTTAAAGGTCAGTTTCACGTAGGGTCCTTGGCTAGCATGGATTTTAGTATCTGCACCAGTTCTTAACCCCAACCATTGAGTGAAAGACTAATATCACAATTTTTAAGTCAAATTACAGTAAGTTATAATTCATACTGGTCAGGATGATGAACTCTGGCCAGGCCCATTCCAAAGTTTCTAGAAATGGAGTCAAATGAATCACATTTTATAGAGGCTTATAAAGGTAAACCCATCAGGGACAAGCATAAATCTTGGCATATTTCCTGCTTATATACCTCCCAATACATGTGATCAAGTACATCCAGTTCAGGTGAGTCAAACAATCTTGTTTAGGGAAGTGAAACCTTGTGGTTTGTTACCTTCATAGCCTCCAGCTTTCAGGAAGTATCTGTTCTTGGGCAAAGGGCTTTTAGATCAGAGGCATTTTTATCTTATGAATCTCTTAGATACCTTAATTAAGGCTTAAAACATAACTTTATCTCTCATGTAGGAAAACAATAAAGCCAACCAAACAAAAAGATATGGAAATTGCCAGTAGAAAAGAGGTATTACTACTAACAATTTTATGTTTTATTTATATGAAATTTATTTTTTCCATTTATATAGTTTTTTTTTCGCTTTTATTTTTTAGTCTAGTCATTGCCTCCTCCTGGTCCACCCTCCCATAGTTCCTCATCCCATTCCTCGCCTGCCTTGTCTCCAAGAGGATATTCCATCCCCTCATTTTTATTTATTGAATTTAGAAATGATTTTGAAATATGGCTGAATATTTCCAAGATCAGAAAATTTATTTTTTTCTAATAGGATGGGGAAAAAATGGAAGAGCTAATCATATGAGTTCTGTAGCTCAGATGGTAAAGAACTTTCTGGCATGTGATGCATATTTATCCTAACGATTACGGGCATCTGTTCTACTTAGAACCATCAATATGTAGTTTCTGTCAAGATGACAGAAATATCACACAGTTGCCTGTAATATTCATACAGAATATTTTTTCTGAACTACCTTTCTTACTCTCCTTAAATTAAGCTTTTTTCTCATAGTCCCAAACTTATGGATTTATGAATCTTTCTTTCTAAAATTATTTAATTCATGGGAAGAATTAAAATCACCCAAAGACAGGTTTTTAACAGTGCAAACATATATATCTTTCTTCTTGTGAATTTCAGAAAAAAATTACAGTACTTACCAATATAATCAGAGAGTTTCTGGTATGTGTCTTTGAGTACAGTATTCAATTTGGTTCAGTGTATGTGGTTCTCTATCTTTCAGTGTGAATTTATTTTGTATTAATGACAACTAGATACATCTATTCTCTATCCTGAATAAAATGCCTAACTTATGGAAGGTCCTTCCATACCATTGCATATTGATATATTTTTTTAAAGTTACACTATAGTAAACTACATACAGTTAGAAATTTAAAACACAAAGAGTTTGATTTGATTTATATATTTAATATGACAGTGAGCAGATTTCAGGTATTATGATCATTTTAATATTTAACAATGACATTAACAAAGTCTAGAAAAATATTCTTCAACATTCTATGACCTTTTAGGTATTTTATGAAGAAAATCTTAATTTACAATATCTTTTGAACAGGAGAAAAATATCTCAAGAATACTTTGACGTTTCAATAGAGAGAAAAATTTAAGTGTTCTAGCAAGATAGCATTTAATTATGTTTTTAAAAATATATGATATTAGAATTCTTAAACATTATGCATCATTGACAAACAAGAAGGTTTTATTAATCTTTTCTAACACTTTCTGTATTTTATTTTTTCATAGTATATTTTTAAGTAATATGATTTTATTTTAGGACAAATTATTTCTTTAGCAAAATGATGTCTTATATATCTCATATATAATTAATTTTCTGGAAGAGTCATACTTTCATAAAATTTTAATTTCAGTATATTTTTATTTTATAGGGAAACATATGAGGTGGAGACTTATAAAGTATTAGGCACAGCAACTTCAGTAGATTTTACGAATGTACAGTTTAGACTTTTTATAGCCATGTGCTTCATTGTCGTACATCCCTTTAATGTGGTGAAATAAACATATTTATTCACAGAGCCAAGTATGCACATTTCTCTAGGCCATAAAAAGAGGTAAAATACACACATTTAAATGCATGCTTTTGTATTTTGTCAATTAAGAAATAGCTTATATTTGCCTAGCTATTATCAGACTATGATTTAAACTTAAAGGATTTTACAAATTATTTGATGCTGGCTTAATAAAACTAGCTACCACTGAAATAAATTTTATCATTAATTTTGATAACAATTATAATATAAACATCTTGTAAATTTAATTTTGATGAACTTGACCAATATTTTTAAATATTCTTTTTTATAAAAATATTTTTTAAAAAAATCTCAAAATAGTCACAACATATACTTAGCAAGGTATGCTGTTCATTCTAAACCTATAACTGCTTTTAATTAAATAATATTAAACTAGTTTCTTCTGCCAACTCTGATTTAAATTATAGAAACTGAATTTCAAAAACATTTGATTTATGATTCATATGAATTTGAAAGCAATAATTTTATTTTGATTTTCTTTAAATTGAAAGATGCAATTTATATAATATGAACTTCATATGATATAATTTATATATGTACTTATTTTCAATAAATGTTTCTCCTTGAGATTTTATATAATATCATCTTCACATTGAACCTCATAGACATACAGCTAAACCGTGTGCAAAAAAGCATTTCATTATCAAAGTTGGGAGAGAAACCCTGTGCACACCTGTCTTTATATGTTGATAGATTCCAATGCTCATTTGTCTGAGGACATGTCTATGGTTTAAAACTGAACATGGCAGAGAAGCTGGCTGCATTTGTGAGAAACAGACACTTTCCACATCAAACAGCCCATGTTATGTTTAATATAAAAATATAACATGAAGCACAATGTAGAAAAGGAAGATGCCCTTTTACCTTTAGTTTTTGTTAACACTGCTGGCTTATATTGAATCCCACGAAATTCCTTTTGGTATCATAGCTTGGTGAATGCAAGTAGATATTATTCGATAGGAATTGAAATAACATATCGATGAAATTCATCCTATTCTTTCCAATAAAAGTTTCTATTCATTTCTCTAAGGTGTAACTTTCAATGTATATATTTTCTTGTTAATATTAAGTATCTTAACACAAATTCCAGTGCAACTATAAAAGAAAGAGCTAAAATGTGTGGTTCACTGACTAAATAGAGACAAAAAAGAATAAATAAAAAATAGTATTTGTTGTATTATTTATACTTTTCCTTTCAGATTTGTCTTTGTCTCAGCTAGACACTGTTTAAGTTGACCTCTGTCAAAGCATATGGTATATTCTGCCCACATCATAAAATTTTGAATGGTTAGAATTTTAAAATGATGTACTATGTTTTTCAATGGAGGCAATGTCAAGCTAGCAGAACAACCAAGGTACAGCATGATTATGGCTCACAACTCTTACATCCATGAAGACAGAGCATGGACACACATTGAAAATGTACCATCTGATTTGGAAAAGAGCATGAGCAAGTTAAAATTGCAGAGAAGGTGGGTCCCAAGAAATCAGTTGTACCTGCTAATGATATCAGTATCCCTGAAACTAAACCTGATGTTTTTCACTGTCTTCTTGGGAAAAATAACCTAGGAAAAAAACACCAAAGGCTCCACCTGGTGAAAAGGCAGACTAATTTTAGAGACTAGAGCCTGAACTGAGAATGTGGCTGAACAAGTTTTCTTATTGAAATTGACCCACACAGGGCAATGTTTTTTAGAGGACCAGTTTTCAAGTTCCAATGACTATGGACTCAGACTACATATTGAGCTGTTAGCAGAACTTGGATATATTATCTACATGGTGCTGATTGTTGCAGATATATAAACTTAAAGAGTTATGTGGTAGTATAGCCTGCACTGATGTTCCAGAGAGTTGAAGTCAGAAGCTGAGTTACAAAGTCCAGGAGTGAGCATTCTACGGAGGTAACAACTATGCTTCTTTGAAAATACCAGGATGTTGGAATTCCCAGGCCCAGGAAAATAGTTGGAATGGTGAAAGAGAAAGATCAGAGAAAGACTATGTATGTTGCAGAGCTGGCAGAGCTGGCATTGCTGGAGACAATGTGAAGCCATCACAAGCCCAATGAGAAGCCATCACAATTTCCAAATGCAGATGTGAGGATGTAGAGTTTGGAACTTTTCCTACTGGATTTTAGTCTTGCTTTCGTACAGTCTTTCTTTGCTATCTTCCTGTTCCCCCTTTTGGAATTATAATGGCATTATATGTTAGACATAGATGCATGCAATCATATGTTAAGTCACAGGTAAGATTTAGCCTCGAGTCAAGGGATTGACTTTGGGCCATGAACTTTTGAACAGATTTGAGAGTCATAATAGACATTTGAATAGACTATACAGATTTTACATTAGGGATCTTTTGGTAGAAAAGAGAACAATTCTATCATTTAAAGGTGTTCAGTTTGGCTGTGAAGGTGACCAGGGATGAACTTGTAGTTAATCTTTATTATAAATTAGGCTGGATGATATACACCTTTCTGGAGGCTTTTCCAGAGATATTTAACTAAGACAGAAATTTCTATCGTGGATGTGGATATCCCATTGACTAAAGCTCTGAACAGAATTTAAAAGGAAAGATAAGGGAGCTTACTTTAGCACATACCTTTAATCCCTCTTGCTGGAATACAGACATGCCCTAAGTACATACATTTAATACCAAACAATGAAGATATAGTTTGTAGAAGGAAACTCCCATGTTTGAAAGTTATGTCCAATTGAGTGGCAGGCAATGTGATGGAACAAATGAGACAGGGATTTGACAGAGTAGGATATGCCCAACTTTTATAAGAGGAAAAAGGAAAGACAGGCTACTTGAGAGGGAGAGGAGAAGGGAGGAAAGGAGAGGAGAGGAGAGGAGAGGAGAGAGAGAGAGAGAGAGAGAGAGAGAGAGAGAGAGAGAGAGAGAGAGAGAGAGAGAACAGTTTTATAGGGATTGTTGTAGAGAGACAGGTTTCAGCGAGAGAACAAGCTAGACACAGATAAAGAGAAGAGCCAGAGAATGAGAGAATAGAGCATATTACCAATTAGTATGAGGCCAAGCAGAACAATTCAGGAGAGTCTGAGAGAGAGAAGTGAGATTGAATCAGCCAGCTAGGAGAGGAGTTTGAAACAGAACAGTTGAGTTAAATCAGCAAACCAGAGGTCAGAAAGAGCCAAAACAGGTATCCTTTTACAACAGTAGGTCTCAGAGGCCGAAAACATTCTAGGCCTAGAGAAGAGTGTGCAGAGGTTAGAAGCTTCCAGGACTAGGCCTACGTTAGCAGATTGAAGCACTAAGCCTCAGAGACAACAATTTCAACAGGAGAATAAAAGTTACAATGACACTGCTATGAGAGTTAGACGCGCTTTTTGGCTTGCATTCCAGGCTGTGATGGACTATGCCATCAATCTACAAGCTAAAATGAACCCCTTTCCCCATCATGTTGCTTTTGGCATACACTTTGACGCAGCAACGAGAAAAATAATTAACTCAGCCGTTGTATGATATCCAGGAACAAGGAGACATGGTTCTATCAGGAGTAGAACTTAAGTAAAACTATGTCCTGAGCCTTACATGTGAAGATGTTTGACCCCTTTAGAATATGATGAGGCCCATGGCTGTGAATCGAAATGGGGTTGCATGGAGAATGGAGTTGTTCATGTGACTGCTGGATTCACTCACTATCGGTCAATGTTCTTGAATGCTGTACATGCCTTACACAGCTCATTTTTATGACATATCTGTGAAATAAGTAGTAATAGTAGATTTTTCCATTAAGACAATAGTAGTCTGATGTTGAGTTGACCAAATATTATCAAAGCCTTTACATAAATTATTATAAGCCAATATAGAAAGGAAACACTTTGAACCTAGATTGTTACAAATATTTCACAGTATATGTTTAAATCAACAAAATCGGTAATATCATAGCTTTTTAATGGAGGAAATTGATAAAGTTTTAAGATATCTTTATTATAAGTTTCATATAAAAAAAGGCTTCATGAGTATTGTTGGGAGCCAAGAGTCACCCACAAACCACACAAACACTGGACTCAGCCAAACAGGTTGGTTTATTGAATACACACCCTAAGACCGATTGATCAGGGCCCTAGCTCAGAATTTAGAACTGAGCCTATGACCCCAAACATATTTCTCTGTCAGCTCATAAAGGCTAAAACCGCAAAAAGAAAAAACAAACAAACAAACAAACAAACAGGTAGTTCATAAGCAGGTGCAGAAAGTTACACCCAGGGGTCGGCTCTGACTCAAGCCATTTTAGACATAACAGTTCATATCGAACTTTAATTTGATAGGTCTTGCATAAAGCTTTGTGAAATTTCTTAAGATTAACAAACCTCATACAGAATGCAGCAAGTTATGTGATCAGCATGAACTTGCTCTGAGCCAAGTTACTTTTTTGTGTCAATATCTAGCAAGCATATTACAGCAACAACATGAAATAGCTGGTAGGCATGGAACAAAATGGTTACTGCTGTGCTAAGGGGGCAGGCCTCAACATATATATATTGTTTGAATATACCTGTGCCCCGGCCTGCGGGGGGGGGGGGGTTCGACGTAGACCTAAGGAGGGGACTGAAGGATGAAAGATGAGGCAAGAGACAGAGATACCTGGGAGCAAGACAGAGTCCCTCCGTTCAAACTCCAAAGATTAACTTTATTTCCAAGCTTTTATAAGGTACAAGGAGAAGGAAGTATAAGAATCTTAAACAATACAGAAGGACTCTAAAACAATGTGATCGGGGCTTTAGACAATGCTATAGGGGTGGGGAGATTTTAGAGAGTACAGGTTCCCAACCACCAGGACATGTTAGTAAGGCAACCCTGCTGACTACCTAACCTCAAGGGGGTCTCCCTGACCTGGGAAAGAACCGATCTTCTAAGAGATCAGGGAGAGAGGAGAGGCCCTTGGGCCTGAGGGCGTTAGAGGCCCCAGTAAAGGGGAATGTCAAGGTGGGAATATGGGAATGGGTGGGCGGGTGGCTGGGAGGTGGAATTCCCCCATAGAGGCAGGGAGGGGGAGGGGATAGGGGGTTTCCAAAGAGGAGACCTAGAAAAGGGGAAACATTGGAAATGTAAATAAAGTATCAAAAATAAAAAAAAAAAATAATAAAAAAAGAGACAGAACCTAAACAAAAGCCTAGTTCTGAGGAACCTGAAACTCAGGCCTACTTTTACCTTCAAGCCTAACTTCTACACAAAATGGCTTCTCTTAGGCTAACAAGAAAGCTGCAGATCTGTTTGTTCCCGACATATCTGAACAGATCACTGGAAATTGATAATCATAGAAAGGAAATTGAATGCTAAAAACCCTTTCATGGATGTTATGATAGTCAGCTGAAGGAAAGAGTTTCTTACTCTTTACTGTGTTGTGAATACCATGGTAGCATTACTTTTTGAGGCCTCTATAATTTGTGTGTTTACGTTATATGCCAAAATTTGCTTTTATTCTTCAAATTAAAAAAGAAGCAATAACAGAGTTAGAGTAAGAATCTTTAAAATAAGTTTTAATAGAGTTTGTTTAGTACTATGAAAGGAATATGGAATTAATTTCTGTTTTATCATCTTAGAAAGCATGGTAGAGTTGAGCATCATATGCAAAATCCTCAAATGAGCAGTCTGACTCTCTGAAACTGGATGATGTCTTATCTTGCTTCTTACTCACCAAATGTTCTTCACAGTGAGAGAAAACGATAGAATTACTTCAGCCCCCAGGGTATACAAAGGCATTCTAATTTCTTACCGAGATATTGCTCACTTTGTGTCATGCTGCCCTCACATTGAGAGGAAGATTGAATTCAGAATCAGATGGATTAAAATAATGCCCCAATTTAATGAAATAGGAGCCTTCTAGGTATAACGGGGAACTTCATCTATTGAAAACAAACATCTAAAGTTAGAAGATAAATTTTCTTTTCTCATTTCAAGTAATAAAATAAAACAACCAGATCATTGCTTATTTTGTTGTTTCTAATTATTGAGACATCTGGCAGTTTCTTCTTTTATTAGGATGATGTTGTAACTTTCTCTATAATGAAATTTAATTATGTACCATAGCACTACTAAGGTATTGTCCTGAAGGAGTGATATTAGAATTTTGATCAAATGACACTTAATATTTTGAAATAATGCTATCCTATGTGTTTTAACATTTAATTATAAAATAAATATGTATGAAATTTATTTAATGCAATAAAGCTATCACATTTCATTATTCCATGGGAAATGACTCCATTGGTTGGTTTGACAGCACAGTAGGCTATAGGTAGATTCTGATCCTTGGGAACATTTCCTATTACACAATGGGAACTATTGTTACCACCACCAAGATGGAAATTCATAAGAAGTAGATTTCTAATCATTGACTGAAATAAATTCCATCAATCATATTGTATTCTTAGCAAAAAAGGAAACCTTTCTTCCTAACTAAAATAGTTTGCTTTCAGATTACTTGTAAACAAGAATATGAACCTAGCTTGAAGAAAATGCCTAATATTATCCCTGAAAATTTTCATCATCTCTAGCAATCAGGAGACTGAAAATCTAAAACAACTTTGAAATTTCTTCTTACTCTTGTCATAACGGCAAAGATGGACAAGGCAAACTACAACTTCAGAAAAAAATATTGAATATTTGACTACTAGGTATCTTGAAATGTTCAATAATTAATAGCTGAAACCAAGGGAAATGTTTAAATCAAATATAAACCAAATAATTTAAAACTATAATGATTTGTGGAGATTTAATGTAAAGTCAAATGACTCTACACACCATGGTTTTCCTTGAATCAGCTATAAGGCAATAAACAATTATTTTATGATAATTCCTTTGAGACATTAATATGTTAAAGTATTTTCAATATATCACAGGAAGAAAGAATATATTTAGTATTACATATTCACATTTTGTTTTGGTTGTATTTTAACTGTGCACTAAGTTATATGAAGATAATTATTATATCATTTATTAACCTCATACATTCACTCAGTATAGGGTAAAATAATGTCCACAATAGGCTAACCACATAGGATTTTGTACAATGTATGCATTCTCATAGGCTGTTTTTTTGCATAAATGAATTCATGCATTATACAGTGTTGCATTAGTTAATGTTCTATCGCTGTGAAGAGAAACCATAACCAAAACAACTTATACAAGAAAATATTTAATTAGCAGGGTGGTGCATTATGATGGAGGGGAGTGTGGCTGCTAGCAGGCAGGCCTGGTGCTGGAGTGCTACATCCTGATTGGTAGACAGTAGGCAGAGAGAAACCTACTGGGTGTGGCCTGGATTTTAGAAACCCCAGAGCTTATCTCAGTGACACAGCTTCTCTAACAAGGCCACACCTACTAATCATTTTAGGAAAGTTCCACTAACTTAGGATCAAGAACTAGAAATACAAGCCTATAGGCAGAAGTGTGTTGTGGTTGCATATTATATGTATCTAATTCAATCATATTGCTTCAGTCTATTTCATATTCTTTTATATCTATTTCAACCTTCATTATTTTGGAAGCACATTGTCATGGAAACTTTGGAGTATCTCATTCATATTTGTAAGAGCCTTGCTTACAATAAATAGCAATGATGGTGCTGTGTTTAAGAGCATGCACTACTCTTACAGAAGACCAATGTTTGACTCCTTGTAGCACATAGGGGGTCCACAACCCCTTTCAACACCAGCCCCAGGGAGGTGAGATGACTCTGGTCTCCACGGCAAACACATTCACTTGTGAATATCCAGCCACAATCATGCACTTAGACACAAACGAAAAATGAAAAATAACTTGAATCGTATTGTTTGGTACACTTTTCTTGAAAATGTTTGTGTTTATATATTCAAATATGTCCATAACTTATTTAGTATGAGATAGGATTCTAACACTTATGTCCCTACTGTGTTAAATTATTATATTTGGAACCACTTAATTTATGTTTATGTTCTGGTTAGATTTTATTTTCAAGGTATTTAAATATCTTTCTTATATTTCTTGCTGTAACAGACTTAATGCACAATATGTTTCCTATATTCTTATAAAATTCTGCATATGTTTTTTGAGATTTTTCTCAATTGTTGTGGTTCTGTTGATAACTGATATTTTTATCAGATGTCTTTGTGGTCATTAATTTTATATCTACCTTTATTATTTATTTATAGAAGAATGTTGAAATTCCAAGCTGTACCTGTGAATTGGTCTATTCTCAATGCTTTTATAAGTTGTCTCAAGCATTTGGAATATTCATTACAGATATTTTACATAGTGAGAATCATCAGGTCTACTTGTTAAGCCTTTGTCATCATCTGGTGCTCTCTTTCAATGAGTAGCATTTTTTAAGTCTGAAGCTGACTTTTATTAATGTTTATGTAATACATTTCCACCAACCTCTTAATTTAAGCTATGATTTTAATTGCAATATACGAAGAAATTTTACCTTTTTAAATAAAATTTGGCAGAATTTTGCCTTATAAGTGATGTATTTATATTACTTATACTTAATTTAATTACTAATATGGTTTAATTATAATATATCCCCTTTTAGTACATTTCTATTTTATTTTTAAATTTTTCTCTTGTTTCTTTCTATTTTTTCCTGAAGGTGCCTTTTCTTAGACCAATCAGCTATGTTTTATTATTTACTTGAATTATCTTTTGACTTACTAATGATGTACAAATTTATATGTTACACTTTATCATTTATTTTACTGTTCTGTTGCTATGATAAAACATTATGACCAAAAGCAACTTGGGGAGGAGAGAATTTATTTGACTTTCATATCATGAATCACAGTCCATTGAGGGAAGTCAAGGTAGGAAATCAAGGAGGCAGGGCCTGACACGGATCCATAGAAGGATGCTGCTTATTGGCTTACCCCCATGGCTTGCTTGGCTTACTCCCATGGCTTGCTCAGCCTTTTCCCTTTTGTCTTTTTTCTTTCTTTCTTTCTTTTTTTCCCCTTTGGAATTTGAGACAGGGTTTCTTTGTATAACAGAGCCCTGACTGTCTTGGAACCCACTCTGTAGACTGTGCTGGCCTGGAACTCACTGAGATTTTCCTACCTTTGCACCCCAAGTGCTGGGATGAAAGGTGTTTGCCACCACATCTTCTGCTTGTTTTCTTATACAGGACAACATGCCCAGGGGTAGCATTGTCCCTGATATAGGCTATGCTCTCCAACATAAATCACTAATTAAGACAATGTCTTACAGATTTGCCTAAAGGTGATTTGATAAAGGCATTTTCTCAGTTGATGGTCTTCTTCCTGGATAAGACTAGCTTGTGTCAAGTTGACAAAAAGTTGACCAATACACACACTAAATCTTCACATATTTTTTTCATTGGATACATAATATAAAGCTTTAACCTCTCACTTTTGAGCAGTATGATTGGTCTGTGGAGGAAGGCGCCTTCTGCCAGGCTTCATGGCATGAGTTTGATTCCCAGCAATATGGTGGAAAGAATGAATCTCAAGTTAACTTCCGACTTCACACACACACACACACACACACATACACACACACACACACACACACACACAGAGAGAGAGAGAGAGAGAGAGAGAGAGAGAGAAACAGATAGAAGTAAAGAAACAAATTTTCTAATGTTGACTGATTATATTTGTTTTCATGTATTATAGACAAATAGTATGATTCCAATAATTTATACTCAATATTAAGTTTAAAGGCTTTTAAAATAAATTTTACATGCTGCTTCATTTTATTTCTTTTAAATAGAAATAAGACTTTCTGCCCTTATCATATTGTATTATTCATTCTATCTGAATAGTTCATATTTCAAATTGTATGATTCAAAAATCTTAAATATAAAATCATTCCTAGTTTTGTTATTTCTGAATAAATCATCCCATCTTTCTTAGAACATCTTGTCACTGGGTTATAGTTTTGTGCTTAGAGCCTTATTTTCTTTTGGCAATAAACAACTTCGAGTCATTTGCATCTGCCTCATATAGTTTTATTTCAGATCTGTGGTACCGTAGTGTTGTTCTCAACCTTTTTAATGGTGTGACATTTTAATGCAGTTTCTCAAGTTGTGGTGACCTCCAATCATAAGTTTCTTTCATTGCTACTTCATAGTGGTAATTTTTCTACTGTTATGAATTCCAATGCACACATCCAATATGCAGGATATCTGATATGTGACCGCTGTAGAGGTCATGGGCCCACAGATATAGAACTGCTCCTTTATAAGAATATGGAATTTGCATCTAGCTGCTTTAAAAAAAAATCCGTCTGATCATTTGTTTAAAGTAAATTTAATTAGAATGTCTCAAGTTTTTATTAGGGATCTATTCACTTAGTATCTGTCAAGTTTTGTGTTCTATTAAGATTCTTCTCTGTGATTGGTTGAAGTTCATTAGTTGGCGAGATCTCCCTAAGTTATTTCTTCCACCCCATATCTTCCCTTCTAATTCTATTTAAATACAATGACTACTTCTACTACTAATACTAGTAAAGCTGTGTGGCAATGGTGCACAGCTTCTCTGTGGTCTTTGCCATTCCCTTCTTCCATAGTTTTATCTCCTGACCATGCTCAGTGTTCTGAGCTCTATAGCTCAGTACTCAAGATATTCTCCTTAGATTCTCCTAGTGATAGAATCATTTCATTTTTTTCACCTGTTCTCTGGGTGAAGTAGAGGCGTATGATATTCATCTTTTTTATAAAGAAATTAAAGCATTCTACAAGACATAAAAGGCAGGTAGGTGTATATACCTTTATCATTTTTCTGAATCCATCTCTGATTCTCAATTTGCTTTTTCTGCCCATTTTCATGCCTTGTCATCCTTGAGATCTTTCCCCGAGCCTGCAGGAAGATGTCCATCAAAGTGAAATGAGCTTAAGGTGGATTCCATAAGTTACTTATTCTTGTGGTTGTCCATCTCAGCCTTTGGTAACACATGGACAACCTTAATGGGCTTCTTATTAGCTTCTATGGTATTTCATGCCTCATACAAGCAAGGACTCATAGATAACTCTAGTTTGAGGGACTATATATATTTGTATATTTGGAGTTAATATTTTAATGGTTCAAGTCATTGGTGGTACTATATGAAATATAGGACTTACTACTTGAGAGATGTTAGTAGATGACCCATGTCTAACAGAACATAGGTCTGATACAACTCAATCCTGCCATTTCATGAGTCCCACTATCATCCAGTGCACCCCACTGTCTCCCATTGTAGCACATTGGTAATTTTAAAAAATCACCACAAGAAGAGCTGAAGTTAGAATGAGTAATATTGCATCATAGCTCCCCTTTCTCTTGTTAACAGTTTTGTGTATAGTGCTATATTCAAGATAGTATTTACCAACACAGGACAACATGGAAACAATTATGTAGCATACATCAGCAATGCCTGTATAGAAATAGTATTCTTCATTTCTTCATATGGAAATGAGTTTCACCAGCTTCTGTTATTCAATAATACATTGCAATTTATGATGATGTAGTAAATATCTGAGAAGATTTAACAGTGAGTAGCATAAATAGTACATAATTGCAATACCACATTTCATTGAATGATGACTGATTAGGAACAGATGTTGTCTGGTTAATTAATCCTCATAACTGGAGATAGCTATTTTTATGCCTAATGGATGTTGAAAAAAATTTCCCAAGTTGAAGTTAAAAGTTTTTGCTTTTTCTGACTACCCAGTACTTCCCTCTGCTCTCCCATAGTTCACTGGTTTTCTTTACTTTCCAATGGTGATAGCTTGCATATGAGCTAATTCTGTTCTCTTTGCCTATAGGATTTGATACCAGTATTTTGCCAATTTGCAAGGATTCACTTGGCTGGATGTTTAATAGACTTGATACAAACTACGACCTGCTATTGGACCAGTCAGAGCTTGGGAGCATATACCTTGATAAGAATGAACAGTGCACCAAGGCATTCTTCAATTCTTGTGACACATACAAGGACAGTTTGATATCTAACAATGAATGGTGCTACTGCTTCCAGAGACAGCAAGGTAAAAGATGAGGCTTCTATAATGGAATTAGTTGGCCTGAATTTCAAATTTTATCTTTTTCCTCATAATAAAAAATATTAACACTACCCAATGCTTCACTCATTTTAGTACTTTTTCTAATTTGAATGTTTAATGAAAGAACAAATAGGCACTATATTGAACACAATAATTGTGCTAAAGATACAAATATTCTAAATAAGATGGAAAATAGTAATTAATATTTTATATTAATGTATTTCATTATAGTTCCTATTATGAACCAGCAAGCAGCACACAGAGATATGAGAACATAGATATTAAAAGTAACCATTGAAATTAATTTGCTATCTGCTTTGCCCACAGTATAAAATAAATGGGGTTTTTATCACTTTACTGTGGAGTTTTAATGTTCCATTTTGTGATCTTATTAAATGAGTTGCATGAACCACACATTCACTGTGAAGTTACTTTCACTCATTTTATTTTCAAAATTACTTAGTTTTTCAATCTTTCCAAAGTAGTTTTTAGCTTGTTTAAAATTTGCTAGTGAGAGAGTAATCTAAAACTCTGAAAGAAATGAGATAAAAGAAAAAAGCAATTGTGTTCTTTGTACATCTTTTAAAATAAATTATACATTTTTAATTAAAATAGAACTATATCACATATTCTTTTTTTTCTCCTTTTCAACCCCTCCCATATACCCCCTTCCAATGCCTCCAAGTCTAATTGAGATAAAATTGGACTTTAAATTTAGTATCATACTTCCAGAATAAATGTTATATATTAAATACATGTAGGAGAAGCACCTAAACATCCTCACATAATGTTAAATATGTGGAAAACTAAGGAATTGTTATGAGAATGAAATAAACTGAACACGAGGTTGATATGGTAGAGCTCGGACTTAAGTAATTTCCAAACTTGATGAAAGCATAAAGAATGGACAAGGTATTTAAACTATAGCAATTATTATCACACCTTATATGAAATTATAAAAATTGCTTTGCTGACATTTAGTAATAGTTAAAAAATTTGGGAGGAAATAATGGCCTGCACATTGATAAGAAGTGACTCTAATTCAGAGGTGGCTTTGCCTATCTGTAAATCACTTTAAGTAAAAATAATTTGTGTGACTGGTGAAGTCGGGAGATTCTCAAAGGATCTAGGAGCAAGGAAACCATAATCCAAAATATTTTCTTTAATAAAACAATCTATTTTTCTCCCACTGATGCCTGACAAGGCCATCCTCTGCTACATATGTGGCTGGAGCCATGGGTCTCTCCATGTGTACTCCTTGGTTGGTAGCTTAGTCCCTGGGAGCTCTCGACGGTCTGTTGGTTGATATTGTTGTTTTTCCTATGGGGTTGCAAACCCCTTTAGCTTCTTCAGTGCTTTCTCTAACTCCTCCGTTGGGGACCCTGCACTCAGTTAATGGTTGTTTGCGAGCATCCACCTCTGTATTTGTAAGGCTTTAGCAGAGCCTCTCAGGAGACAGCTATCTCAGGCTCCTTTCAGCATGTACTTCTTGGTATCCACAATAGTGTCTGGGTTTGGTGTCTGTATACGGGGTGGAACCCCAGGTGGGGCAGACTCTTGGCCTATGAAGGCTCTATAGATGCCCCAGTGTAGGGGAATTTGAGGGCAGGGAGTTGGGAGTGGGTAGGTGGGTGGAGGAACACCCTCATAGAAGCAGGGGGAGAGGGGAAAGAATGGGGAGTTGCTGGGGTGGGGGAAACTGGGAAAGGGAATAACATTTGAAATGTAAATAAAGAAAATATCCAATAAAAAATCTATTTTCGATGAAAAGAGCCAAAAATTATAAAATTGAGTTGCTTCATTAAATGTTTTAAACTGCACACATTTATGAATACACATTACTGACTTGATTACGTATGCATTCTATGTAATGAGACATTTCCTCACATGATATTCTAGCCACTGATAGCTAATGCACTTTAAAGAGTAAGATAGTAAATTTAAGTATATTATCATTAAAATGTACTCATTTGCATTTTTATATGTTTTAACATTTGCCATTTCGGTTTTGTTGTTTATTTTGTCTTTCATGTTTATTAATGAATATTGAAAAAATACATACATGAACATACATGTGTAATCTACAAAGCTGAGTTCATTGATCCTGAAGGTGAATGGTGGATATGATGATCCAAAAGTGGGGAAAGGAATATTTAATATTGTATGACAATATGTTTGAATTTAAATTAGTAAAAGTTTAGTTTGAAAGATAAAAAATATTTTTAAAAACACATTCAAACGTGGCTACGATTTCAGGTACATGTAAGCCCAGATCTCCATATTTATGGAGTAAAAATAAAAGAAATTAATTTTCCTTTAAAGCACATTAAAGAATTATTTTTAATAAAATTAGAAAGCTTGGCCAATGCCATGGCAGTAAGATAATGAAGACAAATACTGTTATGGGATATATCAGTATATCTTGATGTATATTCTTTAAGGAGAAGTTAAATTGCATCAATTTAATGATGAAATATCATCAAGTAGTTAGGTTCTAAAAACAAATTACTTTTTTTCACTTTTTACTTTGTTTGATAGAATATTTTTGGCTTCACATACTGACATAGAACATATACAGCTTATGTATGTTATTTCTTCCTTTCTTTCTACTATGCCTTTTAACAATTGAATTATTTTGCAAATGTCACAGTAAAAGATTTTAAGTTATTTGAATTGTATATTTTCCCTTGTTCCTGGGACTTTGCAGTGAAGAAGAATAGGAATTATTTTGATATTTTAGTGCCCTTGACAGCTATAATACTTTTCTGTCTCTATCTACCTCAAAACCAAAAATTGTTTATTTTCTTTCTGGTGACATTCTTTTAACCTTTGAACAAGTATTTTAATTTAAATTTCAATAATACATATTGCATTATACCTATATAGGGTATTCAAACTTTGTACCCATGTGCTCATTTAAATCACTGATTGTAAATACAATACACATAATATATACTTACAAATTGGCTTTAGTACTCTAGGTTTTTTTGAAACATGACTTATCAAATTGTATATTGTATTCTTTTTTAAAAATTATTTACACATTTGAAGCCTTTGTGGAAACTAGAAAGACCAAGATATGATAGTAACATTTTACAATAAATAGTGGGTAAATGTTCAATATTACTGGGGAAAAGCAGTATCTTTTTCATATAATGTTTTGTAATGAAATATCATTTTTCTATTATCCTATGACCTATGTTAAATGAGAGGGAAATGAGTTAGTTCTTTAGTCAGCAAACAATTGGATTTATATGGCAGTTCTTTTAAATGTAAAAAAGGAAGTATATTCCATCACCTGTAGCTATGTTATTTTCATTTTTCATCAAATTTTTGCCATTCCAAGAAATATCAGAAAGAACTATCATAGCTAGAACTTTCTAAATTGTTATACTCTGTTGCGTATCTGTAAGTTGGTATTGCTCTGCATGTCTCTCATGATATATTCACATTTATGTATCCACATGAAACCATTACAACAGATAGACAGCATGAGTCTTACCGTGATGGGAAGACTTGCTTGAGGCTGATGACTTACAGGTGCACTGCTAGCTATACAACATCCTTGAAGTACTGTATTTAATGTCCTTGCAGACCCACCTTGTCACACGGAGCTCAGCAACATTCAGAAGCGACAAGGGATAAAGAAGCTCCTAGGTGAGTCACAGCTCATTCTTCTGAAAGTTTTATTGCTTATATAAATAGCCCCAGGGAAACAGCAACATAAAATCAATATTAATCCAACAAAGACAGACTGCATTAAAGTTCATCAGCAACATTTTTGAATTTTTGAAAGACATTGACCTTACTTTTATTACCTCACCAATTGAAGAATATAATATCTGTTTTACTGCTCTAATAGGATGCTCATATTTTGAAAGTTTTGAAGTACAAAAGAGATTTAAGCAATACTAAATTTAAGAATCAGCAGAAGTGTCTATTTGTGCATTAAACATTTAACAATTGATGTGACTACCCATATGAAATTTAATCAACTGATTGAATACATGTAGTGAAAGTATTCTAACAGAAAATATGAGCAGGATTTTTGTGGTTTTCATTAGTAAGTTTTCAAATGTAGCTTTTAGTAAGTAAATGATACACATGATAGCAGATAGGTAGGTAGATAGATAGATAGATAGATAGATTTCATACATTATAGCCCATGTTTCCTACATTATATGCCATGTATCAATATTTCATTATTAATATTATATTTATAATGATCATTATATTATAATTGATAATATATTTTACACATATCAATATATTCCAAATATATATCAACATTTCATACATTATATTCCAAACATAGTTTCCCCTCCCTCCACTCTTTCCAGTCCCCAATCCACGTCCCCTCTTCCCCAGATCCACTTTTCCTCTTTTTCCCATTAAAAAAAGAACAAGTTTCTCAGTGATGTCAACCTAAACTGGTATAACAAATTTCAAAAAAAAAAAAAAAATCTAGACACAAATCTTCATATGAAGGCTGGACCAAGCAACCCAATATAGGGGAAAGGGTCCCAAGCATAGGTAAAAGAGTCAGAGATGTGCTCCAGTTCCACTCTTAGGAGTCCTACAAAAACACCAATCTACAGAACCAAAATGTATATGCGGAAGACCTAGCTCAGTCTCATATAAGGTCCTTGATTTTTACTTCAGTATCTGAGAGCTCCTATGAGCCTGGCTTAATTGATTCTGTGGGTCATATTATCACGATGTCCACCCCTCTGGCTCCAGCAATCCTTTCTCCCTTCTCTTCTGTATGGTTCCCCTGGCTCTGCCTAGTGTTTTGGCTGTGGGTCTCCCATCTGTTCCCATCAGTTGCTGGATGATGACCCTCTGATTACAGTTTGGCTAGGCATCAATTTATAAATATAGCAGAATGTCTTTAGGGATCATTTTGTTGACAATTTTTCTCTAGTCACGTTTCTATCCTGAGTCTCTGAGCTGTCCAACCTTTGATTCATGGCCATCTAGGCTAGGCCATGTGTGGGATAACTCTCATGGTATGGGTCTCAAGTTGGACCAGGCATTGGTTGGCTATTCCCACAAGTTCTTTGCCACTATTACCCCAGTACATCTAACAGACAGGATGGATTGATTGTAGGTCAAAAGTTTTGTGGCTGGATTGATGTCCCTGTCCCAGTGTTAATACTGGGATCCTTGCCTAAGTATAGAAGATTGCTGGGGTTGGGGCTACATATTCTTCCTTAATAGGAAACTTCACTAGGATCACTCTCCTAGATTCCAGGGAGTTTCCACTGTACTAAGTTCTACAAAAAGTCTCCAAATTCCAGTTGTTTCTCCAAGTACTCTCTCTGTGTCAAAATTCAGTAATTTTAAATTAGAACATTTTTCATATTGTTAAAGAATTCTTAGCCCAGGGTTTATCTTTAAAACAGTAATCTGTCATAAAAGGTTTTACGTGAAAAAACTGAAGATTATAATAAGATTTTCTTCTTAAATTATGACCGGTGCTTGCAATGATGTAAATCATGAGTGGAGGTAATATATTGATGCATGAACATTTTTCTGAAACTCAAAGTTTTATATCATATCATAAGGAAACTATTATCGTCAAATAAATATTTTAGTGTTGATCAAGGTCCAGTCATACTAAAACCTATTTTTTTCTTATTTGAACATTTAAAAATCACATTCAATTACCATGTGGGAAGAGTTCCTTGACTCTTCTTTTATAATTTAAAAATGTAGATATTATAACACTGAATATCCTAAATGTTCTTTCTGATGAGGGTACAATCATGATACATAGATAGTTTGGCCAGCTGCTCTTTCAGGGTAAAGAGTCATGTGTCCCAATGTACAAATAAATTTGCATTCATATGCAAATTTATTTCTGCAGTGCAACTGCTATAACCCTCTAAATGTGATTGTAACATATGTTTTCAAGCAATAATAATTTAAACATTTAAATACTACAAAGATTTTTTTAATTCTATAACCTTAAGTCTGTAAATGAAACTCACGAATTTTCTACATTGGCAATATTTGTCTATGTGAGTTCACATGTTTCTGATAAATTATATTTGAATTAGATATAGCATGTATTTGTTAGACATATAAAGCTTTTGAGGATGTAAAATTATCCTACAGTTGAAAACAGAAAATAATGTTCATATTTTCTCTATACATTAGACATGTCTTAACAAAAAACCATAATGATTCTGTTCATGTAAAAGACTAAGCAGAAGAAAAAAAAGAAAACACCTAATCATCTAGAAGAGTGTTTGTCAAGAACATTTTTGAAGACCTAAACTTTTAACGAACTAAACATTTATCATTACATATATACTGTATACTGTGTTAGGTTCTTCAAATAAGAGTAGCTGTCTTTCCAGCATTTATTAACTAGAGTTTCAGTTAAAGGGGTGTGGTTTATATAACAGTGAAAACCAAGAGAAGCTAAATATTTTCAAATAGAGAAGATATTACAGAAGAGTGTTAACAATATTTAATGACAATACACAAAGAGAAATTCACACACACACACACACACACACACACACACACACGCACATGAGTGTATAGGAAGGCCTTCATACTGTGAGTCATATTTAAACTTTAAAATAAAGATTGGTGTAATGGAGAAAGATTTTAGCTGACCTACACAAAGTAACAAACTATATTGTAAAGAAACAGCTTGCTATGGAATAATTTTATAATATATGAATAAAAATTTTGAAAAATGAAAAAAAGAAAATTGTTAATAATGAGACAGTTGAGTCTTGTATGCTGTGCTAAGTGTTCTGAAATATTTAATATAAGCATAGAGCCAGTCCTGTTTTGGTTCTTTTGGACATTAATACACAATGATTGCCTAATAAGTATAGCTTATTAATAAATTCCTTTTGTGTTTTTGTATGTAACCATGTATTTCACAGGACAGTACATCCCACTATGTGATGAAGATGGTTACTACAAGCCAACACAATGCCATGGCAGTGTAGGGCAGTGCTGGTGTGTTGATAGATATGGAAATGAAGTCGTGGGATCAAGAATAAATGGTGTTGCAGATTGTGGTAAGAGAAAGGCTCATTTTATAACATTTCCTAACATATAAATGTGTTAAAGACAAGTTTTATTATGATATAGAATATGTATGACTTTGAGGGGTAAAAAGAAGACTTGGTCTTTGCATATCTTAAGTTGTATGGTAGCAATAAAAATATATGAAACAGACACATTTGAAAATTTAAAGACTAATGATTAAAAGCTGAGTGCCAATTCCTACTTCAATTCAAAATGTCTGTCACAAGCAGACATTTTCATTAATGGGATGCTTTAAAATATAAGTCACACCCTAACAAAATACAATTTCAACACTGTGAATTCCAACAAAGTAGACTAAAACATTACGGTTTCCTTTACGTTTAGCTATTAAAAACAACATTTATATATTAAGTGTCAGTTATAGTTAATGTTCTAATACTTTGTGAACGCATATTTTATATCTTTGTAAAAAAGAAATTAGTGTCATATGTATTTTAAAGTTTTCAATTTATACCAAAAATATTTTCCAGAAACCAAGATTCAAACCATGTTTGTGTTTGTGTTACACGTATAATTATCTCTAAAACTATAAAACCGAAAAAACTTCTTAGTTACAGTACCCCCAAAATTCCAGTGATGAGTTGAATGCAAACCATCCCTATCATGGTATTATGTTGAAACATTTGTTCCCCAAATTATGAAGCTATTTGGGAGCATATGGAATCTTTGGAAAGTGGAGGCTAGTAGGCATTGTAGGTTTGAGCTCATCTCAGTTTGGAGTGGATTCTCCTTTCTGGATTGCCATGAAAGAAGCACATGTCATAAGTTCAAAATCTTGCATTTTTCCAGCTCTTCTTGTCACTTCGTCCACTGGATTTCCCTGATATAATGGACAATACCCTTTAAAATTTAGCTCCAATTAAACTTTACTGACTTTCCTCATGTTTGCCAGGTATTTGGTCACAGCTAAGAGAGAAGTAATTACTTAAAACAATACCATAAAGCAGATCTACTGGGATTTCTTTTTACCAATATCAATAAACATAATGAAAATTAAGTACCTAGTGATGACTTGTCTCTCAAGTAATTTTTGGGCTGATAAACAAAGATTACTTAAGAAGAAATAAATAGTAAACAATAGTATATAATCTTATATAATTTTCCCTCCCTACCTTGCATTTATTTATTCCATAACATTTTCAAAACTCGATTTTTTATTGGGACATTGCCTATATAATAAAAGCAGCAACTAGGCTTTAATACTTACCTGACACAATATTAAAACTAGAGAATATGCTATTTTAATGTCTATCTTAAAATCCTTGATTGCTTCAGCTACCTGTGATATCAGTAATGGATAAATTATTTTAATTTTATGCTACCAATGAAAATTATATGCAGGCAAATTCAATAAGTGAGTAAAATAACTTTGTGAAATTTTGCTCCTGGGTTTTCTTATAGTGTTACAACTGTAATATATATGAATATGGAATTTAAGAACAGTATTCTTCACATAAGATGGTAATTTCAGTATGTTGTGAAAGCAACCAATTTACAACCCCCTAAATACATTAATAGGATTTATAAGAATTAAGAATAAAAGTACAGTATAATTTAAGGACTTAATATTTATTACAGTTATGATAAAGGATGTGTGAACTGTTATCTCAAAATATTAGTAGTTAATTCTAAGTTAATATGAATATTAATTTTCTGTTGCTCTAGGAACAGACAAAAATGAATCCACTAAGCTGCTGGCTTAATCAACAGAAGTTTATCATCATTCAGTTCTGTCTTAAACATTCCAACACATCTCACTCTGCATCATTAGTCTAGAGGCGCTCTAGAAAAATCAGTGTCCTTGCCTCTTGTATCTTCTAGAGTTTTATAATGTTCTTTGGATCATGTACCATTCCCTCCAAATTCAATACACAACTGTTACAACTGTTTGGAATTCTTCTGTAGTTATATGTCTAAATTACATATTCCTAGGAAAAAATTATTTGATTAAAGGAAACCAAATATGGTGAAATTACCCCAAACACTATTCGATCCTTAAACTTACTAACTGAATAATGCTTATAAAGTTAACTTTTAATATCAAGTAGTATATATATATGATTTTAAAATTTAGGAAGTATAGATTTTGTTAAGACAATCTTTTCACCTCATATGCTTGTCGGACCAATTTTAAGTAATGTATAAGATTCATAGTCTGATGTGATATTTTACAGAACTTGGGCTGAGATCAAATTTACTAAACTAGAAATCAGCACAGTGCTTTGAGCATATACATTTTAACAAGTCAGAGTGTTAGCATAGAACAAGGTTCCCAAGAATGTTTATCTTCATTGGGATAAACAGCAAATACAAATTTATTAAGCTTCTCCATTTTTTTATTATTTTATATAACTCAGAAATCATTTCATTGTATACTCAAGTAAATACGGTGCTTGCTTTTGTAGACTTTGAGATATCTGGAGATTTTGCAAGTGGAGATTTTCGTGAATGGGCTGACGATGAAGGTGAAGAGGATGACATTATGAATGATAAGGATGATATTGAAGATGATGATGAAGATGAAGGGGATGATGATGATGACGGGGATGACCACGATGGATATATTTGATCAGTGACAGCTAATGTCCATAAATTCTACATTTTTAATATTTACAAGATAATAGCATATTCAGAATTTCCTTCTTATCCCTAAACAAAGTGATTCTAAACCTGACATATATTTTGTATAATTATTTCGAATATTGAAGCTAAAATCATAGAACTTTATGTTAAGTTAGAATTATTTAATTTCAGTTTTCATATGCCTTAGAAAAAAAGAAAACACATATGGGTGGCAGCCTGAATATAGAAAGTTGTAAAGATTATTATAACAAAAATTTCATGGGAAAATACTTTGTAATTGTTCCACAAACAAAATAGCAATGAGCGTGTGCTTGGGATCATGCATGCTGCCTTTATGGCAGATTTTACAGTTACATTTATAGTAGATAACTAATGACTTGAACCACAATAATTTCATCAATTAATCCATAATGTTGATTTCCATTCAAATTTGGCATCTTCCCAAAACTTAGGGTTGGAATATTAAGAAAAATGGCTCATGATAGGACAAAGTGGTAATCTTTTCAATTATGAAGTTGTTCTGGGTTTGATTAGATACTATATGCAATGCTAAGTATGGAAAACTATGGGTTCTGAAAATTAAAATCTTAATATTTCTTCCTTCTTTTTAATTTAAATGGCATTGTATATCATGTGGATTTTTAAAAATATTCCTAGATAATCTCATTTCTAGATTTCTTTCTCTTTCTGAGTAGGAAACGTGCATAGAATTTCCATTAGAAAGAGAAACAGACTTATTTCAACCACTTTTTCCATAAAATATATTTTATTTGCCCCAAGATCAATTTGGAATATATGAACTCTCAGTTTTCATTTATTTTAATCTTTGCATTTGATCTTAGAATCATGTCATTTTTGTTAGTGGTACTGAAATTAGAGACCGTGTTGTATGGTGCCTTGCAAAAATAGAAATAGAAAGGGTTAGCATTTATGTCAGTATAGGAGACTAGGCAATGTGTAAGCACACATAAATAACAAATTATTGCTATTAAAATACTGCTGGAATGAAGAAAAATGGAATATGTTTCTTTCTTTTTTTCTACTGTTACAGACTTGTTTATAATTATTGTGAAAAGTAGCATTTAAGATTAACTGTAACAAAAGTTACTTTGTTCACTATACATCAGTTAGCATGTTAATTAATCGTGTAGACATTTTGAAATACCACCACCTTTGGGTATATCAGACCAATAGTTTTGTGCTCATAATAGAAGTGGGAAAACCTGTTGAATTTTACACATTGGTATCTTTCACTTCAATGGTGAATTTACAGATTTCCTGGAATATTATTCATAAGAACACAAATTTGGTGAATTCTTGCCATTTAATTTATATACACTAAATAAAAACTTTAATGTTGGACTTACATGATATTTAAGCTATAATGCATTTTCTTTTTTTACTGTTTATGTATAGTTTACAAAATAAAGAATCTTGTAACCAAAGTAAACAGTTCCTTAATGATTTTCTGGGGTATATATAATAGCATGAAGAGTTTTTAATTTGTTCCTTAACTCTGCAAAATAACATACCACCAGAGAGCCAAGAAATATTTCTGACTTGACTTTTTCAGTTTGTAAACATGAGTTGTTAGTGTCTTAAGTACAGTAAAATTATCTTTGTTTGTTGGCTTATTTTAATCTATTTGTCAAAATATTGTGAAATAAATACTTTTCTTTCCAAAAGAATAGCATTTTAAATATTATTTGGGTCACATATTTCTTAAAATACCTAACTAGATTTCTATAGTAAAAATATAATTGAAGAATGAATTAATAACTTTGTCTATTGAAAATGTATATGAATCATAAATATTTAGCTTGAGATTATATCACAAAAAGAATATAATGCAAATTACATACAGAAATTTAACTTAATACCATGATCTTAAAGTTAAGCTTTTATACTATCATCATTCAGGCTTCTAGGTAAACAAATAACTTAACAGTGAATTTGAATATGGAAACAGTACAGCACTTAGTATACATCTTCATAACACGGAATTTTCTTATGATTAAAAGTCTCTATGTTAAATCTCCAGTACAACAAATGTGCCAACCTTAACAAACTTTAGATAAATTGTTTGTATACAGTAAATATATTTTAATGTACATATATAAAAGTTTTATTTATGGCAGGTATTAAATGTTTTGGCCAACATGCTTTGCCTCTGTTAACTCAGTACAGTAATACCGGGACATTTATTCCCAAGAGTGATGCTTGTCTTAAACCATTCACTATTCTAGTAGTGGAGATTTATCAGTGAACAAAATACTCATGCAGATGAAATTCTAAGTATTAAAGTTGGACAATGTGCATATATTCCTAGTCCATAAATTGACATAGTAACATTTTCTGCGAAATTGCATCAACAATTTTATTTTACAGATTTAAGTGAAGAAGGAATTTTGAACTTACAATTCTTCCATTCTGATTCATAGGATTAAGAAATCATCCTTAGCTAGAAGATAGAATTAAGCTAATGTTTTATTCTGCTTTAAGCTGAATTCTGATTCATGAGCAAGAAATCAAAAGAAGATAATATTTTAATCTCCATTTTATGGCATTATTTTTCAAAACAGAGCAGATCAAAAAACCATGTAATAGTTTTAATTAGAACCAGTCAAACAGAGCATTGAAGAAAGTGATATAAAGCATTCAATGAAAATATTCAATGTTTCTAGTACATCACAAATCTACAAATTGACAAATGGTGTGGGGTGGGGTGGTGGTGGTGGTACTGGTGGTGGTGGTGGTGGTATGTGTGTGTGTGTATGTGTGTGTGTGTGTGTGTGTGTGTATGGCTGTGTGGTTATGTCTTTCTGAGTATTTATATTTCTGCGTGTGTGTGTCTGTGTCTTTGTCTCTATGTCTGTATATCTGTGTACCTGTGTCTATGTATCTGTGTATGTGTGTGTGTGTGTGTGTGTGTGTGTGTGTGTGTGTGTGTGTGTTTCAGTCAAAATGATACATCAAGATATGGTCTAGAGAATAAAAATTAGTGAGATATCTGCCATTCATTTCATAAAATCAAATCCATTCATTATAAAAGAATATCATGGTTAATTAATAAAATAGATACTAAGGAGTTGTTCCCTGCATTCATTTCACAATATTTCACATGAAGCTAAAGAAGATATTAAAAACAGCTCATAAGTGTTGATTCATTTGTTCTGCTTATAGCATAATCAGAGGAAGCAGTTTTAGAGAATTGCATAAATTATCTAATACTATATAACAAATATTTTGATGATTTATTTCTTATAAAATTAATATTGCCTCAGCTGTCAGCAATTAATCTGCTATACACAGATCATTTTTCAAGATGGCTCATATTCATGGGGAAAAATATAAACCTAAAGCAAACCAGAGCATGCATGTTCAAAGTGCTGAGAATTAGCAACTTGAGTGCCTTGCCTTAGATGAGACATTGATAACAATAACTCCACACAAGACTCAGGGAATACCAGAAAACAGAGAGCAAGAAGAATGTAGGAAACAGAGGGTGAGAAGGGAGTCCTGTGAAATACTGTCCTCTGGAAACGACATGGCGGTTGAACAAAGGAACACAGCAATTTTGCTTACCTACACAATACTCACACCAGTTCTAGCCAGTTTGGAATTCCAGCACAGAGTTGGAGGGGGTCTTGAGTCCTCAGGAGAGGTACTCTTGCTTGGCGGTGGCTGCTGAGGAAAGGACATTCACTTTGCTTTGTATTCAGTCACTAGTAAGTTACCCATGGCTCAGCGGACTACCCTACAGGGTATTCATAAGGGCAACATTAATTGAACTCAGTGGGTCAAAAACAACAAAGGGGGGGATGAACTAGAGAGTGAAGTAGCATGTATTGAAGGGACCAAGGGAAGGTGAAGAAAGGCAGAGGGAGTCTGGAGTCAATATGATCAAGGACAATTTTATATACATGAAATTTTCAAGAATGAAATAAAATCATGGATAGTGTAGTTAGTATTAAGATACAATGTAAATGTATGTATTATTTGGATGAGCATACAACATAATAGTTTGGAAAATTAGGAGGAGGTGACACAAAACCTGAGAAAGTACACAATGGTAGGAGAATGGTAAATATACATACAGCTCAATGATTAAGAGTACATACTTCTCCATATTTGTTCCCATTTGCTGCAGGAGTAAGCTTCTCTGGTGATGACTAAACAAAACACTAGTCTATGAGTATAACAGAATATCATTAGGAGTCCTTTTATCACTACAAATTCTTTTTCTTTTAGATCAATATTATCTGGCTTCTCCCTAGGCTCCTCACATATCTAGCCTCAGATTCTTGATCACCTAAGCAGTGTCATGTGGGATTGCATCTCACAGAGAGGGCCTAAAGCCGAAACAGTTATTGGTCAGCATCTTGCACAAACCTGATGTTAACATTGTCACAACATATCTTAGAGGAGGTACATCATTATTGATAAAGGGTTTGTGAATATCTTGCTGTTTATGTTTCTCTTTTAATAGCATGCAAAGCACCTTTCCGTACCAAAGACATGGGAGAGTACAGGTGAAGTGTGAAGGTTCTATATAGTCAACTGCTTGCCATCTCCATGTTCAATGAATTATCTACATGTTGTCATCAGCAATGGGCCTTAAGTCAGTATATGGAATCTAACCTATATTGTTGTCAACAGTCTAGGTTGTTTGGGGTTCCCTATAGGACTCCTTGGGCCAATTAGAAATGACCCAATCCTGGTAACAGAAGCTTCATTCAATGACAAGAGAAGGACACTGAATACTCTGTCTCCCCCATAATTTGGCAATTTCATTTAGATCAACTTCTTATATGCATATATTTTAGGAAATTTCTATTGTGTTAGGTTTCCACACTAACTCCAAAATACTCCTTAAATGTATTCTTTCCAAATTTCCTTTCAGAACCCCCCTCTTTACTCTTCCTCCCCACTTGATCCACTTATTCAAATCCCCCCTTCCACATATATATATCTATTCTACTTCTCTTTCATAATGAGATCTATCCCTGCAGTTCCTTGCTCTATACCTGCCCTCTGTGGCTCTGTGGATAGTAGCTTGATGTTCATTGACTTAACAACTAATATGCACACATAAGCTAGTACATGTCACATTTGTCTCTCTGTATCTGGAATAATATAATCATAAATTTTCTCTAGTTTCATCAATTTGGTTGAGAACTTCTATTTTTCAGAGTTCTCTAATATGTCAAAATGTAAATTAACTACATTTTCTTCACTCATTATTTTGAGAGAAATATAAGTTGATTTAAATTTCTGGCCATTATGAATAGAACACCAATAATCATGGTGTAGCAACTGTCTGTGTTATATGATGAAACTTCCTTTAGGTGTATGCTCAAAGGTGGAAAAGCTGAATCTTCAGGTAGCTCCATTTTCGTACTTCTGCACAAGTACCACACTGACTTCTGTAATGTCTGTATGATTTTGTAGTTCAGGCAGCAATGAATGAGTCTTCCTCTTACTCTACACCCTGGCCAGCATGGGCGATCACTTGGTTTGTTGATCCTAACCATAGACAGACATTATACAGAAAGTCCTTGGACAACCTAGCCCTAAGTGGGATATGTAGATCAATTCCCTTCACTAACAGTGTAAGGACCTCTGCCAAGGAGGGAGCAGAAAAAATGTAACAGGGGATGAAGACAAGAAAACAAGGTCCTCTCAGTCAACATAAGTAAAGCTCACATGAACTCAGAGATCGAAGAAACATGCTCAGGGCCTGCATGGGCTTACATCAAGTCCTCTGTGTATATAATGTAGCTTCCATTTTTGTGTTTTGATGGGATTCCTGAAGGTATGAATGTGTGGGTCTCTAATTCTTGCCTCTTCTCTTGAGCTCTTTTCCTTCTGTTGATTTGTCTTGTCCAACTTTGATGTGATAGATTTTGTTTTATCATATTGTGTTTTATTACTAAAAATTTTTTATATGTTTGAATGAGTGAATTAATGAAAACCTTACCACTTGGATTAACATTAATAACTGAGCTGTTACTTATACTTTCTGAGAAAGAAAAAAAATCAGTTTTCTCCCATGCAGTATACCGGTACCACCTAAAACATGGTCTTGATCTATTACCCACAGTTGTAAATTTCTCATACTTATAAGAATGCAGAGAAAATTATTTTTTTTTTAGTTTTTGTTAGGAGAGTCTAGTTAAGAAAATGACATGAACTTTGAATGTCAGAATGAATATTACTGTGGAAATCATATCACAAATTCAATGGCATCATCTCAATATAGTCCATACAAATTTTATTTTGATCCTCTTTAAAATATATTTTTTATTCATTCCATTTTAAGTCATTGATGATATATCATTGACTATATTCTTTCTATGACTGGTTGTTCATAGATAGTATTTAAGAGCATATTGATATAGGCTTTTTGTATTAGTAATACACAAGTGCTTTTGTTACTGAAATATTCTGTCCTAACAATTTTCATGATTTCTTTTAACCCCTATAAAGATAAGAGTTATTAGAACAGGACATATTATCTGTGATAAGTATTGAAATAATTTATATTTTCATGAGGAGAACATTGTAGTAGAAGAATGAAAGCTGTGGGCTGTGTGTTGTGACATTCTTCAGTAACCTCAAGGGGTCTGCGTATGTGACATAAATTATCTTACAGTCTTCAGGTATTCAAGAGCCTTACTGCATCATATAAATACATATTAGAATCAAGGGGTGCCATTATTGGCTAATTGTGCTTCCTTGCTGGATAGGTAAATATATGATTTCCTTTCTTCCTTCCTTTCTCTCTCTCTCTTTCTTTCTTTTCTCTCTCTCTTTCTTTCTTTCTTTCTTTCTTTCTTTCTTTCTTTCTTTCTTTCTTTCTTTCTTTCCTCTTCTTTCCTGACTATTTTAGCATGATCTATTCCAGAGGATAATCATTTTACATCTTCACACAACAAAAGACTTTTCAGATCTAATTTATCCTCTGGAGAAAGGCAAATAGATAAAAATGAGAAGGTGTTCCTAATTAAACAATAGATTTGTGAAAAAACTAACAAAATAAATAGTTTTTTTCTGAGTCAGGCATTCTTTAAAAAAAAAAAAGGCAGCAAATAATTCATATGAAATTTATTTCTTAAAAGTAAATGATTTTTTAAAAGTTCTCCAATTAACTAACTGTGCATACCTTATAGGCATTAGCACATGCATATACTTTATTATTAACATGTTTATGAGATACCAGTTTAATAATTACAGGGGGGTACTACCACACATCTCAGGTTAGTTTCTAAAATCTGTAAATAATTCAGCAACTATTTGAGTCTTTGAAAAAAAACATTATTGGTTATTTTATTTATTTACCTTTCAAATGTTATCCTCCTTCCTAGTTTCTCCTCTGCAAAGCCCCTCTCCCATTACCCCCTGCCTCCTGCTTCTATGAGGGTACTCCTCCATCCACCCACCTACTCCTGCCTCCCTGCCCTGGCATTCCCCTACACTGTGCATCCAACCTTCACAGAACCTCCTCTACCATTGATGCAAGATAAGGCCATTCTCTGCTACATATGCAGCTAGAGTCATAGGTCCCTCTATGTGTACTCTTTGGTTGGTGGTTTAGTCCTTGGGAGCTCTGGGGTGCCTGATAAGTTGATATTGTTGTTCTTCCTATGGAGTTGCAAACTCCTTCAGCTCCTTCAGTCCTTTCTCTATTTCCTCCATTGGGGTCCCCGTGTTCAGTCTGATGGTTGGCTTCAAGGATCCACATGTGTATTGATCAGGTTCTGGCAGAGCCTCTCAGGAGACAGCCATATCAGGCTCCTGTCAGCAAGCAATTCTTGGCATTAGCAAAGGTGTTTGGGTTTGGTGGCTGTATATGGGATGTATTTCCAGGTAGGGCAGACTCTGGATGGCCTTTCCTTCAGTCTCTGCTCCACACTTTGCTTCCATGTTTCCATTAGAAAAGTTACACGAATCTTTTGTTCCTCTTTTCTCTTGGTCTTCCAGAGCAACAGAGGAGAGTTAATGAAAAGTATATTTTATATTATATACTGTTATACCTGACATTTAGTACATTTGGCAATTCTGGACCCACATAAGCCTTTTTATTTTGAATCATTCATGCTTCTAGGCAGGTGATAGAAAACATTTCTTTTAGCAAGTAACACCAATTATTTAATTATTTACTCACCAAGCAGACAATTCCAAATTCACTCTGCAGGACCTTGTTCCTTTCTTTCTTTTTTTTTTTTTTTTTTTTTTTCTTTTTTTCTTATAAGTTTTTCTAGGAGGAAAATTATCTCTACTAATTTAATTTTTTTGTAAGGAAAATTATAAATGCTTGGATGTCAAGCAAATTTGACATATATCCCTGAAGAACTGAATGCATTCCAACTACTGTCAATAAACTTTAGCTGTTCTTATAATTATCCCTAAGGGGACCTGACTTCATGGCTGGTTTCCCTGGATAATAATGTAGTTTGTAGTGTAACTACAAGAACAGCTCTGTCAGAACATACTCCAAAATCTTGTAAAATATAAACCTAACTGATAAAGCATTGTAGTTGCTTCCTTGCCAGGTTTACATCCTATGTCTCTTTGATGCCAGAAAAAGAATTGTCATGTTTTATCAGATAAAACAAATCCTCTTATGCCCATGTACTGCCTCAGGCACATTAATTTTAGCTGTGGACTTTGATGGGTCCATTCTAGGATCTCTCCAATTAGCAAATGGTCTAGGATACCTTTAAGAGAATTCTTGAACATTTATAAATAAAATATATTTAATTAACTATGCTTAAAAGTTGTAAATAATAAAGACCCTAAAAGAAAATGAAAAATATTTGATTGTTCTAGAATGCAACTAAAATCTATTCATTTCTAAGGCATGAATCACACAAGCATTTTGGACAAGTGAGCATCCCTCAGTCTGTCAGACTCCAGGCAACTTTTGCATCTCTTATTTGCTATAATCTTCTTTATGACTTGTGGATCCACCAATATATTAAAACAGAGGAAACACAGCTGATTCTATTTACCTCTTGCTAATGCCCAGTCAAAAGATTAATGACCAATCTGGGGAAAATCACATTGAATTCTCACTATTTTGATTGTACTGCCCCAGCATTGTATATTTTAAATTGAATGCACATTACAAATGAAACTAAATACAGAATAAAATGGCTGAAAACAAGACAGAGCAAAGATAAACTGCAAGAAATTCCATTAAATACAAAGAGAAAGAAACCAAATTTCTAAAATCAGATGCAAACAAAAGTCATATACTGAGTCATATACTGACCTCAAGTTCATGTTCTCTTTGTGGAAGAGAGATACTCAGGAGGCACTCAGGAGCCACCAGAATAGACCACTGCCTGGATTTGATTGAAGCACTATCTTCCATATCCTTTCTTCCTTTTCTCCACTTCAGATAAAACCGTTGTTCTACTTGTCTCAAAATGAACAAAATAATCACCTTTGTCCTCAGTGGACAGTTAATTATCTCTCCCCTGAATACTATTCTGTGACCCAATGCTTATAAAACTTAAGAATATAAAATTATTTAAATTTTATGGTTTTCTGACTTATCTTTTTGTGTATGTATTTGTGCACATTCATGTGTAACACAGAATCACATGTGGAGATCAGAGTACAGCTTGACGGAGGTGATTCCTATCTCATATCATGTTCGTAGCAGAGATAGATATCAGGTCACCAGCTTTAGTAATAAGTGTCTTTATCCATTTAGTCATATTTGTAATCCCCCACACATTGGTTTTGTTTGGCTTTAATTATTATACTATTTCCTTGCTATTATCATGCTGCATGGTTTCTTCTCTATTCTTCAGATTGAAGACTTTGATTTAATTTTTTTTATCAGTTTCAACAGTCCTCATTTGTTTTTTGTTTTGTCTTATTTTCACTAGAAATACAACAAAAGACAGAAAAGATCTCTTTTAAATTAGTCTACATTATTAAGATTTCCACATATATATTCATAAGTATAAAGAAAATTGTAGCCTATTTCATATTATCTTGTTCTTTGATAATCATGCAAGTCCATTCTCTTTCTTCAAATTCCAGTGATCTCTGAAATGCTTGAAGTCTGTCTCATTCACTTTTCATACATTTTCTACGTTTACTCTTTCTATGTCACATATAGACACACACACAACAGAGAGGAAAATTTGCACACATTATTTTTTTATTTAAAGAGAACTTTAAAATACTTTGGCTTTTTTACTTCTACATTCCCAGTATCCATAATGAGCAATATATAGAGTATCATTCTACTTGGAGAGTTATTATTTATCAGTTTCAACATGTTGAAATGTAATGACGTTGAATGTACTATCAAAGTGTGATGTTGATAGAGCCTGTAATGATGTCTTCCTTACACGGAACGCCCATAAACAAATTGCTGCTGCTGCACAAACACATTAATTTCTGATATAGGAGGAAGTTTCTTTTTGACAGACTGAGCTGCTAGTACAGGCATTAACATCTGCTTAATCATAAAAACATATGTTGCAATATAGTGGGGTTCTCTATTAACTATCTCATAAACATAATGAATGAGTGATTGGACAGCTCAGTCAAACACTGACTGACTATTTAATATACAATAGAAAAAACCTTTTAACATATCTCTTAGTAAATAATCCACCAAACCCACATAAATTTACACGGAATAAAGACAGGAAATATCTGACTTCCATATCATTCAAAAAACTTGTGCTCTACCAAATCCTTGGCATGTGTGCTTTTAAAAGCAATAATGATCTGGAAGTAAATTTTCATATTTCACAATCTTTCTAAAAACCAATTGTATCCATTTTGTAAAAATTGAAACCTTGAATATTTCAACAAGAGACATATTTTTTCATGTAAGTTAGTGCTCAAACTTGTGTTTAGTCTCATGTTAGCTGTTAGGTCATTCCCAAGATGTCTGCCAGGACAGTGTTTCCTTTGCCTTGCCTGTACTCTGTGATGGACTCTAATACTTCACCATAGACCTTATTATGTGACATTTGCTTTCATTTGCATATAAATCACTCAGACATACAAGTAGCTATTCTTCTTTAATCCACCCATAAACCACCACTGGGTGTAGTTGGTGATGAAAACTCATTAGCAAATGAAATTTATGTGAGGAAACCACGCTCCTGTCAAATGACCAAAGGCACAACAAAGCAGAGGGGTTAGAAAAAGACTGATCTAAGAGTTGGTATGCAGAGTGTAGAGAGACAGCTCAGAATAAAACCAATTATGGGAAAGTAAGTTGAGTGCATGTGGGTACTTGAAATGCCTTTATGGAGAGCACTATAAAATTAGCCTATGTTTGGAGAATTAGAAAAATGAGTATGAGGAGAAGAGTGTTTTAAAGCACATGTGCTTTTAAAAATAAAGTAATGTAAATGGTGCATTCCATCAGTAGTGATTTGACAGCTATGATGGTAACTGCTGCATTTGCTCTAGGAAACACACTAAACCTTAACAAGGTCTAATATGCACTGTTTTGACAAACTGCACTTTGTCTCAATGCTATTTCACTGGAAAATCATTTGTCAGTCCCACATGGATGCTTTGGCATCCCTTGACAGCTATGATACACTTCATTTATTACATAGCTCAAGGATAAGAAGTGTTCATCTGCTTCAGGGCATTCACTTATTCTTTGAACAAAGTGGAGTAAGACAAACCACGGTGTCCTGGAAATATATGTTAGCATATGATACAGTTGCAGTGCTATTCAAATAGTAACTCTATTAATTTAATTCCATCAAGAACAATGAAGAAAAATAAACTTAATTGAACAAAGTATTAAACATTGGAAATTATTGCATTTTGTAAAAAGCAGCTAGAGGCTCTGACAGGGTTAGGCACAGTTTAAGTGAAATATTTAGCCATAGTATTATTTACTTTACTGCTCACTCTCAGTGGCAAAGAAGCAAGCTATAGACGAGTAGCTCTGTTTTTGACACACAGTCTGAAGAAAGGCAGCATCGCTATCAAGATGGCATGCTGCTGGAAGGAGCTTGCAAATAGAAGCAAGAGCGCGAAGATACTTGTTCATGCCTCAGTGGACAATGAAGCAGAAGATTGAAAACACTGGAGTTTAGCTGCATTTTTCCTCTTTCTCTGTTCTTTCTTTCTTTTTTCTTCAGTGCAGGACCTTATCCCACAGACTAGCATTCAAGGAGAATCTTCTCCTCATAGTTAATCCTCTTATCAGTAGTGTTCACGAAACATTCAGAGATGTGACTAATTAACATCCTAGACATTACTAAATCCAATCAAGATTACATTAGAAATTAACCACCACAGCCAATTGCAGGATCAATTTCTCAACAGTTCACTGGACCTGTTTGGTTTTACATATGGTGGTAAATATACAGTTAGCAGTTCTAGCTGGCCCCCCCATGTGCTATTTCAGTGAACAGAGTAGTGAGATAGCTTTAGGAAACAAGATTTTCTTATGTCTGTGGATAACACTTTACCAGGACTTCTGTAACAGACCACTATTAAAACTGTCCTAGTCCAAACCACCACCAAATACTGTTAATAATACTTTTAACTACTTTTTTAGCAGAATATATCCCCGATTGCCCTGTCAGCATGCTTCAGCTCATGACCTCCAATCCCATCCAAACCCTCAGATAGTCCTCTCTACTCTGTTCTACTCCATATGTGTCCTCATCCCATGTGATCTGTGAGCCAGGCATAACATGTTCTGGTTTGTTGTTGTTCATGCCATTGTGTTCCCACTAACTCCTTTCTCTCTGGCAAGATTCCATCTCTGATCTTATTAAGAGCCAAGATAGGATTCAGTGAACTCTTGAGTTCACCCACTTTTGACATCTATCTTGCTTGTGCATACCCAGCCTTCTGAACTCAAAACATATGACTTTATGGAAAAAGCCTAATGACATAATATAAAGAAGTGGACAAAATTTTGAGAGTAGCTGCTTTCTCTATGATTCTTTAATCCAGATCACCCACGTATGCAAGCACAAACAATAGAGAGCAGGGATACAGCAGCCTGCTGTGGAGATGTAGGAAAGAAGCCACCGACTGCTTAGTCCTTTATCATTTCTGCATAACCTAAATGACTGCAATTAATGTGTTCCCTCCTTCTAAGCTGGTTTTTGGCATGGTTGTTGTTTGTGATTCTGCCTCTACCAGTAGTAGTAGCCTTTAAAGTCCCTGAAGAAAGGAATGTTTAATTCCTTTCCTCTGGCAAATGGCACAATGAATTACACATAAAAGGGAAAAACAAACGTTGATAGGAGCAATAGGCAATCAAAATTTGGAGTCAAAAGTATCACCCAGCCTGCATTAGCTCTAGATGTAGATAAAGCATAAATAATTGCTCATTTTAGAAATAAATTAGAATGTTGGTTCTTCATGAGTACTTTGCTTAGATTTCCTGATAACTAGGACAGAGATACATTTATTCTCATTATTTCAATAACTGTGTTTGCATCACTGCTGAACATAAAGTAAACATTTTAGTACAGAGGAAAACATTGCTTGTAAGTATTGCAGTGTATGGTCAAAGAAATGAAGACTGAGTATGAAAAGGTATAGTGTGATATTACTACTGCAATGATAGAGAATCACAAAAGGGACATGAAATGGTTATTCAGGTTTAATCAGGTGGAAACAGAAGGGCAAGTAGGTTAGAGGAAACAGCAAGCGTACTCAAGGGAGATTAGGGTGAACCAGTTTGAATTACTTAGAAGACAGTGTGAAGAGTTAAGAGTTAAGTACAGCACTGAAGAAGCTATGAGACGAGATCACAGGGGCCTAAGAATCTACACAAAGTGTTACATTACTACAAAGGTTTAAGTAAAACCTTGGAAATAAAATCATTAGAGAAGCAAAGAATTCCAAATTTGTAATATTGTAATTACAGTATATAGGATCATGGAAAACTCATGGAATATTGAAAGCAATGAGCCTAAAGTCATGTATAGAGATTTGACAATGGTAGTCTTGTATGAAAAGACATCTGGACGAGAATAATTTTCTTAGAAATTTAGGAATTTACTTACAAAATCTAGCAATTCAAGCAAATGATATAAGGTGGTGATTTTCTCTGAAGTTAGCAGCAATATGATTCCACCAAGATGCTACCCAAGTGAATGTCTGCCAGAGTGAGGATAAATTGGGCACAACCCAATGAAAATGAAGGGTGCTGTTCAATTGAGAAGCACTAGAGGTAAAGTGAGCAGCCTGAGGCATTGTGCCGAGTCTTCTGATCACCATGCTTTTTAGCTTTGACTCTCAAGAACTCCATCTCTATGTGTTTTCTCCCTGACTTTAAAGAAATGTGCTCAACTCTGATGTTTCCTCCATGTGCTTTTCAAACATTCCTCCTATCTACACTAGAGACTGGAACTGTTCTTCACAAAATAAAACAGACTGTGAGGCGAGCAGTGGAGCTAGACACACGTTATCAATAATGCACATGCTTCTTCCTGCAGGCAATAGCACAGAGAAAAAGCAATGGCTCAGTAGGGGTAAGGACTGTGGCAAACAGTGGTTGACATGAAAGAGAGAAATGAACTCAGGAGAGGCTTGTTTTCCAGTTGAGAATTCTAAAATAAATACATACTACAGCTTTGGGGGAACTTATTATTGCTCTGTACCTCAGTATAGAGAACTAATTCAAATTTGTCATGTTGGAAAGATGTCTTGGAACTTGGAGTACTTCCAGATGCAAGATATGATCTCTATCTTAAAAGGATGCTTTTCACACTTTCATGTTTTGTGTTTCTCTTTTAATATGTTTACCTGATGCAAAATAATAATATTTTGTTATGGGTAGACAAATATTTTTATGTGTATCAGGATTCTTGTTACCACTTTTCCTGGTTTGATACCCTGTCACAGACAACTACTCTCACTCTGTGGGAAGACAACAGCAAAACTGTGGAATGATGGTGGAAGACAGGATAGTGGAAGGTGACCATTAGTAGAAACATAGAGAACAGACTTTAGAGAAGGGCATAGTAGGACATAGGTACTGTGAAGAGAGAAAGTGGGAAAATAAAAGGAGTCTTAAAGCAGAGCCACTGAGGGTAATACTGAGAGAAAGAGAAACAAAGAAAGGAATGATAAATAACACAAAGATTAAGAAAAAAGGAATATGGAAACCTGATATTTTATGAGCTTACTTTAAAATATAATGTGGTGGGGCTGTGGTGGCGCACGCCTTTAATCCCAGCACTCGGGAGGCAGAGGCAGGCGGATTTCTGAGTTCGAGGCCAGTCTGGTCTACAGAGTGAGTTCCAGGGCAGCCAGGGCTATACAGAGAAACCCTGTCTCGAAAAACCAAAAAATAAAAAATAAATAAATAAATAAAATCGCCAAACTATCCAAGGGATTTGGACATTTCTGTTTCTAAAGCACACCTCTGAGGAAGTCTCATGCATCTCCAATGAATAATAAAAGACCTTTAAAAAATATATATATATATAATGTGGTGTATGTGTGTGTGTGCGTGTGCGTGTGTGTGTAGTATGTGTGTGTATGTGTGTGCGTGTCTGTGTATGTGTGTGTGGTGTGTGTGTGGTGTGTGTGTCTGTCTGTCTGTGTGTCTGTGTGTGTCTGTGTATGTGTCTGTGTGTGTCTGTGTGTGTGTTTGTGTGTGTGTCTATGTGTGTCTATCTGTGTGTGTGTGTGTGTCTGTGTGTGTACCCATGCATGTGCACATGCGTCTTTGACTGTGTGATGGAGTTATCCTATAAGGAGGAAAAATGCTCCCCTAAAAGCCATAGGCTATCAAACCAAAGCCCAGGTTCCAAGCAAAGGACCACTCCATTTGAAGTCCATTTGCAGGTCAGGGTATCTAAGGGATTCCCCAAATAAGGAAAGCTATGACTACATCTTTTGTTTGCTTTCCAGATTAGGAAGTGAAGACTCTATTACTGAAGATACCACACATTCTAGTCACAGGACTTGGAGAAATGGAGGTGAAATTAACCTGGAAGCCATCTATCTGAGTGTTAGCATTCAAGTCAAGCAAAGAATACTAGGCAAGCTGCTGAGACAAGCTGCATAGTAATCAACAGTGATACCCAGGTATAAAAAATCTGGGTACCACAACAATGATCAGGCTGGTAAGATAACCCCAATAATCTAATAACAACATTTATTTCTGGACAATATCCAACAAGTGTTTAATTAGATTTAAGTCTTGTACAACAGTAGGTAAATTATGTTTGTTACTGCAGTTGTAGACAGTTGCCAGGAGTGGAGAGGTCAGAGACAATAGAAGGCCTATGACTATCATTTTGATAAGGATGATGATTCCCAACTGCCTTGTAAGTTATCCTTACAGCCGTAGATAAATGGAACTCTTACCCCTCATCAAAGAAACTTCTGTTGGCAGCAGAAAAAGGCCTTTACAGAGATCCAAAACTGATCCAAATGTCCATAGGGCCCTGCTCCAACCAAAACACCTATAGCACAACTCTGACCTTTAAGTCTCGGTGAACATTATAGAAAAGGTAGTGAAAGCTTTTACGTGAGAATCAGGGCAATTTCTGTGAGATTATGACTTCTGTATTTCACAGAGATGTTGGACACACACTTTCAATAATGAGCTGGAGGACACAATCTGCAAAAGCACTACACCAGTTAATGTGCCACCAGTGATAGAGGGTAAGTTTCCAAGTCATACCTCTAGTTAATGGCTTTAGTAAATCAGTCAGTGCCTGATGACAAGCAGAAAACTAGTTTTCTGAGAAAGAATGCCCAAACCCTAAGTGGTGGTCAGTTATTATTCATTTCATTTACCTACTACATTGGAAACACACAATAGGAGATCTCTCTCTCTCTCTCTCTCTCTCTCTCTCTCTCTCTCTCTCTCTCTCAATATGCATATTTAACAGAAATAATTAACAAAGAAGAGATCAGGACTTGGACAGGGGCATGAGAGGAGTTAGTGTTAGAAGGAAAGGTAGAAATGATGCAAATACAATATATTCATGAATGAAATTCTCAAACAATATAAATTCAGTATCTGTTGTATAATATATAGTTTCTATTATAGGAGATCGTTACTATTAATTCTTTAAAATATGACCCATTGCATATGAAGTTTTATGTTGTACTGTAAAATAAACTTAGAGTATAAAGGGACCCTGTTGGGGGCTCCCATCTGGACTATAGATTAGGTACAGACCACAGCTAAGCACCACTTTTCAAGCACAAATAAAATGCAAAAAGATACTTTATTATGCAAGGCAAAGAAACAAGGTGACTGAATCCGAATTTGTCAGAAATAAAAACATCTTTGCAAGTGTTGATTTTTAAGAGGGGAAAAGGGGAGATCTGTGTTAGAATGAGCTACAATGTGTTGGTAAGTTTTATTGGATATTTTAAATACGTTAGTCAAAATAATGGATGTTGGATGTGGAACCATGAAATTTTGATAGTAGGGGCTTGGTTATCCGTCTCTGGAATGAGTCAGTGTCCACATAACAACTTAAACTTTGGGGACAAACTTTAGGAATGCAGTCTGACAGTTTAGCAAGGGGGAGAGAGAAAAAAGCAAAATCTGCCAAGATTGTTTTGCTCAGGTATGTGTTTGTCCTTCTGGGTCTGTTAGAACCCTTTATTGTATATAAACATATTTCTTTCTTTGGTAAAATTGGATAAAAGAATGACAAACAGAAATATCTCATCATCTTCTTGCAGTTTTTGGTCAATTCAAATCATGTGTGAGTAAAACTCTGATGATAAAATTTACGACTCTAAAAGTTCTCTGTATCTTGAGAGCACCGTTAAGCTGCCTGGGAGACATACTTGTAAGTGAGTGAATCATTAGAAATGTTTTGTTATTGCTGATTTCTATGGTAACAAAAGCTAAAAGGTTTGATAGAGATGTGAAAAAGGAAACGAGTCAATCTTTCCTGCAAAGCCTGGTGATCTAGGTCAGGCGATGAGCAGCTACTGTAATCATTCTTCCCAAAGGACACTGAGGTCCAGAGGCTAAGCATTAAAATGAATGAGTAGCATCTGTTCACATGCTTGGCTTCACCACTGATCCTTGGTTTATGCTTTGAAAAAGCCATGGCCCCTTTTCCCATTTCAAAGGATGTTATGACTTTGAGTAAAGTATATTTGCATAATACTTAGAAGTACTATGGGTATGGTTACTATAACTTCAGATCTGTGAATATGAGAGTACATGTCTTCCAGGCACCTCTGTCAGTATGTCTCAGATCTTGATTAGGAAATGCTTGCTTTTCAGGAATGCATTGTTAGCACAAGTAATTACAAGTAAACAACATGATTCTGAACACGGGTAAAATGTCAGTGATTGATTATCCTTCACATACTCTAAAGAGGAATGTATGTATATGCTTAGTTGTCATAGAAAATATTAAACACGTTCTATTAGAATTGCAATAAAATTTAATCTATCATTTTAGTATGACTTCATTCTGAGACTAGGACAATTGGATAATGATTTCTGTACATAAAAATATTTGTAGGCACTGATAGAAATTTTCATATAGAAAATTTGATCGGAGCCCTGGTGATAAGCTTGTCATCTGCTCAGCACACTCATGAGTTCTGACTCCCTCCAGATCTGTGCAAAGTGGTTTATAAACCTTCCTTTTAAGATCCCTTAAAGGGCTCCAGTGCTTCCTTCCTGAAAGGAAAGTTTTGTGTTTTACCCTGCATCAGGAGAAACAACACCCTAACAGAGATGAAGAGTGTAATTTCACCCTTTAAAAACATGCTTTTGTATTAGAATACCGAATCTATTCTCTTTTATAAAGAAGTCTGTCCTGCTGTACACAGCATTTCATCCTAAGATCTGTGCTGTGAAGTACACTGCCAGACAAGTACTAAAGAAAAGGAAGTGTTGTAGACCTGAAGAACTCTCATCTACTTTTGACTAAATTATTATATTGAAGTAATATAAAAATATTGCTAAAGCGTACCATTGTTGTCAGAGACTGTTCTTCACTGTAAACCTAGCAGCACACACCGTGCTGCTCAGGCCAGTGTGTGTCTAGGACACTTTCTGTCTAGTGCTATTATAAGATCATGTGCAGCTTGACCTAGTGATCCAACAGCAGGAACTATTTAGATTTAGGTTTTGAACAAAGCAATGATCTTGATATAAATATTATATAGTAATGTGATTAGTAATAACAGAAAAGGAAGAAGGGAGGGAGAAATGTACTCTGTGCACTTCATGACTGATGGTTATAATAATCTGATATATCATAACCAAATTGAAAAGTGATGGGTTATTCAAATATAACTTATAAAATGAAAGAAGATAAATAAGACCATTTTCAGTAGATAACATGATACTAATTCCTCACTTATTACTCAAAAAATAATAAAAAAATGATGTCTAAAATCAGAAATTCCAGAGTAATGTCTCATGCCTTTAATCTCAGGACTTGGGAAACTAAGGGAATATTCTGGCCACAAGATCAATGTCAGTTCAAACTACATTGTGAGTTTCTAGCCACCTTTAGCTATGGAGCAAGAGTTTGTAATACAAAAATATACAATAGCAAAATGGAATTGAGTGACCACAGGGGCTTAATAATTTTTCAGAATCAGAATATTAGCTTATATTGCAAGCTACCTAAAATATGGCTGCAATCCATTCTTAAAAACTGAAACCATTTTAACTGAGATATAGTAAAACATTTTGTTCAATAGAGCAGATGGTTCTGAATTCCATAAGCATATTCAAAGATGTATACATTTTTAATGCACTTTATCCATATTCTCCTCCCCTTTGGTTTCTCCTCACTAAATCCTCTAAATTTGCCTATACAGTATTTCACATTTATATTTACATATGAATTTATACATCCATATAAACTCTATAGTTTCAAAAGTAAAGAAAAACTGCAATATTTGTTCCTCCGAGTCTGCCTTAATTCCCCTATTAACATTGTAAAAATTTAAACTTACTTCATTTTACCAGCCAGTATAAAATTTGTCTTCTTTATGGCTGTATAAAATTCATATATCACATTACCATGATAAGTTCTTCTGCTAGTGAACGCCTAGATAGGTTCCAAAATTTGGCCATTGTGAATAGCCCTATAATAAACATTGATGTTTAAGTATTTCTGTGACAGCCTGATACTCAATCCTTCAATTATATGCACAGCAGAAGCATAGATGGGTAGATTAATAGATATATTTCAAGTTTTATCAGGAAACTCTACACTAATTTCCAGAGTGGTTGGATTAATTTACACCACCAGGATTAGTTATTAAGGACTGAGTTTTCTATACTTTTTCATCATGACTTTTTATTGCTTATATACTTAATGATTTCCCTTTTGACTACACTGAGATAGAATCTCATTTTAGATATATTTGGTTTTTCTTTGTTTTCTTTGTTTTTTAACTTTGTATTGGGTCATCGTGAATTCCACATCACACATCCTATCTCACTCATTTCGCCCTCCCCTCAGACCTGCTCTCCAGTGTATAAGAGGACATTAATTTCAGGTATCCCAATTTGTCAAATTTTTAGAGTGCTACCAGAGAACTTTTTCCTATACCGATGTTTAAAATGTTGTTTATATTTTACTCTAGAAATTTCAATATTTAAAATTTTAAATTAGGTTTTTGATAAGTCAGAATTGAATTTTATTCAGGGTAAGAGATATGAATCTATTTGCATTCCTCAGCAGGTGAATAGCAGATTTTACCAGTATGTTAAAATGTTAAACATATAGGCTGGTTTCCTTTCTTTCTCTCCTCTCTCTCTCTCTCTCTCTCTCTCTCTCTCTCTCTCTCTCTCTCTCTTTCTCTCTCTCTCTTCCTCCCTCCCTCCCTTTCTTCCTTTCTCCTTTTGAGATATATCTAAAAAGTGGTAGCCATATATCTGTGGGTTAATTCCTAATAAATCTATGCTGGAGTGATGTCTGCACATCTGTTATGTGTGATTGAGCCATTCTGTCCTTGTCAATAGAGCTCCAAAGAATACTTTGAAACCAAGTACTGTGATGTCTTCTGCAAATTTCTTTTTCCTTGGTATTTATTTAGCTCTCTGTTGTCTTTTAATGTTACCTCATGGATTTTAAGATTTTTTTCAAGTTCTGTGATGATTATCATTCAGAAAAAAAAAAACAGACATACTAACTAAATAGATGGTATCTCATGTAGTAAGAAAATTTTTGTGTATATGAGAATTAAGTGTTTAAGTTCCCCAAGCTCTAATAAAATAGACTTCTATTAAAATTTAACTGTGAACTCCATATTTATGTTCAAATAATACGTAGTTGACAGTGATCGTTTCCACCTAAATTTTCACAATCCCAGGCTTTGGGATTCAATATCAATTCTATTTTGAATGCCTTGAGTTTAAATTCCAGTTTTGTTATTGGTTAGTTTGATACCTTATAGCAGCATCCAGAATTCCAGAATGGCAGGAAATATAGATACTTGTTTCATAGAAAGTATTTGTTATATGTCATACCAATAGATTATATGCTGCTGTTTCTGGTCCACATTAAGAATTTAATAAATAAGTGCTACCTTTAAAAAAAAAAGTTACTGGAGATTATATTAAATCTGGACATTACCATTGAAAGTATAACAAATTTCCCAGTATTACTTCTAACAACTCAAGAAATGAAAACTTTGCATCATGTAGTGTTTTCCTGATATCTTTTTCAGTGTCGTAAAATTTATTGGAGAGGTTATTCAGCTTCATGGCTTGCTCACTCACAGGTATGTTTAAACCTATTGTGAATGAGATGGTGTTAATGTTACTTTATTAGAAGGTTTGTAGTTGATATGCAGAATATTTACTCTTCACATATGTTAATTTTTCTATCTTGAAATTCTCTGGACTGACTTGTAACAATTAAACATTTTATAGAATGTCTTTCCCATTTTGTCTGTTTTTCCTTTGTGGTATAGATGCTTCATAAATAAAATGTATAGTTAAAAATGCAAATTTATATACTTTATTAGTTCTTTGAAGATTTTCCCTTTTATTGAAAATAGCCTTTATTTCCTCATATAATATATCCTGATTATATTTCCCTCTCTCTCTCTACTCCTCCCAGTTCCTCATCACATCCACTCCCATTTGGTTCCACTCTCTTTATGGTTTTCATTAGTAAAGAAATAGGCTTCCAAGGAATAATGATAAAATATGTTATAATAAGATAAAACTAACACATTGGAATTGGTCAATATAAACCAACAGTAGGAAAAGAACCCAAGAGAAGACACAAGATGCACAAACCCACTCATTCACATCCTTGGGAATCCCATATAAACACTAAGGTAGAAACCATAATAAATATGCAAAAGACTTGGTACAGACCCATGCAAGGCCTATGTATTCTATCTCAGTGTCTGTGGTGCATATGAATTTTGATAATGTTGACTTAGAGAACTTTAATTTCTAAATGTCATCCATACTCAGGCTCTTACACTCAGTCTCTATCTTCTTCCATAAGGTCTCCTGAGCTGCAGTGGTTAAGGTTTGATGGAGGAATCCCCCTTAGGGCTGAATGTTCCCTGATTTCTCAATCTCTATATTATGTCTTGCTGTGGGTCTCTATATTTGCTCCATATCCAGCAGTGGGAAATTTCTCTGATGGTGGATGAGCAAGGTATTGAGTATAGCAGAATATCACTTGTAGTCATTTAGTTGCTACGCTACTATTATTATTTTTCTAGAGCAGTAGTATTTGATTGTAGTCTAGGTCCTTTAGCTACTAGTCTCATGTTGTAGGTAAGCCAAAAAGTGTTTTGTATATATTCCATTTTGTGAAATGAGTCTTCACCAAATCAAATATTGGTTGTTCCCACTGCACTTGCCATTCCACTAGGCTCTGTTTAGTCCTCTATTCATTCATGGCAGAGAGTGAGACGAGGCTGCAGCATGTGGTCTGCAGGAGACTGGTCAACTGGACTTAAAGGAATGGAGGGAGAGGTAGAAATCTTCATTCACTTGCCTGCTTCCCTATCCAGAATGGTCTGTGGGTTCCCAGAGGATGCCTGCTCGAGTTGGGGCTTGCTTCCCAAACAGGGGTTGCATGTGTGTTCCCAAAGTGTGGTGGTTGCAATTGTGGTGTACTTCCCTGGAAGGAGCAGCCTGTGGGTTCCAGGGGCTAGCCTGTAGGGTTCTGTGTTTTGATCATATTTACTCTTTCTCCTTCTACTACTCACAAGTCTATCTCTCATACCCGACTCATCCAACTTCGTGTCCTCTTATTTATCTTTTACAGAGTAAGTTTTAATTACTTTTTTCTATTTATCAAGCCTATTCACTATTTATAAATTTTATAAATGTTTTAGTAGAAACTGTGGTCCAAAATTTCAATATTGCTGCATTTATCTCACTGTAATGAGTGTTAATATGGCTGTATAAATTAGAGTCCTACACATCATCCTGTGCTGATGGCAGAAGGATCATTTGCTACACACCAGCAAACTGTGAAACATTACAAAATAGTCTCGTTCCAAAACCTGACAGGGTATCTTCTCTCCTCCTTGGAAAACTGTTACTTTTGGTGGGTATCAGTAATTCCAAACATACAATCAGACAACCCAAATCTAGAAAGGTGACAAAAAGTTGACTTTTTTCTTTATTCTTTTCACTCATATATCTGCTGGTATTTTTTTTAAATGTATGCTTGTAGGGACACACAGTATTTTTTGGCACCAGAGATCACTGAAATAACTTTCATTAATCTTTTAAAACCTAGATCAGGTAATCACAAACTTGGGACTAACAGAAAACTTCAATGTGGGGATCTGTTTATTGAAGTGTCAATGGGATTTAACATTGAAAAGCCTTGACAAAATCCCCATGGTCACATCCATCTCTACAAGTGCCATTCTATTGTGGGAGCTTTACAGTATTCCTAAAACACGCATTTCACAGATTCATGCTTAAAATCACTCTGTCAGTTACAATGCACCCCTCCTCCATTGTCTTCCAGTTCTTGATTCCTACTGCTCCAGACATACAATTCATTTCAAGAGGCCAGCATAAATTGAATATTCTTTGTATTTTCTTCAGAGTGCCTGGAATTTTCATAATGTAATTATTTCTCTAGGCTAAAAGTCTGAACAGAAGGGCTTGTGTTCTTTATTTGCTTTCTCCACAAAATAGTATGGGACTTAAACAATGAGAACATGTCTTTTTCCATTTGTACACCTCTACTCTCAGATATATTGCATTAAGGAAGTTCAACCATATGTAAATATTTGTGGAAGCATTAGACTGTCTAGTGAAGCCCTGGATTTGGTGGTTTGTTTAAACAAGCCCTTCTGCATATTAACTTTAGGCTTTATGTAAATTCTAATGAGTGTCTCCATCTCCTATCTTTTGCAGGGATGCACCACAGTGGGATTATTTCAGACTGTGTTCATTCATCTCATGGCAGAATGCCCACATTAATATGTCCAATTCATTGGCTAACAATCTGGTTTGAACCTTGAAAGGACAATTTCCTTTGAATAAATTATCTTTAAATACAGTTATAAAATCTAAAACTATCCAGTCAGTTTCCCAATTAGAATATCATCTTTTTCTGACAGATATAAATATTCAGTTAATAATTCTGTTGTTACTGCCATCAGCAGGAAAAGGCAGTAATCCCAGAGAGCATTACAAAACAGATGAGTGACAAGATATTTATATCAGAAATGGTTTCATCACATTAAACACATATTCTACAATAGTATTGAAGATTTGACATTTATTTCATTTTCCTAGTATAAGTAAAAGAATTATCTTACTGTAATGAGATAAATATAGCATAAACCATTTATACATTTTATGCATTGTGCAGATAAAATGGCAAATTAATGAAAGTCTTCTCATGATAGGCTTGCAATTAACAATCTGTGTGTTCAACAGGTTGGTTTCTTTGTGTTGCCAGGAGACAAATATCAAGGTAATCCCAAGAGTACATAAACAAGGCAAGAAGACATTTTCAAATACTATTAAGCACCAGGCTATTATTTTATGAGTTCATCCTTGAGAAGGCATATTTATGATAATGAGGAAGAGGTAATATTGGTCATGAACAATGCTATATATTCTAAGTATCAAAAAGGCCTCAAATCAAATAGAAATTTTATTACAATACCTTATGATATCCTGCAATTTAAGCAAACATGATGATGGTTTACAAACTCTACACACATCTGATACAGGACTGTTGTGACAGCATAGTGCAGGTTACAGTCTGTTTGCCACTGTTGTCGTGTAGGAAACCAGCAAGTCAACACATGTGTGTGTGGTTGGCATCAGGAAGCTCTGCTTTTCCTTCCCCTTGTTCATTTCACTGCTTATAGAGTTTTTCATATTTGCTCAATATCTATAACATTCAAAAAAACCTGCTAAATGATGAAAATATAAAGGTGAGCAAAAGAGGATTTGTTCTGAAGCTCATGAATATTAGATTCTTAAGACACAAATGCACACTAAGCATACATTTTCTCTAATAAGTTAGAATTACACAATTAGCCAAAATGGAAAAAGGGAAGAAAGCTATGAAAATTTGAAATGTATAGGTTTATTGTAAGATTAGAAAATTTCTATCCTAAAAGTTATCTAATTTGAGGCATAAAATAAGTAAGATTTAATTCAGTAAAAATCAGTAGGTTGCTTCTTGGTGGAAAACCAGAATGTGGACAGAAGATTGTGACTCAGAAGAAAAAATATGTGAGCACATTAATGGAATCATGCCTTTGAGAATTTAGGAAACATGGCAAGAACCCGAGAGTGTGAACTATCTAGAACTCACGGTTTGTTTTCACAGAAAAGATTAAGCACAAACATGACCATGATAAACATACATGCATTCTTAGAGAATGTGTTATGTAAATGTGTTTTAACGATTGTAAATTATAAGAAGGAACTCTGAAAACAATTGCTAGCAGTTGCTTACTGTTAGAAAAGACTGGCTGAGAGATTGGGTTGGGTTGGAGTTGAGCACATAATAGAAACTGCACACACCTCCAACAAAAACTATACTTTATCACATAGATGAGTATTGTTAACAGATTGAGTTAGTGTGGCTATAGTTAAAGATAGTGAAAATTGATTTTGTTGTAAGGCCAATCTATATAGAGAAACAATTTAAACAATTTATTGAAAAAGTGTTTATTTTCAACTGTAATACAGGTTTACTTATAGATAGTGGTTAGAATATTAGATTAATCAGATTCATTAATTACTCCACTTTGACTTTTTAAAAATTAGAAATATAGAAAAGGGATGGGAATATTGAAATTGATAGCATAAATATTTGCCTTGTTTTTTTTTTTTTTTTTTTTTTTTTTTACCAGTGATTTTATTGGTTATTTTATTTACATTTAAAATTTTGTCACACTTCCTGGTCAATTGTTACCTCTGCAAAGCCCCGTCCCACCCCCTCCCTTTTGTCTCTAAGAGGATGTTCCCCCAACCACCCACCCACTCCTACCTCACTGCACCAACAGACCCCTAGGCTGGGGCATCAAGCTTCCACAGGACCAAGGGACTCCACTCCCACTGATGCCAGATAAGTCAATCCTTTCCTACATATGCAGATGGAGCCAGGGGTTCCTCCATGTGTACTCTTTGTTTGTTAGTTTAGACCCTGAGAGCTCTGGGAAGGGGGGTCCAGCCAGTTGATATTGTTGTTCTTGCTATGGGTATACCATCCCCATTAGCTCATTCAGCAAGCATTTCTTGGCATCAGCAATGGTGTCTGGCTTTGGTGTCTATAGATGGGAATGATCCCTAGGTGGGACAGTCTCTGCATGGCCTTTCCTTCAGTCTCTGCTCCATTTTTTCCCCTACATTTCCTTTAGACAGGAACGATTCTGGGTTAAAAATTTTGAGATGGGTAGGTAGCCCAATCCCTTAAATGACAGACATGTCTTTCTACGGGAGGTGGTCTCTACAGGTTCACATCTCCCCTTTGTTGGGTATTTCTGCTAATGTCATCCCAGTTTGAGTCCTGGGAACCTCTCCCTTCTCTGAAGTCTGAGACTTTCTAGTGGCTCCGCCAAGTCCTGCACCCCTGACAACTACATGTTTCTATTCATTTTCTTGACCCTCTAGACTTTGCTCCTGTCTCTTCCCATACCTGAACCTCCCCCCCACTTTTCCCTTCCCCTCCTCTCTCCCTTCCAGCTCCCTCCTTCCCTCTACCTCCCATGATTATTTTGTTCTTTCTTCCAGTAGGATTGAAGCAGTCACACTTTGGTTTTCCTTCTTGTTAAGCTTCATATGATCTGTTAGATGTATCATTTGGGCTGATATCCCTTATCAGAGAGTACATATCATGTGTGTTCTTTTGTTTCTAGGTTACTTCAATCAGGATCATCTATTCTAGTTCCATCTATGTGCCTACAAATTTCATGAAGTCATTGTGCTTAACAGATGAGTAGAACTACTTTGTGTGAATGTGCCACATTGTGTATATCCATTCTTCTGTTGAGGGACATCTGGGTTGTTTCTAGCTTCTGGCTATTATAAATATGGCTGCTATTAACATAGTGGAGCATGTGTTCTTGTTATGTATTGGAGCATATTTTGGATATATGACCATTAGTGGTATAGCTGGGTCCTCAGGTAAAACTATTTCCAAAATCTGAGAAATCACCAAATTGTTTTCCAAAGTGTTTTTGCCAGTTTGCAATCCCACCAGCAATGGAGGAGTTTTCCTCTTTCTCCATATCCTTGCCAATGTCTGCTGTTGCCTAAGATTTTCATCTTAGCCATTTTGATTGATGTGAGGTGCAATTTCAAGGTTGCTTTGATTTGCATTTCCCTAATGACAAAGGATGTTGAGCATTTGGTTAGGTGCTTCTCAGCCATTCAAGATTCCTTAGTTGAGAATTCTTTGTTTAGCTCTCTACATTTTTAAATAGGGTTATTTGGTTCTCTTGAATGTAAGTTCTTTGAGTTCTTTGTATATATTGGATATTAGCCAGATATTGGATGTAGGGTTGCTAAAGACCTTTTCCAAGTCTGTAGGTTGCTGTTTTGTCCTATTGACAGTGTGTCCTTTGCCTTACAAAAGATTCTCAATTTTATGATATCCCATTTGTCAATTGTTGATATGAACTATTGGTGTTCTGTTCAGGAAAATTTCCCCTGTGCCTAGGTGTTCAAGGCTTAGTCCAACTTTCTCTTCTATTAGATTCAGCTTATGTGGTTTATGTGGCGGTCCTTGATCCACTTGGACTTGAGCTTTGTACAAGGAGATAAAAATGGGTCAATTTACATTCATCTACATGCTGACCACCAGCTGAACCAGAACTATTTGTTGAAATGTTGTCATTTTTCCACAGGATAATTTTAGCTTCTTTGCCAAAGATCAACTGACCATAGATGTTTCAGTTTGTTACTGGGCCTTTAATTCTCTTCCATTGATCTACCTGTTTGTCTATGTACCAATACAATATGTTTTTGTCACTGTTGCTCTGCAGCAGTACAGCTTAAGGTCAGGGATGATGATTTCTCAAGAAGTTCTTTTATTATTGAGAACCGTTCTCACTTTCCTAGGTTTTTTGTTATTCCAGATGAATTTGAGAATTGCTCTTTCTGTCTCTGTGAAGAATTGAGTTGGAATTTTGATGGGGATTGCACTGAATCTGTAGATTGTTTTTGGCAAGATAGTCATTTTTACTACATTAATCTTGCCAATCCATGAGCATGGCAGATCTTTCCACCTTCTGAGGTCTTCTTCCATATCTTTCTTCAGAGACTTGAAGTTCTTGTCATATAGATCTTTCACTTACTTGTTTAGAGTCACACCAAGATATATTATATTATTTGTGACTATTGTAAAGTGTGCTGGTTCCTTTCTTTCTCAGCCTGTTAATACTTTGTGTAGAGGATGGATACTGATTTGAGTTAATTTTATGTCCAACCACTTTGCTGAAGTTGTATATCAGCTGTAGGAGTTCTCTGGTTAAATTTCTGGTTAAATTTTGTATACTATCATATCATCCACAAATAGTGATATCTTGACTTCTTCCTTTCCAATTTGTATCCCTTTGATAACCTTTTGTTGTATTATTTCTCTGGCTAGAACTTCTAGTACTATATTGAATAAATAGGGTGAGAAAGGGCAGGCTTGCCTTGTCCCTGAATTTAGCGGGACTGCTTCAAGTTTCTCTACATTTAATTTGATGTTGGCTATTGGTTTGCTGTATATTGCTTTTATTATGTTTATGTGTGTGCCTTGAATATCTATTCTCACCCATACTTTTAACATGAAAGGATATTGTATTTTGTCAAAGGTTTTTACAACATGCAATGAGATGATCATGTGTTTTTTTCCCCCTTTGAGTTTGTTTATATAGTGGACTAATTGATGGATTTCCATATATTTAACCATCCCTGTATTCCTGGGATGAAGCCTACTTGATAGTGGTAAAGGATCATTTTGATGAGTCCTTGGAATCAGTACATGAACATTTTATTGAGTATGATTGCATCAATATTCATAAGGGAAGTTGGTCTGAAGTTCTCTTTCTTTGTCAAGTCTTTGTAAGGATTAGGTTTCAGAATATCTGTGACTTCATAGAATGAGTTAGATAATGGTCTTTTGTTTCTATTGTATAGAGTAGTTTGGGAAGTACAGGTATCAGATCTCCTGTGAAGGTCTGATATAATTCTGCACTAAAATCAAATGGCTTGTTTTGTTTGGGAGACTTTTAATGAATGCTTCTATTTTCTTAGGGGTTACGAGACTGTTTAGATGGTTTTTCTGATCCTGATTTAACATTTATACTTGGTATTAGTATAGAAAGTCTTCCATTTCATCTAAGTTTTCTAGTTTTGTTAACTATAGGCTTGTAGTAAGATCTGATGATTTTTTAATTTCCTCAGTTTCTGTTGCCATGGCTGCATTTTCCTTTCTGATTCTGTTAATTTGGATACCATCTCTGTGTCCTTTTATTAGTCTGGCTAAGGGTTTATTTATCTTGTTGATTTTCTCATTTGTTGACTCTTTGTATTGTTCTCTTTGTTTCTAATTGGGTGATTTCTGCCCTGAGTTTGATTATTTCTTAGCATGTACTCTTCTTGGGTGTATTTGCTTCTTTTTTTCTAGAGCTTTTAGATGTGCTGTTAAGTTGCTAGTGTATATTCTCTCCAGTTTGTATATGAAGGCACTCAGATCTATGAGTTTTTCTCTTAGCGGTGCTTTTATTGCATCCCAGAATTTTGGATATGATGTGTTTTCATTTTCATTGATTCTAGAAAATCTTTCATTTCTTTCCTTATTTCTTCCCTGACCAAGTTATCACTGAGTAGAGAATGGTTCAGCTCCCATAGATATGTGGAATTTCTCTTGTTTTTGTTGTTATTGAAGGTTAGCTTTAGTCCATGCTGATCTGACAAGATGCATGAAATTAAATCAATCTTCTTGTATCTGTTGTAGCTTGTTTTGTGTCTAATTATATGGCGAGTTTTGGTGAACGTACCATGAGGTGCTAAGAAGAAGGTATACTCTTTTGTTTTAGTGAGAAAAGTTCTGTAGATGCCTGTTAAATCCATTTGGTTTATAGCTTCTGTCAATTTCACTGTGTCTCTGTTTAGTTGCTTTTCTCATGATATGTCCACTGTTGAGAGTGGAATCTTTAAGTCTCTCACTAATATTGTATGTGGTTCAGTATGTGTTTGAGCTTTAGTAAAGTTTCTTTTATGAATGTTCCTGCTACTGTATTTGGGGCACAGGAATTCTGAATTTAGAATTCATCTTGGTGGATTTTTCCTCTGATGAGTATGATGTGTCCTTCTCCATCTTTTTAAATAATGTTTAGTTGGAAGTCTATTTTATTGGATATTAGAATGGCTGTTGTAGCTTGTTTCTAAGGATTGTTTGCTTGGAAAAAATTTCCAGTCTTTTATGCTATGGTAGTGTCTGTCTTTGTAGATGAATTATGTTTCCTGTATGCAACAAAACCCTGCATTCTGATTTGTATTTGTCTTTTAGCCTATATCTTTTTATTGGGTAACTGAGTCCATCGATATTGAGAGAGATCAAAGACCAATGGTTGTTGCTTCCTGTTATTTTTGTTGTTATAGGTGGAATTATGGTTGTACAGTTCTTTTGGGTTTGTTATGAGAATATTAATTTCTTGGTTTTTAATGGGTGTACATTCCCTCCTTGTGTTGGAGCTTTTGTTCTATTATCTTCTATAGAGCTGGTTGAGTGGAAAGGTGTTGTTTAAATTTCATTTTCACATGGAATTTCTTGGTTTTTCCTTTTATGGTAATTGAGAATTTTGCTGGATATAGTAGCCTGGGCTGGCATTTGTGTTCTCTTCAGGTCTGTATATGGCATCTGCCCTAGATCTTCTGACTTTTAGAGTCTCTGTTGAGGACTCTGGTGTAATCCTTATAGGTCTGCCATTATATGTTATTTTACCTTTTTCCCTTACTGATTTTAATATTCTTTATTTGTTCTGTGCATTTGTTTATTATTATTGTTGTTGTTGTTATTATTATTATTATTATTATTATTATTATTATTATTATTATGTGAAGGGAGGAATTTCTTTTCTGGTCTAATCTATTTGGCATTCTGAAAGCTTATTTTATATTTATGGGCATTTCTTTCTTTAGGTTAGGGAAGTTTTCTTCTATAATTTTATTGAAGATGTTTACTGGCCCTTTGAATTGGGAATTTTCACTCTTTCCTATACCTATTATTCTTTTGTTTGGTCTTTTCATTGTGTCCTGAATTTCTTGGATGTTTTGGGATAGGAGTTTTTTTGCACTTTGTATTTTCTTTGACTGCTGTGTCAATGTCTTCTATGGTATCTTCTATGGCTGAGATTCTCTCTTCTATCTCTTCTATTCTGTTGGTGGTACTTGCATTCATGACTCCTGATCTCTCTCCTAGGTTTTCCATATCCTTGATTGCCTCCCTTTGTGATTTCTTAATTGTCCCTATTTCAATTTTTAGATCCTATACAGTTTTGTTCAATTCCTTCACCTGTTTCACCTGTTTGTCTTCTTAATGTCATTAAGGAATTATTTGTTTCCCCTTTAAGGGCATCTACCTGCTTACCTGGGTGTTTTCTTGTATTTCATTAAGGGAGTTATATATGTTTTCCTTAAGGTCCTCTATTATGTTCTTCAGATGGGATGTTAGATCATAATCTTGCTTTTCAGTTGTGTTAGGGTGTCTAGGGCTTGCTGTGGTGGGAGAACTAGTTTCTGATGTTGCCTAGTGGCATTGGTTTCTCTTGCTTATATTCTTGTGTTTGCCTTTCGCCATCTGGATCTCTCTGGTGTTAAGTTGCCTTGCTGTCTCTGAGTGGAGCTTGTCCCTCCTGTGAGCCTGGTTATGTTGGGCCTTCTTATGTGGGGTTGCCTTTGGCTGTAGACAGGGTGGTGAGGGGGGCTGGAGCACAGGATCTGCTCTAGGTTGCAGATGCCAACTGGAAGGAAGATGATGTGTCTCTGGCAGACTCCTTTGAGCTCCTAGGATCCCAGTTATTAGGTCCAGATATTAAGGTGGGGGGAGACTCACCTATGAGCTTGGGGGTGTCAGAACTCCTAGCGATCAGGCTGTCTGTAGGTTTGGGCAGCATGTGGGGAGCTAGAGCACAGGAACTGGAAGCTGAATTTTTGATTAATAAATATTCACAAAATTTCATCACTTTAATCAAAGCAAAATTAGGGATAGAGTGATTTTCAATTGTCTGTGCTAGTGGTAAATCTTAGGTTGTTTCCTATAGATATCTTTCATATTGTATTATTTTTGCTTGTTTGCTTCTTTGTTTGTTTGTTTTAACAGAATAGCTCACTGGGACCCTGGCTAGTCAGTTAAGTTAGCCTGATCTGAGATCCTTGTAGATCTCCTTTTCTCCTTCCTTCCTGAATAGGATTAGACGTTCAAGCAGCTTTTTATGTGGGTCTTGAAAACCAAACTCAGAGCAAGCATTTAACAGACTGAGCTATGTTCCTACCCCTTCCTCATATTAAAAAAAAAAAAATTTACTATGTAGTTATAAAATAATAACAACAAAGCTAGACATAGCTGTTCTTTTACCTTACATGATAAATAGCAAGAGAAACAGAGCATGATCTCTCTCTCTCTCTCTCTCTCTCTCTCTCTCTCTCTCTCTCTCCCTCCCTCTCTCTGTCTGTCTCTCTCTCTCTCTTTGGTATGCAGCCTGTTTGTCATTGATACTGACACAGAAAAACCAATTCAAGGATCAATCTTTTCAAAATATGCAAGGGGATATCACAATGGATTAAAAATAAAATATATAGAGGAAAAATTGACCTGTTCAGTCTCATTTCCCTTATACTGTAATCCACCTAAGGCTAATAACTTCATGACACAACATCCTTAACACCAAGAAATAAGATACAGATATAAAATTTTTCACATGAAAATAATAACCCAAAGTATGTGGTATTTCAGTCTGATACTCTCAGTTTACTCTCTGACCAAATAGAAGTTGCTTAGTAATAGGCAGGTCTATCCACAGATTTATTTAATTTTATTCTCAATGTAGGAAAAACTTGGTCACAATACATTTTTCTTCTTACTATTTTATCAGGAATCTAAAACCTGAAATATATGTGACAGGTCTCCAAAACAACATATGCGCTTTTTAATAAATGTTGTACTTAGGTAGAAAGATTAAATAATTTCCTAATTGATCTTCACCAATTTTACTATTTTCCATTAACTTAGCACCAAAACGATCATGCCACAAATAAAATTAGCATTCTTAAAAAATTGATATGAGTTGACATCCTTATTTTATTCAAGTACTCAAGACTATGCCCTTTGTTATATGATCACAGGTACCTTGTTTTATATTGTTTGTATGATATTATTAGTGGACATGGTCATTTCATAATTGTATAAATCCTCAAAATTAGTAAAGTTCTCACTTATTTAAAAATATGTTTTATTTAAATTATGTAAAATTACATATTGAGTTTGCTGCTTTTTCACATTTATTTTTTTTAAATACAAACAGCATACCATTTTTCTTCAGATGTATACAACATGAGATTGGCTACAGATATATTTTAATCGATATTTTTTTCATTTCTTTTTCAATTTAACTTTAAATGTACACATTTCATTTTTCATGGTTCAGGGAGAAGAGATTGAGTGGCAACTAGGTGCTTTGTCATTCATTAGAGAGATATTTGTTTCCACCGGCAACTTACGAATTTTGTGCACCTTGATCCAAGATTTTATCAATCTTGTTCTTCACTGTGTTTTTAAAAATGAAATAAAATAGTAATTATGAGTAAAATAAGCGAAAAATGCAAGTCACATCTATGTGTGACTAATTTTGTTAGTCAACCTGACTCTATCTGCAATCAGCTAAAATAGTTGCTGGGAACTCCTGTGAGGAATATTCTTGATCAAGTTATTTGAAGCATAAAGGTCCGCCTTAAATGGGGCAAGCCTTTTGGTGGCAGACCTGCTACTCTTAGTTATGCTGGCAAGCTAATTTAACCAGTGTTTGAGGCTTTCCTTTGCTGGCAATAGAATCAGAATAGCAAAGTCTAGCAGCTCCCCAAGAACCTTCTAGCACTCCAGCACAGGCCTGGGACTCGATACACATCTAGCTTTGTGCATTTAACATATCTTACCTTTTACAATGTGAAATAGCCACTCTTATACTATCATATTGATACCTGTAAGCCAATCAATAAAACATATGTGTGTATGTATTTATGCATATAAATAAATGCTCATTATTTCTGTTTTTAGAGAGACACTGGTACACACAGTGTGTGCATGTATACTGCATGCATGACATTCTGCATGTTGTTCAGTTAAGACACCTGAAGCTCAGAGGGTGTTTTTCATGTCACAGTCTGAGAATTGAAGCTTCTGCTCTGGCTCAGAACAAATACACCATATTCTCTATATATTCATGTTATCAGTTTCAAAAGAAGGAGGCAGGATAGGCTTCATTATCTTAGGGTTAAGCCTACAGGCTCAGGAACCATTGAGTGTTGAAAATAAATATTTAATTTCTGATACCAGGAGCAGAGAAGCAGATCAGTTGGCATGTTACTGCAAATTCCTTTCAGAAGATGAGGCTGTGCTATAAGAAAAGCACTCTCTGATGAGCAGTATTTGCCATTTGAAACAATAGTTATCTCTTCCATCTATAAAAGGATATAATCATTCAGTTTAAGGCAACACAAAGAAAACAAGACTATAGTGTTAAAGGCAATAGCTTTGAAAAACACTGCAAATTTAATTTAAAATTACTGTTGAATTTTTACATTATTTTTAATATATTCTTACTTATTCTTTAAATTTTTCATGCAATCTATTTTGATAATATATGGTGTATTTCTCACCCTACCTCCTCTTAGGCCCACATTCCACAGCCTTACTTTCTCCAACTTCTTACTGTTATTTATTTTGTTATTAATAATCCACTGAGTCTAATTTGCACTGCTCGTATACTCATGGGTGTAGGGCTTCCCACTCGAAACCTTGAACCACCAGGAGTGACACTTAGTAGAAAACAAAGTCTCCTACCCTAGAAGCCATCAACTCTCAATACTTTCTCAGTTAGAAGTAGAGGCTTAGAGATTTGCTTGTGAGCCTAGTCTTTAATAGCTGAGCTATCTAATCAGGTGCAAGATAAGAATATTCACTTTTTCCATATCTCTTCAAAATATTTCTTGAAGTTCTAGCTAGAACAATATGAAAACTAAAGGAGATCAAGAGGATATCAAATTCAAAGGAAGGAGTCAAATATCATCACCCACCGATGATATGATAGTATACATAAGTTACCCCAGAAACTCAACCAAAGAACTTCTTTAGCTAATAAACATCTTCAACAAAGTGACTGGATACAAAATAACTATTAAAAAATTAGTATAGCTTCTTTATACAAATGACAAATGATTTGTGAAAGGAATCAGGGACAACATCCTTCACAATAGCCACACATTAAATATCTTGGGGGAACTCTAACTATGCAAGTTATGTATGAGAAGAATTTCAAGTCTGTGAAGAAAGAAATTGAAAAAGATATCAGAAAATGAAAAGATCTCCAAATTGGTAGAATTAATATAGCAAAAATGACCACTAATCAAAAGCAATCTACAGATTTAAAACAATTCCCATCAAAATTCAAAAACAATTCTTTACAGATTTTGAAAGAACAGTTCTCAGCTACATATGGAAACACAACAAAGAAACAAACAAACAAACACGCACACACACACACACACACACATACATGATAGTTAAAACAATCCTGCATAATATAAAAATTTCTGGAGGTATCACCATCCCTGATTTCAAGCTGTACTATAGAGCAAGAGTGATAAAAAAAACTGCATGATATTGGTAGAGAAACAGACAGGATGAAAAAAAGGAATCAAATTGAAAACCCTGAAATAAACCCACACACCTATGGGCACTTGATTTCTGAAAGAGAAGCTAAAAATGTAAAATGGAAATAAAAAGTGTCTCCAACAAGGGGTCATGGTCTAACTGAATGTCTGCACACAGAAGAATGCAAATAGATCTATAGTTATCACCCTGCACAAAACTCAAGTCCAAGTGGACCAAAGACCTCAACATAAAATTAGATACCTTAAATCTAATAGAGGAGAAAGTGGGAAATAACCTTCTACTCATTGGTACAAGAGACAACTTCTTGAACAGAACACCAATGTCTCAGACACTAAGATCAACAACTAATAAATGGTACCTCATGAAATAGAAAAGCTTCTGTAAGACAAAGGAAATTGTCAATAGGAAAAAGTAGCAGACTGGGAAAAGATCTTCACTAACCCTATATCAAATAGAGGGATAGTATTTAATATATATGAAGAATTCAAAAAGTTAAGCTCTCCAAACCCAAGTAACTCAATTAAAAAAATGGGGTACAGAGCTAAACAGAGAATTTCCAGCAGATGAATCTCTAACGGCAAAGAAGCAATTAAAGAAATGTTTAACATCCTTAGTCATCAGGGAAATGCTAATCAAAATGAGTCTGAGATTCCACCTTATGAGATTTTAGTCAACAAAATGTCTAAGATCAAAACCTTAACTGAAAACATATGTTGGTGATGTTGTAGAACAGAGAACACTCTTCCATTGTTGTGGGAGTACAGCCTTGTATAACCACTCCGGAAATCAATTTTGTGGTTTCACAGAAAATTGTAAGTTCTACCTGAAGACACGATTATACTGCTCCTGGGCATATGTCCCAAAACTCTCCATAATACCGCAAGGACATGTGATGCATTATGTCCATAGCAGCTTTATCTATAATAGTCAGAAACTGGAAATAAGCCAGATGTCCCTCAACCAAAAAACGGGAACAGAAAATGTGGTTCATTTACACAATGGAACACTATTCAGGTATTAAAAACAAAGACATCATGAATTTTGCAGGCAAATGGATGCATATTGAGAATTGAGAATTGAGAATATTATCCTGAGTGAGGTAGCTCAGACCCAAAAGGATATGCATGGTATGTACTCACTTATAAGTGGATATTAGCCATAAAGTACCCACGCAACACACCACAGACCCAAAGAAGCTAAACAAGAAGCAAGGCACAAGCAAGGATGCTTGAATCTCATTTGGAAGGGAGAATAAAAATAGTCATAGGAGGAAGATGGAGGGAAGGAACTGGGTGGGAGAGGACATGCAGAAGGGAATAGGGAGAGGTTCAGGATCAGGTGTAGGGAGAGACATCCAGACAACCAGGAGAATAAATGAAACTCTACAGTTGGTGAGGGTGACAGGATGAGGGGGTGAAGGGATAGGGGGTGTAGTGATAAGGGGGTGAGAAGGTGAGAGTGTGGGTGCATGTCTAGGATGTATAAGATTCCTCGGGTGGGAGGGGATTCCAGGAGTTTATGGGGATGACTTTAGCTGAGATTCCTAATAGTAAGGATATGGAACCCGAACAGGCCAACTCCTATAGCCAAGCAGGAATGCCAGTGAACAGATAAGGACACCAACCCACCCACAAAACTTTCAACCCAAAATTTGTCCTGTCTACATGAAATGCAGGAACAAAGATGGAGCAGAGACTGAGGGAATATACAACTAATACCTGGCCCAACTTGAGACCCGTCCCATGGGCAAGCATCAATCCCTAACACTGTTCATGATATTACACTGATATGCGTGTAGAAAAGAGCCTAGCAAAACTACTCCACCCAGCACCTGACCCACACAGATGCAGAGACCCACAGCCAAACATTGGGCTGAGCTCAGAGAGTCTTTTTGAAGAGTCAAAGGAAAGATCAAGGGCCCGAGAGGGTATAGTAATGCTATATGAAGACCAACAGAGTCAACTAACTTGAACCATTAGGGGCTTTCAGAGACTCAATTACCATACAAAGAGCATGCACTGACTGGATCTATCCCCTGCCCCCCATATACTGATATGTAACAGAAGTACAGCTCAGTCTTTATGTGGGTCCCCCAACAACTTGAGTGGGAGCTGTCTCTATAGCTTTTGCCTATCTGTGGATCCTGTTCTCCTAACTGGGATGCCATGTCTGGCTTTAGTAGGAGAGGATATGCCTAGTCCTGAAGAGACTTGACATTTCAGGGTGGAGAGATATCCAGGGGATACTCCACCTTCTCAGATGGAGGGAGTGGGAGGAAGTTGAAGTTATTGGGGTGTAATATGACTAAATAAATCAATTAACAGAAAAAAGAAAGTAAAGGAGGAAAAGAAGAAGAAGAAGAAGAAAAAGAAGAAGATGAAGTAGAGGAAGAGGAAGAAGAGGAAGAGGAAGAAGAGGAGGAAGAAGAAGAGGAGATGGAGGAGGAGGAGGAGGAGGAGGAGGAGGAGGAGGAGGAGGAAGAGGAAGAAGAAGAAGAAGAAGAAGAAGAAGAAGAAGAAGAAGAAGAAGAAGAAGAAGAAGAAGAAGAAGAAGAAGAAGAAAACATAGTAGCAGTAGTAGGCGTAGTCGTAGGCGTAGTCGTAGTCATAGTAGTAATAGTAGTAGTGAATGTTTATTATACCCTCTTCATCCATTTTAGATTGTTCACCAATTTGGTCAACTACAGGTCTTGTTCAAGAAGCTACATCTACCGTGAGTTTATGAATGCAGTTGTTCTGTCGGGAAGGAGACATTCTTAGACTCTGGTCCTCTATAACCTCTGTATCTTACTGGAATGATCTCTGAACTTTGAGGGGGTGCTATAAATGTCTTATTTGTGCCTAATCACTGACTCTTATTCTCTGTACTTTGGCAAGTTTATAGTTTCTGTCTTATCTACCATGAACTGCACAAGCAAACATTTCTGATGAGAGCTGAGAGCTGCAATAATCAATGAGCGTAGGAATATGAGTTAAAAGAAGTTGAATGGTATATCCATTTAGTAGAACAATATTAGTCGGTTCATTCCTAAGAACTCCCCAAGCATGAACTCTTAGCTAGACTTACAGTACCCAGGCATGTGTTTCTCCCAGTAGAATGGGCCCTATATACACATAAGAATGCAATTGGCTATTCAAAAGACATGCTATTCATGTTACTCTGGCACCCATGAGCATACCTTGCCATCTATCAATTATTGTGCTTCATGGATTCACAGATGAAACTGACCATTTTCTCCAGCAGTTGAATAAACTGTCTGGTACTGTAAAAGCTAACCAGTAGTAAAAATCATTAATAGATTTTACCATTAACTTGGTATGGAACAAAAAGCAGTGGATGTAGCAAATATGGAAACCATTGCGATGGTCCTCAAAAAATATAGAACTATATCTACCATTTGTCCTAGTTAGGGTTCCATTGCTGTGCAAAAACACCATGACCAAAGCAACTTTTATAAAGGCAAATATTTAATTTGAGGTGTCTTTCAGTTTCACAGGGTCAGTCCATTATCATTATGGTGGGAAGCACAGCATCATGCAGGCAGACACTGGTGCTGAAGGAGTCAGAATTCTACATCTTGATCTGAAACTAGCCGGGAGGAGGTTACGGTCTCTTTCCACAGTGAGTAGAACTTGAACAAGGAGACCTCAATACACAATGACAGACTTCCTCTAACAAGGCCAAATATACTCCTATAATCTCACACCTCTTAATAGTTCAACTTACCGTAAGCCAAGCATATCCAAACCATTCCCAGACATAACTGTTTCCACTACCATGTTTTTTAAGGATATATATATATATATATATATATATATATATAAAATATGTTAATATGTATTATATATTAACATATAAACAATTAAATGACCATCAACTGATGAGTAAATAAGGAATATGTGGTACTTATAATTTTATTCAGTTTTAAATAAAAATTACATTATGAAAGTTTCAGGTAAATGGATAGAGATGAGAAATATATACTTAGTGAGGTTACTTAGTCCCATAAAGACATGTGTCAAATATTATAACTTATATGTAAACTTTAGTGTAGATATAAATTTATAAGCATATAAAGTGAACAATCTTCTTCCATATCTTTCACTGGTCATTGATCTTTTCCTGGGTTTATATATTTGTATTTTGTTACCAAATGAAATGGTCACATTTTTCATGAATTTAATAAGATTTGAAGAAATCTGTCATTAAAAATTAAGTTTCACTTAACAGTAACCGCTGGACTGAGAGTGAGGTACCAGATGGAGGGGTTGGAGAAAAGTCTGAAGGAGCGGAGGGAATTGGCAGCCCCATGGAGGGAGCAAGAGCGTCAATGGGCCTGACCCTCCCCCTGGTCGTCCTCTAGTTCAGACCACTAACCAAAGAATACACATCTATGGACCCATGATTTGGACTACATATGAGGCAGAAGAATCACCTCGATGGCCACCAGGGAGAAAGGAGAGGACT
>CM052719.1:48403155-48416157 GCA_028551405.1 Uromys caudimaculatus
GAGGGAGGGGACACGGGGTTTCCAAAGAAAAGGGGAATCATCGGAAATGTAAATAAAGTATCAAAAATAAAAAAAAAAAATTACTAGTATTGCCTTCTGCAGCTGGGGACCTCAGTCTGTGCCACAGAGTTGCATAACCAAATAGCACCATGAGAAAACTAGCATCCCAGGAGTGCGTAAGCCCGAGAGTGGAGGTAAGACAGTACCACTGCTCAAAGAGACCCGCCCGGAATCTTCAGGACACAGGAACTGAAGAACAGCCTGGAACAGGAGCCTTCTAGTTTATGCCTGTGGTCTGTGCATGCAGCTCCATACCCAAATAGTGCAGGGAAAGAGCTACACTCCCAGGAGTGTGGACAAGCCTGTGATCAGGGGTAAGGCCAGTACCTCTGCTCAGAGGAACCTGCCCAGAACCACAAGGACATAGGGACCTACAAGCAGCCTGGGACAGAAGACTTCTGGTTTCCTTCTGCAGCTGGGGACCTCAGTCTGTGCCACAGAGCTGCATAACCAAATAGCTCCTGGGAGGAAGCTAGCATCCCAGAAGTGTGGGCAAGCCCGTGAATGGAGGTAAGACTAGCACCACTGCACTGCGGGACCCACTCAGAATGTTCAGGACACGGGAAATGAGGAGCAGCCTGGGACAGGAGCCTTCCTGTTTATACCTGTGGTCTGTACCATGCAACTCCATACCCAAATAGCACTGGGAAAGAGCTGCCCTCCCAGGAGTGTGGACAAGACTGTGATGGGGGTAAGGACTGTACCTCTGCTCAGAGAGACCTGCCCAGAATCATCAGGACACAGGGAGTGGCCTTCCAGTTTCCTTCTGAGGCCAGGTAACTGGTCCTGTGACACAGGGCTCCGTACTCAGTGCCAGGAGAGAGCTGGTCTACCAAGAGTGCCAACTAACCTTCAAGTACAGGAAGACCACCACTTCTGGTCAAATTCCTTGATCAAGAGGAACCCTCGCAGAGTCATCAGGACACAGGAACCAAGGAACATCTGGGGACAGGATCCTTCTGGTTTCTGTCTGCACCTGAGAGCTGATCCTGTAGCACAGCTCTCCAAACCCAAATTCATCTCAAGGAGAGCTTGTCTCCAAGGAGTACTGACACAAAGGCTTGCAGAAGGGACAAGCCACAGTCAGAGAGAGAGCAAGACCAGCTAACACCAGAGATAACCAAATGGCAAAAGGCAAGGGCAAGAACATAAGGAACAGAAACGAAGGCAACTTGGCATCATCAGAACCCAGTTCTCCCACCACAGCGAGCCCTGAATATCCCAACACACCAGAAAAGGAAGACTCAGATTTAAAATCACTTCTCATGATTATGATAGAAGACTTTAAGAAGGAAATAAATAACTCCCTTAAATAAATACAAGACGCCTGGCAATGGTGGTACATGCCTTTAATACCAACACTCGGGAAGCAGAGGCAGGCAGATTTCTGAGATTGAGGCCAGCCTGGTCTACAGAGTGAGTTCCAGGACAGCCAGGGCTACACAGAGAAACCCTGTCTCGAAAAAACAAACAAACAAAAAAAACAAAACAAAACAAAACAAACAAACAAAAAAAAGAAATACAAGAGAACACAGATAAAAAAGCTAGAAGCCCTTAAAGAGGAAATACCGGAAAACAAAATCAGATAGGTGAAGGAAATGAACAAAATCATCCAGGATCTAAAAATGGAAATAGAAACAATAAAGAAATCAGAAAGGAGACAACCCTAGGGAAGAGATCAAGAGTCATAGATGCAAGCATCACCAACAGAAAACAAGAGATAGAAGAGAGAATCTCAGGTGCTGAAGATACCATAGAAAACATTGACACAACATCAAAAAAAAATGCAAAATGTAAAAAGCTCCTAACCCAAAACATCCAGGAAATCCAGGACACAATGAGAAGACCAAACCTAAGTATAATAGATATAACAGAGAATGAAGATTCCCAATGTAAAGGGCCAGTAAATATCTTCAACAAAATTATAGAAGAAAACTTCCCTAACCTAAAGAAAGAGATGAACATAAACATTCAAGAAGCCTACAAAAGTCCAAATAGATTGGACCAGAAAAGAAATTACTCCTGTCACATAATAGTCAAAACACCAAATGCATAAAACAAGGAAAGAATACTAAAAGCAGTAAGGAAAAGTAACATATAAAGGCAGACCTATCAGAATTACACCAGACTTCTCACCAGAAACTATGAAAGCTAGAAGATCCTAGACAGATCTCATACAGACCCAAAGAGAACACAAGTGCCAGCCCAGGCTGCTATAACCAGCAAAACTCTCAATTACCATAGATGGTGAAACCAAGATATTTCATGACAAAACCAAATTTACACAATATCTTGCCACAAACCCAGCCCTACAAAGGAAAATAGATGGAAAAAGCCAACACAAGGAGGGAAACTACACCCTAGAAAAAGCAAGAAAGTAATCTTTCAACAAACCCCAAAGAAGATAGTCACACAAACATAAAAATAACATAAAAAATAACAGGAAGCAACAATCACTATTCCTTAATATCTCTTAACATCAGTGGATTCAATTCCCCAATAAAAGACATAGGCTAACAAACTGGATACATAAACAGGACCCAGCATTTTGCTGCATACAGGAAATGCACCTCAGTGTTAAAGACAAACACTACCTCAGCATAAAGGGCTGGAAAATAATTTTCCAAGCAAGTAGTCTGAAAAAAAAGGCAGTAGTAGCCATATTAATATTGGATAAAATCGACTTTCGACCAAAAGTCATCAAAAAAAGATAAGGAAGTATATTTCATCCTCATCAAAGGAAAAACCTTCCAAGAAGCACTCTCAATTCTGAACATTATGCTCTAAGATCAAGAATCAACAAATGAGATCTCATAAAATTGCAAAGCTTCTGTAAGAAAAAGGACACTGCCAATAGGACAAAAAGGTGACCAACAGATTGGGAAAACATCTTTACCAATCTTACATCTGATAGAGGGCTAATATCCAATATATACCAAGAACTCAAGATGTTAGGCTCCAGAGAACCAAAAATCCCTATCAAAAAAATGGGAAACAGAGCTAAACAGAGAATTCTCAACTGAGGAAACTAGAAGGGCTAAGAAGGCACCCAAAGAAATGTTCAACATCCTTAGTCATCAGGGAAATACAAATCAAACAACGCTGAGATTCAACCTCACACCAGTCAGAATGGCTAAGATCAAAAACTCACTTGACAGCAGATGTTGGTGAGGATGTGGAGAAAGAGGAACTGTCCTCCATTGCTAGTGGGATTGCAAACTGGTACAACCACTCTGAAAATCAGTTTGGTGGACCCTCGGAAAATTGTACATAATAGTACCTGAGGACCCAGCTATACTACTCCTGGGCATATACCCAGAAGATGCTCCAACATATAATAAGAACACATGCTCCACTATGTTCATAGCAGCCATATTTATAATAGCCAGAAGTTAGAAACAACCCAGATGCCCCTCAACAGAGGAATGGATAAGAAAATGTGGTACATTTACACAATGGAGTACTACTCAGCTATTAAAAACAAGACTTCATGAAATTCACAGGCAAATGGATGGAACTTGAAAATATCATCCTGAGTGAGGTAACTCAGTCACAAAAGAACAAAGATGGTATGTATTCACTGATAAGCGGATATTAGCCCAAAAGTTTGGAACACCCATGATTCAATTCACAGCAACTCTTGGACTGAGCGTGGGGTCCCAGATGGAGGAGTTGGAGAAGGGTGTGAAGGAACTGAGGGAGTTTGCAGCCTCATGGGTAGGGAGCAACAGTGTCAACTGGTCAGGCCCCCCAGTGCTCCCAGAGACTGGACTACCAACCAAAGAATGCATATGGAAGGACCCATGGTGCTGGCCACATATGTGGCAGAGGAGGGCCTTGTGGGCCATCAGTGGGAAGAGAGGTCCTTGGGTCTCAGAGTGTTAGATGCCCCAGTATAGGGGAATGCCAGGGAGGGAAGACGGGAGTGGGTGTGTGAGTGGGTGGGTGGGTGGTTGGGGAAATACCCTCATAGAGGCAGGGGGAAGGGGATGGGATAGGGGATTTCCAAAGGGGAGACTTGGAAAGGGGAAAACATTTGAAATATAAATAAAATATCAAAAATAAATAAATAAATAAATAAATAAATAAATAAATAAATAAATATCACTAGTATATTCTGTAAAAATTTTGAAAAAAAATATTAACAATAATCAACATCTTTCCAAATTAATATCTCTCTGAAATAAACTAGGAACACATTGACTTGCTTACATGCTATGTCTAACAAAAATATGACTGTTTATATTTTTATAGTTCTGTGGTATTTCTATATCCCTGGGACATTCTAAAATATTTTTTATCACCTTTACATCTGATATAGGGCTAATGTTTACATGATGTAAAAATTGCCAAAAGATAAATTATCCAAGGGTACATTTCTAAAGAGAGAATTCTGAAAAAAGGAAACACAAATATCTGAGAAACACTTATAGAAAGGTTTCATTCACATCCTTAGTTGTCAGGGAAATGCAAATCAAAACAGTTTTGAGATTTCATTTTACGCTATCAGAATGCTGAAAATCAATAAAACAAATTAGAATTGATGATGAAGAAGACATAGAATAAGTGGAACATTCCTTCATTGCATGTGGTAGGGCAAACTTGTACAGTCACTACAGAAATCAGTGTGGCAGTGACTCAGGAAGCTGGGAATTGATCTACGCCAAGATCCAGCTAGACCACTCTTGGGCATATATCCAAAGAGCTCTACATCCTGCTGCAGAGACTTTCACAATCACATTCTTGGCAACTGTACTTCTAATAGCCAGAAATTGGGAACAGCTTAAATGTCCATCATAGATGAATGGATATAGCAAATGAGATATATTTGCACAATTGAATATAATTCAACTATTAAAAAATCATGAACACTTTAGATAAAATGTATTGATCTAGATAACATCATTCTGAGTGAGGTCACACTGACCCACAAAGGACAAATATGGTGAATGTTAGCTGTAACATTATTGATAAAGAAGATATAATCTATATAACTACAGAGATTATTTATGGAGTAAAGGAATAGGGGAGGATAGGATCTCAGTAGGAAAGGTAAATAGAATGGATAGTTATGGATATGTGGGGTTGGCATATTGAACAGAAGGATCAAACAGAGAAGAAGAAAGAAAGGAATAACAGAAGAAACAAGAATAGGGATTGCTAACACTGAAGGCCATTTGAGGGGACATATGGAATGCTAATATAGTAGAAGCTTCCTAAATATATACAGAAAAGAAATATAGTGGAATCATCAAATAAGAGGGAAGAATAAGCCCAAGTTAAACATCTCTCACCACCAAATAAAACCTCAAGTGCCCAGGTTTGGTTAAATCTAATCTAGTTGTTGGCCAAGATATCCCATGGAAACCCCTAAGCAACCAAGGCAGTATCAGGCAAAGGCTATTGGTTGCGCTGCAAAATCTGATGGTAAGACTCTATTGAAGAAGAAATACTGCATAACTCATTGAGCATAGAGAAGGTCAAGTTGTTGCCTACCTAGAGCCTTTACACCTATTGACTAGTGATCTACCTGTAATAAGACCTGCTGATACAATACTGGCATAAAAGTAATGGAAGTAAAATACTATTCTATGATTAAAATGAAGCCTATACCATTAGATAGAACCTATGCTTGATACTGCTCATGTAAAAAAGAAACTGAGACTAAATAGGTCATGGATATTGGAATGTGGGGACATGCTAAAAGAAAATAGCTATAAATGACTTCTAATGATGTAATGGGGCACTCATATATCAGTGCCTTATTCAGCCATCCTCTAAGAAGCTTCCCCTGTAGATGATTGGAACAAATACAAATTCAGAAGTGATTAAAGTACAGAGCAAGAGACCTTAGAACACTCAGCTAAAAACTGGGTATCTCTATCAAATTTCTCCCCTTGGGGATCCAGGAACTTTGAGTCAGAAGAGGCAGAAAGACTGTAACAGCCAAAAAGCATGGAGAAGAACAGAAAATAAGTCCTTCTAGACACAACTGGGCTGCTATAGGTATTAACTCACAGAAATATTGGCAGCATGCAGATAACCTACACAAGTCTAACCCACCATGAGAAATCCACAGAATCAAAAAACCTGGACTCATGGCATCCCAGCACTGAGAAGGGAAGTAGACAAAAGCCCCCATCTATAATTCAGAATATATCTCCAATTGATCACCACTCACAAAGTAAAAGTTATTCTTCTCCAATGAAATCTCAGTAGGTATACAAAATACTTAACAGCAGGCCTCATGCTCAGCAGTAGATAACCCAAAACAAAACAAAGCAAACTCAACAGTATGTTCTGAGGTTTTTTTGTCTGGGATATCAGGAATCTTGTTTTTCTTTTCCTTTCTTTGCTTTACTTTGCTTTGCTTTACTTTCTTTCTTTTATCTTTTTCTTTTTTTTTCCCCTTGGCAGGTATTTTGCTTATATATTATGGGTTTTCACCTTTGTGTCTTTATGTTATTTCTGCATGTGCAAATGTATGTATATCTATATCTATTTGTATGTTTTCTTTTACTTGTTGTTGTTGTTGTTATTGTTAGTTTTGTCCTAACTGTGTGTGATGAATTGAACAGAAATGGGCAACCTAGGCCCTTGAATTGACTACAGAGTCATATAGCCCTCCTTGAGAGGGATTAGAAAGTGTATCCTTACTGAAGTGGATGTGTCTTTGTTGAGGGAAGTATGTTACAAGGGGTGGGATTTTAAGGTTTCAAAGACCTAAGCCAGACTCAAAGTCACTCTTTTCCTGATGACTGTGGACTTGAATGTAGACTCTCAACTCCTCCAGCACCGTGTCTACCTAGAAGCCACCAAGCTCTCTATCGTGATGTGCATGAAGTAATCTCTGGAACTCTAAGCCAGCCACAGTTAAATGTTTGTAAGGTTAGCCATGGTCTCTTTTGACAACACAAGAACACTGCATAAGAGACACTGTATGTTTTTACCTTATTTTAGTATCATTTATTTTATATGTGTGTTTGTTTGCTAATAAAAGAAAAGGTAAGGATGTAAATTTGGGTTTGTGGTCATGTGGAAAATATTTAAGAAGAGATGGGGGAAGGGAAAATAATATTCAAATATACTGTTTGGAATAAATCTATTTTTTGTTTTCAGAATTAAACATATAATATTTATTAAGTATATCTAGCCTGATATCAGGCTACACACAAAATATGTTAACTTTTATATTGATTTATTTTCTCATATATTATATCTTGACTGCAGTAACCCCCATCTTCTCCTCCCAGTCCCCCTGGATTTCCCCTCCTCATTCAGATTTCCTCTATTTCTCTTCAGAAAAAGGCAGGTCTCCCAGGAATATCACCCAACTATGGTATACCAAGTTGTGATGACACTAGATACCTCCTGGACTGGCTGGTTTTGTGTGTCAACTTGACACAAGCTGGAGTTATCACAGAGAAAGGAGCTTCAGTTGATAAAATGCCTTTATGAGATTCATGTATAAGACATTTTCTCATTTAGTGATCAAGGGGGAGGGCTCATTGTGGGTGATACCATCCCTGGGCTGGTATTCTTGGATTCTATAAGAAAGCAAGCTGAGTAAGCCAGGAGAAGCAAGCCAATAAAAAACATCCCTCCATGGCTTCTACATCAGCTCCCGCTTCCTGATCTACTTGAGTTCCACTCCTGAATTCCTTTAGTGATGGACAACAGTATAAAAATATAAGCTAAATAAAGCCTTTTCTCCCCAGTTTGCTTCTTGGTCATGATGTATGTACAAATATTAAAACCCTGACTAAGACATCTATCATATTAAGGCTGAATGAGGCAACCCAGTAGGAAAACGAGGGTCCCCAAAGCAAGCAAATGTATTAGAAACAACCCCTGTTCCCTCAGTTAGGAGTTCCACAAAACCACCAAGCTACACAATTGTAGCATAGCTGCAGGGGACCTCCGTTAGACCAATGCAAGCTTCCTGATTGTTGGTTCTGTGTCAGTGAGCCCCTATGCATCCATGTTTGTTGATTTTGTGGGTTTCTTGTGGTGTCCTTGATCCTCCTGGCTCCTAGAATCCTTCCTCCCTTTCTTCCACAGGATTCATTAAGTTCTGCTTAATATTTGGTTGTGGGTCTCTGTATCTGTCAAAAGGTAGTAGATGGAACAAGCCTGTCTCATGGTGGTTATGCCAGGTATATATATAGCAGAATAGTATAGCAGAATATCATTAGGAATAGTTCCTCTATTCCCTCTACACACATGCATCCAAGCATGCTTGCTTTGATCCTACATCTCTGGGCAATCCAGACTGATAAAGAATATGTGGTACATTTATAAAATATAATACCACTCAGCTGTTAAAAAACATGCTATCACAAAATTTGCAGGCAAATGGATGGAACTAAAAAAAAAACAAAAACAAAAAATTCGACTGGTGTTACACAAATCCAGAAAGTCAAGCATGGTATATATTCACAAATAAATAAATATTAACTGTAAAGTTAAGGATACTCATGCTATAATTCACAGGCCTAGAGAGGTTATGTGACAAGGAGAGATCAGAATGAGATACATGGATCACCTTGGAAAGGGGAAATAGAACAGATATTGTGAGTAGACTAGCGGCAGGTGAGAACAGGAATGGGAAGGATCAAGTTGGAAAAATATGGAGGGAGAGAACAGTGGAAGATGTGTCAACTGTAATTGAGGGCAATTTGGGGGCAAGGTAGAAATCTAGTGCAATGAAAACTCCTAGGAATCTATTAAAATGACCCTTGCTAATAATCCTGGTAATTGGGGAAACAAAGCCTAAAGTGGCCATCTCCTATAACTAGACAAGATTTTCAGTAGAGAGATTAGGACATCAACTCAGCCTCAAAAACTCTGACCTAAAATTTGTCCTGCTAGCATGAATTGCTATGATAAAGATGGCACAAAAATTGTTATAGTGGCTAATGACTGCTCCAGCTTAAGACCCATGCCAAGACAAGGAGCCCAACTTTGACACCGCCTGCAGGACCAAAAAAAAAAAATCCATTTTCAGTAAAAAATGAATTAAAGAAATATTTGAAGTGTTAGACTTAGAAATGACACACACGTGGAGGCAGAGGGAACACCAAAAATGCTGCAGAACTGCAGGGCTGAGTAGAGGCTGACATTGCAAAGTGTAGTGTTTGAAGCTACATCCATAGAAGCCCAATTGTTCCAAATAAAGAGGCAACTGAGGATGGACAGAAGGGTAGGGTAAGGTTCCTGGGATAGAGACAGATATACATTTCATCCATACTGCTCTGTGTTCTTAGGGGTATATGTATAATGAATGAAAACTTTCTTGTTCTGTTAATTATATGTGCTGGGGACTGATCCTTTATTAGTTCATTTGTCTTAGCAAGTATTCTTTTTGAGCTACATCAGCCCTCAATAAGTGGTGGTTTACAGAACAATAGACAAGTCAGACCCCAGCACACAACATTTTCCTCAGATATTGTTTAAAAGAAAAACAAAGAAATAATGTAGCAAGTAAAAGAATATTTTATGTGAAGTATAAATGAAGTATATTTTCATATTTTATAAAACTTTAATATCTCTGGAAATTAAAGAGATTTCATTCCTTCCCTGCTGCTCTCTGCATCCTTTCTCATGTACCTTCATCTTTTCCCTAACTAGTATTAGCTATATTTTTCATTTTTGGTTGCTTTAATTTCTTTTTTAATGATCAGGGATTTATCTAAGAAATTATTGCTTTAGGCATAAGGAATCAGAGGACTGTCATTTTAAAATTATTTTAGTTGTACTGAATTCCTCCATTCCACACATACGTGTACATATTTTTTACACATTATTTAAAACTAAAAATTGAAGTAAATAAGTGGCTCAGAGTATTTGGCACTGTTTAGGTGTGAAGTCCCAATGTCTAATATTGCCTTAAAATGAAGAGAAAGGAGCTTCACAAAATTCAGAAAAACAGACTATCAGTGGAAATGTTGTATTTCCTTTTATTTTGCAGATTGATTATCTAGACACTTAAGCAAAAATCTCCTAACATGTCCTTTTTCCTCTCTCATAGAATGTTGTATCATGAAATTAAAAATCTCATTTTACTCCCATGTCTAAATCTATGTACATGTTATCATATGGTACCATATCAGTCCTTTTTCTTATGATAGATCTACAAAGATAGCATCCAACATTGTACTTCTCATTTTTATTTATTCAAAATACTATAATCAGTTTTTTCTTTCTACATTTTGTATCCCAGGGACCTTGGATAGGGTTCTAGACATATCTATAAACAATTTTGTATAGTATATAGAAAATTGTTTTACTTTCATGTTATGAATGAATAAACTATGTTAAATGTCAAATAAGGAAACATTTACATTAACTAAAAGAAAGCAATTTAGGAAAATATTGCCTTGGGCTTAGTATTCATTTCTCAATTGGTCAAACATCTGATTTCAGTCTTCTTAACTGACTTTGGCTATATTATGAAGAGGTATCCTAAGACAACTATTTGCTTTGGATATTGATTCTTTATATTATCATTGAAAGGTTATTGATAAAAAAGTTTCAAATCAATTCTGTACATGATTTTTGAGATTTAGGATCTTTTCAAGTTATGATACCTCATTCCTATTGCTGACACTAGGGCTAATACTAGTAAGTGATGCCCATCAAGATTTATTTAGATCCATAAAGATTCTTTAATTAAAAACATTTTCCTCTTATATACTGCATCCCAAGTATAGTTTCCGCTCCTTCCTTTTCTCCTAGTCCCTTTTCTCCTCTACCTCTACTGTTGCTCTATTTCCCTTCAGAAAAGGTTGATATCCCAGAGATATCAACCAAACATACCATATCAAGTTATATGAAGACTAGGTACATCCCCTCATATTAAGGTTGGACAGGGCAACCCAGTAGGAGGAAATAGGTCTGTGGAGAAGTCCGTGATCTATGCTCCCTGTGCCTGGGAAGCTACTTTTGCAGTCGTATCTATGACTGCAGACTCAGAGTTGAGAAAGGGGGACATAAAATGCTTCAACAACCCATAAATCTATCAGTTCCCACAAACTACCCAAAAATTAGAATCAGATATAAGAAAGCTACTCCGAGAACTCTTAAAATTTGTAAGGATGCTGAAATGTTGTTGTCCAAAACTGGTGGCTTCTAGCACCAGTTTTCTAGTAGAGTTCTTTAAAGGGGCTGTCCACTGAAAGTTGGACCATGGTCCAGTGAGTATACAGGCAATTCAAACTGAACTTGGCTTATTTCTCTTTTGGGTGAATGACTGTCACAAGGGTAGGGCAATGGACCTGGTCGGACTGGAAAGTAAGGGTGATTGAGGTATATGATGTGAAATTCCCAAATAATCTAGAAAAAAATATTGTGTTGGAGAAAAAAAAGATTGAAAATTAATAAATGGGACCTCATAAAAATGAAAAGCTTCTATAAGAAACACAACACCAATAATAGGACTAAAATGCAGCCCATCGAATAGGAAAAGTCTGTCACCAACTTCATATCTGACAGGATTATTATCCAAAATACATAAAGAACTAAAAAAGCTAGATATTATCCAGCTAAATAAACCAATTAAAAATGGAGTAGATATCTAAACAGAGAACTCTCAACAGAGGAATCTCAAATGACTGAGAAACATTTAAAGAAATGTTCATCATCCTTAACCATCAGGGAAATGTAACTTACAAGCTTGAGATTCCATCTGATAATCGTCAGTATGAAAAAGATCAGAAACACGAAGGATAGCGCAAGCTAATGTAAAGCAAACTTATGCAGAATGTGAGTTTTAAATTTATGCAGAATCTTTGAAAGTCAATATGGCAGTTTCTCAAAAATTGGAAATCAATCTACCTCAAAATCTGGCTATACCACTGGGAATATACTCAACTGATACTCTATTGTACTACAAAGACGTTTGCTTGATTATGTTCATAGCAGCTTTGTTCATAAAAGCCAGAAACTGGACAAAACCTAGATATCACTCAACGAATGACTGAATAAAGAATAGGTGATATATTATTCAATGTACAATTAATCAGCTTTAGAAAGCATAGACATCTTAATATTTACAAGAAAATGGATGAAACTAGGAAAAGAATATTCTGAATGAGGTAACCATACTCAGAAAGCAAACATGGTATATACTCACTATTAAGTACATATTAGCTGGAAAGTAAAAGACAATCATGCCACAGTCCACAGATCCGGAGAGGCTAAGTGACAAAATAAGTCATATGTGGAGACACAAGAATCTAGGTGGGATGAGAAATAGAAGAGATTTTGTGGGTGGACTGGGAGCTGGTAGTGTTAGGAACTTGCGGGATCAAGTAGAAATAAAGGAAGAAAATACTGGGAGAAATGACTGGAGTGGGTGGGGGCATTTCTGGGCTGAAGGTGAAACCTAGTGCAATGGGAACTCTGTGGGATCTATGAGAGTGATCCTACCAAACAAACAAAAACACTCTAGCTATCTTATTAGAGTATCAATGATGATATTCTTATTCCTGTACTCTTGACTTTTTTAAAAAAATTGTTGTTGATGATAATGCCATTATTCTTCCTTTTCTATGTTTCTTTCTTTTCTTCCTTCTTTATTTTGTTTTTAAAATCATTATATACTCTAGAGGAAATTTCTGTAATGAGCTTGTGTCTCATCTCCAAGTTCCCTGATTCATCAAGGGATTTGTAATAACATTTATTCCATACTATATAATAACCTATAAAATATCTTCTGAGTAGTACTCCATTGTGTAAATGTGCCACATTTTCTGTATCCATTCCTCTGATGAGGGACATCTGGGTTGTTTCCAGCTTCTGGCTATTATAAATATGGCTGCTATGAACATAGTGGAGCATGTGTCTTTATTACATGTTGGAGCATCTTCTGGGTATATGCCCAGGAGAGGTATAGCTGGGTCCTCAGGTAGTATTATGTCCATTTTTCTGAGGGTCCGCCAC
>CM052719.1:48416657-48534324 GCA_028551405.1 Uromys caudimaculatus
TCTGTATCCATTCCTCTGATGAGGGACATCTGGGTTGTTTCCAGCTTCTGGCTATTATAAATATGGCTGCTATGAACATAGTGGAGCATGTGTCTTTATTACATGTTGGAGCATCTTCTGGGTATATGCCCAGGAGAGGTATAGCTGGGTCCTCAGGTAGTATTATGTCCATTTTTCTGAGGGTCCGCCACACTGATTTTCAGAGTGGTTGTACCAGCTTGCAGTCCCATCAACAGTGGAGGAATGTTCCTCTTTTTCCACATCCTCGCCAGCATCTGCTGTCACCTGAGTTTTTGATCTTAGCCATTCTGACTGGTGTGAGGTAGAATCTCAGACTTGTATTGATTTGCATTTCCCTGATGACTAGGGATATTGAGCATTTTGTTAGGTGCTTCTCAGCCCTGCGAATTTCCTCAGTTGAGAATTCTCTGTTTAGCTCTGTTCCCCATCTTTTGATGGGATTATTTGGTTTTTTGGAGTCTAACTTCTTGAGTTCTTTGTATATATTGGATATTAGCCTTCTATCAGACATAGGATGGGTTAAGATCTTTTCCCAGTCTGTTGGTTGCCATTTTGTCCTATTGACAGTGTCAATGAAATTTGCAGGCAAATGGATGGAACTTGAAAATATCATCCTGAGCGAGGTAACTCAGTCACAAAAGAATGAACATGGTGTGTACTCGCTGATAAGCGGATATTAGCCCAAAAGTTCAGAATGCCCAAGTTTCACTTAACTGTAACCGCTGGACTGAGAGTGAGGTCCCAGATGGAGGAGTTGGAGAAAGGTCTGAAGGAGCTGAGAGAATTTGCAGTCCCATGGAGGGAGCAAGAGTGTCAATGGGCCTGACTCCGCCCCTGGTTGTCCTGGAGTTTGGCCCACCAACCAAAGAATACACATCGAGGGACCCATGGTTTGGACCACATATGTGGCAGAGGATGGCCTCGATGGCCATCAGGGAGAGAGGAGAGGCCCTTGGGCCTGAGGATGTTAGAGGCCCCAGTAAAGGGAAATGTCAAGGTGAGAATATGGGGATGGGTGGGCGGGGAGGTGGGAGGTGGAATTCCCTCATAGAGGCGGGGATGGGGAAGGGATAGGGGGTTTCCAAAGAGGAGACCCAGAAAAGGGGAAACATTGGAAATGTAAATAAAGTATCAAAAATAAAAAAATAAAATAAAATAAAATATCTTCTGAATCTCTGAAATTCTAACTTTTTCTATATTGGTCAGGCTCATGCTGACTTACTTAACTTCTAGAAGCATCTTTTGCTACCATCACAGAGAAATTAATTTAGATATCCTTTCTTGTTGACCCTTGCCTACCACCTTAATTTAGATTTATTAGGTTCACTGCCTTATATGATTCTAATTCCAGCCTTCTTATCGATTCCTCAAATTCAGTACTTTTTACTCCCTATAAGGTAGATACCATCTAATGCACAATATTCACGTCCTTAGTCCCACACCCCCTACACCCATATTTTGCCAATACTCACTTCCCATGATTCCTACTGCTGATTTTCTTCTTGCTTGGGCTCATGTTGAAGTACAAATATGTTGATGTATAATGAAAGGCTCTAGCAGGCTGAACTATGGTAAACACAGGCCTGAGCATAGCAATCATGGCAAGGATCGGCTTTGCTGTTATCCCCCTTCACTTGGACAAACCCTTATGTTACATTCCTAAAGAGAGTCACTAATGTCTATTCCCTTATTTTGTCACTGACTGATTCTTGACACAGAACAAAATATCAAGGTTCATTAATCAAAATTCATTATTTTGACTAACCTAATCAGAACATATCAACACATGCTAGTTCATTCTGATACTGACCTCCCCTTTTTCTCTCTTCATATAAGAAATTTTGTAGCATTTAAGCTCAATATCAAACAAATATGAATTACAGATTGAGTATGTGAAGTTAAATCAATTTTATTTTATATTTATATACTAGACACTATTTTAAATGTACTTGAAAACATCTTGTATTTTAATTATTTGGAAAGCAGTTGGTGCTTCCATGTAGAGCAGTAGTTCTTAATCTTCCTAATGCTGTGGCATTTTGAATACAGTTCCTAATGTTTTGGTGATTCCGAACCCTAAAATTATTTCATAACTATTTTATAACTATAATGTTGCTACTGTTATGCATTATAATTTAAATACCTGATCTCCAGGATATCTTATAAAAGACCCCCAAAGGGGTACATGGCCCATAGGTTGAGGAGCTCTGATATAGATAAGAATAATTAGCAGTAAGTGTGACCAGGTTTGGAACTGATGCTTTGTTTGGCAACATCAAAACCCAGTTTCCCCATCATAGCAAGACCTGAATACCCAAACACACATAAAAAGTAAGATTCTGACCTAAAAATCCCATCTCAAAAGATGATAGAGGCTTTCAAGGAAGACATAATTAGAGAAATATGTGAAAACACAGGCAAACATGTAGAAGCCCTGAAAGGAAAAACAAATCCCTTAAAGAAATGCAGGAAAATACGATAAAACAGGTTATTTAATTGAACAAAACCTTCCAAGACCTAAAAATGAAAATAGAAACTATAAATAAATCACAAACTGAGGCAACCCTGGAGATGGAAAACGTAGAAAAATCAGGAGTTACAGAAGCAAGCATCACCAATAGAATACAAGAGGTAGAAGAGAGAATCTCAGGCACAGAAGATGCCATAGAAGATATTGAAACAACTGTCAAAGAAAATGCAAAGTGGAAAAAGATTCTATCCCAAAACATCCAGGAAATTCATGTCACAATAAACCTAAAAGTATTAGGAATAGAAGAGAGTGAAGAATCCCAATTCAAAGTACATGATAACATCTTCAACAAAAGAAGAAAATTTCCCTAACCTAAAGAAATAGACAACCAAAAACATACAAGAAGCCTAAAGAACACCAAATAGATTGTACCTGGACCAGAAAAGAAAATCCTCTCCTCACAAAATAATCAAAACACTAAATGTACAGAACAAAGAAAGAATATTAAAAGCAGTAAGGGAAAAATGCCAAGTAACATATAAAGGCAAACATATCAAAATTATACCATGCTCCTGGACAGATGTTGTACAGACTCTAAGAAAACACAAATGTCAACACATGCTATTATGCCAAGCAAAATTTCCAATCACTATACATGGAGAAACCAAGATAATCCATGACACAACCAAATTTAAACATCTTTCTACTAATCCAACCCTACAAAGGATACTAGAAGGAGAAATCCAACACAAAGAGAGAACTACACACAAGGAAACACAAGAAATGAATCATCTTACAACAAACCGAAAAGAAGAGAATCAAACAAACAAAATACCATCTATAACAACAAAAATAACAGGAACCAACAATCATTGGTCTTTAAAATCTCTCAAATCAATCAACTCAATTCCCTAATAAAAAGAGATAGGCTAAAAGAAACCAGCATTTTGCAGCATACACATCTCAGTGACAAAGACAGCGTGACCTTAGAGTAAAAGTTAGTAAAATAATTTTCCAAGCAAATGGTCCCGAGAAAAAGCTGGAGTACTCATTCTAATATCTAATAAAATAGATTTTCAGCCAAAAGTTATCAATGGAGATGGGGAAGAACACTTCAAAGGAAAAATCCACCAAGATGAATTCGTAATTCTGAACATCAATGCCCCAAATGCAAGGGCACCCACATTCATAAAAGAAACTTTAGTAGAGCTCAAAACACACATTCAACATCACACAATAATAGTGGGAGACTTCAACACCCTACACTCACCAATAGACAGTTCACTGAAACAGAAAGTAAAAAGAGACACAGTGAAACTAACACTAGTTATGAACAAAATGGACTTAACTGATATCTAGAAAAAATTTCGCTCTAAAAAAAGCACTTTTTTCTCAGCACGTTATGATACATTTGCAGACCTTGACCGTATAATCAGACACAAAACAAGACTCAAAAAATACAAGAAGATTGAAATAATCCCATGTGTTCTATAAGATCACCATGGAATAAGGATTTTCTTCAATAATGACAAAAACAACAGAGAACCTACGTAGCCATGGAGACTCAACAACTCTTGACTCGATGATAGCTTGGTCACAGAAGAAATAAATAAATTAATTAAAGACTTTCTAGAATGTAATGAAAATGAAGGCAAATCATACCCATATGGAAAACAATGAAAGCAGTGCTAAGAGGAAAATTTATAACAAGAAGTACCTTCAAAATGAAATTGGAGACATCCTACACTAGCAACTTAACAGCACATCTGAAAGCTTTAGAACAAAAAGAAGCAAATCCAATCAAGAAAATAATCACTAAATAATCAAACTTGGGGCTGAAAGCAACCAATTACAAACAAGGAACAACAAAAATAATCAACAAATCTAAGAGCTGGCTCTTTGAGAAATTAACAAGATATATAAACTCTTAATCAAACTAACTAAAGGGCACAGAGACCATACCCAAATTAACAAAATAAAAAATTAAAAGAGAGACAAAACAATAGAATCTGAAGAAATTTTAAAAAATCATCAGATATTTTTACAAAAGTCTATGCTCAACAAAACTGGAAAATCTAGATAAAATGATGAATTTAGAGACAGACACAAAGTTAAATAAGGATCAGGTAAATTATATAAAGCATCCCATTACCCCTAAGAGAACAGAAGCAGTCATTTAAAGTCTCCCAGTCTCCTAAGGCTGTTGAACTCTGAAGGAATCTTCAGCCACCCAAGCTTACATTACTGTAAAAGCAGGAGATTCTTAAAATTGTGTTCTTTAATGGCAAAGCAATGGTTACTATGTAGTTGATGCAAAAATATCTTATCATAGTATCAACTAAATAAATATGGAAGAACTGTAAAAAAAAAAAAAAAAAAAAAAAAAGTCTCCCAACCAAAAAAAGACCAAGGCCAGATGGTTTTAGTGCAGAATTCTATCAATCATTCAAAGAAGATCTAATGCCAACACTCCTCAAGCTATTCCACAAAATAAAAGAGAAGGGACTCTACCTAATTCATTCTATGAAGCCAGTTACTTTGATACTTAAACCACACAAAGACCCTACAAAGAAAGAGAATTTCAGACCAAGTTCCCTTATGAGTATTGATGTAAACATACTCAAGAAAATTCTTACAAACTAAATCCAAGAAAACATCAAAATGATCATTCACCACTATCAAGTAGGCTTCATCCAAAGGATGCAGGGATGGTTCAATATATGGAAAACCATCAAAATAGTCTAATATATATATATGTATGTATATATATATATACATACATATATATATAATATATAATAGTCTAATATATAATATATATATATATATATAATTCAAAGAAAAATATCATATGATCATTTTTCTGGATTCTGAAAAAGTCCTTTTCAAAATACAACTCCCTTTCATGTTAAAAGTCTTGGAGAGATCAGGAATTCAAAGCACATGCCTAAACATAATATTTATTCAATATAGTACTCAAAGTTCTAGCTAGAGCAATTAGACAGGAAGTCAGAATAATACAAACTGAAAAGTAAGAAGTCCAAGTATCACTATTTGCAGATGATATGATAGTATACATACATGACCCACAAAATTCTACCAAAGAACTTCTATAGGTCATAAACAACTTCTGCAAATTGCCTGTATATAAATTTAACTCAAAAAATCAGTACCTTTCCTTTTTACAAAGGATAAATAGGCTGAGAAAGAAATTAATGAAACAACATCCTTCACAATAGCCACAAATACTGTAAAATATCGTGGTCTGACTCTACCCAAGCAAGTAAAGATCTGTATTACAATTACTTTAAGTTCCTGAAGAAAGAAACCAAAGACCTCAGAAAATGGAAAGATCTCCTATGCTCATGGATCTGGTAGAATTAACATTAAAAATGGCCATCTTATCAAAAGCATTATACAGACTCAATGCAATCCCCATCAAATTCCAACACTATTCTTCACTGAGATAGAAAGATAGCAATTCTCAACTTCATATGGAATAGCAAAAACCCCAACAGCGAAACACCTCTCAACAATAAAAGAACTTCGAGAGAGAATCATCATTCCTAACCTCAAACGGTACTACAGAGCAATATTACTAAAAGCATCATGGTATTGCTACAGAGATAACCAGGTCAATCATTGGAATATGATTGAAGACCCAGAAATAAACCCACACAACTATAAACACTTGATCTTTAAGAAAGAAGCCAAAACCATCCAGTGGCAAAAAGAAAGCATTTTCAACAAATGGTGCTGGTTCAATTGGAAGACTGCATGTGGAAAAAATTAAATTGATTCATATTTACCTCCTTGTACAATGCTCTAATCTAAATGGATCAAGAACCTCCACATGAAACCAGATCCACAGGGTCTAATAGAAGCAAAAGTGAGAAATAGCCTTGAACATACCAACACAGAGAAGAATTTCCTTAGCAGAACACCAATGGCTCAGGCTCTAAGATAAACAATTGATAAATGGGACCTTATAAAACTGAAAAGCTTCTGTAGTGCAAAAGACACTATCAATAGGACAAAACAGCAACCTAGAGATTGGGAAAAGTTCTGTACTAGCCCTATATCTGATTGAGGGTTAATATCCAAAATATATAAACAACTCTGAAATTTAGACTCCAGAAAACCAAATAACCCAATTGAAAAATGGGCTATAAAGCTAAACAGAGAATTCTCAACAGAGGGATCTTGAATGGCTGAGAAGCACCTAAAGAAATGTTCAACATCCTTAGTCATCAGAGAAATGCAAACAAAACAACCCTGAGATTCTACCGTACACCAATCATAATGCCTAAGACCAAAACCTCAGGCCATAACTGATACTAGCGAAAGTGTGGAGAAAGAGGAACACTCCTCCATTGCTGGTGGGATTGCAAAATGGTACAACCATTCTGGAAATCAATCTGTAGGTTCTTCAGAATATTGGAAATAGTTCTACCTGAAGATCTAGCTATACCACTCCTGGGCATATGCCCAAAAGTTGCTTCAACATATAGCAAGGACACATGCTCCACCATGTTCATAGCAGTATTATTTATAACATCCAGAATCTGGAAACAACCCAGATGCCCCTCAATGGAGGATGGATACAGAAACTGTATAATATTTACACAATGGATTACCATTTAGCTATCAAAATGAGGACATCATGAATATTTCAGGCAAATGGATGGAACTAGATAATATCATTTTGAGTGAGGTAACCCAGAACTGAAAGGACATATATAGTATGTACTCACTGATAAGTGGATATTAGCTAAAATTTCAGAATAGCCATAATACAACTCACAGACCATATGGGAAGGGCCACTTAGAAGAGGGAACAAAATAATTACAGAAATCAGAGGCATGAGGGACCATGGTGAGAGATGTTGGGACAAAGGCAGAGCAGGAACAGGTATGTGTGGAGACAGGAGAGAATCCTACTGGGCCAGGAGAATGAACAGGAATATGCAGCAGTGTGGGTGGGGGACAGGGCAGCAGCCACTGGAAATTCTCAGACACCAGAGATGTGAGAGGCTCTCAGGACCCAATGGGGATGACATTAACCGAAGTGTCCAACAGTCAGGAGATACAACCTGAAGAGATTATCTCCAGTAAATAGAAAAGGCCCCTAGTTGAGGGATGGGGCCACCTTCCCATCTCAAAATTTTTGACTCAGAATTTTCCTGTCTAAAGGAAATTCAGGAACTAAAAATGGAGCAGAGACTGAAGGAAAGGCCATCCAGGGACAATCCCATCTTGGGATACATCCCAGGTTTAGACATTAAACCCCAACACTATTGCTGATGCTGAGATTTATTTGAAGACAGAAGTCTGGCATGGGTATCCTCTGAGAAGTTCTATCAGCACCTGACTGAGACAGATGCAGATATTGTATTTTATAAATGATGCCAGGATATGTTTTATAGAGCAATGGATGTTGCGGTGGGAGGGGTGCCTCGGTGGACCCATGCTGAGACATACCTTCCCCCGATTTACTAGCCATGCAACCAGGTATAGTGTAGAACAGTGTTTATTCAGGACATGGAAAGAGAGTGGAGAAGGGAGGAGAGCAAGGGGGAGGCAGGAACATATAGATAGATGGGGGAAGGGAAAGGACAGAGAGAGAAAGAGGAGTCAAGGAGGGAAGAGGGTCAGAGAGAATGAAGGGGCCCCTTTTATTGTAATCCAGGCCTACATGGCTGTTGCCGTGTAACTGGTGGGCAGAGCCTAGAGTGAATGCTAAAACACAGATATTCACAAACAACCATTAGACTGAGCCTGTGGACCCTTATGGAAGAGATAGGGTAAAGACCGAAGGAGCTGAAGGGGATTGTAACCCCATAGGAACAACAGTATCAACTAACGAGTCCCTTCAGAGCTCTGATGGACTAAACCACCAACCCAAGAGCAAGAGCTGCGGTCTGAGACCCTAGATATATATGTAGCAAAGAACTGCTTGTCTGGCCTCAGTGGAAGGGGATGTGCTTGATTTTGTGGATGCTTGATACCTCAGAAAGGGGAGATGCTATAGGGGCGAGGTGGGAGTTCGTGGGTGGGGGAGCATCCTCTTATAGTCAAAGGGGTTGAGAGATGCAGTCGGGAGCTCATGGAAGGGGAGACCAGGAAGGTGGACAACATTTGAAATGTAAATAAATGAAATAATTAATAAAAAGCCAAAGGAATAAGATCATATACATTTCCCTTCTTTAATAATAATGTCATATTGGATTTCTAGGAAAATATTTCCTTTTATAGATCTTCTGTAAACAAGATATAAATGCGTTTCTGAACCACTCTGGGTAAATGGTAAGTAGGTGACTAGGCGAATTTTGTAAATCAGCTTTAGTAGATATGGATCAGTTGAACTGAATAGCTATGCAGTATAGCGATATACAAGAAAGCATGACAGGCAGGATGTATCTTTAGTTCTACATACCAGAACCATTTTAGAGAATGCCTGGTCGACTTACCTGAAAACCTTGAACTGTCTTCCTGCTTATGGTGTTAACTGCTTATGTTTTATAACATTCTTCCCAGGCCATTCTAGAAAATGGCCATGAAGTAGCACTGTCAATGAAGGGGAAGGACTTTGAGTAGCTAGGAAATCCTTGCTGACTGCCATTTCTCCAGCCAGGATCAATGCATCGCCATAGATAGAAAAGACTTAGATGCAACACTACAAACGCTAGTTAGGTTTTACTCCATGTAGCTGTAGTGTTGGCCTTAATAACATTTACCACATTGACCACTGTAAACCCTTGGATCATTCATTCAAAATACCATTTCCTTATCTACCATTTTTTGCATCTTAGGCATTAAAAATGTCTCAGTGATAGTCCATCTTATTTATATTCTACAATATTATGCTTAAAATATACTGTTATGCTTTAAACATAAACAAAGAGTAAATTGAATCAACACTCAAGATTAGACTAATCTGTAGACACACTTCCCAGAAATGTTTATCATCATTATCACTAATTTATAATAATAACAGTAATATATGTCCTTTAAATTAATAAGTGATGGTAAGAAGTAATGTGACATCTGTGTAATAGAGAATATTTTTTTTAAATCCAACTAAGTTAATAAGATATATTTTTAATCTTCTGGCTAATTACATATTTTCTATTTTCCTTTCTTTAACTTCATCCATTTTCTGTCTTTGTAGAGACATCCTGGGCCTTACGAAAAGAAGAAAAAATTCCCCAAATGCTACATGGCTTACTTACTTTCCACAGTGATATGTATGCTCATGGGTTAGCATCTTATAACTTCATTCTCAGAGACCTGCCTTGTACTGGACATAAATACAGTGAAACATTTTAAGTATGAACTGCATTTACTTCCTATATTCCTTATCAGTTGGATTTGTTTATAGAAAATATTCATACTTTTCACTGCTAAGTGGAAGTAATTGTTTAGGTTTACCTAAATATTTAGAAAATATTTGACATTAAGTAGAGATCCGATGTTCTAGATAGTAATTTTTGTTGATATTTTCTCTTCTATTTTTTTGGTGATTAACATTAGTTACATGCCATTGGTTTAGGGGTTATCAAATTATTTTGTAGAAGAGAGAATTTTATGTAAAGAGATTTCAGTGAACAAGGTAGAACTATGTTTGCTTGCCTACTCCTTTCTGCATACCAGGGCAAATCAGTTCGAATCATGGTCTGATGATGTGTCTTGTTTGCTGTGGCCTCACAGGAGTACTGTTGAATACTTGCTATTTTCAAAAAGAAAGCTGCCAGTCTATCTTGATTTGTAGGTCTCCTTGGGAAATGGACATTCTTTGTGGTTGAAAGGCTCCAAATACAAACAACCAAGATAGTTGCTATCTGCAGGCTGTTATCTCTAATATTTATTACAACTACATGCAGGCTCCCAGTTGATATTGCAACATTATTGCCTGAAAATGATAGAAATCTCAGCCTTGTTTCTCTTTCCTTTTTATTTGTGTGTGCATATCAGCTGGGAATTGAATATTTAAAAAAAAGCAGTGTGTTAACTAAATGCCCTTCCTTGGAAAGCAGAGACATTTGAAGTAGGTTGGATGTGAGATTTTATTTCTATTGACTTTTCTTCCTTTTTTGTAAAGATAATATGTATTTTTAATTTTTTAATATACATTTTTTTGTCCAGGAGTGTGTGTGTGTGTGTGTGTTTGTGTGTTCATGTGAGTGTGTATGTATGTGTGTGTTCATATGTGTGTGTATGTGTATGTTTGAGTGAGTATGTGTGTGTTCATGTGTGTGTGTGTGTGTGTATGGGTGTGTTCATGTGTGTGTGTACGTATGTGTTTGAGTGAGTGTGTGTGTGTGTGTTCGTGTGTGTGTGTGTGTGTGTGTGTACTCTGTGTGTCTCAGGTACTTCCATAAGCCAGGAGAGGGAACAGGACACCCTGGGACTGGAGTTATTATGGGTAGTTGTAATCTTCCATGGAGGTACTGGAAATGAAACCCAGGCCTTCTTCAATATCAGCGAATGCTGAATCAACTCTATAGATCTTGGCTTTTATTCTTGAAGCATTTTTTAATTACTTAACTTATTCTTTGTTCACACATTTCTCTATTATATACTTTTATGTAAATATATTTTTATGCACTAAAATTTAACTTAATTGAAGGATAACTATATTTAACAAATATAGAAAAAAGAAAGAAAGAACCTCACATTTCCCTGAAAATAAAACACATTCTTAACCAGGAGTATGATGGCAATATAATATGACTTGACTTCAATTTTATCTTCAGGTAAAGTCTTTACCATGGCATCTTCATTGTGTAGTAGAATGTTCTACAGTGCTGAATGGTTTTATGTCAACTTGACACAGATATAGACATCAGAGAGGAGAGGACCTCAATTGAGAAAATATCTCTATAAGGTAGTGCTATAGGCAAGATTTTAAAGCATTTAATTAGTTCTAGGAAGGACCCAGAACATTGTGGTTGGGGCCATCGTTGGACTGGTGGTCCTGTGTTCTATAAAAAGCAGACTAATAAAGCCATCACAAACAAGTCAGTAAGCAGCACCTCTCCATGGCGTTTGTATCAGCTCCTACCTCCAGGTTTCTGCTCTGATTGAATTCCTGTCCTGACTTCTTTCAATGGTGGACTGGAATGTAGAAGGGTAAGACAATTAAACTCTTTCCTCCACAACTTGCTTTTGATAATGGCATTCCATCCTAGCAGTAGTAAACCTAGCTAGTACAACTACAGAGGGTCATACTAAGCACCCTGATTCTCTGTCTCCCTTGCCCATTGAGTAAGTGCAATGACCGCAAGATCAATCTCCTTGTTATCTCTCTTAGTGGGATACCTGAAGTTTTCTTCCCATTCTGAATAGAGTGGTTGAAGATTCACCAAATTCCTTGATAATAAAGCCAAATAAGATATCTAGTTATGCTTTCAATCATATTTTGTCAGAGGATTTGTACAAATTCTGCCTTCTTAACAGTTCTGAGTTGCAACTTACACGCCATGGCCTCAGCTGCTTTTCTATGGCCTCTGTCAAACAATGCCAGCTGCTCTAGGGCAGAAATAACAATAAATATGGATCTTATACAACTGAGCTTTCATTTCCTGTTGATTGTGGATTCTTTTTCTAATTCTATGCCTTAGCTTTCTCAATTTGCTTGGAAATATAACCAATAACGTAGATAACACAATTCTAAGCAGAATAACATTCATATCTATTAAGAGAAAAAATTCATAATCATTTCAATAGTCTCCATGTTCCAGAACTTTACCCCTGAGCTAGCAGCCACTTCCCCATATATTGTAAATATTAAAGTCCTATTTTCATCTATTTTATAAGCTGAGTGAAACATCCATGCTGCCATCTGTTATATTTTTTTGTATGATAGATGCTGCCTTCATTATAGGTTATTGCCCATCTCCAAAGGCTGATATATCCTCACCTTTAAGCCACATTTTAACAAAATAAAAATGGCTCACATTTCCTCCTGTCACTGTAAAAGCAGTATTGTAAAGATTGCTTCAATTATAGTATCATTTGTAGGATCTTAAGCAGAATTGATTTTGTTTTTGTGTCCTAGGAATGAAAGTTGGCTCAGGAAAAGCTTCCGTAAGTGCTTTGTTGCTGTACTTCGTGATACCTGGATAACTAAAATGGTATGACTAAACATGATGATAATGACATTATTTAGTATTTATTTTGGATATTTGAACAGAAAAACCTCTTTGTTGATATAACATGCCGTCTGTTTACTATAGGAGAAAGGCATTTTTTAGAGCTCATTATCACAAAATTAAAACAACAGGGTAGTTCTTCAATTACCATTATGACATTGTTGTCAAGTGTTTCTATTTTTCTAGCCAAGGACAGCAATTCTTATAGTCATATAGAATAAATACTGTCATTCAGTTTTATGCTGTGATAGACAGTGAGAGACACATTTGTGAGTATTTTCCTGTTCTTTTTGTATTGATTTAAGAAAGGTTTTTAACTTTTGAGAAGACCACTGACAAGTCCTGAATACATCTGGAATCTGTTAGCATCCTCACAAGCCTTCATAAAAAAGCCTTGAACCTTCATTTTGCTCTCATTGTTTCTTTATTTCTTGATTATACCAGAATTGAGTATAGGAATTATGATTTTATTAACTCAAATTTAAATATTATATTTTTTATTAGAATGTTTAAAAAATTATAGTGCATGGGGGATCTTTCAGTCTTCTGAGATCTTCTTCATTTTGTTTCTTCAGAGACTTGAAGTTCTTGTCATACAGATTTTTCACTTGCTTGGTTAGAGTCACACCAAGGTATTTTATAATATTTGTGACTATTGTGAAGGGTGTCCTTTCTTTCTTTTTTTTTTTTTTTTTTTTTCTGGTTTTTCGAGACAGGGTTTCTCTGTGTAGCCCTGGCTGTCCTGGAACTCACTCTGTAGAACAGGCTGGCCTCGAACTCAGAAATCTGCCTGCCTATGCCTCCCAAGTGCTGGGATTAAAGGCGTGTGCCACCACTGCCTGGCAGGTGTCTTTAATTTCTTTCTCAGCCTGTTTATCCTTAGAGTAGTGGAAGGCTACTGATTTGTTTGAGTAAATTTTATATCCAGCCACTTTTCTGAAGTCATTTATCAGGTTTAGGAGTTCTCTAGTGGAATTTTTGGGGTCACTTAAGTATACTACCATATCATCTGCAAACAGTGATATTTTGACTTCTTCCTTTTTGACCTCCTTTTTTTTTGTCTAATTGCTCTGGCTAGGAATTCGAGTACTATATGGAATAGGTAGGGTGAGGGTGGGCAGCCTTGTCTACTCCCTGATTTTAGTGGGATTGCTTCAAGTTTCTCTCCATTTAGTTTGATGTTGGCTACTGGTTTGCTGTATATTGCTTTTACTATGTTTAGATATGGCTTTTGAATTCCTGAACTTTCCAAGACTTCTACGATGAAGGGGTGTTGAATTTTGTCAAATGATTTCTCAGCTTCTAATGAGATGATTATGTATTTTTTTTCCTTTGAGTTTGTTTATATAATGGATTATGTTGATGGATTTCCATATATTGAACCATAAAATGGCTATCTTACCAAAACAATGTATCAATTCAATGCAATCCCCATCAAAATTCCAACTCAATTCTTCATAGAGTTAGAAAAAGCAATTGCAAATTCATTTGGAATAACAAAAAATCCCAGAATAGTGAAAAATATTCTGAACAATAAAAGAACTTCTGGGAGAGTCATTATCCCTGACCTCAAGCTGTATTACAGAGCAATAGTGATAAAAATTTTATGATATTGGTACAAAGACAGGCAGGTAGATCAATGGAATAGAATTAAAGACCCAGAAATGAACCCACAGTTATGGGTACTTGATCTTTGACAAAGGAGCTAAAACCATCCAGTGGAAAAAAGACAGCATTTCTAACAAATGATGCTGGTTCAACTGGTGGTCAGCATGTAGAAGAATGCACATTGATCGATTCTTATCTCCTTGTACAAAGCTCAAGTCCAAATAGATCAAGTACCTCCACATAAAACAAGATACACTGAAACTAATAGAAAAGAAAGTGGGGGAAAAGTCTCGAACACATGGGCACAGGGGAAAATTTCCTGAACAGAACACCAATGGCTTAGGCTCAAAGATCATCAATAGACAAATGGAATATCATAAAATTGCAAAGATTTTGTAAAGCAAAGGACACTGTCAATAGGACAAAATGGCAATCATCACATTAGGAAAATATCTTTACCAATCCTACATCCAATAGAGGGCTAATATCCAATATATACAAAGAACTCAAGATGTTAGACTCCAGAGAACCAAATAACCCTATTAAAAATGGGGAATAGTGCTATTCAAAGAATTTTCAACTGAGGATCATCGAATGGCCATGAAACACCTACAGAAATGTTCAACATTCTTAGTCACCAGGGAAATTCAAACAAAACAAACCAGATATTCCACCTTATACCCATCAGAATGGCTAATATCAAAAACTCAGATGACAGCAGATGCTGGCAAGGATGTGCAGAAAGAAGAATACTCCTCCATTGTTGGTGAGGTTGCAAGCTGGTACAACCACTCTGGAAATCAGTCTGGAGGTTCCTCAGAAAACTAGACATTGCACTACCTTAGGACCCAGCTATACCACTCCTGGGTATATATCCCAAATATGTTCCAACATATAACAAGGACACATATTCTACTATGTTTATAACTGCCTTATTTATAATAGCCAGGAACTGGAAAGGACCCACATGTCCTTCAACAGAGGATTGGGTTCAGAAAATGTAGTACATTTACACATTGGAATACTACTCAGCTATTAAAAGCAATGACTTCATGAAATTCTTAGGCAAATGGATGGAACTAGAAAGTATCATCCTGAGTGAGGTAACCCAATCACAACAGGACACACATGGTATGCACTCACTGATAAGTAGATATTATCCCCAAACCTTGGAATACCCAAGATACAATTCAAAGACTACATGAAGCACAAGAAGAAGGAGGGCCAAAGTGTGGATGCTCCAGTCCTTCGTAGAAGGGGGGACAAAATACTGATGGGAAGAAATAAGGAGACAAAGTGTGAAGCAAAAAATGAAAGAAAGGCCATCCAGAGAATGCCCCACCTGGAGATACATCCATATACAGACACCAAACCCACACACTATTGTGGATGCCAAGGAATGCTTGCTGGTAAGAGTCTAATATAGCTGTCTCCTGAGAGGCTCTGCCAGAGCTTGACAAATACAGAGGCTGATACTCACAGTCAACCATGGAACTGAGCACAGGATCTCCAACAATGGAGTTAGAGAAAGGACTGAAGGAGCTGAAGGGATTTGCAACCTCATAGGAAGAACAACAATATCAACCAACAGACCGTCCAGAGCTCCCAGGGACTAAACCACCAACCAAAGAGTACACATGGGGTAACCCATGGTTCAAGCTGTATATGTAGCAGAGGATGGCCTTGTCGGCCTTCAATGGGAGGAGAGGCCCTTGGTCCTGTGAAGGCTTGATGGCCCAGTTTAGGGCAATGCTAGGGCGAGGAGGATGGAGTGATTAGGTGGGTGGTGGAGCACTCTCCTAGAAGCAGGGGGAGAGGGGATGGAATAGGGTGTTTTCTGTGCAGAAACTGGGAAAGGGGATAACGTTTGTAATGTAAATAAATAAAATATCCAATAAAAACTAATTTAAAAAAGAAATGTAAAAAAAAATTTACAGTGCAATGATCATAGAACAAATATGTATGCAAGAGATCTAGGTTCCACTTTTCTTCCCCCAAGATCAGTTGTGATTATGGACTATCACCTAATTTCACTAATCTTTATTCATAATAGCTCAACATCTCCTTTTTTTTTCTTTCTTTCTTTCTTTCTTTCTTTCTTTCTTTCTTTCTTTCTTTCGTTTTTTTACTTATTTATTTATTTATTTATTTATTTATTTATTTATTTATTTATTTATTTATTTATTTATTTTACGGTCTGATCACAGCCCCCCTCCTTCCAGTCCTAAGCTCATACCCCTCCTATTCCCATTTCCTTAGAGAAGGGGAGGCCCAGGATGGGTTCCAACCCACCCTGGCATATCAAGTCTCAACAGAACTAAATGCATCCTCCCCTACTGAAACCAGACCAGGCAGCCCAGCTAAGGGAAGCATATGCAAAAGCAGGCAAGAGAGTCAGAGGCAGTCCTCACTCTAATTGTTAGGCACCCCCCATGAAGACCAAGCTGCACATCTGCTACACATGTCAAGGGGGCCTTGGTTCAGCCCATGCTCTTTGGTTAGTATTCAGAATTTTATATATAAAAAGTTGCAAAATGTTGTTATTTTTCTTGGTATTACAGTTTCTTAGTTTCTCTCAAAAGTAACTAACACACTAATCTGCATTTTTGATTGATTTTTCCATTCTTTTTTCCTGTTTTTGTTGTTGTTGTTGGGGTTGTTTTTGTTTTTTTGTTTTTTTGTTTTTTGTTTTTTGTTTTTTTGGTAGTAGGAGTAGTTTTTAGGTGTGAGAGATACCAGCTATGAGTTAATTCGTATCTCTTCCTTTTTATTTTCATTTGAATGTTTCCTTTTTTGGCTTCTTTCTGAAGATTTTAATTTATTCATCATGTATAATATTCTGTCTTTCATTCTCATTTTGTCTTTTGAACATTTTAAAGTTTCTGGTCTTGTTTACAAACCCTCCTTTACTGAAACTATTAGCAATCTATTCTTTACAGTTAAATTTTCTCTGACAGTAGAATGCCTTGCTCACTTCAATTAGATCTGCACTTTCTAATTCAGCTTTGCATTTTGCCTGTGGATGGATGAGGACATTCCTGCAGCTGCCATCAACCAGTGATAAGCAATATTTGAGTCACAATGATGGATTTGTAAGTGAGCATTTATAAAAACCTTTTGTTTTACAATGAAAATGTATTGAAAGGGGAAACAAATTTTGTAGGAATAGCTTTAAATGTGCAGTTTTCTCTGCATAAACATCATTTGCATGAGATTGAGAGCTTGACAATGTGTCTAAAATAGTTTGCTGTTTAATTTAAAACTTTATTATTATTATTATTATTATTATTATTATTATTATTATTATGTGTGTCTACTTGCATGCCTCTGCATGTCCACATGTGTACATGAGTGAAATTGTTGCAGTGACCAGAGGTATAGTCTTTCTCTGAAACTCAAACAGGTGACTATGAGCTTCCTGATACCATCCGAGGCATTGAGTTCTTTGTAGTACACCATCTTAACTGTTGTCTCTTTTCTCCAGCCTCGTTATTTACTGTTTTACTCTTTACATAATATTTATTCTTCCCTCATCACAAATGGTATGTTCTTCTCTTAAGAGGTTTTCATTTTTCACTTTCCAATCTATCAAGTTTCTGTGTGGAGGTAATATGATATAGAAGCTTTTTCTTCCAGTTGATCTAAGTAAACTACAATATTTGATGTAAGTATGATGATAATTAGTATATTATACTGATCAGGGGAATTATGTGCTTGCTGTGCTACCTAAATGTATTTTGATAGCAGAATATTTCTTATTTAATGAGAATATTTTCATCTATACCATTTATATTTGGGAACTTCTAGAGATTAATAACACAAATAAAACAGCAGTTGTTCAGATTAGAGGTCATAAAAGATTGTATCATGTTACTGCTTTTATATATCTGATGCTTCTATTTCCATGGACTTTGAGAAATTATAGTGAAAATAGAAAAGTCAAGTTGAAAATTATTAAAATATGATAATAATAATAATAATATAATAATAATAATAATAAAAAATCTGGATTGAGTAAGTTGCTTGGGGATCTGAATTTGAATTCTCAGAACAAAAGAGTTACAAAATATGGGTTCCTAAACTGTCTGTTTATAAGCCTAACAAGCCTATGGAAAGATCAGTGGAAGATAGGAAATTTTCTAAAAGCTCATATACCTGCTCGTTAGTGCACTTAGCAAAACATAACAAGGACACACTACCTCCCAAAAACATAGACAGTGAGATTTAACATCTATGTTTGTCCTCTGTCCTATACACTCATGCCTACCATTGCACAAAGAGCCTACACCATATCACGTAAACAGACAAAATAAAAACAACAACAACAAAGAACCCATGCATGGATGGGAAAAAGGCAATTCTGGTTCAGGAATAAACTTCCTTGCATGTCTGCATCTACTGGTGAACCACTAGTTCTGTGTTAAAATGCATTTCCCCAGTACTTTCTAGGATGACCTCTCATTTACTGTTCCTCATCTAGCTTCTCAGAATTTGGTGTAACTAAACCTGACATTCTAATGTACAGTTTATTCAGTACTTTTCACTTTAGATTTCATCTTACTATTTATATCTTTCCTTGACCCACTATGACCCTTACAATTCCTTGACACTTAATGAGTTGAAAATAGTTTTCATTTTAATTGTGATTTTTATTTAATCATTCTATTATTTTGACCATATATTTTGTCAATCTATAGATGTGTATATAGTTATTATTGACTGTTTCTTTTTCAATCAGACATCATGTATATATGTGCAAATATTCATTTACATAAATACAGAACTTGAATGTAGCTATATAAAAATGTGGCATAAATATGAATAAAAAATTTAGCACCATTTGGTGTTAAATATTATTAACTGTAAATCCTTCTAATGAACAGAAAATTTAAAAGCATGCAATATGAAAATTCTAAATAGTATATGGGATATAAATTATGAAGAGTAATTGGAGACATATGTACTGACCAGTAGTATCCTTCTATAATTGGTCATTGAGATATTTCACCATAACTCTCTCCATTACTGAGTGGTCATAGACAAGTACAGTTGTCTTGTACAGATTATTTGGATATAATTTGGAAGCTTGTTCTGAAGCACTCATATAAGGGAAGATAATGTTCCTCCCTAGAATAAGTAGCACATTTTTAAAAATTAAGCATGAAGTATAACTCTAAGCAAATCTCAAAAATATCCAAAGAATAGCTTTATAGAAATTAAACTGCAAAGATTTATGAACTGTTAAAACATAAGATTGGTCAGGTAAACCAGATGTCTGATTTGTTGATTATTCTGATAATGATAGTGTTAAGTATCATGTGCTGAATATTGAAAAAAGCCTCTGAAATATGAGAAAGATCCTTCTAACTCTAAGATACTAATTTAAAAATAATATGTAAGAAATACTCAGGTATTTTGAAAGTCACAAATACATGTATACTTTTAAACAGTAGGATTTGATCAAAATGTTGATTCTTAGAGATGACCTATAATTAAATAAGAATTTAAAATTTGAATTAGAATTGAGAACAAGAACATCTCATGTACAGCTCTATGGTGTAGCATGTAGATTGCATGCATGGACATTGGTTTCTGGTACAAACACACACATACACATGAATTCTCTCTCTCTCTCTCTCTCTCTCTCTCTCTCTCTCTCTCTCTCTCTCACACACACACACACACACACACACACACACACACACACACACACCACAGAAATGCAGAAATCACATCAGTGTACCAAGGGCATTTGCTTTGCCATTAAAAACAACGAGTAGTTTGTGCCAGACACACTGACCATCAAGACTCCTTTCCTTTCTTTCTGAGCCAGAAGTCTTAATATGTGTTCTGTTTTCACCAAGGTAGCCTCTTTATATTCACACTGCTTTTCAGACCTTTCACAACATCTTCTCTAAATTTCCAGGGACTCAGTGCTCAGATTCCCTCCTAAACTATGTCATCTTTGGTAATGATTCCATTAGCTTCTAACTAATCAATAGCATCTAATCATGTAGGTGTTTTCTCTGAACACCAGGTCAGTATATCAGCTATCTACTCTTTATATCCACTTAAATAGTTTAATGAGATCTGGCTAGTCAAATAACTCTCAGGCTTAACATGTTCTGACATGAACATTTATGATTTGATCACCAACCATGTTGTATTTGCAGTTTTCCTAGCTCAGTGAATTATAGTAGTATTCAACCAGCAAGGGTGTATTTACAAGTCTCTGTTTTGCTTCCAATCTCAGTATTTCCTGCATCAAAATCTCTCCAGATTTCTTACTCCTTACCTCCTCTACTTATAATCAATTGAAATCTTTCATTCCATGCCACAGAGATCAATACAAGAGCATATCTTGTCTCCTCCTTTAAGCCATTGGCCCCTTCCATCTCCATCTCAGTAGCTGGAGTGATCCAGATAATTATAGATCATTCTTCCTTAAAACTATACAATAATCAAGGCCATGTATGCCTTCAAACAATTCAGAAAGACATGGACCTCGTTTGCATCACAAATTGGTCCCTGCCTAATTTAAATTATTGCTGCTGCTGCTGATACTCCAGACATGAGTCATTAGCCAAAATAGCAAGCTTTGTTGTCCTTCCTGAAGTCATGAGGGCCCTCCAAATAGTCTCTACCATCATTGTTTGGTCATTTTTAGGTCATTGTTTTAGCTTATTATTTAAATGTCCTAGGTGTTCCCTGGATATCAAGTGCTTACCATGACAGCATTTATGTGTTTTTCTGATTTATTTTTCTCATAATAATTGAAATAAGAACAACATTTCAATTATTGATCAATTCCATAATTGTTCCTCTCCAGTCAACAATAATTCAGAGAAAGAAATATATTTATTTCTGTGATTGTCTCTAAAGCATTTGCAGAGTATAAAATTGGTTTGAAAATATTAGGTATTCAGTGGTATTTAAGATGTACTGAGTAGACAAATGATGAACTGAATGAACAAGACAACATGGAAGAAAGAGAAAATACAATTCAACAAAGAATGTGCAATTCCTGTGAATGAGATCTTGAGTTTGTGGTTGTCTAAGAAGCCAGAGTATAAATAGCAATAATAATGTGCTGAACTTTTTGCTTGTTTCTAAATTAATGCTTACATTAATGGGATTATCAAATTTACTCCAATTAATGTGATTATTATTACCTTAAACTTTTTAAGTATAGAATACATGTTTACATTTCTATACGCAACTTTAGTGAAGGAAATAATTTATTTCCATAATAATTTGAATTAAAAAGTATTGGATTTTAATTTTAAACATCTTAAAGATTGTTGACTTAGTATTTGATATTATTTAACTAGATTTTGATTAATGGTATATACATGTTTTTCACAAAAATACCAGAATATCAAATGGTTACATCAATGTGAATAATTAGCAGTCCATACCTAAAAAATTATTTGGAAAATAATTTCCAGTTTCAAGTTAGAGTTCAAATATAAAACTGCTTGAGATAATCATGTGGGACGAAGGCAAAGTGTTTCACATTTGGAGCCATTCCAATAACTGTCAAACCAGCAAGACAATAAGGCTAAATACCCCTACCAAGGAGGCCAGCTGTTGCAATTCTCATGCCTCAATTGGAGTCTGCTAAATGGCATATTACCCTCATCCTTTCTCAGTATGAACCAGGGTAAAAGTGAGAGAATTGAAATACCAATGCAATGAACTCAAGCATAAATTTTTATTGTCTCTTGCTCTTTCAGGAGAAAAGACTCCATCACATTACAGTCTAAAGAAATGAAAGTTAAATAGAGGCAGATGCTAATTTATACAATACTAGATAAATCATTTTTAAAGTTACAGTATTACTTTTAGGGAAGTTATAACTCATAGTATTTATAATCTAGTTATTAATACAACTCATTTATTTGGCCTTAATGTTTCTTGGCTTACATACTGTTTTATTGCTCCATAATATTATATACAAGTGATACTCCAAACCAACTTCTACACATAATATGTCTGCGGTACCATTGGCACTTTGCAGGAAGCCCAGCAAATATTTTATTATCATCGTTGTGAAAAATTCATTGCTCATGCAAAGCTTGATTCGAGCTTCTTAACTTTCTTTCTTTTTATTCTTTTCTTTTTTACTGTGATTCTGTTTTCTGTAAAAAATATAAGAATCCCAGCCTTAGGATGGTCATTTTTGAAGCAAAGCATGAGACAAAAAATCAAAATTTATGGCAGATGAACTTTTTCCTGGAAGAAAGAAATTAAGCACTGTTCAATGATGTGTACAAAATAACAGAGATGAGACAGAAAGCTACACCAAAATGCTCCCTTTACCTTCCATTCTAGTATCTACCTGATTCAACTGATAGCGATAGAATTATAAACCTTCAATTAAAAGGACTTTCTATACATTAAGCTATAAAGTTTAAATTTCCTATTTGTTAAATAATATCTAGTCTATTGATCAAAATTATAAGCTCACAGGAGTTGTCAGTGCTGTCAGTCATTCCAGCTAAAGAATTTCTTTCAAGAGCATAAGGTACATGATTTCAAAAGTGTAGAATCATTTGATAATGCTTCATTAGATTGTGCTACATAGCGGAGAATGTTAGTTATTCATTAGTAGAAAATATGAACTGTGTTCTGTGCAAGGTATAGTTTTCTTACTGCAGTCACATCAGGATTGGAGTTGGTTAAAGTCTAAAGATACTTTCACTAATTCACTTTTACTGTGATTTCTGTTTATGAGATTTTCAGAAGCAGAAAAATAAAATTATTGCTACTGAGTGGGTCTAACAGGCTTTGTTGAGTACTACACTGTAAAAGTAACTTGTATGTCATAATATCTTCATGTTTACTGAAAACAGACAAACTTTTACATGTTCTTCTTCACTTAATTGCCTATGTCAATAGAATTCAGCCAATAGGATTATAACAGAGTAGGTTTTTTATAATGAATGAAGTCATGCATATTATAAATATAGTGACATATAAACCCAGCATGATCAATCTTGGCATATTGATGGCAATACTTTTATTAAATATAGATATTACTTAATTTTTCTTCAATTCATCACAGAGAACAAAAACATATTCTTATGACCCCACCCCAATCCTCCTGGAGGCTGAACCACCAACCAAAGAATACACATGGAGGGACCCATGGCTCGGACCACATATGTGGCAGAGGAGGGCCTTGTTGGCCATCATGGGGAGGAGAGGCCCCAGTAAAGGGGAATGTCAAGGTGGGAATATGGGAATGGGTGGGTGGGTGGGTGGGAGGTGGAATTCCCTCAGAGACAGGGAGGGGGAGGAGATAGGGGGTTTCCAAAGAGGAGACCTAGAAAAGGGGAAACATTGGAAATGTAAATAAAGTATCAAAAAAAAAAATAGGAAATACCAGAGCTCTCAAATTTTTAAATGAAGTGATCCATTCTTAATTTATTCAATGTATTTTCAAGAGCCACTATAATGACCCTGAGACAGTATAGTTTGAAAAATAAGTAAGAGGAATATAATTATAATCAGAGACCAATGCTAACTCTTACAAAAGAGAGGAGAGAAGGGCATAGGAAATGAGTAGAGAAGGTGAGCTCATGGGAAGGAGAGGAAGGAAAAGAATGGAAGGGAAGAAAGAGAAATATGGGGACTTCATAAACAATCATACACTGGAAAGCAGGTCAAGTGGATAAGTGGTATTCATGTTGATGTAATGGTATGAGATTATTGGAGTATCTGACTTTCTATATTTTCTGTTCAGAGGTAATCACTTAACAGTGAGGTTGGGATTTGAGTATAGACAAGCAAGATACTATCATTCATGAGAACAGAAAAAGTGATTGAGGTAGTGTCTTGTAATAAATTTATTAGTGTATATTAATAGTTTATTTGAAAGAAAAAAGTGCAGTATGCAGGGTGAGAGAGTCAGCCTGTCTAATTTACTGCAATCATATTTGGCTGCACAGCTTTAAACAGATTGGAAACGAACTCTTATTGATTATGGTTTTTTATTTATTTACCTTATATCCTGGTTGCAGCTTCCCCTCCCTCCTCTCCTTTCAGTCCCTCCCTCCCATCTGCCCCCCCCCATTTACTCCTCCTCCCCTTCTTCTCAGAAGAAGATAGTTCTCTCATATATGAACCCACCTTGGCATATCAACTTTCAGTAAGAATAGGACCACATCTTTTTCTATTGAGGCAGCCCAGTTTGGGGGAAGGAGTTCAAAGGCAGGCAATGTAGTCAGAGATAGCCCCTGATCCCACTTTCAGAGTCTCACATGAAGGTCAAGCTGTACAACTCTTTCACATGCACAGAACACCTCGTTCTGTCCCATACATGCTCTGTGGTAAGCAGTTCAGTCTCTACAAGCCCTAGAGACCATGGGTCCATGTTAGGTGATTTTGTAAGTTTTCTTGTTGTGCTCTTGATCCTTCTCGCTCCTTCAATCCTTTGAAATCTTCCACAGGATTCCCCAGGTTCAACTTAGAGCAGTATGCTTTGCATTGTTAGGTGACACTGTAAGTGATATTTCCTTTCTCTCCATTTCTAATTACAAACTTGCAGTTTCTCCACAAGGCTCACTTTGAGTACTCTGCAGCAATGAAGAAGGCAGTCTTTCTCAAATACTTTAAGTCTTAAAAGATTACCACTATGACCTTTTCTCCACAACAGAATCCAAAGGATTCTCGTGAATAAATACTTTCTTTGAGCCTATATCCCTTGATATTGTGTTATCTTTGCTTAGTTTCTATATACTCAAACCTAAAAGCCTATGATGATTTTCCCCTTTATATAATTGAATAAGTTTAAAAATAAACAGTATATTATGACCCTTGTATTTTAACATATCAGTGTCTCATTCCTCCCTAACTTTATTCTCCTCATAGTTTTCCATAACCATTTATACCTTTCAAATTTCAAAATGAATGATGATTTATTGTTAGTTTTGAACAATTGCCATGGTTGCATTTGCCTAATTCTGAAAACTCAAAATTAACTGAAAGTAAAGACTGAGAAATAAAGATTCATTAACTGAAATAGGATTAACTTCTACTCTATCTATTCCTTTCACAATGGCAGGAACACATGCATCTGGAGGGGGAAAGCACATAAGCAGAGAAACTAATTAGAAAATAGGACAACAGGAACAAAAACATAATCATCTTAAGTGGTTCTACATAATGCTATTTTTAAAAGTCTCTGTGTCAGGATCCTCTTTACATATTGAACCTGAAGCCTAACATATTATCATCTCTGATCAATGAATACAGTATGATTTTTACTATAAAAGTTTGGCATAACACATAACAGCTTATCACAACTATATTTGCTACTCAGGCTTCCAAATTTTTGCACTGTACTCATTTTATGCAGTCAAGTTTCAAGTATTGCTTTTTGGATGAGAGTTTTGATACATTTGGCTGAGTTACTTCATTTCTGAACCTTATATTCCCTGTATAGTACAATTTTAATAATAGTAAGAAGATGCCTACATTTTTACCCCAAAATTTATGTAAATTCTTCACAACAAAAATTTAGGAAAATTGTATTTCATTAGTATTGATTAATATGTTGGGCATATGACAGACAAACACATATAAATGATCTCCTTGTCTTTAGATGTGAAAATTGAAGTTTTCTTGTGGTAAGTAGTGGGTCAAAGGTTAGAGAATACTGTCAAAGCTTACTGGACACCGTCAATCTTTAAGGATAGGTCTGCCTGGGGAAAACCATGCACATTTTTTGATATACTTTGAAAATGACAAAGGTAAACTATAACAAGAAAATGTCATTGATGTATATTCTTCTACATGTCAATGTTTTTTGACTGTGATTTAACCCCTTGTTATTAATAGCTATTGGTTATATGGAAGGGATGAAATAGAGAACTACTATGACACAGCTCGAAGGGCCAGGACAGTGACACAAAAATGAATAAAAGCATCAAAGGTAAAACTGGAATTTTTATGACATTGTATCAGAACATTTACAGAAAAGAAATTAAGGGAAGACAATGTATACATGTCCTACTTTGTATTTAAATGCAAGTTTCATAATCATTTAAAATACTTATTGTTGTAGATATAGTAATAATATGAACATCTACAACTAGGAGTTTAATGTATTAAAATACTACAGAAAATAATAATTTATGCAATTAATTCCACATGAAGACATTTGTCTCTCAGGATAAATCAATCATCGTAAAGGCATGTTAATAATGTCCTTTCCTCTGAATAGTTGAATCACAGAAAATTTTTTTAAAAATCTGTGTGTTTTACATGGCTATGAATTTCATGTCAAATATGTGTAAGTTTATAATTCAGAGTTTAGTTATTTAAAAAGTGGTATTTTCCATTCACTTAACTATCTCCCTCTAGAATTTTTTATGCTATGCTCTAACATTTTTTTATTCAAAGCTTGGAGTAGAACATTAAGCACAAGGCTTTTTTCTAAGAGTTATCAAAAGAAAAGTGCAGTTAGCAGAATAGCTGCTATTCCACATTATCCCATGAGTGAAAGGAGAAGAATTTTCTCTGGCATCCCATCATCCCAAGTTTAAATTAAACTCTCCCTTCTTTCTGCTGCTTTGTTTTCATATCTATTTGTTCCTCTGTGGTTTACAAAAGGATCGTTTTGTGTGAATGTCTCCTCTCTATGGGAGCTTTAAGGAAACAGAAAAGGAACTGTTGAAGTCAGAACAAACCACAAACAACAGAAATTCAAGGCTCTGTGCTCTTTTGTTCGATGTGATTGTCCAGTCCATCCATACTCATTTTTTGCCTTATGCTGAAATTCTCCCCATGCCTATTTGCTATTGCTTCTGCCGTGGTAGCAGAAATTGTCCTGTGGGCCCTTGCAACACAGGGGAAGAGGATTTTCTATCAGAGATAATATTACCAGCAGGATTGCTGTTTTCATCTGTGCCAAAATGCTTTGGAATCTGTAGGAAAGAAAATGAGAGCTCTCTTGTTCTCTTGCTTTGCTATGCATATTTTTCTTTCTCCTTGATTCAAACCAAAGTTCTATAATTGGGTACTTAGTAAAAGGGTCTAGCTTTTCTTTCTGTATATAAAGTATCAACACACTGTATCAGGGTATGTGTGAGTGTGTGTGTGTGTGTGTGTGTGTGTGTGTGTGTGTGTGAGTGTGTGTGTGTGTGTGTGTGTATTTCACCCTTCTCAAGGAAGATGCATATTCATTTTTTATAAACCTACAAAAATGGAAACAATAAACTATTTATTGAACTGTTTTCCAAAATACACAGTGTAATTGCACAGAATGTTAGCGGTTGTTTGGGAGTAAATGAATCAAGCAGAGACTGCAGGCAAAAATGAGCAAAAATAATAAATAAATAAATAAATAAATAAATAATAAATAATAGGCAAATCAAACACTGACTGATATTTTTCAAAGCTTTATGTGTCTTTTTTAATTAAATAGTTCTCAAAGACTATAAAATAAGGTAGTGTGTTCTCATCTTAGTTGACAGTAAAAGGCATCAATCAGGGGTTATCTTTCATGGGTACCTAGGTTGTCTGCTAATTGCAAAGACTCACTGCCAAGATAATAAATATTAATATATCAACCAGAAGATGAATCTTCATTCAATATATCTTTCATCCCTATAATTGTTAATCTTTACTGCCAACGTAGATACGTTTAGCATCATTTAGGAGACAAGTCTCTATGTGTACCTGTGATGGGTTTCTACTGAGTAATTACTATATTAGGAATGCACATTCTGAATGGGAGTGATAGCATCCTACTGACTGATGACATATAAATTCAGGGTAGAACCAGAATTGTTTTTCTGTGCTTCCTGTCTCAGAAAGTATGACCAGCAGCTTCATGCCCTTAAGATCTGCTCTACCCTCTACCCTCTTACAGCATGAGGGGCCCCATTCTCAAACTACATATCAACGTAAATCTTTCCTTATTTGCTTTCCTTTGTTTTTCACCAGGTACTTTGTCATAGACACAGGAAGTATAACTACTAGTTTCTAACACAATGATTTCACTGCCTTGAAATTTTTTGAGAAATTACAATAAAATAAAAAGAGTATGGCCTTGGTAGAGACTTTCCTTCATATTTTGAACCTTGCCCTTTTATGTGTTTGTGGAATGTGCAGTGATAATCTTTGGAGATGTCATGCAGCAGCAGCACACTATACTTCCCAATCATCCATGCAGAAATCAAGGTCAAAACCAACACGCTGCTATGCCTTGTGTTGCTATGATGTTCAGTCATTTTGTGTGTATTGAATGCATGGCTGACTTATCAGGAGGTGGCTCCAGAATCAACTGAGGAATACATGTTTAAAAAGAAAACTAGAATGTACAATAAATAGCATTTTTAAACACCATGCTCATAAACACACACACACACACACACACCTGGGCAGCAACTTGTACTAAAGAGAAGGATGTATATGGATAAAGAAAGAAGAACATACATGCTCAAGATTTGTAGAACTATTACATCATTTTTATAAAAATTAATTCCTATTAATTAATAGTAATATGCAGTGATTAATAGTAATTAATTCTATTAAAATTAGCAAACTACTTAAATGAATCAAATTTGCATCATACAAATGATTGTGAGAAGACCACTTCCTCTGGTTTCTTGTGCATCATATTTCTGAGAAACATGATGCCTTTGGGCTACATTATTCTCAAGTATTATGTGTGGTGGACAGTCTTAGACAATAGTTTTTCTCTTGAGAAAAGTCAGACATTGTTATTGTGCTTAGTAACCATGTTTTCTTGTCTTCTCATTTGGCCTCTTTGGGTTTCTTGGTGAGCTCTTATGTTTAATAAATAAGCACAATGTCAGGCAAGGAGGCTTATATGTGTAATCCTACCACTTAGATGCCTAAGGGAGTAGGAACCTCACAACTTCTATGCCAAGGTACACAATGAGTTGCAGGATGACCTGGAGTACAGTGGGAAAGTTTATATTTTTAACAAAGGAAATGAACAACAAAAGCAAACACAAGACTTTGTTATAGACAAATTCTGGATTATTTTGTTACTTTTGAAAATAGAAACCTATTTCTCCTATTCTTAGTCTGTCCTTAGCAAGTAAGACATGGGAGAGAGCTAATTTGAAAGCATATGAGAAGCATTAAAATTCAACTTTTCCATGACATTCAGCATGTTTTGCAGAGAAGCATGCCAAGTGAGGATGGAAACAATTCATAGAAATACTGGAAAATCTGTAACGTATATGACAGACAATAGCAGTAAAATGATTTATTGTCCTCCCTACTTTGATTCATAAATTGGAACCCTAACCCCAGTACATTGGTATTACGATATATTGCCATTGTTAACTTAGTAGAGTCCTGCTCTTTTTCAAACATGGCCCTAACTTTGATATGAGGAATTTACAAGGATTATTGCCTCTCCCTATTTCCAGTGGGTGGTCTTGAATGGCAACTTGATGAGTTTAGAATCATTGTGAAAATCAGTCTCCAGGCATGTCTATAAGGACTTGCTTAGTTTATTTACTGTTGGAAAAGAACTCAGGGCCCATGCCTTTTTCTTTCTCTCATATGAAGTTCAAGAAGAAGGCAATATAAAACTCACCAGTAACCATTAAGAAAACCTTATTGTGGCAACTCTTTTATCTAGACTTGCAACTTCTGGAACTAGGAAAAGAGGATATATATTCCTTAAACTTTCTATTTATGATAATTTGTCTTCATAGCCTGAGCATACTAAAGCATTGCTCAAACTAGACAGAGCTTGATTAGAATCACAGAAATGTACCCAGGGAAAGGGCTCCTCCCACAGAATATTAATTTCCCCCCATTAACTGCAGCTACACTAAAGAAGGAATTATGCAAATAAACAAATGATGGGAAACAAAGTAAATTAATTTACATTTTGATTAATCTGAAAAAAAGTTTGTTAAAAAATTAATAATGACAAGGTAGATTGGCCTGTGGACAAGCTGTAGTAGTACATTTTACTGATTGTTGATGGATGTGGGAAGGTCAAACTCATTGTGAGTGGTTCTACTCATGCGCAGATGGTCCAGGGTTCTTTAAGAAAATGACCCATCCGTGGCAGATGTGCAGCTTGACCTTCATGTAGGTCCTGAACAATTGGAACAGGGACTGTCCAAAAAGCTATTACCTGTAAGTGGGATATGTTCTGGCTGGGTTGCCTTGTCTGGCCTCAGTGGGAGAGGAAACCCCTAGTCTTGCAAAGACTTGAAGGGGAAAGGTGGGGTAGAAACCTGGGGGAGCCACTGGCTCAGAGGAGAAGGAGTGGGGAATAGGGGAAAGGATTATGGGAGGGGATGACTAGAAGGGAATCAGTGAGTGGGATGTATAGTGAATAGGTAAAAATAAATTAATTAAATTTAAAAAATAATTAAAAACAGAAAGAAAGAAAAGAAAAGTGCCTGAGTAAGCCACAAGTACCAACCTAGTAAGCAGTCTTCCTTTTTGGCTTCTGCCCCAGCCCCTGTGTATACATTCCTGTCTTGAGCTCCTACTGTGACTTTCTTTAAGTACTGACAATGACTTTTGAGTGTTGTAGATCACTTTCTGTCCAAGTAACTTTTGGTCATAGTGTTTTTCACAGCAATAATAATCCATTTATAAAATAATTCTATGTCCAATAATTACCTAAGATTTACAAGTCAGAAAATGCTAAGATTTACAAGTCAGATAAAGTCTTATTATCACCAGCATCATGATCATTTACCTTGATTTCCTTGCTGTCATATGGATTAATCAGCACTCTTATTTATTGTTTCTTTATGTTATCTCCAGTGATGCCATGTTGTTATGCATAGTCAAGGTTCTCTGTAGCCTGTCCTCAAAGTTGGGATTACAAACTTACTGCTCATTGATCTTGCCCATTTGTATTTGAGAAGCCGACTTATCATTACATGACATATTCTTGAGACCTTTATTCTAATTGTTATTCCATTGTTCAGTTGCATAATACTACTAACACCAGCCCACAGAGGATAGCTTCTCTATGATAATGATGTTCTTCCCTTCAAGGTGTGTAACTTATATTTGATGAACTGAACATCCTTTGAGGCTTCCTCTAGAACACAGTGGGATGCTCCCACATATTCAAACATCTTCCCTCACATGCATACCATTTTATATTTGTACTATATCTATTCAACCTTGGTAAGTATAAATACACTTACCATGCATACATGCATTAACTCTTGTTTTGCATAATCACTAGTATGAACATTTAAATTTTAATTTGCAGGACAGTTCTAGCATTTCTATTTTATTCAATGTGGTTTATTGATTTATTTTTCTAAGGTTTGTCACTTACTCCTGTTAGCACCAGATTCCATGGAAATATACAAGGTGCTCAATCCAGGATTGTGAGGCTCTGAGTCTGCACATACTCTTGTGACTTGTGCCATAGTCTGTTAAATGTTATTAATAAAAACAAAGTCACTGATGTGGCCTTAAGTAGACGATATCTACAAGACAGTGACTATGTGTTATACTCAAAATATGAATCCTTAATATCCCTTTACCTCAGAAAAGGATGCTGCTGCAGGCCCAGGAGTCTCGACAAGTCTCGAGATGGGAGGATTTTTAGTGTAGTTACTCACATTTTCTAACCAGAAGTTTCTAAATCTTGTTCTTTTTCATTCAGAGTGCCAGACATTCTGTGAAGAATTTGCCACTGTTCCTGTCTTCTTTTTTTTTTTTTTAAGTCCTCAAAAACATCTATTCCATATTCCCCCTTCACCTATAGGAAATTGATTATTTTTAATATTTTACTTAGGAATTCAGTTACTTCTCTGCAGGGCTACATTTAACATTTATTATGTGCTGCTGTTGGCACCATTTCTTTCTTACCACCAACCTTGTATCTGATATACCTGCTGGAGTGAATATTCACCAATGCAATTTCCCAATTTAATACTTTTGAAAACTTACTTTATTGATATGTTGTGCATAGTGCTGACAATTATAAAGACAATTTTGTTCAAGCTTATTATGTGTTTTGGCCATATTTACCTTTTATGTGATCTCTCTGAGCCTAGATTATTTCAGTTAATATAATTATCTAAGGTTGTAGGTCTTTTAATCAAATGGTATATTTTCATTAATCCATATTTTTAATAGCATCCTTGTTGCCCTAAGCAAGGTGCCACAATGGCTGAGAAGAAAGTAGTATATACACTGCTCTTAGTTTAGGACATTCCTGAAAAGCTTAGGAAAATCTATTTCTACAATTTAACATAGGCTTTGTTTTTGCCTAGAGCAATTGTAAAGGGATAAAATAAAAGGAATAATGAAGAGAAAAAAAACTGACTTGCCACATGTTAAAAACTGAAGACTAATAAGTTAGCATAGCTCTTCCTGCTTGCCTTAAAGTAAGATAAAGGGGTTTTGATTTTTAATATGCACAGAAAAAGTCTGTTATGTGCAGACTCTGAAGTTATCTGCAAGACAAATAGTATCTAACTGTTGGAAAATTTAAGGGTAGAGCTCAGTTGTATGTGTACCGTACATAGTACCTTATAGACTCAGTTGAATGTGTTAATATACAGTGCCTGATCTGTTAGATCTCTTTCAAATCAAGGAAGCAGATGCCATGTAGTCATTATAACTCTCTGCTTTCATCATTTTGGGAGATGCTTTGATATAATGGGAAAAGAATATATGTTTGAATGCAACAAGATAAGCATGTGTCTAAATCAGGGTGATGGTAGTATAGACCTTTAATCCCTGTAGAAGGAATAGAAAGGCCCCGCCGCCAAGGCAGTGGCCACTTTCACATAAGCATCAGTAAGTGGAGGCAACTTCTGTGTGAGAGCCACACTGAAGAAGCCTGAGAGCTGAGAGACTGGTGATACTGACAATGACAGCCAATTGGGAACTGCCACTTAGAGGACATGCTTTCTGTGACCAATGGGACATGGGTGGAAGGTATAAAGGGTGCTCCCCAAGAATTAATAAATGAGCTTGCTGCCTCATTTTATCTTGTTCGCACAGTCTGAGCCATTGATTCCGAACCTTCTCACCCACTGTCCACAAGGGGGAAATGAGGCAGAACGGAGGACTCAAAGAACAAATTCCAGCATGGGAGGCAAAGACAGGCATGTCTCTGTGAGTTCAGTAAAGACAGACATGTCTCTGTGAGTTCAGTGCTAGCCTTGTTGAAAGAGTGAGGTTCAGAATAGCCATGACAAGGCAGAGAACCCCTGACTCCAAAAAAAAAATAAAAGAAAGAAAGAAGAAAAGAAAAAAAGAAAGAAGAGAAAGTAAAATAAAAGAGAAAGCAAAAGAATGAATGAAAAAAAGATGGTGATGTGTCTAATATATATAACATTTTCCCTGATCACACAATATTAACTGAGAATGGCAGGTATTATACAATATAGTTTATGTTAAAATTAACATTCTGATAATATAACAACTACTTCAGGCAAATAGAGCTTGATTTGGTAAAATAGCATTAAATATAAGTTCTAAAATAGCCCTATTTATGTTAATAAAACTATGTTTAATGTTAATGAAAAAGTACAAATAATTTAATAACCATTTTTAACATCTTATGACTCTGTTTACCTATTTTAAGGGTAGTCATTTTGTTTAAGATATATATTTCTTTTTCACAGAATTTTAAATGTTTTTTCAATTATAATATAATGCTTCATTCTCCCTTTCGTATCTCCAACTCCTTCCATGCACCCTGCATCTCAAATTCATAGACGCCTATGCTATTGCATGTACACATATTCCAAAATTGTATTTTTTTTTTTATGCTAGGAAGGACATGGTGTCCTCATAAATTTTTATCCTTTAGAGAAACAAATAAGGCATTGTGTACTACTCAGTGGATGAGTCACTGCTTTCAGAAAGCAAACCTTGCTGTGTCAACAGATCCTCTCTTTTCAGTTCACTTGAATACCTGCTTGGAACCTCCACTTAGTATAGTGGTACAATGCCCTGCTGATACCAATGCAATCTTTACTGCCTAAAAAGAAAGCAATCATGTGTTCAGTTGCTGTCTGCTCAGTTGTTTGTTCGGAATGGTCTCTGTATGGGAATATTTAAAGGCAGACCTTGGAACCCTGCTTTGGAACTTGAAAAATAATATTTAGTGACTTCAGGTAGTATCAACTAATTAATTAACATTTTTAGTGATACAGAGACAAGACAGTTGTTAGGGTAACCAACTACCTCTTGACAGGATTTAGGCCTGCTCCAAAGGAGGGGATTCATTCCTGATTCTGATAACATGATCCAAAACTGTGTCCAGTGGAGTCATAGGCCTTAAAGGAAAAGCTACTGATTTTTTTCTTTTGTTCCTACTATTGAACACAGTTTCTTTCTTACAAAATTGTATATTTTATTTATTTACTTTTCAAATGTTATCCCCTTCCTGGGACAACCTTCCTGGGTGCTCCATCCCACACCTGCCCCACCACTCTGGCAGCACTCTATGCTTGGATATCAAGCCTCCACAGGACCAAAGACTTCCCTTCTCATTGATGCATCCTCTGCTACATATGTTCCTGGAGCCATGGACCCCATCCATGTATACCCTGGGAGCTCGGGGGTTCAGTTTATTGATACTGTTGTTCTTCCTATTGGGTTGTAATCCCTTTAATTCCTTCAGTTTTTCCCTCATTCATTGGCATTCTGTGGCTCGATATAATGTTTTGCTGTGAGTATCCACATCTTAGTCTGCAATCCCACTTAGAAGGGGGATCAAAATAATCATGAGAGGTAGAGGGAGGAAGGGAGGATCTTGGGTGGGAGATGGGAGAGGGAGGGGGAAAAAGAAGAGATAGGTTCAGGTATGGGAAGAGACAGAAAAGAAGTCCAGAGGGCCAGGAGAATGAAAAGTAATATGTAGCAGTAGAGATGCTATAGGAGGGGTGAGATTAGGGGACCACAATGGGAGGAAAGCAGAGTGTTCCACCTTTGTTTTACTTGTTTTCTGGTAAGAGGACCAGGGAGTAAGAAGAAGACAGAAAGGTAGTCTGCTACATGGCCAAGATTCTGACTGGCAAGCAGGATATGGAACAGAAGAGGGTAGGGAGAGTGAAGATCAGAGTTTGCATAGTTGCTTCAGTGATTTACTTTCTCTTCTAAAAGGCTCAGCTTGCATGTTCCCAGAGAAGGCTTGGAGTTGGGGGCTGGGATAAATGGACGAGTTGGGAGGAAGGTTGCCGGAGAAGATCTGTATGATCTTCTGGAGATGAGGTGAAAAGGAGAGGGATCCAGCAGCAGGTGATCTGTGAAAGAGATGGGAGTAAGACTGTGATTGAATTTGGAGGAGAGGAGGGAATGCTGAGGATTTGCAGTTATGCTACAGTTTTCCTGTCCTGATGGCCTTCAGATACCCAAGGGACATAAGCCTGTGTTGAGGACTGGGCTAGAACAAGAAGTTGCAGTGAAAGATATGTGTGATCAACTGGACATGTGGTCAAAACGGAGAGGGAGACAACAGACAGTCTGCTAAAGAACTAAGAATAAGACTGTGACCTTGAATGAGTAGAGGGATATGTGAAGATTTGTAGTTGCCTCTGTATGTCCTGGTTAGAGTGTCCTCAGTGTTTTCAGGAATTTCTTGCTGGAGTGGAGCAAAGGAAGTTTAAAGAGGATGTCTAAGAAATCTGTTGAAAATGTGTGGCAGGGAGAAAAAGAAGGCCACAGCAGGTGGTCAATTACAGAACTAGAGAAGGAATTTGGGTATTAGATTTAGAGGAACAGAACAAGGGATGATGATCTTCAGCTTACCTGCTTAGCCCACTCAAAGACTACTGGCCTGAACAAGACTTAAGGGAAATCAACAAAAGGATAGAAGGTACTCACTCCATGGTGCCCTACCCTTACACCTTGCTGAGCAGTCGGCCTCCTGAATGAGACTTCTATACCATATTTGACCTTAAGGATACCTTCTTTAGTTTTCCACTAGGCTCAGCTAGTCAACCTTTGTTCACTTTTGAGTGGAGTGATCTGGGGCATGGATTCAATGAGTAGCTAAAATAGATCAGGCTACCATAGGATTCAAGAACTCATGTACCATTTTTGATGAGGAATTGCATAAAGACCTGGGTACCTACAGGTCTGCTGAACCCATATATAACTCTTTTGTGGTATGTTGATGACCTCATAACTATTCTAGACAGAGATACTTGCCATTTGGCAACTGAAGCCTTGCTCAGAGAGCTCTAAGGGATGGGCTATCGGTTGTCAAAGAAGAGGGTGTAGCTCTGACAAAAGGAGGTAGCATACCTTGGGTACATACTCAAAGGGGGCAACATTTGCTATCTCAGGCTTGAAAAGAAACAATTCTCAACATTCCTATTCCCAAAACTCTGCATCAAACTTGTGGGTTCCTGGTTTCAGCAGGCTTCTGCTGACTCTGTGTACCAGGATTCATGGAGATTGCAAAGTCTCTCTATGAGGGCACTAGGGGGCAGGAGAGTACCTAAAACTGGACTCTTGAGATGGACAAAGCTTTTCACAGGCTCAAGGAAGCACTACTTGCAGCTCCAGCACTTGCCCAGGGAGAAATCTATAAGCCTTTCCATGTGTATGTGTATAAAACCAAAGGCCTAGCGAAAGGGATACTGACTCACACTCTGGGTCCTTGGAAGAGACCAGTGGCCTATCTGTCTAAGAAATTGGACCTTGTGGCATGGACTTTGGGGTTGGGGGAGATCAGCTTGCCTACATACTGTGACAGCAGCTGCTTTGCTGGTCAAGGATGCAGATAAAATCACCATGGGACAACAACTGATTATAACCACACCTCATGTGACTGAGGGAATACTCAAAACCCCTAGACCACTGGATATCCTGTGCCTCTGGTGCATTATCAGTCACTGCTCATAAACTCATCCCACATTAAACACCACCCTGCCCCACATTAAACTGGACCACTCTGCTCCTGAACCTGGACCTGAATATTATACATGACTGCTTGACAGTGCTGAGCCAGGTCCAGAATATGAGGCCAGACCTGACATATATACTCTGGCCAGATGCAGAAATGATCTGCTTTAAGGCTTGGAGCAGTGAGCAGCTTCATGCAAGGAGGAGCTAGGTATGAGAGTGTGAAGCTGGTGCCTCCTGACTCTACAGCTTGGGTTTCAGCCCTATCACCTGGGTCTTCAGCTCAAAAAGTTAAATTAATCACCTTGACTCGGGCCCTAAAACTGGCAAAGGGCAAAATTAATAACATCTACACAGAAAACCTGTACACCTTCAATATGGCTCATGTTCATGGGCTCATATATGAAGAAAGGGGACTGCTCACAGCAGAGGGAGAGACTATCAAAAATAAAGACCAGATTTTGGCCTTATTAAAGACATTATGGCCGCCTCTCAAGGTAGTCATCATTCACTTCCCAGAACATTAAAAGAGCATGGCCAAGAGGGCAAGAGGAAATAGGGTCCCCAATAAGATGCTGCATTAGATTCTAAAGCTGAAGCCATGATAGCTTTAGTTCTGCCAAAACTTTTCCCTACCCCACATTACAGCCCAGAGGTCAAAAATGATCAAATAAAATGTCAAGGACTCTATAGAAAAGAGGGATGACTACATTCCATGGATGATCGATCATGTGATCCTACCCTTAGAGTTTGCTAGACAGATTATATATCAGATTCATCAGAATACCCACCTGGGCCACAGGGCTTGAAGAACTGCCAAGGAATGACAAATATAAAATCTTCTACCTAGGATCATTAGTAACCAAGGTCATTTCCCATTGCCCGGCCTATAAGGCAGTAAGTTCCCTAATTATGAGACAAAAAACTTCAAGAACCAGGCTATGAAGACACAAACTTGAAAATAGACTACAGTGAGATCAAGTCAGGTCTCTATGGACATAGATACCTCCTAATCTTTGTAGATACCTTTTCGGGCTGTTCAGAAGCATTTTGCACCAAAAGAAAAACCACCACAGTGGTGGCCAAGAAGCTTCTAAAGGACATCATCACCGGGTATGGCCTCCCTCTACTGCTGGGGTCTGATAATGGACTGGCCTTCATCTCTCAGGTAGCACAGTCACTTGCTACAATATTCGGGACAGATTGGAAACTACAATGTGCTTATCATCTCCAGAGTTCAGGAGTAGAAAGCATAAATCGGATCCTAAAGAAGACCTTAACCAAATTAACTCAAGAAAATGGTGGTGACTGGGTGACCCTCTTACCCTAAGCTTTGTATAAGGCTGGGAATACCCCTTATATTTTGGGACTTGATCCCTTTTGAGATACTGTATGGGAGAATATCTCCCCTCCTTTCTAATCTCCAGTCTGAAATTCTTACAGAGTGTGACCACCAGAAGATCCTGGAGGCAGTGCAGGCTGTCCACAAGATACAAAACCAAATATGGCCAAGTATCCACCGAATCTGAGTCTGCACTCACTCTTAATCCTCATTGCTTTGAACCAGGTGACAAAGTCTGGATGAAGAGGTATAACCACCCAACCCTTGAGTTTCTTTGGAAGGGCCCACACAGGATGATCTTGACAATGCCCACAGCCATAATAGTCAACGAGATAAAGTCTTGGATCCACCACTGCCATGTCAATCCTGCTGGACAAGAAACAACTTCACAGTTGAAAAACTTCAGAGGCCTGCTTCCAAACGACCAAGCACCCTAGGCTAGCACCAGACAGTGGGGAGCTGTCACTCATGTGAGAGATTCACTCAAGCTAGGAATTGAAAAACTTGCCTCATACACTGCACTATGCCCTAGATGATGCTGGGCCTTCACAGATCTCAAAAGGTTTCATCTACCTGCTCCACGTATTTGTTTGCTTAAAAAGCAGACTTCATTGGACACAATACTCACCAAGCAGTTATCATCAAATGGATGCTACAAGGCCCTGAGAGAACCTCAAGAGATTTAGGAAGAGAGGTACAGACTTTGACAGTGACTGGTTTTGTGAGTACCACCATTCCTGTTTTTAACCTATACCTTTGTGACCTGGCTGGACACATATGGAAGGATACAGACTCAAGAGATAAACCTGGTTGTCATATCAGGAACTACAAAGTGCTAGGCCAACTTGCAGTAAGGACTGCCAAAACTTCCCACAGAAAATGGGAACTTGCAACCATCCAACTCTATGTATGCCCAGGGACAAATGACTATTGGGCTTTTGATGGTACCGAGTACTTCATCTGCAAAACATGGGGATGTGAGACAAACAAAGCTCTATGGGTACATAATAATCATGATCTTATCCAGATAGGCAGGGAAACAAGTCTAACACCTAGAAGACTGATAGGCTTGATGTGGGGAAAGAAGCCATTTCCATCTCAATAACAGGAAAGGGAAAAAAGAGCAGAGAATAGGATATTGAAAAGGTTTGGGACTTAATGATGTATCATGGTCAAAATAGTGGACTCCTCTCTTAGCTTCAAAAGCAAATAGCCCTTCCTGGACCCAGCCACCTCAAAGCTATAGGACCTGTAACTCCAGTAGTGCCAAAACCTGTCTTAAAAACCACAATATCGGCATCTGTTCCAGATCCCTCCTCCCTTATAAACTGGGACATACCCCAGTCATCATGCTCCTTCCTGGGGCATTTGACACAACCATCCTATTTAAACTATCTAACTTCACCTACAATTTTATTAATGCCACCACTAACCTCACTAGAAAAAAGGGTTGGCTCTATCTAGACCACAAGCTCCCATACTATACTGGCTGGGCTACCAAAGGAAGTCTGTAGACACCCCTAGAGAGCCCACAAAGGTATTCCTGAGGAAATTTCTGGTCCTCACCCTTAAGCAGTAACTGTAAAGGGACTAGGGAGAAGGAAAAGGGAGAAGACTAGATAGCTTCCCTTCCCTTAAACAGTTTTGCAATCATAACCTTATCTTACCAGTTAGCAACTCCTACCTCATGTCTCCCCATCTCCTGTGAAACTTGGTTTGCCTGTATCTTAGACTTAACCCCTTGAGTCCATCCACAGATAATTCAAAATTCTAGTTTATGAGTTCTAGTTACCCTTTTCTCTCAAGTCTACTACCTCCACTTCAGTACCTATATGGAGAAGATTCTGGACCATCAAAGGGAAAGGCAAGATTTTGGGGCCTCTGCAATCCTACTTACTGTGCTCATAGGGTCTGGCATAGCTGTGGGAATTGGGACTGGTACTACAGCCCTTATCAAAGCAGATGAAACTCTTCAAGTCCTAAATAAATTTATAGACTCTGACTTAGTCCAATGATAAAAGTCTATCCATCACTTAGAACAGTCATTAGACTCATTAGCTAAAATAGTTTTACAAAATAAAAGAGGATTAGACTTATCCTTCCAGAATCAGGCAGGGCTTTTTTTTTTTTCACCAGCAACTCAGGCATTATCATAAAGAGTCTGACCATGGTCCACCAGAGATTAGAGGAAAGGGTTAAACTCAGATATCAGAATCAAAAAAGGTATGAATCATTATTTTCCTGGTTCCCCCTGGATGACCAAGCTAATATCGGGTCCAGTGGGACCAATTCTGTTCTTGCTCACTGTTCTCACTTGTGGGTCTTGTGTGTTAAATGCTGCAGTCAAATTCATATGAGAACAAATCCCCGAAGTCCAACTGATGATTCTTAAGCAACAATATCATCTCCTGGAGACATCTCAAGGGTTTGAGATGGGGTTCTACTCATAGAGGGAATGAAAGGACAACATAAACCCCATTTTTCTTCATTTTAGGACCAGGCCTGATTTCAAAAAGAAAGTTATCCATCCACGGATCTAGGCCATAGACTTCCAGCTCCAGGAACAGACCATAAATTTCAAGGCTATGGTTGTAAAATCCCCTCCCAAAGAATAGCCTGGGCATAACCACAAAAATGGAAAAAATTTCTTATCTCAGGATGGGCCACCTGTTTGGGGCATCCCTATCTTATGCTGTGGTTACATGTTTATGACATAGGAATGCAGAACACTAATCACCTGGCACAAGCCAATCAGAAGTCAACCCCTGTGACCTGCCCAGCACCTAAAAATGGAAATTAAGATTGCACGACCTGATTTCTAAATATAGAAAACTAACATAGTAGCCAATCAAATTTATACTAATATCATCACTTTGGCCTCTACCAATCACATTAGAGATTATCCAATCATTTTAGAGAGTACTTCTGGTTCTCTATAAGAAGGATTGCCTATCTTTTTCTGGGGTCCCCATTTGAAAGAATGGATGACCCCCGCATGCTGGTTGTCTCTGCAGAATAAACATTCTTTGTCTTTGCATATTATTTGAATCTGGGTCTTCCTTCCGTGATTTTCAGACCCTTACAAGATACCCCTGAGACACTGTTGTTAAATTCCTGTTGCTCAAGACACTTTTTACTTAGGACAGAAGACTCAAATTATGGAACCTGGATCTAACCTGAAAACCTAGTACCTAAAATCTAGCTTTCATAATTCTAGAAAGTACTAGACAAACTTCCAAAGGAAGAAAGTAATTAATAATCCTTCTGTTATAGAAATAATATACCTTCCCAGTAAAAACCACTCTGAACACACAAGCAAAATTAATAAGAGAAAAGCTCTTTAATATAGTGCTTATCTATCTTTTGTGACTACTCAAGGAACAATTGGCCAAAATAGAAGATTTTTTTTAACTTATAAACACCTTAGATTTATATAGTTTACATTCCTTGTCATCTGTAAATCACTTTTAAATCCAGGTACCAGATTGTGCTTGAATAATTTAAACAATAATAGGAGACTGGCCACCTGGGCAGGAGGGAGTTTTACATAGCAAGGATATTACTAGAATTGTCTCTTAAGTGTACCAATATTCTTTTGGAATAATTGTTACCTGTTGGGCCTGTCCCACACCTCTTCCCCAGGCAGTGATTGGCAGACGGCCTGTACCCTGGCTTCCAGGCGACCAACTCCCTGTGGGCAGGCATGTAGGAAGGGGTACCAGCTCAGTGGGGCTGGGCATGCACCACAGTTGGATGAGGCCCCGCTGCCCCCTCCCACACCAGGGGAGACATCCTCCACCAGCAGTCTTGGCCACAGCCAGCAGCCCTTGTTCCTCAGGGGATGATGACAATTGTAGGGGCACTTCCCCGGCACGTGGACAGGAAGCACTGCATGTAGCCTGGGACAAACTCAGCCATAGGGGCAAAAAAATGATGGCCCAGGTCGGCCGGGGTGTGTAGTGGCCCCTGGTTTGCAGTGCAACCACAGCAGCAAGAGTGGCTTTAGCAGCAGTACCCCGATTCCTCGATGACTTGTCTGTCCACCCTCCTGCACTGGGTGCCCTGTTGTTGAGCCAAGCTTGGGGCTGTGGTAGCTCTGGGCTTAGGCTCGGCCCTTGGGGGCAGCCTGAACTAGACCCCAACAGCAAAGCATTAAGGGTGTGCTTCCCCTCCCTCTGTCCAGAGGGCAAGAGGGTAGGGTCCTGGGTAGTGGTAGTGTTAGGCCCCATTTTGACCCTGGTTTGGGCCTTGAGGACAAACCTAAGCCTGGCTCAAGTTCTGAGACTGATCTCAGTCATTTCTGTATAGGAGTGACTCAGCAAGACCTATTTGGCCCTCCCTCTACTCTGCTGTTGCTGTTATGGAGATTTGCTATTGGCCCTGTCAGTTACCCCTTCCCCTTCCCTACCTCCTATGTCATCTCTTTCCATACCTAAGCGCCAACACCCTTTGCCTTCTCTATATAAGTGCAAAGTTGATACAATAAAATTGAGTTCCTGCTTCGGCAAGACTTCCGGCCTGGTGTGTTTCTTTTGGGCCTTCTACACTCTCCATCCTGCTCAGCCCTGGACAGATCCAGCTGGACTGGGTTCTCTCCTCTCTCCTGGACCTGCCAGCTAGAAGCCAACAGTTACCCAGGTTCATCTTTCCCATCTGGCAGAATTAGGTTTTCCGGATAAGAGCACAGGGGACTTAATACAGACTTAGGACTTAAAGATGGTTATGACCCTGCTTTGTCATCTTGAGCTGCCCCATACAGGCATGTTCTTTGATATGGGGATAGGCCTAATATAAGTAATTTTTCTCCTCTTGTTATTGGGTTGGAACCTATTTGGAGGTCAATCTTGGTGAAAAAAACATTAGCAGAAACTTTTTCAGCAACTCTAAGTACAGTTTCCAACAAGTCTGGTTAGTACACTGCTTCTCTCTCAAGCATATTGGCAACAGTGGTCTTTTTGCTAAATTCTACTCTATAAAATCATATTTTCTAATCAAAATCAAGCTTATTAGTAAATCCTTTATAGCATCAATTTTACTACATCAAGATTCTCCTCCATTACACTTACACACCTATAATAACTAGGAGCTAGAAAAATGACCAGCACAACATGGTATTCTTATAGGTGAAATAAGTGGCACTCACTTGTTGGCTATAACCAACAGATGTCTTTTTGGATTTAAAATCCCCTCAACAGGGGAGAAAACATACCTGTACTAGAAACCTAGAACTACCCATGGCTGTGAGGTCCTAGGTATTAGAAAAAGAATCTACTGCCTCCAGATTTCTAGACAAACATTATTCCTTAACTACACTGTAAAGTTTATCCACGTAGTTGTAGATAAGAATTGCTATCAACATTCACCAAATAAGTTTCCCTCAACAGCAAATGGAGACCATTACAGAAAACAATTAATACAAAGCCATTTTTTCTATTTTTGAGGGTAGCAATTATACACTGTATTTTAATTTTTCCATAATACAGTTGTGTGAAGGTGCTTTGAGAACTTTCTTTAAGGAGATTCAACTTTGTTTGTTAATGTAAAATCATTGACCATTTTAAAGATTAATATCATGAATCCTATTGACTCTTCTTTAGAAGCAAATATGAAAAATGATATATGAAATAGTAAATAGGTTTCTATGGAATGAAAATTTTATGTAATGACTGAGTTAACTCTTTGTAACTACAGAAGGCATAATGATGAGATTATGGCAGGAAGTTAAAATTCCACTCAAGACAAACAAGGTTATTTTATTTATTTATTTATTTATTTATTTATTTATTTATTTATTTATTTTACTTTCATTTGTTCAAATTTTCCTGATGATAATATACAATTCAAGGGTCTTTGCTTATCTTTCTTTTGGTATCTTTGCTTCAGGAAAATTGACATAGTTAAAAAATAATTAAGACATGCTCTAATATTCTTGATTCTCAGAAATAAGATGTTCTAACAATTCATTTTGATAAAAACTGAAAGATTACATTTAATGTGGAATTAGAAAGAAGTTTCAGAAAAGCCTCTTCTGAAAAACTGTTGAGTTATCAAATCAATGTCAGTGAAAGGACTCCAAATATTTAATGGAATCATAATGGTAAAAATTTAGATTTAGACTGTTCTAAGACTATTAATATTAGAAATATTAGAAACACTAGAATTAGAAATATTAGAAAATACTAGAAATACTTTATACAGTTAATAAAATAGATATTGTCCCATTTAAATAGCTGAGAAAGTCATATGTAATATTTTAAATTAGAAATTCAGAGTAGTATCTGTCCATTACATGAAAAACCTAACAAAGACTTTTTTAAATCAATATATTGTACACATGAATGAAAAGGATTAGTCTAGGTATACAGATTAGTAAGAAAAGCATTTACCACATGATTGGCTTTGTGTATCATTCTGGGTGACCTACTCGAAGTGGCGGCAATCCCAAAATACCCCAAGATGGGTGATGCACCATGGAGAATATAATATTTAAAATTCCCTGGACCACTGAGGAGCTGGCATCAAAAATGAAGGAGGTAATAGTAAGGTACAAGTTATCTTATGGGAAAATGGGGAAATTCTCATTAGTGATAGGGAAGGGATATAAGGAAGAAAGGGGGTACCATGAAAGTCATAAGGAATCATACTATTAACTATCTTCTTTAAAAAATATGATATGTGTCTACTCATATTACATTTTTTTTATAAATCTGGGCATTAGATCCAAGAGATAAAAACCATCTAACAAAAACCACAATACCAGGTATGGTAGGCACTATTTTGAGTTGTTAGTCAGGGTTGTCCAAGATATTCCCAAAACATACAACCTATTGCTCCTCTTCATTGTCAAGTTCATATAGTTGAAGACTCTGGGAACTTTAGACAGACAGCCCAGAAGCCCCTTATCAGGAACTAGCTTGAATGCCTCCATAAAAATGATAACAGAAGGTGTTGTTCAAATTTTCAAAGGAATGATGCATCAATCATAACACTTAAGAATCACACATTGATCAGTATAGAATGATAACCCTAAGAGTGCGGTAGTGATATCCATACTTTAACAGTAACCAGCAGTTCTCTAGTAGGAATTAAGGCTCCTAGCTAACTAACCACAGATAGTAAAGTCAGGGATTTTGGAGGAGAATCTACAACCACCACTTTGCTAAATAAGCATAGTCAATAACTATGCTCTAAACATATCCTTATATACACAGATATTTGTAGTCTTCAGCTCTAAACAAGGAAACTTGTCTTTACACCAGACAGAAACCATTAGAAAAGAATAACAGCCAATTAAAATGTATGTAGCACAATCACAAGGGCTATCTATATCTATAAAACAATTCCTGGACCTAAGGCCGAGGGAACACTGAGAAAGATGGAGTAGAAGGGTTATAAGAGCCAAGGATCAGAGTGTTTGATGTGAGATTGTGTCTCCTAATAATGTCAAAACCTATTCTCATAAATTCTCACTACAATAAATGAATAGATATGAATGCAACACAGACAACCTAAATGATAACCATGCCAATGGGGATGGATGAAAACACGAGAGGCTTCAACAATACACAAAAAAATTATAGAAACTAAAGATGTTGAGAGTGGAAGCAAGTATTCCCAGGGAAGATCACACTAATTGGTTGTCCAATACCAAATGAGTAGCCTAGAAGCAGCATTATAGAGATATAAATGGAGATATATATATATATATATCTCCAGTCTGCCAGGGCAGATCAGCCTGTCTGCACCTCTGACTGAGCAGTTCGGCAAGTCTGCATCACTCAACATCCCACAGTCTGCAGGTGTCCCAGGAGATCTGCTGCAGCCAGGGCCATAAATCTTCCAGGAAATCTGCTGCAATAAGGGACAGAAGAGGCTGGCTCCAGAAAGAGACACCCAGGCCAGTTAACACCAGAGTTAACCAGAAGGTGAGAGGCAAGCACAGGAACATAAGCAAAAGAAGGCAATATACTTTGGCACCATTAGAACTCACTTCTCCCACCACAGACCTGGATACCTCAACACACCTGAAAAGCAGGAAGCTGACCTGAAGCCCATCTCATAAAGAAAACAGAGACCTTTAAGAAGGATATAAATAACTCATTTAAAGTACTTTAAAACACAGGTAAACTGTTAGAATCACTTAAAGAGGAAACAAATAAATCCCTTAAATAAATAAAGGAAAACACAATCAAAGAGGTGAAGGAATTCAATAATGTGGTCCAAGACCTAAAAATGAAAGTAGAAACAATGAAAAAAATCACAAATGGAGGCAACCCTGGAAATGAAAAACCTAGGAAAGAGATCAGGAGCTGCAGATCCAAGCATCACCAACAGAATACAGAGAGAGAAAAGAGAATATCAGGCCCAGAAGATACCATAGAAGATATTGACACAACAGTCAAAGAAAATACAAAGCATGAAAAACACCTAACCCAAAACACCCAGGAAATTCAGTACAAAATGAAAAGACCAAACCTAAGAATAATAGGAATACAAAAGAGCAAAGATTCCCTGCTCAAAGGACCAGAAAATATCTTCAACAAAATCATAGCAGAAAACTTCCCCAACCTAAAAAGAGATGGCCATAAATGTACAGAACACAGAATAGATTGGACCAGAAAAGAAAATCCTCCCATCACATAATAGTCAAAACGCACATACACACACACACACACGCACACGCACACACACAAAAACAATAAAACAAACAAACAAAAGCACAACTAAATTCACAGAATAAGGAAAGAATATTAAAAGCTGTAAAGGAAAATTCATGGCTCCAGCCACATATGTAGCAGAGGATGGCCTTGTCAGGCATCAATGGGAGGAGAGATCTTTGGTCCTATGAAGGCGTGATAGATGCCCCAGTGTAGGGGAATTCGAGGGTTGGAAGGCAGGAGTGGGTGAGTGGGTGGAAGAACACCTTCATAGAAGCAGGGGGAGAGGAATGATATAGGGGGGTTCCAATAGGGGAAAAACTGGGAAAGGGGATAACATTTGAAATGTAAATAAAGAAAATATCCAATAAAAAAGAAAAGAAAATACCAAGTAATATCTTAAGGCTGACCTACCAGAAATATACCAGACTTCTCAAAAGAGACTGTAAAAGCCAGAAGATTCTGGAAAGATGTCATGCAGTCCCTAAGAGAACACAAATGCCATCCCAGGTTACTATACACAACAAATTATCAATGAAGAAACCAGAATATTACATGACAAAACCAAATTTAAACAAGAAATATCTACAAATCTACCCCTACTGGGGTTCTATTGAAAACTCCAACACAAGGAGGCTATCTTCATCAAAGAAAAAACAAGAATTTAATCATGTCACAACAAACTGAAAAGGAGATAATCACACACACATAATACCACATCCAGCAAAAAAAATAACAGAAACAAACAATCATCTGTCTTTAATATCTCTCAACATCAATGGACTCAATTCCCTAATAAAAAGACATAAACTAACAGACTGGATATACATGTAGGATCCAGCATTTTGCTACATACTGAAAAGACACCTCAATGACAAAACAGACACTAAATTAGAGGAAATGGCTGGAAAAAAGTTTTCTGAGCAAAGGTTCCCAAGAAACAAGCTGGAGTAACTATTCTAATATCCAATAAAATAGACTTTTAACCAAAAGTTATCAAAATACACTAAGAAGTTCATTTCATACTCATCAAAGGAAAACTCCACCAAGATGAAGTCTCGATTTGAACACTATGGTCCAAATGCAAAGGCATCAACATTTTTTAAAAAATAAAACTTTATTAAAGCTCAATGCACACATTGAACCTCACACAATATTAGTGGGAGACTTCAAAACAAAACTCTCACCAAAGGACAAGTCATTGAAACAGAAACTAAACAGAGAAGCAGTGAAAATAATAGAAGTTATAAACAAAATTGATTCAGCAGAAATATACAGAACTTTTCACCCTAAAACAAAAGAATATACCTCTTCTGAGGACCTCATGGTACCTTTTCAGAAATTGAATCATTGGTCACAAAACAAGTCTCAAAAGATATGAGAAAACTGAAATAATCCCTATTCATCCTATCAGATTAACGTGATCTAAAGCTAGACTTCAATAACAATGAAAACAAGAGAAAGGACACATATCCGTAAAAACTGGACAACTCTCTACTCAGCGATAATTTTGTCAGGGAAGAAATAAGGAAAGAAAGACTTTCTAGAATTCAGTGAAAATGGAGACACAGCATACCTAAATTTATGGGACACAATGAAAGCACTGCTAAGAGGAAAATTCATAGCACTAACTGCCCTCATAAAGTAATTAGAGAGATCCTACAGTAGCAACTTAATAGCACATCTGAATGTTCTAGAACAAAAAGAAGTGAACACCCAAGAGGTGTACATGCTAAGAAATAATCAAATTTATGACAAAAGTCAAACAATTAGAATCAAAAAAGAATGATACAAAGAATCAACAAAACTGAAATCTGGTCCTTTGAGAAAATCAACAAAATAGATAAACTCTTAACCAAACTAATTAAAGGATACAGAGACAGTATCCAAATTAATAAAATCAGAAAGGAAACGGGAGACATAACAGCAGAAATTGAAGAAATTAAATAAATCATAAGATCCTACTACAAAAGCCTATACTCAACAAAAATGGAAACTCTAGATGAAAATGATGACTTTTTAGAAAAATACAAAGTACCAGAGTTAAACCAAGAACAGGTAAGCTATCTAAACAATCCCATAGGAAATAGAAGCAGTCATTAAAAACATCCCAACCAAAAAAAACCCAGGGCCAAATTTCTACCAGATCTTCAAAGAAGACCTAATACCAATATTCCTCAAACTATTCCACAAAATAGAAACAGAAGGGACACTCCCTAATTTGTTCTATGAAATCACATTTACTTTGGTATCAAAACCACACAAAGACCCAACAAGGAAAGAGAACTTCAGACCAATTTTGCTTATAAATATAGAAACAAAAATATTCAATAAAATTCTACCAATAAAATACAAGAACACATTAAAGCATCATTCAGCACTATCAAGTAGGCTTCATTCCAGGGACATAGAGATGGTTCAATATAAGGAAATTCATTAATGTTATCCACTATATAACCAAATTCAAAGAAAAACATCACATGATCATCTCATTAGCTGCTGAAAGAGCCTGTGAAAAAATACAAGTCCTTTCATGTTAAAAGTCTAGGAGAAATCAGGAATTCAAAGCACATGCCTAAACATGATAAAAGCAATATGCAGCAAACCAACAGCCAACATCAAATTAAACGGACAGAAACTTGAAGGAATCCCACTAAAATCAGGGTCAAAACAAGGCTGGCCACTCTCTCCCTTTTTATTCAAAATTCTAGCTATAGCAATTAGATAACAAAAGGAGGTCAAAAGGATACAAATTAGAAATGAAGAAGTCAAGATATTACTATTTGAAGATGGTATGATAGTACACATAAGTGACCCCCAAAATTCTACCAGAGAACTCTTTCAGAGAACAGTTTCAGCAAAGTGACTGGATACAAAATTAACTGAAACAAGTCAGTAGCTTTCTTTATACAAATGATAAATGGGCCAAAGAAAAATTGGAGAAAAAACACCCATCACAATAGTCACAAATAATATAAAATATATTGGTATAACTCTAACTAAAAAGTAAATATCTGTAGGAAAAGAACTCCAAGTACAGAAAGAAAAAAACTTGGAAGAGGCCATCAGAAGATGGAAAGATCCCCCAGGATCTTGGTATAACTCTAACTAAATAAGTAACAGATCTGTAAGTAAAGATCTTCAAGTCCCTATAAAACAAAATCAAAGAAAACTTTAGAAGATGGAAAGTCCCATGCTCATGGACTGCTAGAATTGCCATAGTAAAAGTGGCCATCCTACCAAAAGCAATCTACAGATTCAACCCAGTCCCCATCAAAACTCCAACACAATTCTTCACAGATATTGAAAAAGTAATTCTCAATTTCATATGGAAAAAAAAACAGGATAGCAAAAACCAATTCTGAACAATAAAAGAACTTCTGGGAAAATAACCCTCCCTCACCTTAAATTTGACTACAGAGCAAAAGTGGTAAAAACCACATCATATTGGTACAGAGACAGACAGGTCAATCATTGGAATAGAATTGAAGACCCCAGAAACAAAGCCACACACTTATAAACACTTGATCTTTGACAAAGAAGCCAAAACATACAATGGGAAAAAGAAAGCCTTCTTAATACATGGTGCTGGTCTAACTGGAGGACTGTATGTAGGAGAATGAAAATAGTTCCGTGTTTATCACATTGCACAAAACTCAAGTCCAGGTGTATCACGGACCTCAACATAAAAACAAACACACTAAATCCAATAGAAGAGAAAGTAGGAGTGATCTTGAACTCATTGGCCCAGGGGGAAATTTCCTGAACAGAACTCCAATGATTTAGGCTCTAAGATCACGAATTGATAAATGGTACCTCATGAAACTAAAAATCTTCTGTAAGGTAAAATACGTAGTCAATAGGACAAATCAGCAAGCTACAGACTGGAAATTAATCTTCACTAACCCCACATCCCATAGAAGGTTAATATCCAAATATAAAGAACTCAAGAAGCTAATCTCCAAAAAACCAAATAACTCAGTCACAAAATGGGGTATGTCCAACATTCTTAGTCATCAGAAAAATGCAAATCAAAATGACCCTAAGATTCCACTGTACACCAATCAGAATGGCTAAGATCAAAACTTCAGGTGACAGCACATGCTGGGGAGGATGTAGAGAAATAGGGTCACTCCTCCATTGCTGGTGGCATTGCAAACTGGTGCAACCACTCTGGAAATCAGTCTGGTGGTTCTTCAGAAAATTGGAAATAGTTCTTTGTGAAGCCCCAGATATACTGGGGATGTCCCACCATACCACAAGGACACATACTCCATTATGTTTATAGCAGCCTTATTTATAATAAACAGAAGCTGGAAAAAAAGCCAGATGTCTCTCAAACAAAGAATAGATACAGAAAATGTGGTTCATTTACACAATGGAATACTACATAGCTATTAAGAATGAGGACATCATGTTTTTTTCATGCAATAGATGGAACTAGAAAATATTATCCTGAGTGAGGTAACGCTAATGGACATACATGGTATGTACTCATTAATAAGTGGATATTACTCAAAAAGCACAGAATATCTAGGATACAACCCACAGACGTTTAAGAAGTTTAACAAGCAGAAAATGCCCAGGTGGGTGTAACTCAATACCACTTACAATGGTGAACAAAATAATCATGGGGGGCAGAGGGACAGAGGAAACAGGATTGGAGAGAGAATGGGGAGGGCAAAGGAGAACAGAATCAGGTATTGGTGGGGTAGGACAGGAGAGAAGCCCAGAGGACCAGCAGAATGAATGAAAATATGCAGCTTCAGGGGTGGGAGTTGGTCAGACACTATAGAAAGTATCAGAGACATGGGAGGTGAGAGGAGAGGACTCAATGGGAGAGACCTTAGATGAAATGCCTGACAGTGCAGAAAGGAAACAAAAATGTCTACTTCCAATGGATAGTCAGGGCCTCAAGTGGAGTGATGGGGTTACTAATGCACTGTCAAAATATCTTACCCAGAATTGTTCCTAGCTAAAAGAATTGCATGGACAGAAATGGAGAAGAGACTGATGGAAAGGTGGTCGAGCGATGGCCCAACTTGGGATTCATCTCTTTGTGCGGCATGGAGGCTTGACACTATTACTGATACTATGGTGTGCTTAGTGACAGGAACCTAGCATGGCTGTCCTCTGAGAGGCCCAACCAGAAGCTGACTGAGACAGAAGCAGATACTTACATAACCCAACCATGGGACGTAAGTTGGGGACCCCTGTGGTTGAATTAGAGGAAAGACAGAAGAAGCCGAAGAGGAGGGGAATCCCATAAAAAGGCCAGCAGTCTCAGCTAACCCTCACCCCTTTGAGCTCGCAGGCAGTGAGCCACCAACCAGGAAGCATACAGGAGCTGGTCTGATGCCCCCAACACATATATAGCAGAGGACTGCCTGGTCTGGCATCAGTGGGAAAAGAGAGGCATAATCCTAGAGAGACTTGCCAAGTGAGGGGTTAAAAATTAGTAGAATTTGGAGAATCTGGACTACCAGAGGAATCTATTTTTCTAATTATAAGAGAGCTCTAGATAATAGTGAATTACAGACAAATGAATTCTCTCCTAATGATATTATTAGAGCTATCACATTTTAATGCTTGTTTCTGTGTGGTATTGTACATGAAATCACTTTGCAGTAATTTATTTAAGTAAGCTGTGTAGAGAGAGTAATGTTTAGATAATTTTAAGTTTCAGAGTTTAGATTAATATACAGCAGGTCAAAATAATCACAAAACTTTAGTAACTTTCTTCCTACTTCAGCTGTGCCAGCTCTTCAGTGATAGTAGAAGATTTTAATAATGCAAGACACAATAAAACATAATCCCTCATAGAGGTGGGGAGGGGGAGGGGATAGGGGGTTTCCAAAGAGGAGACCTAGAAAAGGGGAAACATTGGAAATGTAAATAAAGTATCAAAAAAATAAAAAAACAGAAATCTAGGACTAACTGAACACTGTGATTTGATGAACTTATTATCAAAGCATTATTTTAAATATTTAATGAGGATTGTCAGAACCACTGAAATCCTGGAAATCTTTGGGACTATTACTGTCTATTTATGCTAGTTAACTATATTTTTAGAACTGGTTTGTAAACAGGATTGCAGAATAGATGCATGTGTCCATTGGGAAATCTAATTCTCTGAATGGTATCTGAGAATGGAAGAACTCATTGCTATTGATATACATTATTACTTTTGATAAAATTAAAAACAAAACTGTAATTTCCAATAAAGCATTTCTTGGATAGTAGTTTATTCTTGATACATATAATTATTGGATATATTTACTGTAGTAGTTGCTGAAGATATTCATAACTTTCTTTGCTTAGCAAATCCATGATCTGTAGAGATCTTATCTCTCATTTAAGTTTCCAAAGTAAATTAGAGAATAGGAAGTGTAATAACAAATAGTATTACCAACTCTTTGACAGCAACCTACTAGCAAAGTACATTTGACAATATGGAAATAAGTCTAGCACTCAGGGCCACTGCAGAACAAATTCCAATTTGTTGCTTTCTTTATGCCAACCCACATCCAAATGTGGGTACCATATCACCTGTTGTTACCATTGTTCCCAATGTATTATGCCAATCATATTTTTTGATTATATGACTTACATTGTAAATTCAGATCAAAATATCAAGGGAAATATTATCAATGCTTGTGTACACACATTCATAATGTTAAAATATGTAAAGTGTGTGTGTGTGTGTGTGTGTGTGTGTGTGTGTGTGTGTGTGTTTGCTGTTATGTGTTTCCCAGGAAAATAAAGCAGAGGAAAGCAGTGAAGGCAAAGAATGTGAGGATTTGTACTTAGGGTAAATCTTAAAGTCACATAGGTACTACCTGGTTTGCTATTCTTTTAATTTATAGCACATTTTATACCAAAATCATGTTCGAAATCCTAGTGAGCAAGTAATAAGTAATTGTAGTGATGCATTATGTAGGCTTTTAGAGTCTAGAAAATGTCCACACTCAATCATTGATTGCCCTTTCTCTGTTGTCAAAGATTAGCAGAATATAGTGGCATAAGTCTACTTCTAAATTTTCTATTTGTTCAGTTGATTTACTTAAATATTCTTTATTTAACACAATAATTTCATTAATTAATTTATTTTATTTCAAATATTAATTCCTTGTCATTCAACATATTTTGTTCATGTTTCTCATTCCCAGAAATCCATACTTTGATACCAACCTACCTAACCAAACTCCCTCTCTTTCCCTTCCTCCTTACCTCTCTCTCCCTCCCTACCTCCATTCTCTCCCCCTCCAATTTTTGTTTGGCTTGTATTTGTTTTGTTTTAAAACAAATCTTGTTAACCTCCTCTGATTGGGCTATAACTCTCCCTATAGTCCCTAAACTTATGACAGTCTTCCTGCCTCTGCCTCTGCCTCTGCCTCTGCCTCTGCCTCTGCCTCTGCCTCTGCCTCTGCCTCTGCCTCTGCCTCTGCCTCTGCCTCTGCCTCTGCCTCTGCCTCTGCCTCTGCCTCTGCCCCTGCCCCTGCCCCTGCCCCTGCCCCTGCCCCTGCCCCTGCCCCTGCCCCTGCCCCTGCCCCTGCCAAGTGGCATAGTATCCAGCTATACTTGTCTATTTTTATTTCTTTGTTTGCTGTAGTAATATAATCTCTGAATTTCATTTTTATCATTGTATTAACAAATATAGGTCTCTTGACTCATGTAGATTTATAAAAATGTTTTAAAGATAATGATGAGATTTTGTTAGAATTGTGCTAAATGTGTGGATCAAACCTAGAGGTTCAGTCATCTCTTCTATAAATGATAAATACCTTTAAAATCCAGTTAGCTGGGATGATCTCAGTTTTCTTTAAAGCTAATTTAATTTCCTCCACTAGATATTTAAAAATTTTTTTATTATTATATACAATGTTTTACTACAGTGATGTTTAGACATTTCTATTTTATTCTAATATTATTCAGATAAATAATGTTCTGTTATATAATTTCAAATATCAATTATTTTTATTCGGCTATATAAATCTGCAGATATTTTATATTCTAAACCTTACTTGCTTTTCACTAATTTCGAAATATTTGGCAATTACTTATCATTTTTTATTAAAATATTATCTATTAAAATTATCTGTAAATAATTCATCATTGATATCTTTACTTACCTAATTCTATTTTATTAATCAACAGAATACTGCTGTTGGATTCAGTCCTCTAACCAATGAGCTTTTGGAGTCATTTTATATCTAAAGCCAAAAGCAATTTTTTCATACATTTATATATACCAAAGATAGCTGATGCTGTTGTACTAGTCTGTTCAACTAGGTCTTTGCTAATTTTGTATCCTGTTGTATAATTCTCCAACTGTAGTAACTTTTCTGTCTATTCCTTCTGACAATTTTATCCAATATATTGCCATTATTATGCACATATCTAGTAGAGGTGGATTTTTAAAAACTCTTATAAAGGAAAATCTTTAATCGGGGCTGGATTTCAGTTTCACAGTTTCATCATACTGGGAAGCACGAAGCGTGCAGGCAGACGTGGCACTGGATTGCCTGAGACTTCTACATCTGGATGTCGCAGCAGAAGGAGACTGTATCTCAGTACCACTATATCACTGGATGTAGTTTGAGCATAGGAGAACTCCAAGCCTGCCTCCACAGTGACACAATTTCATCAATAAGGCCATACCCACTCCAGCAAGGACAGAACTCCTAATAGTGCCACTTCATATGGGCCAATCATTCAATTATATGAGATTAAGGGAGTCATACATATTCTAAATACCACAAACTTGAAGATAGAAGCTTTTAATTTTTCTACAAATATTATTGTTAATTCTCTAGAATATTTTGTTGTTGTTTTAAATTTATTTATTTATTTATTTATTTATTTATTTATTTATTTATTTATTTATTTATATCCCAAATGCTGTCCCCCATTCCTAGTCTCCTCCCTTACATGGTTCCTCCTTTCATCCCCCTTCCCTTTTCCTTTGAGAGGGTGGGGCAACCTCTTGGTATTGCCCCACCCTGGCACATCAATCTCTGCAGGGTTAGGTGCATTTTCCCCCACTGGGAACAGACAAAGTGTGTGTCTGGGGCCTTGGTCCAACTCAAGATGCTCTTTAATTTGTCCCTCCAAGCCTGGGAACTACCAAGGTTCCAGGTTAGTTCAATCTGTTGCTTTTCCCTTTCAGAGTTTTCAATCTTTCCCTCAACTCTTCTATAGTCCCCAACCTCAGTCCAATGGATGTGAGCACCTGCATCTGTTTCAAAGTGTTGCTGGGTGGTACCTCTCAGAGGACAATTATGCTAGGCTCTTGTCTGTAAGCATAACAGGCTATCATTGATAGTATCAGGGATTTGTGCTTGACCATGGAATGGGTTTCAAGTTGGTCTGGTTATTGTTTTGCCATTCCTTTAGACTGCTCCATCTTTCTCCAGGCATTGCTTTTAGTCAGGACAAAGTTTAGGTCAAATGTTTTGTTGGTGAATTGATGTCCTTATCATTCCACTGAGGGTCTTACATGGCTACAGCTTCTTTGGCTTTCATGTCCCCACTGTTAGGCATCTTGGCTACTAAGATCACCCACATTTAATCCTGGGAGCATTACTCATCCCAGTTCCCTGGGGCTTCCTAGACATTCCCTCTGCAATAACTTCAAGTCCCTGAAGAATGAAATTGAGGAAGATACCAGAAGATAGATCTCCCATGCTCATGGATCAGTTAAAATAACCATCTTACCAAAAGTAATCTAAAGATTCAATGCAATTCTAACACATTTCTTTTTACAGACCTTGAAAGAACAATTCTTAATTTCATATGGAAAAACAAAAAAACCCACTGAATTGGAAATTTCTGGTCGTATGATGCAAATCCAAGAGATATTTTGTTGATGCGGACTCACATGATCTTTTGTTGAAGCAGACTTGTGATATTTTGCTGAGGCAAGACCCATGAAATGACCCGTGATGTTTCTAAAGAGGATAAGGACAGTGACAGGATACTTGAATAGCTAGGACTGCAATGATCCATTGGTCTCAAGTCTTTGCTTCACTTCATTGAGAGAAGCATGGCAGAAAGCTTCTCCTGATGTCCCAGATGGTTCTTGTCGCTCCCTGCTGACTTCATGCAGATTCTGTGGAGGACTGGCTGGTTTTCCTGGATCATGCCACCTCTGCTGATCCATGGTTGGTAGACTGACACTACTGAACTGGACTTCTGGCATCCTGACAATAAAGATTGGAATCTCCACAAAGAACTACTTGTAAACAGGTCCACATCCCCTTGTCCTATTTGCCATCTTTTCTTCCCAACCTTTCGACAGTGGGCTGGAATAGGGATCAAAGCATTGGAGAACCCTTATTAGAGTAGGTTTTGAAAACTATAAGCCTACAACCCAAGATAGATAAAACAATATAGAAAAATAAAAGAACTGCAGGTATCACAATCCCTGATCTCAAGCTCTACTACAAGGCAATAGTGAAAAACCTGCATGGTATTAGCATAGAAATAGACAGGTTGATCAGTGGAATTGAATAAAAGGCACAGAAATAAATCCACACACCTATGGGTGGGGCTCTTTCCCCACAACTAACTGAGTAGGAAATGGCACCTGATACCTGCTAGAGAAGGGAGATGCATACCTCTCTGGTAGTGTGGCCACTGAGAGTCTTCCCAATTTCCAGTGGATTGTGTACATCATGAACCTATAGACAACTCTAGTTGGATTTACCAAGTTATAAGATAAATTCACAAAGATGGAAAATAGTTCTGCTGAGAGGAAATCTGTGGTGAATTTGAGGAAAAAATGATGTGGATTTTATATTTCAACTTATGCAAGTATTAATTCTCAAAGATTCTTTTAAAAAAGAAAAATCAATTGTCATGCTACTGTTTCAGTGCAGAGACAACTTAACTGATGCTGCAAATCCTCCAGCCCACTGTGTCACTGATGTCAACACTTAGCTGCTCCTTGGTCTGCATGCAGGGCCAGTGTTTGCTGTGGCCATTTTAACAAAATATCTATTTAGTTAGCTGAGTATAAACGTTCCCTTTAACCTTTTCTTCTTTCTTCTTTAAATCCTTTCCTATATAGCTTTGAAGTCTTTACCATTTTCATTGCTTCTCTCTGAAGACTTAAAAAAAAATATCCTTTAAGGAAAGTTACTAGTTACTGGGGTGACTTTCCATGTCTTCATTTATCTTCTTTCACTCAATTTGAATGCAAAATCCCTTATTTCTACAGGTAAAGAGTATTATTCACTATTTCCTTTAGATTAATTAAATTGTTTCTTTGACAGTTTTACACAATTGTACAATGCGTACTGACCAATCTTATGCTACCTGTTTTAGTTAGGGTTTTACTGCTGTGAAAAAATACTATGACCAAGGCCATTCTTATAAGGAAAACATTTAATTGCGGCTGGCTTATAGGTTCAGAGGTTCAATCCATTATCATCAAGGAGGGACCATGGCAATATCCAGGCAGGCATGGTGCAGGAGGAGCTGAAAGTTCTATATCTTCATCTGAAGACTGCTAACAGAATACTCACTTCCAGATAGCTAGGGCTAGGATATTAAAGTCTGTGCTCACAGTGACACACCTACTCCAACAAGTCCACACATACTCCAATGGGGCCACGCCTTCTAATAGTGCTGTTCCTTAGGCTGAGCATATACAAATCATAACACTAACGTTCTCTTCTCCCTAATACCCCCACTAACCCATCTTTCTCCATCAAGATCTCATTATTCAATTCCCATTCATTTTGTTTAGTATTCTAGTGAGCTTTATTAGGGTTGTCTATTTGATCCTGAATGTGGGCTGTCCATCGCAACCTAGTGGCCTCAGCAGTAGATACATAATTGAGAATAATGCCCTTTCTCATCTAGACTCTATCTATGGCCAGCAGTTAGAGGTAATGGCACTCTATAGCTTCTGCTCCTTTCATGACTGATCAATAAAAGCCTATTGTTGTTAAGGCTCAGTTTAAGAAACCAAATTTGTGAGTTCATAATCACAATGGTTGTTTACAAAGACTAGAGGATGCCATTTTGCAGCCCTTTATCTTATCTTCTATCTCCCATATACGTCTCACCTCTGTCCTCTTCAGTGTCATCTGACCCTTAGAGAGGGTTTATCCATCAACCAGCAGTTATTCTCCACATCTTAGGCAGCCATGAGTCTCCATTCAACATTCTTCATTTCAGAGAAACTTCTTTCCTTAAAGCTAACATTTGCAATTGTTGATGAGTGCACATATACATATCTTGTACTGTTGGTAGGTACACACATGCATATCTATGTCAATTTGATGCTATGTCAATTTAGTTGACCAACAGTTTCTCTCAAACCTCTGATATCATAGGAATGGGCTGTTACTCAGACGACGATGCAAATTTTGGAAGAGAACTGCAACATTTTCTAAAATGCTCAAGTTAAGAACATGATATGTAAGTGGATTTTTCTTCAAGTTTCTTATTATTAGAAGTGAAACATTCATTTGTATATGCTGGTCAGTGTGCTTACATGGATTTCTCACCGAGATGGTCTGTAGGGAACATCTTTGGTAGGTTTATGAGCATGATTTTCTCCTTTGGTCCCTGTCCTTATACAACCAAATACATCCACATTAGCTACATTTTATAGCAATGTTAAGGTCTAGAAAATTATTTCTATTTCTCCAAAATCATAAATATTTTAGAAAATAGATCTAGGTGTCTTAGTTTATAGTGGAGCATGACTGGTTACAGTGATTTAGACATTCCAACAGAAAAGATTCAATCTCACAAGAAATAAAAGAGCAATCCTCAGACGAGTCAAAGTCAAAACAACAGTGAGTGCTATTCATGCATTTCTGACCATGAAAGCTTCACTGGACACACTGATCATTATTAAGATAGAAAGTTATTACATATTGACTTCTAAAAGATGCTTTTATAATAACTTTGTAATTAGGTTCAACTTTATCCTTTCTAACCTACAGGAAATGTATATATTTAAGTAAAACCTTAGTATAAGTTTGTACAAACAACCCAAGGAACCTTGAAAAGCTAACTGTGTAAGCAAGATGTTATGAACTCTGTGAAAAGCAAATTATATGAGTGGTTGTCTTGGAGATGAAATAGTCAGGGCCACAGCTGAAGGCAGTTTAGAGCTTTACCTCAGCACAGTCTTCCAAACAATGCTATTCTAAATGTGACACAGATTTAGACAATAGACAGCAGTCTATTGATAAATAACTTTCCCCTCTGATGTGCAACCTATTTAATGCAAGATCTTGGATCTCCACACAGTTTAGATATGTTTGTCTTATTCAACATGGAAAAAAAAAACACCATTGTGGTTAACATGCCTAAAGAAAAAAGTTAGTATTTAAAATTCTTCAATTAGATAGAAAACACTACTATTTCTACTTGAATTATTTTTTAAATACAGATGATTTTGTGGTAGAAGTTAAATGGAGAACTAAGAGTGAAATATTTTTGAGAATGACCTCTTATCCATTAAAATACTCATCCAATAGCTTTCTTATATTCTTGTATAATTTTAAATGTGTGTGTGTGTGTGTGTGTGTGTGTGTGTATGTGTGTGTGTGTGTGATGAAGGAAATCAATACTGCCTAAAACATTTCATGATTAAATTATTTTATTTACTTTAAGTGGTGATTTTGTAAAGTTGTTTTTTCCGGAAGTCAAACTGTAGTTCTCAGTAGTTGACTTGAGAGGAATCAAGTAAAGCAGAGTAGATGATTTCATTAGAAAAGAAAATTAATCGTTTTCAAGATACTAGTATTCTCTAGAATTGAGAGAGATTCTCTCCTACTAACTCTTATCAAACTAAGAAGCCTCTACAAGCACATTTACAATATTTGCTGGGCTTATATCATCGCATTTCAAAAATAGAGCTAGTAATTATTTTATAAAGAATTCCTATCTTTGCTATCTGACCAAATCCAGTATCTGATGGACATTTTTTATCCTCTTCCACCCTCTGGGGAATGGCTAATCACCTATCTTGCTTTTAGTAAAACTCTTGCTGAACATGTTAGACATGTTCTTATCTGCTGCTTCCTGTCAGCAATTTTACATTTATTGATTCCCAGCTTACACTCCTCCTTGACAATAAATCCCCACTAGCTTTTCTGTGTTCAGAATTAAATCTGCATCTACACTGAGCTCTATTTCCTCCGTTTCAATAGTTCCTAGTTACTATCTGCATTTAATATTTTATTATTCGACTCTGACTTGATTAAACATTTTTTTGGTTTTGTTTGTTTTTTCAAACCAAGTTTATCTGTATAGCCCTGGTTGTCCTGGAAATAGTTCTATAGACCAGGCTGACTTCAAACTCACAGAGAGTCACCTGCCTCTTTCTCCAAAGTGCTGGGATTTAAGGCATGCTCCACCAATTCCCAGCTCTGAGTTTCTTTAGCAGAAGGAAAATAATAGAAACAAACAACTGACAAGAAATGAACAAATTAGAAAACAGCCAATGAAGAGAATGGGTTTAATCACTTATAAACAATCAAATGAAGGACAGAAAAAAATGAGGAGACAACACTGAAGCAAGAGAACAAGCATTTTCTGAGACCTTTCTCTGTAGTGGTGATAGGAATATAGGCCTGGGTACTCCTTTTTCTATTTTAAGAGTACTTGCTTAGTACTCTAAGGATAACCATATACAAAGGAGCTGCATTACATCCTGTGTCAAGTAAAGACACATGCAGTGATTCTAGATTTATTGAAGCAAATTTCCATAAAAGACAATATAACCTTGATACATTTTAACATGTTTAAAACATGTTGGAACATAAGTGAAGTAAAATTGCATTACTTTCCCCCTTTGTTTCCTCCCTCAACTCTTCCCATACTGTGCTCTCAAGTTCTTAACAATTTCCTATCATTATTCTTGTTTTACAACCTCTATATGTATATGTATATATGCATATGCATAAATACACATAAACCTGCTGAGTCCATTCTGTTGTTAGTATATGTATAATTCAGGGCTGACCACACTAAACCTTGTTAATTTAAATGAATAAAAGTGAACAACTTTACAGATTGTAGTTAGGGATTATGCTGACTTAGTAAATTAGTTGTTGTAGATTCTCCTTCAATAATTATGAGTTCACTAGAGCTGAATACTTACCTAGATTTTGAGTACTAGTCATGTTGATGTTTTTCTTTAATTGTTTTATTATTTACATTCCAAATGTTGCCCCCCACTCCCCCTCCCAGAGTTCTTAACCCCATTTCCTGTTAGAGATTGGTTCTACTGCTTTGATCCAATCGTGAATCCGTGTGTCTAAATGCTATAAGTCCTTGTGCCCAGTTGGTATTTTATTTATCAATAAAGATACCAATGACCAATAGCTGGGCACAAAGCAGGACCCTTAGAATTGCACAGGGTAGGATACAGAGAATAACAAAGGAAAATCACCATGAAATAAGGATAGGACACAGGAGCTTCAGGAGAGAAAACCAACCAGGCTTGTGAGAATTCCGATGGGTAGCTACTGGCCACTTCCCCAATTTGGCCTGGGGTAGCAGGGGAAAGTTTAGGAGTGCCCATTCATTGAATTAGCTAAGGCATTTCAAAAATAACCTAATATGTGTGTGTGTGTGTGTGTGTGTGTGTGTGTGTGTGTGTGTGTGTGCCTATCGCAAATCCAAAGCCACTGGTTGGGTGACTGAAAGCATGCAACCCACTACAAGCATAAAGTGGAGTAGCCCAAACTCACTGCTATAATTTCCTTTCCCCTTTGCAGCTAAGAGGGCCACCAATCAAGGAGCACAGACAATGATGGTTTTAAGTCCAATTAAAGAGCTAACGGTTACCTCCAATTTATGCATGCTGCTATACAGCAGTATGATGATGGTGACATGCTAGCCACTGATGTAATTCATAGGCATTATGAGGGTAAATGTCCTTATGACCATAAATGTAGTCTTCATGCATTGTCAAGCATACTTATCTTTGCAACAGACACAGATCACTACATAAAACCACAACCAATTAAAATGCAGAGTGGTGGAGCCCAGTCCCACTGGAGACAGCTATAACACATTTTCACACCTAAGATTCAGGGAACATTGCAGAAGGACAGAAATGTTTTAAAACCCAGAGCATCAGATACTTTGCTATAAGATTATGTCTCCTAGTAATATTAGAAGGTATACCCATAAAACCTCACCAACATGACTGCCCAATGTTAGATGAACAAGCATGACACCAATAACCATGATGGCAAATTGGATGTGGAAAATACCAGGATGCTCCAACAACATACATAGTTCTACAAGCAACTGATAAAAGATGAGAGCAGTAAAGGTGGTCCTCCCCAGAGAAGAGCACACTAATTGGTTTTTCAGTGCCAAATATCAGGACTGAAAACATACATACAAGTAACATAATATAGTCTCGAAAGATGATATCTGAAAATATATATTCATGTAACAACAATAAATAATGAAAGAGATATTGAATTAGAAGAATAGGAAGGGTAAATTGGAGAACTTTGTGGGTGTAAAGAGAAGGAAAAAAACATAAGTAAATTAAATCTCCAAAACAGATAAAGAAAAAGTGAATAGCACAGTCAAACATAATATTTTTCCCCAACTGTTAACATTTTTGCATCTCAACTCAAATTGATTTCTATACTCTAAAATGATTAAAAGATGCAAAATTCCTAATGAATCCTTTTTTTCTGTTAAAATGGCAATAAAACCCAAGCATATTTAGGACTATGATTAAGCCCTCCTTTGATTATGAAAACTTCAATTTCTAGTTGCTTGGGTACAATGTGAACATATTTCCTTTCCTCAGAGAGATTCCTGAACAATCCACTATCTCTGTTATAATCATGTTTTCAGACCTAATTTTTCCCAACTACACAATTTTGTTGATTCCAAGATAATAACGCCAATTACAAGTAACCATATGTGATTTTTTTTCTCATGCAAAACACCATAGGCATAGGTTTGTTCTTATACAAAATAATACACTACTTTGCTAGCATTTTGTGAAATTGTACACCAATTTTCAGTATCCAAATTTCTGCATCTTATTTTTAAAATATCTCTGCTCTCTTCCCTGGTGCCTCCAAAAATCCTACAAAATTATTTTTCTCTTCATTTCCTGGGAGTAATTTCTTCAGTTTGTCTTCACTGCTTCACAGTAATACTAAGAAAAATGTTTTATTCTTTCAGAAGAGGTCATCAAAACATCATTTTAAAAGTAATTGGCAGCTTTTCTTTGACGGCTTTAGCTCCAAAATAACAACGTGGAGACCTTATATTTACTAATAAGCCTTAAGCACTATAGCTGGGCAGATACTCATCTATTCAAGCCTGTCTATGGCTGCCTAATATCCAGCCACATCAATGATTGCTTGCCACCTTAGCCTTGCCCTGGCTGCTCCTGCTCCAACTGTGTCCTGTGTCAACCTGCTCATAAGGAATGCTCATGGAGAATTGATAGTAAATCTCTGTTTCTCTCTAATCCTCACCAGAGACCCTCTCACTGGGATCAGAAGTTCGCCTCCCTTATTCTGCTCAGTTATTGGCTGATCCTTATTAAGCAATTAGAGGTGATAGAAAGTAACTTTTACAGACAAGAGGAGCTCTAGTAATAATGATCATGCCAATGTCCGTACTGCAACCCGCTGTCTAGGTAAAGAAATCAACATCTGGATACACAATGTACAAAATGTCGCCTAGCACATCTTTTTGTTGTTGTTGTTTTTTTGTTTGTTTGTTTTTTTTTTTTTTGGAGATGTCTACAGATGTGACAAGTGGGAGACTGCACTATGATTTCAGGTGTCTACAGATGTGACAAGTGGGAGACTGCACTATGATTTCAGGTGTCTACAGATGTGATAAGCTAGAGGTTTCTCTCTCAGTGAAGGTGTCTAAAGATTTGATAAGCAGGAAATTCTGCTGTTAGTTCTGGTGTCTACAGATGGAATAAATGTGAGGTTGCACGTTAACTGCAAGTGTCTACAGATGTGATGAGAGGAAGTTTGAAATTGGGGTGCAGTTGCTTACTGATGTGATAAGTGGGAGGCTGCAATGTGAGTGCAGGTGTCTACAGATGTGGTAAGTGGTAGGTTAGACATGAGTGCAGGTATCTACAGATGTGATAAGAGGTATGCAGCCCTGGTAGTGCTTGTGCATACAGATGTGGTACATTGGAAAATTCACTATGGGTGCAGGTGTCTACATTTGTGATAAGTGGGAGTTTGCGCTCTGAATGCAGGAGTATAGAGATGTTATAAGTGAGAGGTTGCACTCTTTTTTTCTTTTTTTTATATTTTATTTACATTTCAAATGTTTCCATCTTTCCAGGTCTCCTCTCTGGAACCCCCTATCCCTTCCCCCCTCCCCCTGTCTCTATGTGCATATTTCCCTACCCATCCACCCACCCATTCTTGTCCTCCCTCCTTGGCATTCCCCTATACTGGGGCATCTAACACCCTCAGGCCCAAGGGCATCTCTTCCCCCTGATGTCTAACAAGGCCCTCCTCTGCCACATGTGGCCAGCACCATGGGTTGCTCCATGTGTATTCTTTGATTGGAGGTCCAGTCTCTGGGAACATTGGGAGGTCAGGCCAGTTGACACTGTTGCTCCCTCCATGGGACTGAAAACTCCCTCAGCTCCTTCAGTCCTTTCTCCAGCTCCTCCATCTGGGATCTCATGCTCAGCCCAAAAGTTGCTGTGAAGTGAATCTTGGGATTTTGGGAACTTTTGGGCTAATATCCACTTATCAGTGAGTACATACTGAGTTCATTCTTTTGTGACTGAGTTACCTCACTCAGTATATTTTCAAGTTCCATACATTTGTCTGCAAATTTCATGAAGTCATTGTTTTTAAAAGCTGAGTAGTATTCCAGTGTGTAAATGTACTACATTTTCTATATCCATTCCTCTGTTGAGGGGCATCTGGGTTGTTTCCAGCTTCTGGCTATTATAAATATGGCTGCTATGAACATAGTGGAGCATGTGTCTTTATTACATGTTGGAGCATCTTCTGGGTATATTCCCAGAAGAGGTATAGCTGGGTCCTCAGGTAGTATTATATTCATTTTTCTGTGGGTCTGATAAACTGATTTCAAGAGTGGTTGTACCAGCATGCAATCCCACCAGCAATAGAGAAGTGTTGTTCTTTCTCCACATTCTCTCCAGCATCTAGTGTCACCTGACCTTTTGATCTTAGCCATTATGACTGGTGTGAGGGAGAATCTCAGAGTTGTTTTGATTTGCATTTCTCTGATGACTAAGGACATTGAACATTTCTTTTGGTGCTTCTCAGCCCTACGAGTTTCCTCAGTTGAGAATTCTCTGTTTAGTTCTGTTCCCCATTTTTTGATAGGGTTATTTGTATTTCTGTAGTCTAACTTCTTGAGTTCTTTGTATATATTGGATATTAGCCCTCTATTGGACGTAAGATTGGTAAAGATCTTTTCCCAATCTGTTGGTTGATGTTTTCATACCCAAACCTATGAGACATGATGAAAGCAGTGTTAAAAGGAAAACTCATAGCTCTGAATGCCTCCAAAAAGAAACTAGAGAGAGCATATACTAGCAGCTTAACAGCACACCTGAAAGCTTTAGAACAAAAAGAAGCTAATACACCCAAGAGGAGTAGAGGACAGGAAATAATTAAATTAAGGGCTGAAAATCAACCAAGTAGAAACTAGAAGAACTATACAAAGAATCAACAAAACCAGAAGCTGGTTCTTTGAGAAAATCAACAAGATAGATAAACCCTTAGCCAGACTAACCAGAGGGCACAAAGACATTATCCAAATTAACAAAATTAGAAATGAAAAGGGAGATACAACAACAGGTTTTGAGGAAATTCAAAAAACCATCAGATCCTACTACAAAAGCCTATCCTCAACAAAATTGGAAAATCCGGATGAAATGGACAATTTTCTAGACAGATACCAAATACTAAAGTTAAGTCAGGATCAGATAAACCATCTAAACAGTCCCATAATGCCTAATGAAAGAGAAACAGTCATTAACAGTCTCCAAACCAAAGAAAGCCCAAGACCAGATGGGTTCAGTGCAGAATTCTATCAGACCTTCAAAGAAGACTTAATACCAATACTCTTCAAACTATTCCACAAAATAGAACCAGAAGGAACACTACCCAATTCTTTCTATAAGGCCACAGTTACACTGATACCAAAACCTCACAAAGACCCAACAAAGAAAAAAACCTTAAGACCAATTTCCCTTACGAATATTGATGCAAAAATACTCGATAAAATTCTCACAAACCGAATCCAAGAATACATCAAAATTATCATTCACCACGATCAAGTAGGCTTCATCCCAGGGATGCAGGGATGGTTCAAAAAAAAAAAAAACCTCAAAGAAAAAAACCACATAGTCATTTCCTTAGATGCTTAAAAAGCGTTTGACAAAATTCAACATCCCTTCATGATAAAAGTCTTGGAAAGATCAGGAATTCAGGGCCCATACCTAATCATAGTAAAAGCAATATACAGCAAACCAGTGGCCAACATCAAATTAAATGGAGAGAAACTTGAAGCAATCCCACTAAAATCAGGGATTAGACAAGGCTGTCCACTCTCTACCTATTTATTTAATATAGTTCTTGAAATTCTAGCTAGAGCAATTAGAGAACAAAAGTAGGTCAAAGGAATAAATATTGGAAAGGAAGAAATCAAAATATCACTATTTACAGATGATATGATGGTATACTTGAGTGACCCGAAAAACTCCACCAGAGAACTGCTACAGCTGATAAACAACTTCAGCAAAGTGGCCGGATACAAAATTAACTCAAACAAATCTATAGTCGAGGGATAAACAGGCTGAGAAAGAAATTAGGCAAATGACACCCTTCACAATTGTCACAAACAATATAAAGTATCTTGGTGTGACTCTAACCAAAACCAAACAGTGAAGGATCTGTATGACAAGAACTTCAAGTCTCTGAAGAAAGAAATAGAAGAATACCTCAGAAGATGGAAAGATCTCCCATGTTCATGGATTGGCAGGATTAATATAGTAAAAATGACCATCCTGCCAAAAGCAATCTACAGATTCAATGCAATCCCCATCAAAATTCCAACTCAATTTTTCATAGACTTAGAAAGAGCAATTTTCAAATTCATATGGAATAACAAAAAACCCAGGGGAGCAAAAACTATTCTCAACAATAAAACAACTTCTGGGGAGATCAGCATCCCTGACCTCAAGCTGTACTATAGAGCAGTAGTGATAAAAACTGCATAGTATTGGTACAGTGACAGGCAGGTAGATCAATGGAATAGAACTGAAGACCCAGAAATGAACTCACACACCTATGGTCACTTGATCTTTGACAAAGGAGCTAAAACCATCCAGTTAAAAAAAGACAGCATTTTCAACAAATGCTGCTGGTTCAACTGGTGGTCAACATGTAGAAGAATGCAAATTGATCCATACCTATCCCCCTGTACAAAGCTCAAGTCCAAGTGAATCAAGGACCTTCACATAAAACTAGATACACTGAATCTAATAAAAGAGAAAGTGGGGAAAATTCTCAAACACATGGGCACAGGGAAAAAGTTCCTGAACAGAACACCAATGGCTTATGTGCTAAGATCAAGAATCATCAAATGAGATCTCTTGAAATTACAAAGTTTCTGTAAGGCAAAGGACACTGTAAATAGGACAAAATGCCTAGCACATCTTATCATAAGTGGAAAAGAAACCATTTATTGATAAGCACCATGGAAACCACTATACTCAGTATAAATACTGTTCCTGTGCAATATTTTTATGTCAGTCTGTGTTGGATGACACTTGCTGGTGGATTCACATGTCTGGTTTGTTTTAGGTTTCCTAAATAAGATTTATTGAGTTTTAAAAAATGTCTCTACTCACCCAATAGGTCACATCTTGCTCACAGGATCCGTTTTTAAGCAGTAACAATACCAGTTTGTTAATCTGAGATTTCAGTTTTTAATGTTTTGTTAAATTAAGAAAACACAGGCCAAATTGTTCCTGAAGTTTAGACAATGATAATGAAGTAAAACCTGAGTGCTTGGTATGAGGGCAACATTTAGGAGAGTCCTAAATGTTAATTAATTTAATTGAAGAGCTTTAATTGGAGGGTCATCTCTCTGTGGTTGTAGTACAACCTACTTCCATACTGTAAGAACTTAAATAATTATGGAACACCAGTTAAAATTAATTTACATTTTGATTTAGAATTGATATACACAGAAGGCGATGTCTGGAAATAGCTGAAAGAAATTTGTACATTACAGAGACTGATTTATCTCTTGAGTGAGTTTTCATTCCTCCGTTTTATTATTTTATTCTATCTCATTCTATTTTATAGCCATATTTATGTATAATTGCAAAGATTTGTCTTTCTGGTTTCCATCTGGTAACCAATTGCTTAACATAAAATTAGTGTATTTGGAAATGTTAATAACAATAAAAGGTCCAAATATTCTTACTTCCATAGATGCTTAAAGAATACTTCTCAGTTAAAGTTCCATGTGCCCATTGTAACAATTGAAAGCAAGTAATGAGAGCTCTACAAATCTCATTTCTTGGCACAAGATTTTTAGAGTAACAAATGTAGAATATGTACATTATTACTGAAAAGACGGCCCTGGCTTTGCTAAAAATCTTAGAAGCTTTTAAGTAATAAATACTGTTCACTGTATATTTTGAAAAATGTTGTTAGATGTATGGGGTGTGTGTATGCACTTGTGTGTGTGTATGTGTGTGTGTGTGTGTGTGTGTGTGTGTGTGTGTGTGTGTGTGTGTGTTAAATCTGCAGTGCAGATGTATAGGTCTGAGAACAACTTGAAGTAATTGGTTCTCTCTTTCTACTACATGGATCCAAGGGAACTCAGGGTTTCCAGCAAGTGCCATTATCCACTGAGACAACTCATAGCCCCTTGATCAATTTTTAAGATCAGAAGATGTTCTGACAATGTTACTGTCAGTATCTTCCTTTGTCTCAGAAGTAAAGTAACTCTAACTTTTCTTTTAGTACTTTATATTTAGTTTCTGTGATTACAATATAATAACATCATTTTCCCTTCCCTCCATCCAAACACTTTGATGTGTTGTCCTAGCCTTGCCACTTCCAATTAATAGTCTTTTATCTTTAATTGTTTCTGTTTGGTGTGTGTGTGTGTGTGTGTGTGTGTGTGTGTTGTGTGTGTGTGTGTGTATGTTTGCATATACACTATTATATATGTATATAATTTAAATGAAACTACTCAGTCTGTATAATATTACTTATATACATTGTATGTATATTTTCAAGGTTGATATATTGGTATGCTCTTACCTTGGAATGATTATTTCTTTAGTCTCAGCATTTATTATTCACCTGTAGTTCTTTGTCTAGGTTTGAGGACTTGGGAGCTTCCCCACCCCCTATCACACACATGCATCATGGCCTGAATATTGTTGTCCTTCCTAAAAACATGGTACACATGTACTGTGCAGTATTATTCAGTTATGAAAAAAAAATAAAACCATTAAATCCACAGCAAAATGAATAAAATTAGAAAAGATCATTTTGAGTGATGCAACATAGACACAAAAGGATAAACATCACATGTTCTCTCTCATCTGAAGCCCTAGGCTTCAAATCTTCAGATGTGAGTACATATCCTGGAATCCCTGAAGAAACCCGGAACGTGACAAGGAACTGTGGGAAGGTGAGAAACAATGTAAGTTTTTAATACAATATGGTATGATCACAAGTATTGACAAAATTAAACAATTTAAGATTGATAATGGAGGGAATATTGAATGTATTTAATTAAAATAATGTTAAATAGTCACAGAATTAGGTCAATGACTGTGTTACTGATTATATACTGTATATAGTCATTCATGTCATTCAGTACCCTAAATTATATAAAATTACTATGTGTCAATTAAAACTTTAAATTTGCAGACTTGAGAGATTCACAAGAGTTATGAGCACTAGGTGCTTTTGCACTTGTCCTGGGCTCCATTCACAGCAACCACTTAGTAATTTGCAACCAAATAATGCCGGTTACAGGGAATACAATGCTGTCTTCCAACTTCTGCAGGCACCAGATCTGAACATTGTGTACATACATACATGCAAGTATACTTATACAATCTGAATCCACTCCCCTCCCCAGAATGGTTGTAGCCATTTTGTTCCATGCCTCTCAGCTATTTCATACTGTTGCTGTTACAAGTCTGTCAGTCATTGACACAGAGTAGTGACTTGGCTCAAGGACATGCTGACCATATACCCCCCTTTTTTTCTGTATGTTCCGAATATTCTGTAGGAGGTTTTCTAATCTTAATAAATTCCACAAATTTATGTTAGACCCGTCAAATCAAAGGTCAATATGCATTGTTATGTCTAAAATATCTTGAGTCAGAGCTGACCAACTGTAGCCCTTCCTGCACCTATGTGTGAGCTCACTGTAGTTTGTGTGGCTGACAATGAATAATGCAACGAATAAACCCAATATTATGATTATAATGCTCATATTCTGTTATCTCAATGTTTTGAAATTGTCCTTTTCAGTTCCCATCCACCTTACTCAGGACCAATTAGCTTAAATATTGGCTGATAATAATTTGCCTAGTAAGCCAACTGCTCCCCTCCATTCCCTTAAAACTTTTGAACCTGGATCTTCCTATGAAAAGTTGACACTAGAGCATACTAGTGCCACAATTACGCTTTTCTTTCTTATGGTCCTGGATGTCCAGTATTATGGTGTACATTCAATAAACTACTATTGCTTAACTGAGATTGATGTACATATGGTTTGTGTGGCAATATCCAGACCTCAACATACTCATATACAACAAACACTCATACACACACATAAAATTAAATATATATATATATATATATACGATAAAAATATAAATTTAATTTTTATGAAGTAGAAAGTATCTTTAATTAATATAGGAACTGCTAAATGTAATTGTATGACAATAAGTACTTGCATATTATTAGATGTTAATAATGGAATTGTCATAGCCTTAATGTATTAAAAGAAGCACATAAAATAAAATTTAATGGCTTTTCCTGATAAAGTTAACGTAGCAGGAATTATTTTATAATGTATTAATATATTTTCATGTAAAATTGAAAATAGCAAAACAAAACACATGAAACATGGTCATCAAAATCAGGACCAAAACAACAAATTTGCTCCTTCCATTATTGCTGATGGTTGTGTACATCTGACTAGTACAATTAGGCCTCAGATACATATAAAATATCATTATGACCAACAAAAACCAATATAGATGAAAGACAAACAGGAATGATTTATGAACATAAGGCTTCATCAATCTCTAAAGAAAAAAAAAAGGATTTTATGAATTCATTGTTTTTAATAGATGAGTAGTTAGTTCTCCATTGTATAAATGTACAACATTTTCTTTATCCATTCCTCTGTTGAAGGACATCTGGGTTGTTTCCAGTTTCTGGTTATTATAAATAAGGCTGCTATGAACATAATGGAGCATATGTCCTTGTTATATGCTGGAGAATCTTTTGGGTATATGCCCAGGAGTGGTATAGCTGGGTCCTCAGGTAATACAGTCCAATTTTCTGAGGAACCACCAGACTGATTTCCAGAGTGGTTGTACCAGCTTGCAATCTCACCAACAATGGAGGAGTATTCCTCTTTCTCCACATCCTGGCCAGCATCTGATGGCACCTGTGTTTTGATCCTAGCCATTCTGACTGGAATGAAGTGGAATCTCAGGGTTGTTTTGATATCATCCTGAGGGAGACAACCCAATCACAAAAGCATACATGGTATGCACTCACTGAATAGTGTATATTAGCCCTAAATCTCTGAATACCCAAGATACAATTCACAGACCACATGAAGTTCAAGAAGGAAGACAAAAGTGTGGGTGCTTCAGTCCTTCTTAGAAAAGGGAACAAAATACTCACAGGAACAAATATGGAGACAAAGCATAGAGTAGAGACTGAAGGCCGTTCAGAGACTGCCCCACCTAGGGATCCATCCTGTATACAGTCACCAAACCCAGATACTATTGTGGATGCCAAGAAGTGCTTGCTGAAAGGAGTCTGATATAGCTGCTTCCTGAGAGGCTCTGCCAGAGCCTTACAAATGCAGAGGTGGATGCTTGCAGCCAACCATTGGACTAAGCATGAGATTCCCAGTGGAGGAGTTAGAGAAAGGACTGAAAGAGCTGAAGGGGTTTACAACTCCATAAGAAGAACAAAACTATCAACCAACCAGACCCCCCAGAATTTCCAGGGACTAAGCCACCAACCAAGGAGTACACATGGCCGGACCTATGGCTACAGCCACATATGTAGCACAGGATGTTCTTGTCAGGCATCAATGGGAAGAGAGGCCCTTGGTTCTAAGAAGGCTTGATAGATGCCCCAGTGTAGGATAATTTGAGGACTGGGAGGCGGGAGTGGGTGGGTGGTTGGAGGAACATCCTCATTGAAGCAGGGGTGTTGGGATAGGGGGTTTCCGGGAAGAGGGGGAAAGCAGGAAAGGTGATAACATTTGAAATGTAAATAAAGAAAACATCCAATTTTTTAAAAAAGGTATACTTAAATTAATATGGAATTTTTTTTCAGAAAATTAAGATACTATTATTTCCAAGCACCAATGCAGTTTCATGACATAACATATATTTATAGCTATAAAAGTTATAGGTTAATTACTTATGATTCACTCTACAAATAATTTTAATTATACCTATGTAAAAACATCATTTTTTTACTATATGGCAGCTCTAGTTTTAATGTAGATCTCATTTTCAAATCTTAACAGTATATTTCTCTGCTCTAAAAAATAAAACTGAAAAATCTTTATGTTCAAAAAATATATGAATAAATATTGATAATATTAGTCAATAAGATTATAGAAAAATTGGCTGAGGAGATGGTTAAGAATACTTGGTGCTCACATAGAAGTCTTCAGTTCCTACAGCCTGCATGAGAGGTAATAACTTTTATTGACTCCCTGAGAATCTAGTGCCCTCTTCTAGTCTCTATATGCACTGTACACATAAAGTGCACAATTTTAAATGCAGACAAAGATTCTATATCATGATGGCAAACCATTTATACACATAAAACAATTTTTAATTAAAAATGTATTATTAAAATATCAAAAACTAGTGATAATCCATATATTTATATATACATGTAAATTTTCATATACATAAGAAAATTTGGTTGGTGGTCCAGCCCCAGGAGGACTGGGGTGTATGTGTCAGGCCAGTTGACACTGTTGCTCCCTCCACGGGGCTGAAAACTCCCTCAGCACCTTCAGTCCCTTCTCCCATTCCTCCATCTGGGACCTCACTCTCAGTCCAGCGGTTACCGTGAATTGAAACTTGGGTATTCCGAACTTTTGGGCTAATATCCACTTATCAGTGAGTACATACCATGTTCATTCTTTTGTGACTGAGTTACCTCACTCAGGATGATATTTTCAAGTTCCATCCATTTGCCTGCAAATTTCATTAAGTCATTGTTTTTAATAGCTGAGTAGTACTTCATTGTGTAAATGTACCATATTTTCTGTATCCATTCCTCTGATGAGGGACATCTGGGTTGTTTCCAGCTTCTGGCTAATATAAATATGGCTGCTATGAACCCATGGTTCGGACCATATATGTGACAGAGGAGGGCCTTGTTGGCCATCAGGGGGAGGAGAGGCCCTTGGACCTGAGGGTGTTAGAGGCCCCAGAACAGGGGAATGTCAAGGTGGGAATACAGGAGTGGGTGGGCGGGTAGATGGGAGGTGAAATACCCTCATAGAGGCGGAGGAGGGGGAGGGGATAGGGGGTTTCCAAAGACGAGACCTGGAAAGGGGAAAACATTGGAAATGTAAATGAAGTATCAGAAAACAAATTTAAAAAAAAAGAAAATTTGTTACATTTATAATAAAAATGAACGGCTGGGCAGTGGTGGAGCACACCTTTAATCCCAGCACTTGGGAGGCAGAGGCAGGTGGATTTCTGAGTTTGAGGCCAGCCTGGTCTACAGAGTGAGTTCCAGGACAGCCAGGGCTACACAGAGAAACTCTGTCTCCAAAAACAAAACAAAACAACAACAACAAAAAAACAAAAATGAATGAATGACATTTAATAAAAATATCTTTACTGAAAAGCAAAGTCATTGCATCTTCTTTGTATTACTGTTTGTTGTCTAAGGTTGAAGCCCTGTGAGATTTCTCCTATACACACTGACATGTCAACCAGTGATGTAGTTAAGGTAGTCTTTTTAGGCAACCAAATTGTTGAAATTCATAGTCACAGCTTGCCTGTAGATATAGATGGTACTATATCTCAGCAGAGGTCCTGGTTCCTGGCTCTAAAACAGTTCCAACTCTTCCCCAACAAGGTTCTGTGAGCCTTAGGTATAGATATTGTGGTGGAGAAGTATTAAATGGTGTTGGGCATTCAGTGGTCTAAGATTCTATAGGTTTTGAACACCTTGCTGCTTAATGAATGTACACAACACTGTGTTTTGATGGTCATTGAACCCACAGAGAACATCTTAGTGTGTTCCAAATGTTGACAGCTGTGAATGTGTCAGTTCTGAGCCCAAGTATAGACGTTTAAGAACATAACTGATGAACCATACAGCAACAGCATCCTTCTTATTATGATATATTTTCCAAAGTTAAAATTCCTACTCATGTTCTCGTGAGCAGGGCTTGCGAATTCCTGGTCCTGTTCCTCTTTACTACATCAGTGATTTGAGTTTTCTTTATGTTTATATCTTGTGTATCTAGCACTACTTTAGCTATTTAAAAAGTGTGCACTGGTATTTCTCGAATGCTTATTTCCATTCAGATCAGTTAAAATTTACAAATTATGTTTTCCTTTTTGAATTTTAAGTCTTTATACATTTTAAGTATTTTTAAAATCACATATGTGATCTGTAAAGAATTTCTCCAATCTGTGTCTCTAAGTGAGTGATAAATTTGTAGTCTTTAATCAAGTCTGAAAGGGTGAAGCTCTCATTGCAAAACCAAGGGAAGAAAATTTTTTTTGGTAAAATACTTGACAGTTTTATAAAGCGAGGTTTTCTTCATTACCTTATTTATTTAATCACTTTATATCCTGATCAGAGCCCCTCCTGCCTCCCTGTCCCACCACACACAGTCCCATTTCTCATCTCCTCCGAGAAGTTGGAGGGTCCTTGGGTACCAACCCACTCTGGCACATCAAGTCATTCCAAGGCTAGGCCTATCCTTTTTCACTGAGAGTAGACAAGATCTAATTAGAGAAACAAGATCCACAGGCAGGCAACAGAATCCCACTTCAGTTGTTGCAGGACCCCCATGAAGACCAATTGCACATCTGCTACATATATTCTGGAAACCTATGTCCAATCCATGTATGTTTGTTTGTTGGTGATTCAGTCACTGGGAACCACCAAACGCCTGGTTAATTGACTCTGTTGGTCTTCTAGGGGAGTCCCTATCCCCTCTGGATTCTTCAGTCCTTCCCCCAACTCTTCTCTTCCACAAGACTTCCAGAGCTTGGACTAATGATTATCTTTAGGTACCTGTACCTGTTTTGGGCAGCGGCTGGGTGGGGCTTCTCAGAGGGCAGTTATACTAGTTTTGATATTAGATATAAATGTTGGTACTGAGGAAGACATGAATATGTGTCTTTTGATAGCTTCAGTAAAATTTAGCTGTTAATTAAAAATTAGGAATTATCAGAGGTGGTGTTGATGCAATGACGTGGAGTAGAATCATGAGGAGACTGAGTGTGCACTCAAACATAAGGTTAAGGAGATTGGAGCCATATTTTGGACTTAGATACTTCTACTTAGGCTCATGGTATAAGTACTTAGCCCCCTACATGATAGCTGTAGCATAGTTTGGGAAGTTGTGGGAGCTTTAAGATTTGGCACTTAAGACTGGACCCACTCCGGTTGATTCCAACAATAGTTTTAGGTCTAACCTCTGCTTTCCAGTCTACTACCATGTGAACAAACTACCACTGAGTAGTACCACTCAGCTGTAAATGAAGATACTCTTCTTTTCCTTAAACAACAACAAGGACTATAACTCCATGAAACTGTGACCACAAATAAATCATTCTACTCTGATGTTGCATTAGTTATGTATTTTACCATAGGAATAAATAAAGCACACTTGGGAAAGTATAATTTAAGTAGTAAGGGAAAACACAAAACTGAATGGAAGGAGCTTGGAGTAGAACAAGAAATAAGATGAAGGTGATCAATAATGCAAATAGTTATTGGATAACCAAGGAAGACTGCAATACTGAGACAGAAGGAATAAAGATGAGAGAGGCAATCCTCTGTATATCTAGTCCCAGGAGATCCAGTGCTCTCTTCTGGCCTCTGGGTACCAGGTGTGTACACAGTACACAGACATGCATGTAGGTGAACCACTCATACGTGTATGAATAAAAACATATACAGTATGCAAAATTAAAGTCACACTCCCCAGTGACTAGGTTTCGTTGCTCATGTCAATCACTATACTTTCTTAGAAAAGTCTCTGAAGGTTCTCTGCGTCTTCATTCAATAAAGGAGTTTTCACCCCACAGCACCATTGAACACAGTGCTATACATTAATTGGGTATATACCTCGAGAGATTGCAGGAAGATCTAGTCCCTTGATGAAGCAACAGAAAATAAGTGTCATTTAAATTGGACAGAGGAGGGTCTAGATCCTTTCAACATTTAAAATGAGTGAAGTTAACCATCCAGGGTGCTTAGACTTAGATCCTACAACTAAAGAAATTCAAATCTTGAGAAAGGATCTTTTCTAAAACCCTTGAGTCATGCCTCCCAAGAAATCTTTTGTCCAAATTATCAAGGCTGTGACTATTAACTCAACCACTGATCAAAGTAAGTCATACAGAGATTTTATTCAGCATCTGGAATCTGAGCCTAGTTTATGAATTACTCAGTTTTCTTTAGTTTTATCTTCCATGTTTCCTTTCTTACCTCTGCAAATATTATCATTAAATCTAAGCAAGAACTCAATATGTTATTTAAACATGTATTTGTCTATAAACTTTCTATCCATAATTTTCTTTTAGACCACATTGAGTGAAACTAGAACCAGCTTTTTTGTTGCTGTTGTTAAAATGTATTGTAGATGATGACTAGGTTTGTTTGACATTCCTTGGGCTGGCAACCAGCTTCTAATGACATCAGCAATGTAATATGATGGATGATGCTCTGATTCTGGATTTAAACACTAAATGATGTGTTAGATGGCAGACTAGGCAATAAGTCAGATGTCCAAAACTAGAGCATCCATGTATATTATCCTTATGTGTGGAAGTATCTGTCACAACAATATGAATGTCCTCTCTCAAGAGCTTGCATTATATCTAAACTTTGGGAAAAATTGTTGACTTTTTATACTCTTATCTTTATTAAATCATGAACATAAACTCCAAATTGCATGTTTCTATTTGGTTTTAAATATGCTATATGGTTTGTGTGAGCCATTTTCATTCTGAAAATTGCTGTTTAGATATTAGTCTATCACAATATCCTTCAACCAAATAGAGCAAAATTTATAGTAGAAGAAAACCCACTGCAAACCTGGTTTATACATGCACATCGTAGCAAGCCAGGAGAAATTGAAACTACCTATGTTTACAGACTACAATGTCATATTCATCCAGTGTTAACCATGACTAAAAATATAAGTAACATATTTGTTTGCAGGAGACTGAAAGTCTTCATAGCATAACCACTCAACATGCAAAGTTGGGGAGATGAGTCCCAGTGGAGGAATTTACAGTGCATTCCCACACCAAAGATTCAGGGAATATTGCAGAAGAGGGGCATGAATGAGTCAGATGTTCAGGAATATGGCTGGGAGTTTGTTTCTCCTTATAACATCAGAAGCTATAAACACTACATCTCACCAAGGTGACTGCCTAAATGTGTGTTGAACAAGGATAACACAAAAGGCTATGCCAAAATAGAGGGGAAACAGTGCTTCAGGCCTCAGATCCAGCAAAGAACTACAGGCAACTGAAGAGAGCTGGGAAGGGAGAGGTGGTCCTCTCGAGGGAAGAGCACATCACGGATGTTCAGTATCAAATCATTAACACTTAAAACATACGTACAAGTGACATTATGATGGGCTCAACAAGTTATATTTAGGAATACACACACATACACACACACACACACACACACACACACACATACACACGCACACATATACAAATGCATTTATGCACACAGTAACAATCAATGTAAAAAGAGGAGGAATTTGAAGGAGATGGGGTGGGGTTAATGAAAGGATGAGTCTAGGGCTGGAGGAAACGGAAGAGAGAGATGGTGTAATTAAACTACAACCTCAAAAATTAACAAAAGAAAAATTTTAAAATAGAATGTGCATACCAAGGACATTAAAGAAGGCTGAGAGGTTAAGAATGATTGCTATTATTACAGACAATCTCAAAGTAGTTCTCAGCACTAAAGTTGGGTGGAGGTTGTTCATAAACACATGTAACTCTAGCTGCTGGGGTCTAAAACTTCATTTTTGCCTCCATTGGTACCTAGAGTAATGTGTAGATGTGCATTTGTACTCAAACCTGCATAAACACACATGCATGAACACACACACACATATACACATACATGAACAGTAACAATTTAAAAATTAAATGAAAGACACACACACACACGCATACACACATGCATGCACACACACATGTATACCAAGGCATTTTCTTATTATTATGTGTTTTTTAAAAAATAAATCTTAGGATTAAACTGTATAAAGTGTTTGTTCTCTGGAGCTAAAAATCTAAATAACTAAAACACCCAATTTATCAAATTAATAACCTGTTCACCAAAGCTTGTTTTACACTTCACTTCAAAAGCCTATTCATCTGAACTTATTATGTCAAGTACACATTTCAACCTGAAATAATTCTCAACCTGTTAAACAGTTTTTTAAAAGATATAAACTCCAGATGATAAAACTCTATTGTACTCTGCTTTCCCTTTATGAGATGTAGTTTGAATCATCCAAGGCGTGGTGATACTGATGGAAATAAAGGAGAACTTGTACGCATGCTGGTGTATCTACTATGGGTATTACTATAAAGGTATCTAAAGATATAGATCTACCCCGAGGTCTAGCTTACTATGCCTGGGCATGTAACCAAAGGCATCTGTATTGTATTGTGAAGACACTTGCTATCCTGTTCACTGCTATCTTATTCAAAAGCCAGAAAAACAGAAAAACATAAATATAATGAGCCTGAAAGTTCAACAGCTGATAAACCAATAATGAAAATATGGTACTTATATACATGGAACTCTATTCACCTAAACAGAAAATAAAACTATGCATTGTGGATGTAATGGATGACACTGGAAATAATTATCCTTAGTGTTGGTCATAGCTTGGAATCTTTATTATGTGTATGTTTAAGTAGGCATGATGATAGAAACCAGGAAACTAGAAATGAACCAATGGGGGAATTTCAAGGGGTTAGAGTAGAATGAATGTAGAATGAAGGGGAAAAGATGAGTGATGTGACAGGAGGATTAAGTGGGTGGTAGAGGGTAGGACAGTGTGGTAGCAGAAAGGGTTTGATAGGGATACCTACTAGTAAAGATCTCTAAAAAAGCAATGTAGAATCCGATGATTTTAGAAGCTTCATCTCATACATATATACTTCAATATATATTTTAAAATTTTAAATGGAGTTATCTTATATGGAAGGGCAGCTTCTTTCCCAGGTATCACAAAATATTAAAGAAAAAGCCCAATGACAGGTGGGAGTAGTCTTTTCAAGTTGTTGGCTCGCGGAGTTCTATAGATCCCAGAACATTGCAAACTGTGCTATTGTACTTGTTTACCCTCCAGAACGATCCCAAGATGAATAGATCATTGCTCAACATCACATACTTGAGTAATTAGACTTGGCCAAATTAACCTACACTGACCTGTAAACTTCAATGCTGCCAACCAGTTCTTATAGTGTTAGAAAGTGTTCTACATGCTCCAAGAAGATAAAAGCAATCAACAAACTTACCCAGCCATAAATCCTGGAGATTAAATTAAGAGCAGGTCTGGCAAGACATGGCAACTAGTCCAATAATAGCAAAATATTAAAGACCCACTTTTGGCCTAGATTTAAAGCATACTGGACATTATGTTTATTAGTAGTAATGATAACTGGGCTAATAACCTGTGGCTGGGAAAGTCAAAAACCTGAGCAGAGAACCAATTATTATTCTATTGAATGGAATAATCTTAAACTGTCTCCCCGAAATCTATCTATATACCCATTAATTGGTGCAGCTAACAATTCTCAAGAAAAGATGTATATGGCAATTAATGCATGGACTAAAAACTGATTCACAAAAAGAAAATAAGAGATTATGGAATGCTCAGACTTAATTGAATGCCTGGGGATCATTGCTTAAGGGACAGACATTCTATGGGCTAGATGTAATGGAAATCTGCAGAAAAACAGTATTTACTGGTTAAAACGCCAGATTTGCACATATGATTCATGTAGCTGTAACTACATGTGGAAGAATTATACAAGATCAAGCTAGCCAAACAATCAAACAAACAAACAAAACAAAACAACTCAGAAAGCCCAGCATGGGTAGGGAGGGGCTCAAAATCCTAAACTGACTTGAGAAGTTATTGACAGCTCAATAGGAAGTGTAGCTGTCAGATTTTATTCAGAAACATGACTGCTGATAAGCTAGCTGCCCATGCACCAGGGATCTTGCTGTAGCCAGTTATGTATTGGCTGCACTTAGAGAACTTAGTAGGTAAAACAAAAAAGACACAAAGTTGGGAGACGAAAGTGATCCTGGAAATACAGGAAGAAATAGAGATGACGCATTGGCAATTCATTGTTCACACATCACCATACAGAGCAATTACCAGCACTCTAACCTTTGAACATTTTGTCATACTAACACAGTAGCCATTAGCTATCAGCTGTTAGCTATTCTGCTATTAGCAGCAGCTACTCATCTGCTTTGGAGCTTTTTCTTAAAATTTTTCCTGTTTGAACTGGTTGTGGTGGTGCATGCCTTTAATCCCAGTACTTGGAAGAAGATGCAAGTGGATCTTTGTGAGTTTGAGGCCAGTTCAGTCTACATAATGAGTTCCCAGACCTCTAGGGCCATGAAGAGATACCCTGTCTCCAAAGGGAGGGAAGGGCTTGTTTGGAATAGTATTCATATAATCCAAATGGACATTCCTATAAATAGAATTGTGTTTTGTGTGGCCTTTTGTGTTCAGCTTTTTCCACGTAACATGTTTTTGTGGTCTATATGTTATAGAGAGTATCTGTAGCTATTTCTTTTTGTTTGAAAAAAAACATTGTGTGAATGCACAGTGCTTTATTTATAAAAAAAAAAAGAAATTGTTAAATATGCACTGCAATGAGGAATAAAATAATTGATGAAACTGCCTTGGATTTTCCAGAGGTTTTAGAAAGAAGAATTGAAAAATACATAGATATGCCATTTAGCAAGTGATCTAATGCCTTAATTTGGGGGAAGATGAAAATGTTGATTATATTTTCTTGCGTGACACAAAATCATGCATTCAGAATTAAACTACCAGATGAACATCTGTCTTTGTAGAAAAAGAGATGTACACATGTCATAAAGATTGTACCTTGCAGACTCTTAAGGGAGGAGATTCAGCCTGGTAATGTTGTGATCATTGATCAGCATCAGGTAAGTGTGCTTATGCTTATATCAGGTCAGAAAATTTATTTAAAATTAAAAACATCAATGAATAAATAATTGACACCTTTGATCTTATATTATGGGTCAAAGTACAGGGGATAAGTGAAAAAAATTATCTCAGACAGATAAAGAAACATATGTCAATTCAAGTTATATAAAGAGAAGGGGACACATGTACCCACAGAGATATTAATCTCCATAGAAGGAAGGATTTAAATATACTTAGATGAATAAATAATTGAGGCTTTGGATCTTAAATTATATGTCAAAAAAAGCAGGGATAGGCAACCTAACCTATCTCAGACAGTAGAAAAAAAGCTTTGATTTCACTATTAAAAATTAATCGTTTAAGAATAAAACAGGAGATAGTGGAAGTGCATTATCGCAACAATTAATATTTAGTTAGATTGTTTTAATTCCCTTGAATTGTTTTGATTATCAAAATGAAGATGATTATAAGTTTGGTGGTATTTATGATATTATAGACCCTCTGTGAGGGAGGTCAAGCTATTAATTTAATTCATTCTATACCTTTAATGATTTCCAGTTACTGGACCAAGAACATGCCATTTTGGGCTCTGTATTTATGTTGACAGTAATGACCCCTTTCAGAGTGATATGAATCAGATATGACAAGGGAAGAACCCCTGAAGATCTTGGCTACAGAAAAGAAAAATTCAAGAAAATCAAACAGGACAGGTAACTTGATCTGCTGATCACTCGACATGTGAATGGCCCAATAAGTGGCTTTAGTATAAAAAAGTATCTAGCCAAAACTTCAGCTAAAGTTAAAATATAAATCCTGTTAGTTGTGGAATCCTTAAGATTCATCATGCCATCCTTCATATGCCATGAATAAAGATTTATCACAATTGGTTATTGATCAAATTAACTCATAAAAGGACAGTTGCCTTTCACCTGCTTAAACAAGGAGCAAAATTTCATCCTCAACTGATCTGTGTACCTTGAACAATCCATATGAATATCTTAATAGTACTAGTTTTTTGGTTGTGAGATTCATATATTACAGAATGTACAGCTCTAGCAAGATTCATCCTCAGGGATACTGAAGTGACCTGCTGTTCCAGCCCCCTACCCGCTGAAGCTATTTTCAGAGAATTGCTTCCAAAACAGCTTCAGGAATAACTGGTGATTCCAGATGACGTTCCTTCATCCAAACTTTCAGATGGATCTAGTCAGAACTTCAGTCAAATTCTAGATGGCAAGGGCAAGGAAGAGAGAGAGAGAGAGAGAGAGAGAGAGAGAGAGAGAGAGAGAGAGAGAGAGAGAGAGAATTGCCATGACTCAGAGGTAAAGGGATTAGATTTAAGAGCGACAGTAGAGGAATCATCCGGCAATGTAGGTGGAAAGGGAAAGTAGCACTATGGGGGGTGATCAGAAGCAAATAGGGCAGCAAAGATAAAATATAAATTTAGAAGGTATTAAGCCAGGAATACCAAAGAGGAGTGTTTGTTAGCCGTGGAGAGGTTTAGAAGTGCCCAACTATTGAGGTAGTCAAGGCATATCAAAGTTAGCTGCTGTGTGTGTGTGTGTGTGTGTGTGTGCGTCTTTCATTCATGAATGTAGAGCTCTTGGGCAGGGAGTATGTGCCCTGAGAGGAGCCAAAGCGCTTTAAGTAATTCACTGCTACAGCACTGTATTGCTCCCAATACAGGAGGAATTCTCATAGAACAGCTAAGAAGCTAGAACTTTGCTGCCTTTGAAGGGTACCTTGGTCACAAATGAAAGTTCTTGTTTCAGCTGTAGCACCTGGTATTTATATTTTACCAAGTGATCATGGTTTCAGAGACTGTAATTTGTTAGTCAAGAAGGCAACTGGTTATGATTGGTGGAAAGAACATGAAGAAGCAATATCAGTGATGGGGTTTTAAAGACCATGAAAGAAAACGGTGATGAAGCCAAAACGTTTATGCCTCGCTATCATTCCTCCTCAAATAGCATCAAAGGATTGGTCAAAAATGCTTCCTAACCTAAAGGACATGACCCCATTTTCTCTTTTACATCTAAGACATTCAAACAGCATGCCTATCCCAAGAAGAGTTTTTGCTTTTAGTTATTTGGTATTTGCTTGACTTTAAAAAGCAAACATAAAAATGGGGAAACACATGTAGTAGTGTTCATCACTTTGCCCCCCCCAAAAGAGAGAGCATTTTCTAAGAAATACAAGACAGTGCACTGTTAGAGACTTGCCCACGATACTGACTGATTAAACAGAAGGAATACAAATGACCTCCAGAAACTGGGAAGTCTTAGATTGTAAGGTGCACAAAGCACAAGATCCTATCAGTCTCCTTTCTCCTCTTAAATACACAGCAATGACTACTGGAGAGAATATCCAGTTCCTCAATCTGCTAACAAATGTCTACGAGGTGGAAGTGAAAATGGGACTGGTCATCCATGATTGCAAACTGGCGCCATCTTTCTGGAGGGCAATGTGGTATAATGCATCAGAAACCAGAGAACGCAGAACACATTAGTACTCTATGAATTTCCCTCTAAGGTGCAATAAGAGATTCATTAAAAAAATCATGTAAAAATGGATATTACTTGTAATAGCAAAATATTTGATTCAATCTAAATATTTGAAAAAATTAGATGTATCATGTTTCAATTAAGTTACAACTGCAAAACAATGAAGTAAAAAATAAAGTTTCCTCATGAAGAAATAATAATTTGATACTATGAAATTGTGAGGTGCATTTTATGGCACTTTATGTAAATGCTGTGGGAATGTATAGAAAGATGAAAGGAATATAAATAATCCTATATTTGTGGAAGAGATACTGCATAATTTTTTTTATTTTCACTTAATCTTTTTCTCTACTTTTTCTAAAGGAAGTATAATGAAATAATAAAGTTGTCAAAAGTAAAATGGAAAAAAATAACATCATAAAATGTAAGATTCAGCTAGGATGCTTTATGTTTCTTATTCTAATAATTAAAACAAAGTAAATGTTGCTTTTATAAAGTATTTTTCCATGATGCTGAGCTGAAGGCTGATAATTGTAATCCATAATAAATCATTAAAAGACCTAGACATTCCCAGAAATAGAATTAGGAACAATACATGCAATAACAATACTGTATTTGAAACAAAGTTCATATTAAGGATTTATAAATACAGCAATCAAGCCTTATTGTAATAATTTTTAAAACTCTACAATGAGATATATTTTACAAATATTTCTTTAGAGAATTTATGAAAAAAAAACCATACTTTCTCTCAAAGTATCATTGAAAGTATACAATTTTAAAAATCACAATATTTTTTCTCTTCTTAAATCCATAAGTGATCCAGAAATTGGTATAGAAAAGTGGAAAACAAAAATTCTGAAGTACTTGTGTTGTACCAGATGTTAGTATCCAGTATGAAGAAAGTTTTAAAATCTCTATTCGTTGTCTATCCTGGCAAATGTTTGCTACCAAATGCAGGTAGTTTTATAGCTGCTGGAAAGCGAATTAGTAATGTCTATTAAAATTAAAAATGTATATGTTCTTTGGCTAAGTAGCCTACTCCCTGCAATCTTTTAGTAGAAATAGATGTATAATGGTCACAAGTCATAATTATTGCAGGAATTCTCTCAGTGGTAAACCTTGGAAAACTAAAAAATGCAATTATTTACATTTAAATGAAATATTTAAATAATATCAAATCCACCCCCAAAAATACCATGAACATACTTAAAAATATGCAAAAAAGGGACTCCTAGAAAAAGTTGTCTTTGAGGAATATACTAAGACACAAGGCATGCATAGATAAAGTGTAGAGATAAACATAGAACTATGTATGTAATGTAAAATATTATACATTTAAAGAAAGAACATACATAACATAGAACTCTGTAAAATCATGAAGAAAAACATCCTTTGGATAACTATATAGCTTACACTTTGGGAAAGAAGGTCTGTGAACAGAGGTAGAGGTGAGATGAGAATGAAAGGCTTTTATAAAAATCAGTAGGTCTTAAATATTTATAAAAACAAAGAGATATGTTTATATGAAAACTCCATATACAGAAAATAAAAATAAAATTTTAGCATTTACATAAATTAGAATTTTCTAAGAAGGGAAAAATTGTTAAATGAAAGTATCTTACAGCTGATATTTTTGGTGCTTATTATGAGGTAGAGAATATGAACTTTATAGAACTTATCAATTTTTCATATCAGTAGACATATTTAGTATTAAAAGTAAAGTATGAACTTAAAGAATTATACAGTTCCTTTGTTAACCTCACTTAGCCCTGAGATTGTCTTTTGAATATTTTTATATACTTATGTGTTCATTTACTTGTTTGTAGTGTTTATTTGATTTTTGTGTTATAATTTAGAAATGAAGCAGGAAGAAATCTCTGTGGATAAAAATAAAAAGCAAATTTTTCAGGAAGATTATCCAGCCCATGAGATGGCTCAATGAGAAATGCTGCTTTTGGCCAACCTTGGCAACATGACCTATTTCTACAGGACCCAAATTCTAAGAAGAAGATTCTGACTCCAAAAAGTTTTCTCATGATCTCCGCATGTCATTGTTGGACATACATACACACATACACACACACACACACACACACACACACTCACACACACACACACTCACACACATACACACTCATATTGATACATATACATACTCACATATACAAACATACATATACATACTCACATACAAACTAAATAAACATAGAAGTATATGAAATATTAATATAAACAATTGTCACATGATATAAACTAGCCTTACTGTGTCATGTATTTAATGCAATTGTCTACTGTAATTCTTACTGAAGAATAATTTAGGTGGTCAAACCTCCTATCTCATTGATTTTATTTTATAGAATTTATTTTGCAAAATAATATCATGTTATTTGTGTGTGTATACACATGTATGTATGTGCGTTTATTGAATGAAAAAAAAACTGACATAACTATGTCCTAGAGATTTTGTGAAAGTAAAATGTGAATAAAAAGGGACAAAACAGTGAATATGCTAGGTGAGGTAATAAAGGCATTCTTTGGAAGAGATTTTATGTGTTGTACCATGCAGATGAAAGTGATGAGAAGTCAGAGCATGGTATGCAATTAATATCAAGGTCAAAGGAGATTATGGAACTTGAATTAGCATGAGTAACTAGTTATAGAAACCATGAAAATAATTTACACACACACACACACAAACACACACACATACATACACACACACACTCATGCGCACACACACACTCACACACACACTCTAACATACACAGGAGGTATGTGGAGACGTGGTGCCACTCAAGCAAACCAGAATTAATGACATAACCATTAATTGGTTAAAAGACAATAACACTGCCTTCAGGGAGGTGAAACAAGTTTATTTGCAGGATTACAACTTTGATATTTCCATGGTATATTTGAAAATACTTTAGTAACATCTATATGTAGATATATGGAAGCAGACAGCATTCTGTATTTTGGTAACTCTTATCTCAGCCACGTGACCATTATTTCTCTGCTTCACTCCCTCTGAAAACTCTGGCAACTAGAACAATTTTCATTATTCTTCTGGTCCTTAGCTGCAAGCTGCCTGTGGTGCCTGCACTCTTACATTAAAGGTCTTTCATCTCTTAGCACAATAGTAGAGATTGTCTATGGCATGGCATTGCGCAGAGACAATGAGCACAAATTGGTCTAAGGCACAGTCTCTTCTGTCACAGTCTACTGAACAATATACAATGTGAAGTGGGTCAGATACAACAAGTTGAACAAGAGATTCTGGTGCTAGAAGATTGGTTCATATTATAGAATGTTATAGAAACACGGAGTTGTGGGATGAATGCACATTTGCTAACTGATTTTCGTTCCTTTGAAAGCTGATTTTGTTAAAGCTTTGTTCAACTGACTGTGACATTCCCATTTTCTTAGCTTTAAAATGACCCATGGCTGGATAGATAACAAGCATGAAGTGATAAGTTAATACATATGCACATGCATTGTATAGACACAAAAAAATATGTCCCAGAAAATATGTCTAGTCAATCCATACTCTTATTCAGAAAAATCTATTTCTGTCTTCAAAACCTGCATAGAGTTGTCTCTATACTAATCCAATAACCAGGAGCCCAAAGCATTTCTATGACAACAGTATCATTTTTAACTTTACAGCACCATGTCCCAGATATGATTTTTAACTTTTTTATTCATAAAATCCCCAAATAGTAGTACCTCCTCCCACTATACATGATTGCAAGGTAAGACTCAGATCTGGCTGTGGAAGTTGCACCTATCAATTTTTCGAGTGAGAAAAGGGGGCTAGAAATCCAAGGGACACACGCTGGTGTCCCTTGGGAGAGAGAGTCAAAAACCAACATGAAAAACATGACGAGGAAAAAGCAACTGAGTGGGCTAGAAAGAGTTCTGAGGGATTTCTCATTAAATTCTAAAGCCTATTGTGGTAATTTGATTAGTGATGGCTGTCACCCACTTTGACAAATACTTTGTTTATGGAAAATGAAAACATAAGGCAGGGACAGGGATCACACCTGAGACCATTACTGAGTTGACATTTCTTGTTATGTTCCAATGACTCTGACACCATGGAAACCTCAGAGGAGACACATGGGCTGCTTGGCATGCAATTCCCTTGGCTTTCACACTACATTCTTTTTCCAAAACCAAACAAAATACATATATGTATTAATAATCAATGCTTCTTTTTATTAGATATTTAATGTATTTACATTTCAAAACTTAATCCCTTTTCTGAGTTTCCTCTCTGGAAACCCTCTCCCATCTCCCCTTCCCCTGCTTCTATGAGGATACTTCCCCCTCCAACCCACCCTCTCCCACCTCACCGCCCTGACATTCCCGTACACTGGGGAATTGAGACTTCACAAGACCAAGGGCTTCTCCTCCTACTGATGCCAGAAAATGCCAGCCTCTGCTACATATGCTGCTGGAGCCATGGGTCCCTCCATGTGCATACTTTGGATTTTGGGTTAGTCCCTAAGAACTCTGGGGAGCCTGGTTTGTTGATATTGTTGTTCTTCCTATGGGGTTGCAAACACCTTCAGCTCCTTCAATCCTTTCTCGAACTCCTGCATTGGGGACACTGTGCTAAGTCCAATGGTAGGCTGCATAAATCTGTCTCTGTATGTCTAAGGCTCTGGCAGAGCCTCTGAGGAGATAGCTATACCAGGCTGCAGTCAGCAAGCACTTCTTGGCATCCACAATAGTGACTAGCTTTGGTGTCTGTGTATGGGATTGATCCCCAGGTCAGGCAGTCTCTGGATGGCCTTTTCTTGAGACTCTGATCCACACTTTATCTCCCTATTTCCTCCTGTGAGTATTTTGCTCCCCCTTCTAGGGACTGAAGCATCCACTTTTGGTCTTCCATTTTGAGCTTCATATGATCAGTGAATTGTATCTTGGGTATTCCGAGCTTTGGGGCTAATATCTGCTTATCAGTGAGTTTATACTATGTGTGTTCTTCTGTGACTGGGTTACCACACTCAGGATTATATTTTCTAATTCCATCCATCTGCCTAAGAATTTCATGAATTCATTGTTTTTAATAGCTGAATAGTACTCCATTGTATTCATGTACCACATTTTCTGTACCCATTCCGCTGTTGAAGGACATCTGGGTTCTTTCCAGATTCTGGCTATTATAAATAAGGCTGCTATGAACATAGTGGAACACGTGTCCTTGTTATATGTTGGAGCATCTTTTAGACATATGCCGAGGAGTTATATATCTGGATCATCAGGTAATACTATGTCCAATTTTCTGATGAACCACCAGACTGATTTCCAGAGGCATGAGACCAACTTACAATCCCACCAAGAATGGAGGAGTGTTCCTATTTCTCCACATCCTGGTCAACATCTTCTGTCTCCTGAATTTTTGATCTTAGCCATTCTGACTAGTGTGAGGTGGAATCTCAGGGTTGTTTTGATTTGCATTTCCCTGATGACTAAGGATGTTGAACAATTCTTTAGGTGCTTCTTGGCCATTCAATATTCCTTAATTGAGAAGTGTTTGTTTAGCTATGTACCCCATTTTTTAATAGGGTTATTTGGTTCTCTGGAATATAACTTATTGAATTCTTTGTATATATTGGATATTAGCCTTCTATTGGATGTAGGATTGATAATGATCTTTTCCCAATCTGTTGGTTGCCATTTTGTCCTATTGACAAAGTCCTTTGCCTTACAGAAGCTTTGCAATTTTATGAGCTCCCATTTGTTGACTGTTGATCTTAGAGCATAAGTCATTTGTGCTTGGTTTTTCCCCTCTGCCCAAGTGATCGAAGCTCTTCCTCACTTTCTCTTCTATTAGTCTCAACGTATCTGGTTTTATGGGGATGTCCTTGATCCACTTGGACTTGAGTTTTGTGCAAGGAGATAAGAATGGATCTGTTTCTGTTTCAATGATCTGCGCACTGATGAGAGTGGGGTGTTGAAGTCTCTAACTATTATTGTGTGAGGTGCAATGTGTGCTTTGATCTTTAGTAAAGTTTCTTTTACAAATGTGGGTGCCCTTACATTTGGGTCATAGATGTTCAGCATTAAGACTTCCTCTTAGTGGATTTTTCCTTTGATGAATATGAAGTGTGCTTCCGCATCTTGTTTGATAACTTTTGGTTGAAAGTCTATTTTATTTGATATTAGAATGGCTATTCCAGCTTGTTTCTTGTGAACATGTGCTTGGAAAATTTTTTCTAGCCCTTTACTCTGAGGTAGTGTCTGTCTTTGTGACTGAGGTGCATTTCCTGTATGCACCAAAATGCTGAGTCCTGTTTATGTATCCCGTCTGTTAGTCTATGTCTTTTTACTGGGGAAATGAGTCCATTGATGTTAAGAGATATCAAGGAATAGCAATTGTTTCTTCCTGTTATTTTTGTTGTTAGAGGTGGTATTATTTTGTTTGGCTATCTTCTTTTGGGTTTGTTGAAAGATGATTACTTTCTTGCTTTTTCTAAGATATATTTTCCCTCCTTGTATTTGAGTTTTCCATCTATTATTCTTTGTAGGGCTATATTTGTGAAAAGATATTGTGTAAACTTGGTTTTGTCATGGAATATCTTGTTTTCATCATCTATAGTAATTGAGAGTTTTGCTTGGTATAGTAGCCTGAGCAGGCATTTGTGTTCTCTTAGGGTCTTTATAACTTCCACCCAGGATCTTCTAGCTTTCATAGTCTCTGGTAAGAAGTCTGGTGTAATTCTGATAGGTCTGCCTTTATATATTACTTGACCTTTTTCCCTTACTGCTTTTAAAATTCTTTCTTTGTTTAGTGCATTTGGTGTTTTGACTATTATGTGATAGGAGGAGTTTCTTTTCTGGTCCAATCTATTTGAGTTCTGTATGCTTCTTGTATATTCATGGGCATCTCTTTAGTTTAGGAAAGCTTTCTTCTATAATTTTGTTGGAGATATTTTGCTGGCCCTTTAAGTTGGGAATCTTTGCTCTCTTTTATACCTATTATACTTAGGCTTGGTCTTCTCATTGTGTCCTTGATTTCCTATATGGTTTGGATTAGAAGCTTTTTGCATTTTGCATTTTCTTTGACTGTTGTGTCAATGTTTTTATGGTATCTTCTGCACCTGAGATTCTCTCTTCTATCTCTTGCATTCTGTTTGTGATGTTTGTATCTGTGACTCTTCATCTCTTTCCTAGGTTTTCTATTTCGAGGGTTTCTCTTTGTGATTTCTTTATTGTTTCTATTTCCGTTTCTAGATACTGGATGGTTCAATTCCTTCACCTGTTTGGTTGTTTTCCTGTAATTCTTTTAGGGATTTTTGTGTTTCCTCTTAAAGTGCTTCTACTTGTTTATCTGTATTCTCCTGTATTTCTTTAAGGGAGTTATTTATGTCCTTCTTAAAGTCCTCTATCATTATCATGAGATTTTAAATCTGAATCTTTTCTGATGTGTTGGAGTATCCAGGACTTGCTGTAGTGAGAGAACTGGGCTCTGATGATGCCAAGTAGCCTTGGTTCCTGTTGCTTATGTTCTTGTGCTTGCCTCTCACCATCTGGTTAACTCTGGTGTCAGCTGGTCTTGCTGTCTGTAACTGGGGTTTGTGCCTCCTGTGGGCCTGTGAGCCTTTGATCTTAGGTGTATCAGCACTCCTAGGGAGACCAGCTCTCTCCAGGTGTGATTTAGGTAAGGAGGGTTGCTTGACACACTTCACTCAGGGGTGCAGATGGAGACAGGATGGATCCTAGCTGCTCAGTGGTTCCTGTGCCCTGTGCGCTCCTGGCAGGTCCTTCTTTGGACAGTTATTGGAGTGTAAGTGTTTATCTCACCTATGGGCTTAAGAGTAAGAGCACTCCTGGGAGATCAGCTCTCTCTGGGCGGGATTTGGGTATGGAGGGCTGTGAGACAGCCTTAGCTCCAGGGCACAGATGGAGATCGGAAGGTCTGGTCTGCACTGCTAATAACTTCGATTCTATTTGGTTTACTATTCAACTTAGGACATTTTAGGAAAATGAGAGTATCTTTGGTAGTCACTCAGTAGAAAGCAAATACACATATAAAGTAGCATTTTAACATATTGCCCATCATATATTTAGTTTTCTATAGCAGCATTTCACTTGTGTTCAATTATTGACCACAATACCTCTGGAGTTTCCTGGAAACCTCATTAGAGATGAAGGATTATGATAAACTAGATAGATCTCTCTCCTGCTTCTCCCACAAATGCGTATGTTGTGATTTCTAGAACCCATATTGTGTCTTTATATATTAACAGAGAATTTAATAAATATAAATCCAGGCTCTTTTTCAGTTTTATTTGTTTTTTTTCATATAATAAATTTTGATCATGTTTTCTAATTTCCCAATGGCTTCTAGATCTTCCTCAACTCCCTATTCACCCACCCAACTTTATATTCTGTGTCTGCCTCTCTGTCTTTCTGTCTCTATCTTTGTTGTTCCCCTCTCTTTCTCTCTCTCTCTCTCTCTCTCTCTTTCTCTCTCTCTCCCACACATGTGCACACACACACACACACACACACACACACACACACAAACACATAAACACACACGCAAACACTGAAAAAAACAAAACAAAGATAAAAAAAACTGCTTGGATAAGGTATGGAGAGGCTTCCAAAACCTTAGATAGAAGCACAGACTTGGAAGTACATCACTCTTAAGGTTGAGATGGTGAATATAAAACTAACAAGAAAGCTAACCCTGAGGGATACACTGCTACCCCAGCATAGGCTGGAAAATTCAACCCCGGTTGTTGGTTATGCAGATCAATCTGAGGAGCTGTGTTTTATAACATTTAAAAATAGAGAGTTAGTGACTCAAGAGACACAGATTTCAGAGTAAGTCGAACATTTACTCTAAGAGCTATAAGATTTCATACAAAATTTAAAGGCAACAGCCACATGGAGAATATCATATATTTGTTAAAAAATTAGGTTGGTGCAGATATAACAAGCTATCTGTCCTACAAGAAAAAAAATGGATAATTTAGAGAGTGTAATTAAATGTACTCCTTTATAAATTAATATTAGCATAAAATACAGGATACCTATGCTATGTTCCACAGAGCCAAAGATGCTAAATAAGAAGGAAGGCTCAAGAAAGTATGCTTGAAGCTTGCTTAGAAGGGGAAATAAAATAGTCATATGAGGCAGATGGAGGGAGGGAACTACATGGGAGAGGGGATGAGGAGGGGAACGGAGGTGTTCAGTATCAGTTGTGGGGAGGGACAGGAGAATTGGCCAGATGGCCATGAGAATGAATGCATTCTGCAACTGACTGGGCTGGGGATATGGGGGCATCTTCAGGAGTAAATAGAGGCCTGGAGTAAGGGAGGTGCCCAAGAATCAATAGGGATGACCTTAGATGTGACTCATAGCACTGGGAGTAGGGAATCTGAAGAGGCTACCTCCTGTAGCCATGCAGAAACCCCAGTAGGCAATAAAGACACCAACCCACCCACAAAACCATCAACCTACAATGTATCCTGTCTACAAGAAATGTAGGCAGAAGAGATGGAACAGAGACTGACAGAACAGCCAACCAATAACCAGCCCAACGTGATACCCATCCCATGGACAAGCACCAATCCCTTATGCTATTAATGATACTTTATTATGCTGGCAGACAGAAGCCTAGCATGGCTGTCTTCTGAGAGGGTCCACACAGCAGCTGACTCAGACAGATGCAGAAACTGACAGCCAAATAGTGGATGGAACTTGGTGCCACTTGTGGAAACAGGAGGAAGGATTGCAGGCCCTAAAGAGGATATGAATTCCACATGAAGACCAACCGAGTCAACTAAGCTGGACCCTTGGGGATCTCAGAGACTGAACCACTAATACAAGAGCATGCACAGGCCAGACTTAGGCCTTCAGTACATATTTAAAAGATATGCAGCTTGGTCTTCATGTGGGTCTCAAACAACTGGAGCAGGTGCTATCCCCAAAGCTGTTGCCAGTCCATAGGATATGTTCTTCTAGTGAGGCTGCCTTATCTGGCCTCAGTGGAAGAAGAAGATCTTAACCTTATAGAGACTTGAGTACCAGGGTGGAAGGATATCCAGGAGGGCCCCACCTGCTCAGAGAAGAAGGGGAGGTGGGAGAGAGAGGAAGGAGGAAATTTTGTGGGCAGTGAGGAGGGATGTAAAGTAGATAAGGAAAAAAGGTAATAAAATAAATAAAAATGAAATGAATTGAGTAATGTAGAAACTGTAATTAAAGCAGTTCTCAGGTACTGGGGAGAAGCTGAGGAGGCATGAGTATACAAACTCAAACAAATTCACAGAAATTCTTGGGAAAAGAAGAAATCCAGAGGTTAGATGGTTCTAGATTACCTATGAGATCACTGTGTTCCACTATAATTAAAACTACAGCTTGTCGTCAGTAGTGGTATCTCAGACTTGTAATCCCTGTACTAAGAACACTGGTGAGACCTTGTCTCAACAAATCAGAGCAGAGGAAAGCAAAACAAAACAACACAAATTAAAACTCTTATAGCTCCCAGCATATAAACTATAAAATGTTGCGACTTGCACAGGGCAAAAATGTTCAAGATTGATTTGATTAAAGCTTCCTAAGTTTGTAAATGCTGATAGAAAAACAACAGAATAATATTTGAAAAATTGGTATAAATTGATTGTGAGAATAAATTTCTTACCAAAACAAATGAAGCAAAAACAATTTGGTAAAGAAAAGAATTCTAACAGAGGAAGAGATCATCTTATATACATTCAGCATGTAGTAGATGACACACTCCAAGCTATGTAAATACATTCCTGGATCTTTTAGATAGTGGTGAAATTACCTGTTTGTTCCACATTAAGTATTCTTGCTTCAGTATTAAAGTTATTGTAATACAACACTGTGAAAAAAAGCACCTTAAGGAAGACAGCATTGCTTTTGTTCAGTTTGAGGGTGCAATTTGAGGGTGAATAGATTGTCCAAGTCAGTAGGAGCTTGTACCAGCTGAATGCATTTCAGCCGCAGCCAGGAAGCAAGAGGTGAAAGGCCATGCCCAATTTCCTTTCTGTTTTTATTCTGTCCAGGAAAAAGATGAAGGAATCATGTCAATCCAAATAGAAAGTTCTTTCTGCCTCAATTAATCCAGTCCTTATTTAATTAATCCTCTATGAAACCTCTCACATGCCCAGAAGCATGTGTGATGCTAGATCTCATCAAGTTAAGAATTAAGTTTAATCATTACAATTCCCATTGTTAGGTAATATCTAACTGTATAGATTTACTAGGGTGATAGTCTGAAGTTGAAATGCATCATGGCATGTAAGAAGTTTAATAATAACCATATGCAAGATGGAGCCCTTGGAAATTTAGAAACATGCTCAGTCCAAATTCAACCAGAAAATTCGGTTGTACATCTTGCACACAAAACCTGAAGTCTGGAAAAACACACAGGTAAGATTATGCAAGTACTGCACTGGACAGGTTGGCAAACATAGATTACTGAATTTTGAGGAGTGGGAAAAGAAAGAAGCCATTCTTATTCTTAGAAAGAACTAGTCTGCATTTGTTCTGTTTCACTCCAGCCTATTGACTGGTACCTATCTATTTTGAATATTGTCTTGTCCACTCCGAGTCACATGATGATCTTCTGTAGAAATAACCCCCAAAGACAATCCTTGTGGTCCAGTTTATTGCCTTGAGAGCTGCCTAGATTAGTGAAAGTGAATCTCTGGGTGTATCAGACATGACCTCAGAGGGCGCATCAAACATGACTGGTTTCTGAGGGCTCTCACCTAATCAACAGTTCAAATCTTTGAGGAAAACCAAATGTTGAACAGATTGTCCAGAGATGGCACTGAGTTGGGGAAAGCGGGTCATTGTAGGAATGCCTTGGAAAAGTGTATCTTGCCACCGCTGTTCATTGTGATTCCGGTTTCAGCAGGTCTGTTCTACCATGCCTTCCTCTCTAGGAGAGACCTGAAACTCTGAATCTAAATAGAACAAATCTTGTCCCCTTAAATAGATACTTCATGGCAGTTATATAAACATGATTAACAGAGACAGACCAAAAATAATGCTTCATCCAGTTTGTAGGGAAAAATTATACCAAATAACTTGACTGCTGAACAAGTAGTTAATTACTATGGCAGATAAAATTTCACTCTTTGCTCAGTTTACAGTATGACACCCAAATCTTCATCATTGTATTTAACTAATATATTTGTGTAGCCATAGCAGAAAGGAAAATGGCTTCAAACATTTTGCCTTAGATACACAGACCTGAACATACAGGACCTTACACACACCAAAACTAAGCGATTTTATTGTATGACTTCTAAGGATGTTTCAACTCTATCATATACTTTAAGACTTACCAAGGCCCATGGGTCACTGCCTGCGCGTTGTGATGCCATTGTTAGCATAGTCACAGTGTCACATACGTTATATATTATTTTGCTCCCTGAAATCTTCCCTGAGCTAGTCTGAGCTCTCTAAAGCCTTGTTTCTCTTGGGAATTGAAATACATGTTTACCCATGTTTATCCATCCTACTTGCAATTTTTGGCCCTTAGAAGATTATCTGTGTTTAACAAGTGTAGAGATAAGATAATAAGTCTATTACCTGCTATGTGGATTATTCAAATTTGCTCTCTGCCATATTCAAATCCCTTTCATAGGTGATGTTTTCTGTACTTTTCAGCTGAAGACCCAGTGTGTTTTCTTTCCCATTGTCTCTTTTTTTCTATTCCTAATTAGTTACTCAAAGCTAGTACTGTCAATATTGTTAAACATTTTCCCACTTTAGTATCATTAATCTGATGTGTTTTTTGGAATGTTTACAAGAAGATTTTCTTAACTAAACATTTTAAAATACAATATATATTTCAAAAACATAAAAGAGCAGAGTATGATTAATTCAACTTGTTAATATTTGCTCATTCAACAAATGCAAAACAAGGGTAAATAACATGTCAGGCGCTCCTATAGGCTCCTGTCCGGTTAGTAATGAGTAATCAATCAAAATATCTCTTCTTGTAGAATTCAAATTCTGTACTGTGGGGATAAAAGAGAATGGAGTTCTAGTAACCATATTAATTTTAAAAATACATGATGTAATGCATAAGGATAGGTGTTATAAATAAAGTAGGCCAGAAATTGATTTAGGAAGCAAAATGATGATGATATGTGTTTTATAAAGACAGTTATGAAATATCTTTTTTAAAAAACACATTTATTCACTTTTATGTGTATGAGTGTTTTGCTACATATATATCTATGCGCCATATGAATGTCTGCTCTCTTTAGTAGTCAGATGAGGACACTGGATTCCTTGGAACTGCAGTTATGGTGGGTTGTAAACCACCATGTAAGTGTTGAGAGTTGAACTGGGGTCCTCTGCAAGAGCAGCCAGTACTCTTAACTGATGAGTCATCTCTCCAGGATCAAGAAATACCTTTAAGATGGTTACATGGTTACAGAATCATTGAAAATAAAGGAACTGTATACGTGTGTGTGTGTGTGTCTGTGTGTGTGTGTATTTACACATACAGCGACACAAAACACAACAATCACCAGTGCTCTTAACTGAGGGGAAAGATATACAAAGTCTCTTATGTAGGAACAGGTTATTGTGTTTTAAAAATAGACTTCAAATATCTTTTGGAGATCCAATTCCATTATATTTAGACCGTTTTTCATGATTAAAACAGCACATTTCAAGTGTCTAGCAGTATATAAAATGATATGTTAAATAATATATAATGTCAATTGTTTGATAAGTTTACTGTAGCTTATGTTGATTTTAGTGTTTACCCAATATCCATTTCTTGTCTCTGTGGTCCTATTACATTCAAGTTATTTCTTTAGGCAAAATATTTTAATGATTAGCCTATTTTATTGTGTTGCTGTGTGCTCTCCTTATGTGTATGTACAGAATTAGATATTCCATTCCTGAAAATATTACCAGCAGCTACTCTGTGATGGTAGAATTATCAGCTCCATAGCAACTGTACTAAGATTAATGGCAATCATATAGTTCATTAAAAGAAAACAGATAAAATGAAGTGAAATTTTAAAAGTCTCAGATGTATAACATGGAGTGAAATATTTTGTGTCTCAGGAATATTTAAACATTATCAGTAGTTTTGTCTATACTTGTTTGTCTAAATCCACAATATCTTTCTTAACAATACTGACTTCAAATGAGACGTTTCTAGTTTACCCTTTCATGAATATTTTATAAGACAAATTTAGGACTAACATATTTTATTTATTATTGGAAAATCTTTTGTTCAGTGGAAAGTCATCTACGAAAACAGGCAAAAATTAGACTTATGTACTCATTCACTTAAAATACCTTTTTTAGAGGAGTTAATGACAACCGATAAGTTTGTTAATTCCTTTCTTTTCCCATAATTTATTTATTTGTTCATTTATTATTTATTTATTTTTGTTCATATTAGATCCCAATCCCAATCCAATCCCTCCTCTCCTCTCAGCTCTGCCCTTAAAAATCGCTTCCCCCTTCTCCTTCTCCCCTGGTCCTCAGAAAAGGGAGAGTACTCCTTAGGAACCACTCTATCCTGGGACATTTACTCCCAGGTCTAAGCACATCCTTTAACATTGGAGCCCAACCAGCAAGTCTAGACAGGGGAAGGGGATCCAGTGGTGGGCAACAGAGTCGGAGACAGTCCTGTTCCAATTTTTATAGGACCCACATGAAGACTAAGCTGCTTATCTGCTACAAATGTAGAAGGGGACTAGGTCTAGCCCATGAATGTTCTTTGGTTTGTGGTTCTGTCTCTGTGAGTACCCATGGGTCTACTTTAGTACACTGTAGAACTTCTGCTATCCTTGACTTCTCTGGCTGACTCAGTTCTATTCCTTATTCTTCCATAAGACTCCATGAGCCCTGTCTAATGTTTGGCTAAGGGATTCTGGATCTGTTCCCATCTGCTGCTGAGTGAAGTCTCCAAAGAGAATGCTATACTAGGTTCCTGACTGCAAGCATAGCAGAGTATCATTAATAGTGCCAGGGGGTGGTTCTCTCACATGGGATGGATATCATGTTGAACCAGTCATTGGTTGGCTGTTTCTTCAGTCTGTGCTCCTTCTTTATCTCTGTACATCTTGTAGGCAGGACAAATTTGGGGTTGAAGGTTTTCTGCATGTGTTGATGCTCCTCTCCTTCCACAGGAATTCCTGCCTGGCTATAAGAGGTGGCTACTTCAGTCTCTACATCCCTGCTGGTAGGAATTTTAGCTAGGGAAATACCCATAGACTCCCCACAGCCTACCTCATCCCAGTCTCCAGCTAGTTAAAGTGATATCCCTTCCTGATTTCTGTTCTTATTCCCAGCCTTCTCCTGGCCGCCTTCCCCCACACCTGATCCACCATTCCCATGCCCCTTCTCATGCCCTCTCTCACTCATTTCCTTCTCTCCAGCCATCTCTGATGATCATTTTGTTTTTTTCTTCTGACTGAGATTCACACATCCTCCTTGGATTCTTATTACCCAGCTTCTTTGGGACTGTGGATGTAGGATGGTTATCCTGTACTTTACGGCTAATGTACAATTAGACGTGAGCATGTACCATAAGTGTCTTTCTGGTTCTGTTACATCACTCAGGATGATATTCTCAAATTCCATCCATTTGCCTGCAAATTTCATGATGTCTTTGTTTTTAATTGCTGAATAATATTTCATTCTGTAGATGTACCGCATTTTCTTTATCAGTTGAGGGATATCTAGGTTGATTCTAGTTTCTGAATATTACACATAAAGCTGCTATGAACATACTTGAGCAAGAGTCCTTGTGGTATAAGGGGTCATCTTTTGGGTATAGACCAAGTGGTATAGCTGGGTTGTGAGGCAGAACTATTCCCAATGTTCTGAGAATCCACCAAACCAGTTTCCAAAATGGTTATACAAGTTTGCACTTCCACCAGCAATCGGTGAGTATTCTCCTTGCTCCACATCCTAGGTAGCATGTGCTGGCACTTAAATTTTTGATCTTAGAAATTCTTATAAATGTAAGGTAGAATTCTGCACTAAAACCATCTGACCCAGTGCTCCTTTTGGGGGGGGGGGGACTCTTAATGACTGATTATATGTACTTAGGGGTTATAGAACTATTCAGATAGTTTAGTTGGTCTTAGTTTATCTTTGATAATTCATATCTATCTAGAAAATCATCCATTTCATTTAGATTTTCTAATTTGTGGAGTACAGGCTTTTGAAGTAAGATGTAATGATTCTTTGAATTTTCTCACTGTCATTACATCTACCTTTTCGTTTCTGATTTTGTTTATTTGGACACTGTCTCTCTGTGTTTTGATTAGTTTGGCTAAGGAATTTTCTTTCTTGTTGATTTTATCAAAGAAACAGCTCTTGGTTTCCTTGATTGTTTGTATACTTTCTTTATTTCTAACTGATTGATACTTTCAGCCCTGATTTTGATTAGTTCCTGTCTTCTACTCCACTTCAGTATGATTGGTTATTTTCCTCCCTACAGCTTTCAGGCATGCTTTTAAATTACTGGTATGAGAACTTTCCAATTTCTTTTGTTTTATTTAATACTTTATTTACATTTCAAATATTTTCCCCTTTTCAGGTCTCCCCTTTGGAAACCCCCATATCACCCCCCACCTCTATGAGGGTGCTCCCTCACCCACACACCCACCCACTCTTGTCTTCCCTCCCTGGAATTCCCCTATACTGGGGCATCTAACACTCTCAGACCCAAGGGCCTCTCCTCCCACTGATGGCCCACAAGGCCCTCCTCTGCCACATATGTGGCCAGCATCATGGGCCACTCCATATGCATTTTTTTGGTTGGTGGTCCAGTCTCTGGGAGTACCAGGGGGCCTGACCGGTTGACACTGTTGCTCCTTCCCCATGGGGATGCAAACTCCCTCAGCTCCTTCAGTCCCTTCTCCAACTCCTCCATCTGGGACCCCATGCTCAGTCCAACAGTTGCTATAAATTGAATTATGGGTGTTCCAAACTTTTGGGCTAATATCTGCTTATCAGTGAGTACATACCATATTTAGAACTTTCTAATTTCTTTATGGAGGGCCTTAGTGCTATAAATTATACTCTTAGCACTGCTTTTATTATGTTCCATGTCCCTTAAATTTCGGTAAGTTGTACCTTCATTTTCTTTGAATTCTAGAAAGTATTTAATTTATTCCTTTATTTCTTCCCTGACTCAGAGGTCATTTAGTAGAGAGATGTTCAATTTCCATGAGTGTGTAGACGTTCCAGTGTTTCTGTTGTTGAATTCCAGCTTTAATCTATAGTGGTTTGATAAGATACAAAGTGTTATGTCAGTTTTCTTATATCTATTGAGGCTTGCTTTGTGACTGACTATATGGTCAGTTTTGGAGAGGTGCTGAGAAGAAGATATATTCTTTTGGTGTTTGGTGAAATATTCTATAGATGTTTGTTAGGTCCATTAGATTCATAATGTCTGTTAGTTTCATTATTTCTCTGTTTATCTTTTGTCTGGATGAGTTGTTAGTGATAGTGGGATGTTGCAGTCTCCAACTATTAATGTGTGGATTTCAATGTGCAATTAAAGCTGTAGCAATGTTTCTTTTACAAATATGGGTGCCCTTGTGTTTGGAGCATATGTTCCAACTTTGTAGATTTGTTCTTTGATGAGAATGAAGTATCCTCCCATATCTCTTGATAAATTTTGGTTTAAAGTCTATTTTATTAGATATTGAGATGGCTACTTCAACTTGCTTCTTGGGTCCATTTGCATGGAAAACTTTTCTCCAGCCGTATACTCTGAAGTAATGTCCTTCTTTATTGTTGAGCTGTTTCTTATATACAGCAGAATGATGGATCTTGTTTTAGTACACATTCAGTTAGTCTGTAGTCTGTATCTTTTTATTGGGGAATTGAGTCCCCAATAGATATTAATGACCAGTAATTGTTAATTCCTGTTAATTTGATATTTGTGATGTTAATGTGTGTTATGGTTTGTGTATGCTCAGCCCAGGGAGTGGCACTATTAGAAGGTGTGGCCCCAGTCGGAGTAGATGTAGTCTTGTTAGAGTAGGTGTGTCACTGTAGGTGTGGGCTTTAAAACCCTCATCATAGCTGACTGGAAGCCAGTATTCTGCTAACAGCCTTCAGATGAAGATGTAGAACTCTAAGCTCCTCCAGCACCATGCCCAACTAGACATGTTGTGCTCCTGCCTTGATGATAATGACCTGAACCTCTGAACCTGGAAACCAGCCCCAATTAAACATTGTCCTTTATAAGACTTACCATGGTAATGAGGTATGTTTACAGCAGTAAAACCCTAAGACAAAGTGTGTGTGTGTGTGTGTGTGTGTGTGTGTGTGTGTGTGTGTGTGTGTGTGTGTGTACCTTCCCTTGTTTTTTCAGGTAGGGAATTACTTATTTTCTGTGTTTTCTTTGACCTAGTTATCCTCCTTGGGTTGGAGTTTTTCCATATAGTATTTTCTGTTTGGCTGGACTTTTGGATAAATATTGCTTAAATTTGGATTTGTCTTGAAATATCTTGCTTTTACCATCTATGGCAATTGAGAGTTTTGCTAGGTATACTAATCTTGGTTGGCATATCTGGTTTTTTAGAGGTTCTAGGTCCTTCTAACTTTTAGAGTCTCTGCTGACAAGGAGGGTGTGATTCTGATAGGTCTGCCTTTGTATGTTACATGGCCTATTTCCCTTGCTGCTTTCAATATTCTTTCTTTGTTCTGTAGAATTTGTGTTTTAATTATTATATAGTGGGAGAATTTTTCTTTTTGTTCCAATCTAATTAGTGTTCTATACGATTCTTATATATTTATAGGCATGTCTTTCTTTAGTTTGGGAAAGTTTTCTTCTATGATCTTGGTGAGAATATTTTCTGAACCATGAAGCTGGGACTTTTCACCTTCTTTTGCTCCTATTATTCTTAAGTTGGTTCTTTTCATAGTATCCCAGATTTCCTGGATGATTTTTTTTTCAGAAATTTTTTAGATTCAACATTTTCTTTTACTGATGTATTAATTTCTTCTATTGTATCTTCTATACCTGAGATTCTCTTTTCCATACTCTGTCAGAGAATTCTTGTAAAGAACAGGTTGTTGTTTCTTATCTCTTCCATAGGCTGTGCATCTCCAGGATTCCCTCAGTTTGTGGTTTATTACTTCTATTTCTACTTTCAGGATGTGTACAGTTTTATTAATTTATTTGATCCATTTAAATGTATTTTCCTGCATTTCTTTAAGGGATTTATTGGCTTCCTCTATAAAGACTTCTACCTGTTTGACTGTATTTTCTATATTTCTTTAAGGGATTTATTCATGTCTTCTTTAAAGTACTCTATCATCTTTATAAAATTGTATTTAAGGTCATTTTCTTGTGTTTTGGTTTTGTTAGGATATCTAAGTCTTGCCATACTAGGATACCTTTGCTCTGAAAGTATCATATTGTCCTGGTTTTGTTGATTGTGTTCTTTCAAGGGCCTGTAGCCATCTGGATGATTTTGATCCCTGGATGTTCCTGTTGTAGAAGGTATTTGGAGAGGCCTTAACATTCATGGTCCTGTGTAGCAGGCTTCTGGTGGGTATCCTTGTGCTGTTTGGTTCTGGATCAGCAGGTCTCTATGATTCAGTATCCACAGGCCTGGTGCAGGTGGTATAGAATGGTGGCAGGAGATAGCAGACTTCCCTGAAAAGCTGGGGATATCCCAGAGAACTCAAAGAGCAGGGAAAGTCAGTGGGAGAAGGAATCTTAACTTTATGGTTCAGGATCTACAGATTTGATAAAGAAATGACAAGAGAATGGAGTTCCACTGGGAACTACTTGTAGACTACTCAAGGCAGCTGGGAAATTTTAATGATTACTTCTATGTTTTAGGGGTTAGAGAACTGTTTAAGTAGTTTGCCTGATCTTGGTTTAACTTTGGTAAATTGAATCCATTTAGAAAATCATCCCTTTTATCTAGATTTTCCAATTTTTGAAGTACAAGTTTTTGAAATAAGAACTATAAATTCTTTATTGCCACATTGTCTGTTGTGATGTCTCCCTTTTCATTTGGATACTCTCTGTGTGCCTTTTAGTTAGTTTGGCTAACAGCTTGTCTATCTTGTTGATTTTCTCAATGAACCAGATCTTGTTTTGTTTTTATTCTTTGAATTATTCTTTGTTTCCAGTTCATTGATTTCAGCCCTGAGTTTGATTATTTTCTGCCTTGTACTCCTCTCGATACGTTTGCTGCTGCTTCTCCTTCTTCTCCTCTTCCTCCTCCTCCTTCTTCTAGAGATTTCAGGCTTGCTTTTAAATTGCTAGTATGAGAACTCCACAAATTCTTTATGAAGGCACTTAGTGCTATGAACTTTCCTTTTAGCATGCTTTCATTGTGCCCCATGAGTTGGGATACATTGTGCCTTCATTTTCAATGAACTCGAGAATGTCTTTAATTTCTTTCTTTATTTCTTCCCTGCCCCAGTAATCATTGAGTAGAGAGTTGTTCAGTTTCTGTAAGTTCGTTGGATTTTCCCTCTTCCTTTTCTTTTCTTTTTTTCTGTTGTTGATGTCAAGCTTTAATTCATAGTGGTTTGATACAAGAAGTTATTTCAATTTTCTTGTATCTCTTGAGGCTTGCTTTGTGACCAATTATATAGTAAATTTAAGGGAAAGTTCTGTAGGATGTTGAAAAGAAGGAAAATTCTTTTGTATTTGGAAGAAAGGTTATGTGATATTTGTTATATCCATTTGAGTTATAACCTGTTAGTTTCATTCTTTCTCCATAAAATTTCTGTCTCATTTCCTTCCATTGGTGAGAGTTGGTTGTTGAAGTTTCCCACTATTAATGTGTGAAGATTGATGTGTGTGTAAGCTTAAGTAATCTTTTTACTTTTTTGTGAATGTAGATGTCCTTGCCTTTGGGGCATATATGTTCCTTTAATGAATATGAAATGTACGTGATCTTCTCTGTTGATTAATTTTGGTTGAAAGTCTATTTTTTTATGATATTAGACTTGCCACAGAAAAGGAATTGATGCTTGAAAAATATTCCACCCTTAGATATTAGCCATCCTAATAAACTGTCACATTTTATTTTTATCCTTGAATTAGACAGAGGGTAGCAATAGAATTAAGAGTTTGGGAACACCTAAAGTAGTTTATTTAAAATTGCTTACTATGTATATATACGCAATTGAATAGTCATCTTTCAATATATGTTTTGAAAAAAATAAGGCGGATATAACAATATGATTATAAAGGACAGAAGATAATAAGCCATTGACTTATTTTTTTTTCCTGTTCCACACATTCTGTCTTGTACTTATCATGGGCAATAAATTATTTGCGCTAGTGTGGATTTGTTTTCAAACTCCTGATTGGTATGGCAGCTGGATTACTTTCATTCTTACCTGTTTTAGTTCTTAGATAATTAATAAGAAGATATTGTACAGCTGACATTATCAACAGTTTTCCAGTGATAGAATTTAAAAATTATCATTCACCCTTTTATTTTATTCATTTCATCTCTTAGTGAGACACCAAGAATTGTCCCATATACTCAAAATTTATTGTTTCAGATATCCAATTTTTAAAAAATTCTAGTTATCAAAATATTTGTAGCTCTGCATGTATTATATCTTCTCCGATGTTTGTCTGTAATTTCTAGAAAAACTTCAAGAGTAATTAAGTATTGGTTTTTATAAGAGGTTTTTTTTTCTACTATTTTTCCTGACATTCTTCAGCAAATGACTTTTAGATACCTTTAAACAGATTGTACCAAGACCTTGAGTTAAATATTATATCAGATTCTTTTTCTTCTCTTCAATATTCTACATGGTTGTGACCAGCTGTGTTCTCTTCCATGATCACAAATTGGAAGAATAGTGTTCATGTGTGTGTGTGCATGCATGCCTTCAAAATAAAAACAATTAATGCTTATGTTGTCTTATCAAAGTGTCCTCAGATTTTCATGTTTGCCTTCACTATTTATTAAAAGTTACAAAATGAATATATTTATATAATCCTTTTCAGATATTTGATTAAATTATACTTTGCTAAACTATTTTAGTCCATCCATTTTACCTACATAGTGATTGGAATGTGCTGAAATTTGAGAGTTACAAATTCTATTTCTTTGTTAATCACATAAAATTCACTTCAGGCTTTCCATGTAGTAGCTTCTCAACATGTGTTCTTAATGAATTAACAACTATCAGAAACTGAAGACACAGGGGAACCATTCGAGTCATTAGATATTTATCTGTGGTTTAAATATTTTAACATTTTATTATTGCATAAGCACAGCATTGCCACTGTGAGGAACATTTAATGTTCATTAAAACCCAGTTCATCTCATTTGAAAGCTATTTACAGTACATAAATGTGAAATGAAAAGAAAAATCCAATATAAATGTAGATAAAGAGCCAAATATCAAATATTAAAAATTACACTACTAAAAGACTGTGAAAAATATTAGTCTAAATCATTAAAGATAAAATTTTATCTGTAACCAATGATGATTACATTTGATACTTTATTCTTTAGAAATTTATGTCTTAAAAACTGATGCTAATCACAAACTCATTAACATTAGAATAAAGTTCTCTTAATATATGCTATGAACAAAGACACAAGTTGTGTACCACTGTTTCAGATGATTATTCTGAGTATAGCCTTTTAATTTTGTGTAAACATTAACAACACTACACTAATTTTGAGACATTTTATGAAGTCATAGCATAGTTTATACTGCTTATTTATTCATTTATTTAAATATTTACTTATGTGTGTTATATGTTTATAGAAAACTGTGTTTGGAGGTGCACACACATGTGTATGCAATTGGCTGTCATAAGTTGACATCAGATGCCCTTTTCACTGGATCTCTCTGCCTTACGTTTTGAGACAAGTTCTAGCACTGGAGTTAGTGTTAAACCCATAGATTTTCCTACCTCTTGGACTTCCTATTGCTGGGGATACAAGCCTGCATGTCTTTATACCTTGCTTTTGTTTTTAATATGAATACTGGATATTTTAACTCCCGTCTTCATGATTTCATAGCAAGCACTTTACTCACTGACCCATGTCCCCAGTCTTATTTGTTTACTCTCAAGTTCCTGGGAATCCAAGCTTTTAAACAACCTTAGATGAAGTATTTGTATCTCTGACTATTCTATTATCTTTGCTCAATGCCTTTGCATAAACTAATTGCCCTGCAGAGAAGAGCAAAGCGCACATGGGTCATATATATTGTTTGAGTAAGTGCCAAACTTGATCTTGGTTTCAATTTCCCAATTACTTTATCAGCAAAATAATATCCACACCATCCCACATTTTGCCAATGCAAACATCTGCCATGGGAATGAAACAGAAAGCATTGGCTTCAAAAGTATTGTGATATGTAATGAGATTATCATTTCTCATCCTTATTGTATCTGACTTTAGTTACCTAGGAGATACATGAGTCATCATATATCTGGTTGTGTCTATGAGTGTTCTCGAAAAGGAGTGACATAGGAAGAAAGACCCACTCTATTATGTGAGCAGGACAAATAGGTAGAATGGATACATACTGGATGTAGACCCCCTGTATATATGTAGCAGATGTGCAGCTGGGTCTTCATATGTTTCCATATCAACTGGAGCAGAGGCTGTCCCTAAAAATGTTGCCTGTCTGGGAATACATTCCCTTAATTGGACAGCCTTGCCTGTCTCAGTGGGAGAAAATGTGTCTATCTCTGCATAGAACTGATGTGCCAGGATGGGTAGATACCCCAGGGGGGCCTCCACCCTCTCACAGTAGAAGGGGGGAGAAAGGGATGGTTCAAGGGGGAACTGGGAGTGGGGGCAGTGATTGGGATTAAAGGGAATGGATAAATAAAAAAGAAAAAGAAAGGTCATGCCACCAAGTACATCCTCCCATATCATAGGTTACATCTTGTGGAGCTGTTGGCCAAAGAGTTTCCAGTAGACCTCCCTAAACATTACAAGCTAGTGGCAAGACTACTGGTTGTTCTCCATAACCTAATAGTAAGGCTCTACTGCTAAATACATGGCTATTTATGTGGCTGAGCATGAAGTGCTAGTGCCCAGCTAGAAACTTCACCCTGACTGACTAGAGTTCATGGTTCTGGAAGGTGCCTTGCATGCTACCAGAGGAGAAAAATATTCATCAATATCAATAAGCTATGAACCCTGTGACCTCCAGCAATGACTCACCAGCATGATACATTGGTGCAATATTGGAACAAATGATATGGAGCAAACCACCTTTCGATTGGATATAAAGGCCAATCCATGAGATGAAGTACATGCCTGACTCTTCTAGAGTGGCCAAGGATCTGCAACTAGATAGGGAAACTTAATACTATTATTCTGTTAAAGATACATAGCAATTAAATAGTATTCAATGGCATTTTGCTATATTCATAGATCATTGTGAATTGTTCAACCCTCACCAGAAAAATTGCTCCTTGTACTGGATGGTATTTAACAGAGATACATAATGGGACAGGATGCAGAGAATAAGAGAAATACAAGACCCTCCTGCTAGGCTTAGGGATCTATACAGAAGAGCAGGCAGAAAGATTGCAAAAGCCAGAGTTGGTGGAAGACTACAAGCAAACTGTCTTCAAGATTCAACCAACAGGGCTGATAATGTCTTCAATAGTCAGTAGTAAAAACAAGACGTACACAAGTTTAAACCAGAAAAAAATTCACAGCACTGAGGAGAGGAAGAGGACACCAGGCCCCACCCTTAATCAAGAAGCTACTTTCAACTGATACCAGCTGGAAAAGGAAAAAATTCTGTTTTCTCCAGTGGAGAGTCATTGGGTATATCAACCACACCCCAGGGTAAGCCCATGACTAGTAGTTGTCAAGCACAAAACAGGCTCCAGATATATTATATGTAAAATTTTTTTAAAGGATATAAAGAAAGACCCCTCATAGAGGCAGGAGTAAATGAGGGGGGATGGGGGCTTGTGGAGGGGAAACTGAGAAGGGGGATAACATTTGAAATGTAAATAAATAAAATAACCAATAAAAAAGAGAAGAAAGAAATAAAGAAATGAAAAGAAAGGAAGGAAGGAAGGAAGGAAGGAAGGAAGGAAGGAAGGAAGGAAGGAAGGAAGGAAGAAAGGAAAGAACAAAAAGGTGGCCAGCTGGGTCCCTGAGTTCTATATTTTGTCTACCTCTTGGTCATTCCTGAAGAGGACAGCTAATATCTGTCATGTATTTCTGGCACCATGATAACCCACAAAAATGTGTGTCATTTAACCATGAACTGAGCCAGCTGAAACAATAATTAAAAGCAAGCAAACAAACAAACAAACTTATTTCATTCATGTTTCTATATCAGAAGTTTCTGTCACAGTGACTAAAAGCTAAGGAGTACATCAAATTATTTATCGCTGTCTCTCTCTGTCTCTGAGTGTCTCTCTCTCTTTCTGTGTGTATCTCTCTCTCTCTTTGTTTCTACCCCCAACTCCAGTGTGTGTGTTTTATATTATTAACATTTTGTTAATGACTTCTAGATGGAACTCAGTCCTCTAATCATCACATTAAAACATTTTCCATCATTAATAATTTTTCTCAATCTCTAGCCCTGAATTTTTAATACCTGTTATCCTACCAAATTAAATTTTGACCCTAAATGCAAATTAAATTTGACATTTATTTGTATTTGAATAAAACTGTCCCTTAAATCTTTATCACTTCAATGACAAGAGGATACCAGCAATACTGCTTTTAGACTTAGGCTAAAAGCAACTCCTGCCCAGATAGATTCCTGTGCCTCAGGGAATCGAGCTTTGGAGTGCTTTTGAAGTTTATGCTTCCTTGATGCCTAGAATTGGCCATGTTGTAACATGTTCTGATCTCCAACCCAGCCTCATATGCATTCCTGATGTTATAGCATCTCCCTCAAAGAATTCTAAACTCCCCTTTTGATGTCTGAGCCAAGAGGTGGCTTGCTGCATCCTATACTGTTCCTCATTTTAGGAAAGGAAAGCTTTGTCACTTGTAGTTCAGGCAGTAAGAGGCGAAGAAAGTTTTTCTGATCCCATGTAATATTGCTTTTATCCACTTAGACTTTAGGAATGAAGAAATGAGGTCTGGAAGAGACATAGAAATGAATCATCCTTTATAGAAGTCATTCATTAAGAAAGTTATTACCACATTAATGCAGCAGACAGCACAATGGAGTCTAAAGAGAAAGGTTTCAGTCCTACCATATATAGTCAATATCACTCCTACAGTTATCAGAGAGAGAGGAGTGGTATTATATCACCGAACACCAGCTAGAGTTAATATATGAGCTATATCATTTGCCTACAGTAAGGTGGCTTCAGATATCAAAGCTGCAGGGAAGAGGAGATCAGTGGGTGAACCGTTCCCTTTGTTACAGCACCTAGAAAGAAAGGATTTTACAGTGCAGTCTAGCTATATTTGTGAAGCCATTTGGACCAAATTCTCACGACTCTAGGATCTTACACTCTGCAGATAACTTCACTCACAATGTTTTGCCTCTGAACCTGGTACTATGCTGTAATATCTGAAGTCACCCACAAACTATGTGTAAGCATCCTGATTAGCCCCTAAGGTAAGTTCTATCAGAACAACCATGAGACAGAGAAAAAAGACAAAAGTTCTCCAGAAGCAACTGGAGTCAGACCCAGCTTTTCAAGTCATCTCAGCCGAGGCCTAAGATTCATTCAAGAAAAGTATATCATCATTCTTTGTTAAAATCATGACAAGACTCAATGAAGATAATGAAGACAGGGAGAAAGCTTGTTTGGTTAGTTTTAATGCCAGTAATGTTGACTGATGCTTGGATTGGATATTCTAAGTACAGCTGGTATGAATACTTGAAATCATAAAAGACCTGAGAATTATTCTTTTAAGATCTGTAAAGAATTGTATTGGAATTTTGATGGGGATTGCATTGAATCTGTAGATTGTTTTTGGTAAGATGGCCATTTTCACTATGTTAATCCTACACCACTGATCGTCAGAGATCTTGAAAAGATAGGAGGAGAGTGGACAACCTTGTCTTCTCCCCTCTGTTAGTGTAAATGTTTAAGTTTCTCTTCATTTTAGTTGATTCTGGCTATTGTCTTGCTTCACATTGTCTTTGTTGTATTTAGGTATGCACCTTGTATTTCTGCTCTCTCCAAGACTTTTTTCATGAAGCTGTGTTAGAATTTGTCAAATGCTTTTTCAAGATCTAGTATGATGATCAAGTGTTTTTATTTTTCCTTTCAGTTTGTTTATATGTTGGATTTTATTGCTGGGTTTACGTATATGGAACCATCCCTGAATTCCTGGGATGAAGCCTACTTGATCATGGTGGATGATATCCTTGATATGTTCTTGAATTTTGTTTGCAAGTCTTTTATTGAGTATTTTTGCAACAATGTTCATAAAGGGAATTGTAATTCCTTTTTGTTGTTGAGTCTTTCTGTAGTTTAGGTATTAGGTGAATGTTGTCTCATAGAATGAGTTTGGCAATGTTCCTTCTGTTTCTATTTGTAAAATAGTATAAGAATTATTGGTATTAGCTCTTCTTTGAAAGTCTAGTAGAATTCTTCACTAAAACCATCTGTTCCAGGGAGTTTTTTCCTTGGGAGATTTTTATGCCTACTTCTATTTTCTTAGTGGTTATAAAAGTATTCAGACAATTTACCTGATCTTGATTTAGCTTTGGTAATTTATATATGTCTAGAAAATCATACATTTCATTTAGATATTTCATTTTGTGGGATACAGCTTTTTGAAGTAATTAATGGACACTAATGATTCAGTGTCCATTAATACAAGTATGTTTTCATTTCTAAGAGTGGGTGTTGTCTTTATGCCTTTCAGTTTGTTTGGCTAAGGCTTTGTCTATCTTGATGATGTTCTCAAAGAACCAGCTCTTGGTTTTATTTATTCTATGTATTGTTCTCTTTGTTTCTAATTTTTTAATTCATCCCTGAGTTTGATTATTTCCTGCCATCTACTACTCCTGCGTGTGTTTGCCTCTGTTTTTTTGTTTGTTTGGTTTTTTTTTTTTGGTTTTTAGTGTTTTCAGATGTTCCTTTAATTCATTAGTATGAGAACTCTCCAGTTACTTTATGAAGGCACTTAGTGCTATGAACTTTCCTCTTAGCACTGCTTTCATTGTGTCCAATAAGTTTGTGTACACAGTGCCCTCATTTTTATTGAATTCTTGAAAGTCTTTTTTTTTCTTTCTTTATTTCTTTCTTGACTCAGTCATCATAGAGAGTTGTTCAGTTTCCAAGATTATGTTGCCTCTCTATTGTTTCTGTTGTTGTTAATGTCCAGATTTAAATCCATTAAATTCTGATAAGATACAGAGTTATTTCAATCTTCTTGTATCTGTTGAGGCTTGTCTTGTGACAAATTATGTGGTCCATTTTGGAGAAGGTTCTTTGAGGTGCTGAGAAAAGGATATACTCATTTGTGTTTAGGTAAAATGTTCTATAGATATCTGTTAGATGCATTTGAAATCATATCCTATATTTGTTTCCTTTCCTATATATTTAGTTTCTGTTTCAATGACCTGTCCATTGGTAAGAGTGGGGTTGTTGAGGTCTCCCATTGTAATTTATGGGATTAGATGTGTGATTTAAGCTTTAGTAATGTTTCTTTTAAGAATGTGGTTGCCTTTGCTTTTGGGACATTAATGTTCAGAATTGAGATGTCTTCTTGTTTGATTTTTCTTTTGATGAGTGTGATGGTTGGAATATACATGGCCCAGGGAGTGGTACTATTTGGAGGAATTGCCTTGTTGGAGTAGTTATGGCCTTAGTGGAGGAAGTTTTTCATTTTGGGCAGTGGCTTTAGCTGCTGGGAAGCTAGTCTTTTCCTGTTTGACTTCGGAACAAGATGTTGAACTCTCAGCTCTTCCTGTGCTATGCATGCCTGGGTACTGCCATGCTCCTACCTTGATAATAATGGCCTGAACCCATAAACCTGCAAGCCAGCCCCAATTAAATGATTTCCTTATAAGAGTTGTCTTAGTCATGGTGTTTGCTCATAGCAGTAAAACCAAAGTATGAAGTATCCTTCCCTGTATCTTTTGGTTTCAGTTAACAATCTATCTCATTAGATAGATTGCTATTCCAGCTTGATTCTTGGACAAGTTGCTTGGAAAACATTTTTCCAGTCTTTTATACTGAGATAATTACTATCTTTATTGCTGAGATAAATTTCTTGTATACAGAAGAATGATGGTTTCTGTTTGTGCATCGATTCTGTTAGTCTGTTTCCTTTTACTAGGAAACTGAGTCCACTGAGGTTGTGCAATATTAATGACCAATGATTGCTACTTCCTGTAATGTTGATATTGTTGTTGTTGTTGGCGGTGGTGGTGGTGGTATGTGTGAGTTTCTCTTCTATTAGTTTTAATGGTATGAAATTATTTATTTCTTGTGTTTTTGAGTGTAGTTAGCCTACTTGATTTGTTATTTTACTTCTAGTATCTTCTATAGGTCTGGGTTGTGGAAATGTAATAAGTTTGTTTTTTTCCGTGGAATATCTTGGTTTCTCCATCTATGGTGACTGAAAGTTTTGCTGCATATAGTAATCTGGGAAGATATTTGTGGTCTCTTAGGGTCTGCCAAACTTCTGCTGAAGTCCTTTTAGTTTTTAGAGTCTCAGATGAGAATTTGGGTATAATTCTGATAGGTCTGCCTTTATATGTTACTTGTACTTTTCCTCTTGCTACTTTTAAAATATTTCTTTGTTATGTGTATTTAGTGTTTTGATTATTATGTGGTGGGAGGATTTTCTTTTCTGGTCCAATCTTTTTGGTGTTTTGTAAGTTTCTTGTACCTTTATAAGCATCTATTTCTTTAGGTTAGAGAAGTTTACTTTCAAGATTTGTTGAAAATGTTTTCTGGATCTTCAAGTTGAAAATCTTCTCCTTCTATAACTATTATACATAAGTTTAGTCTTTTCAAAGTGTTCCAAATTTCCTGGATGTTTTGTCATGAACTTTTTAGATTTTTTCATTTACTTTGATTGATATGCTGAATTTTTCTATCGTATCTTCTACCCCTGAGATTCTCTCTTCCATCTTCTTTATTCTGTTGGTGATGCTTATGTCTGTAGTTCCAGTTCTATTTTCTAAGTTCTCTGTCTCTAGGATTGTCTCTGTTTGTATTTTCTTTATTTATTTCCTTTCCCTTTTCAGATCTTGGACAGTTTTATCCATATCCTTCACCTGTATGATTTTATTTTCCTGTATTTCTTTATATTTATTTGCTGCCTCTTTTAATGCCTCTACCTCTTTAATTGTATTTTCCTGTATTTCTGTAAGGGATTTATTCATGTCCTCTTTAAAGGCCTCCATCATCTTTATAAGACTGGATTTAAGATTCTCTTCCTGTGCTTCCATATCAGTAGGATATCTAGGGTTTGTTGTAGCAGAATAGCTGATCTCTGATGATGCCATATTACCTTGGGTTTTATTGATTGTTTTCTTAAGCTGTCCTTTAGGCATCTGTTTTTCTCTGGTGTTGGCTGGATGATCATGATGGTAAAAGGACTTCTCTGGATGGTAGGGAGAGCTGTGGGCCAGAAATCAAGGTCAGGACACTTGACTTTGCTGACTGTGCTTCAGGTAGACACTACTCTGCAGGTTGTGTCCCAGTCAGACCCAACTGGGATGATGGGCAGATCTAAGTAGGATTAGTGGACCAGGGTTCGCAGCTGGTTAGTCTTGGGGCCACCAAAGTTTTCCACAGATAAACATGATGCTCTTGGAGTCACATAAGTCTCCTTCAGATGCAAGAATGATCCCAGAGCTAGATAAGGCTTAGGGAACCATGCACCATTCACTTCTGAAGGCTGTGTCCTAGTCACACTCAACTAGGAAGAAGGGCAGACAGGACTGGAATAGGATTGGTCAGGTAGAGTTCCAAGATCAGTAGTTTTGGAGCTCCTGAATGTTTTTGTGGGGAGGCAGGATGCTCTTGGGCTCTGGCAAGACTCCTTTAGACCAAAGCTAATTGTGTGTAGAAGTCCCAGTCAAAAGTAGTGGTGATGGATTGAATGGGTATGGCCCCCAAAGACACATGTTTGAATGATTGGTCCATGGAGAATGGTAATACTCGTAGGTGTGTCCTTGGAGTAGGTGTGGCCTTCTTTGAAGAACTGTGTCATTGTGATGACAAGCTTTCAGCTCTGTTTAATTTTGAATGCAGTCTCCTTCTGGTTGCCTTCAGATGAAGATATAGAACTCTCAGCTCAGTGTCCAGTACCATATCAGCCTGTATGCTGCCATACTTCCATGAATATAATAGACAAAACTTCTAAAACTGTAAGCCAGTGTCAGTTAACTGTTTCCATTTATAAGAGTTTCCTTGCTCTTGATATCTCTTCCCAGAAATGAAACCCTAACTAAGACAGTAGACAATTGTGTGTGTGTGCATGCATGTGTGCGCACACGTGCATACACATGTGATCAGGTATGCACATGTGAATTATGTGAGAGACTGTGCATATATCGCTCACGTGTGGTACACATACCTGTGTCTGCTTATCGATATGTGGACCACGTGCAATGAAGTACGTGAAGAAGCCAAAGATGATAGCAGGTTCTTTGGAAATGGAGTTATAGGAGGTTGTAAACCAATAAATACCAGTATTGTAAGACAATATTAGGTTCTCTATAAGAGTAACAAATGTTCTTAACTACAGAACCATCTTTTATTGTTTTTAATTAATTTATTTTTTTATACTTTATTTACATTTCCAATGTTTCCCCTTTTCTAGTTCTCCTCTTTAGAAAGCCCCTAACCCTTCCCCCTGCCTGCCTCTATAAGGGAATTCCACCTCCCACCCACCTGCCCACCCATTCCCATATTCCCACCCTGACATTCCCCTTTAGTGGGGTATTTAACACCCTCAGGCCCAAGGGCCTCTTCTCTCCCTGATGGCCAACAAGGCTTTCCTCTGACACATATGTGGTTCGAACCATGGGTCCCTCCATGTGTATTCTTTGGTTGGTGATCCAAATTCCAGGACGGACGGGGGGGGGGGGAGTCAGGCCCATTGACGCTGTTGCTCCCTCCATGGAGCTGCAAACTCCCTCACCTCATTCAGTCCCTTCTCCAACTCCTCCATCTGGGACCTCACTCTCAGTCCAGCGTTTACTGTAAAGTAAAACTTGGGCATTCTGAACTTTTGGGCTAATATCCACTTATCAGTGAGTACATACCATGTTCGTTCTTTTGTGACTGAGTTACCTTGCTCAGGATGATATTTTCAAGTTCCATCCATTTGCCTGCAAATTTCATTAAGTCATTGTTTTTAATAGCTGAGTAGTACTCCATTGTGTAAATGTACCACATTTTCTGTATCCATTCCTCTGATGAGGGA
>CM052719.1:48534824-48582303 GCA_028551405.1 Uromys caudimaculatus
AGCATTTATTGCATCATGAAGAGGAAGACCCCGGGGCCCCAGAATGGCACTGCTTATATAGCCCTGAGGCAGCGTGTCCTCCACTGATTGGCGCGCCCCGGGAGTGGGTGGTGATTAGTCATGTACACCCTTAATGCGCAAGCGCTTCGGGGTTTCCCCGCGCTATCCATAAGTTTCCTTAGAGCGACAGCGGAAGTCAGCGCCATCTTGTAATGGCGAATACTCTAACCGCTCCCTACATCTTTCCATAAACCCAACCCTACAAAGGATAATAGATGGAAAACACCAACACAAGGATGGAAACTACACCCTAAAAAAAGCAAGAAGGTAATCTTTCAACAAACCCAAAAGAAGAAAGCCACACAAACATAAAAATAACATTGAAAATAACAGGAAGCAACAATAACTATTCCTTAATAATTCTTAACAGCAATGGACTCAATTCCTCAATAAAAAGACATAGACTGACAGACTGGATACATAAACAAGACCCAGCATTTTGCTGCATTCAGGAAATGCACCTCAGTGTCAAAGAAAAACACTACCTCAGAGTAAAGGGCTGGAAAACAGTTTTCCAGGCAAATGGTCCCAAGAAACAGGCAGGAGTAGCCATTCTAATATCAGATAAAATCGACTTTCAATCAAAAGTCATCAAAAAAAAAAAAAAAAAAGATAAGGAAGGACACTTTACAGTCATCAAAGGAAAAATCTACCAAGAACTCCCAATTCTGAACATCTAAGCTCCAAGTGCAATGGCACCCCCATTCATAAAATAAACTTTACTAAAACTCAAAGCACACATTGCACCTCACACAATAATAGTGGGAAACATCAAAACCCCACTCTCAGCAATGGACAGATCTGGAAACACAAACTAAACATAGGCACAGTGAAACTAACAGAAGTTATGAACCAAATGGATTTAACAGATATCTATAGAACATTTCATCCAAAATCAAAAGAACATAACTTCTTCTGAGCACCCATGGTACCTTCTCCAAAAGTGACCATATAATTGGTCACAAAAAAATCTCAATAGATAGAAGAAGATTGAAATAATATTATGCCTGCTATCAGATCACTACAGACTAAGGCTGGTCTTCAATGACAACAACAACAACTGAAAGCCCACATACACATGGAAGCTGAACAATGCTCTACTCAATGATAAATTGGTCGTGGAAGAAATAAATAAAGAAATTAAAGAATTCCTAGATTTTAATGAAAATGAAAGGACAGCATAACCCAAATTTATGGGACACAATGAAAGCAGTATTAAGAGGAAAAGTCATAGCTTTGAATGCCTCCAAAAAGAAACTGGAGAAAGCATACACTAGCAGCTTAGCAGCACACCTGAAAGCTCTAGAACAAAAAGAAACTAATACACCCAACAGGAGTAGAAGGAAGGAAATAATCAAACTCAGGGCTAAAATCAACCAAATAGAAACAAAAATAACTATACAAAGAATCAACAAAACCAGAAGATGGTTCTTTGTGAAGATCAACAAGATAGACAAACCCTTAACAAGACTAACCAGAGGGCACAGAGACAGTATCCAAATTAACAAAATCAGAAATGAAAAGGGAATATAATAACAGAATCTGAGGAAATTCAAAAAATCATCAGATCATACTACAAAAGCCTATATTCAACAAAATTGGAAAATCTGAATGAAATGGGCAATTTTCTAGACAGATACCAAATACCAAATTTAAGTCAGGATCAGATAAATCATCTAAACAGTCTCTTAACTCCTAAAGAAATAGAAGCAGTTATGAAAAGTCTCCCAACCGAAAAAAGTCCATGACCAGATGGGTTTAATGCAGAATTCTATAGGACCTTCAAAGAAGAACTAATACAAATACTCTTCAGTCTATTCTACAAAATAGAAACAGAAGGAACACTATCTAATTCATTCTATGAGACCACAGTTACACTGATACCAAAACCTCACAAAGACCCAACAAAGAAAGAAAACTTCAGACCAATTTCCCTTATGAATATTGATGCAAAAATACTCAATAAAATTCTCGCAAACAGAATCCAAGAACATATCAAAACTATCATTAATTAAGTGCAAGTAGGCTTCATCCCAGGGATGCAGGGATGGTTCAATACCCAAAAATCCATCAATGTAATACCCTACATAAACAAACTCAAAGGAAAAAAAAAAAACACATGGTCATTTCTTAGATGCTGAAAAGCATTAAAATTCAACATCCCTTCATTATAAAATCTTGGAAAGATGAGGAATTCAAGGCCCAGACCTAAACATAGTAAAAGCAATATACAGCAAACCAGTAGCCAACATCAAACTAAATGGAGAGAAACTTAAAGCATTCCCAATAAAATCAGGGACTAGACAATGCTGTCCACTCTCTCTCTCTATCTATTCAATATAGTATTTGAAGTTCTAGCTAGAGCAATTAATCAACAAAAGGAGGTCAAAGGGATACAAATTGGAAAGGAAGTAATCAAAATATCACTATTTGCAGATGATATCATATGTTTAAGTGACTTGAAAAACTTCAACAGAGAACTGCTACAGCTGATAAACAACCTCAGCAAAGTGGGCAGATATAAAATTAACTCACACAAATCATTAGCTTTCCTATACTCAAAGAATAAACAGGCTGAGAAAGAAATCAGAGAAATGACACCCTTCACAATAGTCATAAACAATATAAAGTAACTTGGTGTGACTCTAACCAAATAAGTGAGAGATCTGTATGACAAGAACTTCAAGTCTTTGAAGAAAGAAATCGAAGAAGACCCCAGAAGATGGAAAGATCTCCCATGCTCATGGATTGGCAGGATTAACATAGTAAAAATGGCCATCTTGGCAAAAGCAATCTACAGATTCAATGGAATCTCCATCAAAATTCCAACTCAATTCTTCATAGACTTAGAAAGAGCAATTCCCAAATTCATTTGGAATAATAAAACCCCAGGATAGCAAAAACTATTCTCAACAATAAAAAAACTTCATGGGGAATCAGCCTCCCTCACCTCAAGCTGTACTACAGAGTAGTAGTGATAAAAACTGCATGGTATTAGTACAGTGACAGGCAGGTAAATAAAAGAAATAGAATTGAAGACCCAGAAATGAACCCACACACCTACAGTCATTTGATCTTTGACTAACGAGCTAAAACCATCCAGTGGAAAAAAGACAGCATTTTCAACCAATGATGCTGGCTCAACTGGCAGTCAACATGTAGAAGAATACAAATTGATCCATTCCTATCTCCCTGTACAAAGCTCATGTCCAAGTGGATCAAGGACCTCCACATAAATCCAGATACACTGAATCTAATAGAAGAGAAAGTGGGGAAAAGTCTCAAACACATGGGCACAGGGGAAAAGTTCCTGAACAGAACACTAATGGCTTATACTCTAAAATCAAGAGTCCACAACTGGGATCTCATGAAATTGAAAAGCTTCTGTAAGGCAAAGAACACTGTCAATAGGACAAAAAGGCAACCAACAGATTGGGAAAAGATCTTTACCAATCCTACATCCAATAGAGGGCTAATATCCAATATATACTAAGAATTCAAGAAGTTAGACTCCAGAGAACCAAATAACCCTATCAAAAAAATGGGGAACAGTGCTAAACAGAGAATTCTCAACTGAGGAAACTAGAAGGGCAAGAAGCACCTAAAGAAATGTTAAACATCCTTAGTCACCAGGGAAATGCAAATCAAAACAACCCTGAGATTCTACCTCATACCAGTCAGAATGGTTAAGGTCAAAAACTCAGGTGACAGTAGATGCTGGTGAGGATGTGGAAAAAGAGGAACACTCCTCCATTGCTGGTGGGATTGCAAGCTGGTACAACCACTCTGGAAATCAGTTTGTCGGACTCTCAGAAAATTGGAAATAATCAGCCTGTGGACCCAGCTATACCATTCCTGGGCATATGCCCAGAAGATGCTGCAATATGTAATAAAGATACATGCTCTACTATGTTCATAGCAGCCATATTTATAATAGCCAGAAGCTGGAAACAACCCAGATGTCCCTCAGCAGAGGAATGGATACAGAAAATGTGGTAGATTTACACAATGGTGCAAAGAGCTCTCTACCCGCCATGTCCCGGAGAGCTCTTCCAGGGCAGGCTATTGACTAGGTTCGAAGTTCCCACCAGTGGGTGCTTCGTGCTGTAGAGAGAAACCGTTGGCGGGGAAAGAGACAGGAGACAGAGAGAGGCATAGGAGCAAGACGAGACCCGATCAAGCTCCGTTTAATCTTTAATGTTACATATTTTTAAACACTTTTGGGCGGGAAATGGCAGAGGGAGGGGAAATTCATAATGTAACCAGAAGTCACACACATAATTATATGTCATTGTTGTCCCGGGACTGTAGGCAGTTCAGAACAGGAAGTCTAATCCCTAGTTGGGGACAGTGACAATGGGGAGGAAACAAAGGGAGGCCTGCTGGAGCTGGAACACCTTGATTTGCTAATTAAGCCCAGCCTGACTATCTAATTAAGACAGTCTGGTCTCTGGCAGGAAGGAATGCCCACCGTGGAAATCCGAGACACTATGGCTAGCAAAATAGGTAGCAGAATATGTCAAGGCCAAAGCCTTTGTCTCTGACAAATGGAATACTACTCAGCTATTAAAAACAATGACTTCATGAAATTTGCAGGCAAATGTACGGAACTTGAAAATATAATCCTGAGCGAAGTAACTCAGTTACAAAAAACAAACATGGTATGTACTCACTGATAAGCGGATATTAGCCCAAAAGTTTGGAATACCCATGATTCAATTCACAACAACTATTCGACTGAGCATGGAGTCCCTGTTGGAGGAGTTGGAGGAGTTGGAGAAGAGACTGAAGGAGCTTAGGTAGTTTGTCTTCCCATGGGAAGGAGCAACAGTGTCAACTGGTAAGGCCCCCTGGTGCTCCCAGAGACTGAACCACCAACCAAAAAAGTGCATATGGAGGGGCCCATGGTGCTGGCCACATATGCGGCAGAGGAGGGCCTTGTGGGCCATCAGTGGGAAGAGAGGCCCTTGGGCCTGAGGGTGTTAGATGCCCCAGTATAGGGGAATGCCAGGAAGGGAACACAGGAGTGGATGGGTGGGTGGGAGAATACCCTCATACAGGCAGGGGGAGGGGAGTTGGGATAGAGGGTTAGCAAAGGGGAGACCTGGAAAGGGGAAAACTCTTGAAATGTAAATAAAATATCAAAAATTTAAAAATATTAAATTGTAGCCCTCATTGTATAATCTTGGTTTCAATGCAGGCCTAGCTTGGTTAATACAATTTGCTATAACTGACTAGGCTACAAAAAAGAATCAATAGTATCAATAGAAGGTTCAAATGCAGAATTAAGCATATAATCATGGACAAATAGGAGGACCAGTTATAAAGGCATAATATTCAAGACCCTCTGACCCTTTTTTAAATTAGAAACAAACAAGGATAGCAAGCATATTTAGGGTTTTAATTGACCCTATATCTTCTACTATGGATTGAGCATCTATATTTATCTACAAATCATCTTGAACAAACACTCTTTTATTATAGACAGTAAAAAATCCTTTTCTCACATCTATAATAAATTAGGATTTACAACTGTTTTATACCGAACACCAAGGTATTATTAAATTTTAAATATATATCAAAATAGTTGATTTATTAGTAATAGCATTTCCAAGGAGAATACACTTGTTCTCAGAATTTTTTAACTTAGCAAATATTTATTTATACACAAATTCAGTTATAAGTAAAAACATGTTAGTTGAGAATGTCAACTGACCATCTTTTTGTAATGGATCCTAATAAAAAAAAATGAGCTTTACCCCTGGTAGTCACTCCTCATGTAAATTAGAAGGCAGAAATTCTGACTTGAAGATATAAAAAACAATAATATATAGCAGTACTAAAATATGTAATCTGCTGCTAGTGTTCAGCATTACATCATCCTGTTAATATATGATATTACTCTATAATATGTTTTGTCTGAATAGTTCCTCCTAAGATTTGATACACATTTCCTTTTTGGAAAGTAACTCTTCAAAATTTCTTGCTAGAGATTTCTGAGTTGAGGTTAGGGGTTGACCCCATGTACTGTTTTCATTCCCAGCAGCATTGCCAACAATACACAAGCACTAGTTAACTGGGAATGTAGACTCACTGATAATCAAAAGATGTTTGCCTTTCTGGACATTATACAGTGATCCTACTTTAAGAAGTTAATATTATAATAACCTTAGACTGCATGGGTGGTCCATGAATGCAAAACTTTTCATTTTCTACAAATTTTATGTTTCAATAATTAGTACTGACAGCTATTTTATAGATAGCATAGGGTCTTATTAAATTTTAAAATGTATATCATTTAAATATTGTTATTATATATCAAATAAATAGTTGATTTATTGGTAATAGCATAGCTAATATATATCCAAAGTCAGTCACAAGTCAAAAATTTATATGAGGATTTCATCTCATGGAATACAACATTAGAAAACATTTGCTAGTCCAAAATTATACCATTCCAAGAAAAAATATAGTATTTAACCATGTTGGCAATTTCTACTGAGGAGACCTCAGAAGGTATAGCTCAGTGGCTGAGAAGCTATATAGCATGAAAGGTGACCTGGATTTATTCACCAGTACAGAGAAAGTTAAGTCAATGAGGACAGAAATATATGCAATTAGATAGGGTGAATCCTCTCCCTTTTTATTTTTCTTAAAAGTTCTATCCCACCCTATGACATTTAGCTTAATACAGTTAATTTACATATTCATTTAAGGTGAAATTTTAATAACATTGAATTCAGAAATTTGCATATACTTAATAAGTGTCACTAAACATATACAGAAAAGTCTTCAAAGTAACAAAGGTATAATTTTGTCTTTCAGTAACAATATTAAACAAGAACTTTAATTATTTTTAAGATTAATTTTTAAATATTTTAATTTTAAACTAAAATGTAATTCATATTATAAACTAAATTGAGTTCTATGGGAAAAGGAGTTAGCAGACGTTGTTACTTTCAACTTTGCCTATTTAAAAATAATAGTCAAGGAATATTCATATAAAATGCGTTTTGATCTGGGACCTTAGAGATGAGACAATACTAACCCATATACTTTTAAAAAAGAGATTCTAAGTGGGAGCAGGATGTGCACATGTTTTCTATACTAAAAACTAATGATTTGATAGAGCACTGTGGAACAGAGAGATAACATAAAGTATGTAAGTTATAAGGATTTCTATAAGCCCCAATTTGAAAAAAAATTGAATGTAAGCAAAACCTAGAGTCTAGAAAATCTGATTTATAAGGGTATGCTTTTGTTCTAATGATGTGGTTTTCTCCCTTTATAATAAGCTGAAACGAAAACCCTGTGAGTGAAAATAATGAATTATAAAGTATTACAGGAAACAAGGATTAAGCAATATACATATGTCCATTCATAGTGCATTCTAAGTGAACTTGACAATTTAATTTGACAGTAATAGTCAAAATAAAATTCTGGCATTTAATAAAAATTTTCCTTGTTTTGTGCTTGGTATCAAGCTGTCAGTACCTATCAAGAACGGAATACATTAAGTTTTATAAACAAAAATTTATACTTTGATATTATTCGTTACCAGATGAAGTTGTATAAGGAAAATGTGTATTATTATTAGGTTTAGAAATAAAACTCTTGAAAGACACTAATATTACCAGCAATTACAGATTTTAAATAACATACTGTGAGGACTTTTATTTGTTCATGAATTTGAACATCTGATCCTGATGTGATTCTTAGAATGTGCTGTCTAGAAAGTGTTCATAGTCTTCCCCACTTCCTATTCTTCTTCCTTGTTACCTTTGTGCAAATAAAAAGTTAATATGGCAGAATCTTTCTTCTACCACATGTCACTTACTCCTTGTTATTATAGATTCTAGCCCACTGGAATGATTAGGGAAAATAAACTACTCATCAAGTTGCCTTTGTTGGTGATGTTTTATTGTAGCGAGAAAAGGAAAAAATCTGGTTATGTATACTTTTAAAACAATGTAAAAGATTTTATAAGCATAGATTAAAGAAGTGGTTGAATACCACAAGCAAAATGTAATAGCCCATTCTTGTGCAATCCTGGAAGATAGTAGTGCGACAAAAATGTGGACAGTGTAGACCTGGATCATGCAGTTTCAGAGAGTAACAAGGATTCTGTTACCAACTGCGCTAGAGGCCACTTACATTATATTTTAAAATAACAACAAAAACACAAACAAATAAAAGCCTGATTATATTCTTCTACAACTTCGCAATTTTTATGAAGTTAAACTAAAATGCAATGGGCTAATTTCTTTGAAGAAAGCATTAGAAACTGTAACACAGTCTGTGGGATGTGGGATGGTTATCACTGTGTTACTTCCATGTAAATACACAGTGTAAAAGAAGTGGGCTGGGCTAAAATAAAAGTGGAGCTGATACAAAGGAAAATAGCACTTGTTGTTGATGACGATAATGTAGTTTCTAAACGGTTTTGGTGTTGAGACTCTAATGACACCACTTCCTTCTCCCCTTTCTGTTATTAAACACTCCCATGACCTTACCATGACCTTCCTCTTTTTTTCCCAAGGTATACATATTTCAGAGTTGTCCATTAGGTATTGAATAATCAATTAGAGTGTACTAGTCCCAAATTTCAACATAAAATTAAGGCCTCTTGAGTTTAACAGTCTACTTGTGTTCCTCCGTGGACAATCATTTGTAGGCAGCCATGTATCTTGAGTGTATCTTCTGAAGTTATTAAGAGATATAATCTCAAAACATATTTCCTAAGCCTCTGGCTGTTGCAGTCTTTCTGTCCCCTCTTCTGTAATGATCTTTGCCTTCAGATCAGAAGTCATGTTGTAAATGTATCAGTTGGGACTGAACTATACAACTTTGCATGTTATTTGGTTGTTGTTTTTAAGTCTTCTCCATGTTTCAAAGAGAACATTCCTTGGTGAGGGTTAAGCTCTACATATATGTTGGCATAAGGACAAATGCTAAGTACACAGTAAAGGATTCTGCTGTTTTAGTAAAATGGAAGTTATAGGTTCTCCTCCAGTATCCATGACTTTACTAGCCCTAGGTCGTTAGCTAGGTTTCCAGTACAAGGCATAATTTATTTCTTTTTTAATGGGTTTATGTTCAATTAGAGAGCTTTTGCTTACTGTCAAAGTATCTATACAATACTTGGTGTGCCAGTATGCTTATCATGGCTTGCTGATCATTATTATGATTCCCAGGCATCATAGTTATGTAGGAGTGTTGGTGTGTCCTCCTTTATAATGCTGGCATGGTGGCTTATGTTTTGGAGTCAATTAATATGTTAAAATAAAAAAGAGGCTGTAATTGCTGAGGGGACAATAGACCTTGAAGAGTAGCCGTCTACTGTGTCTTGAAATGATATCAAAGGTGTTGACAGGGAATGATTTGCCCAAACAAAGTTTCAGTTACAGGGAAGAAAATCCCCAAGGATTTTCTACTTCTACCAAAAGCTATCATATTTGTGTTTCAAATGTTTCAGAGTACATCCCAAACTGGCTGACAACTGGATTTGGCAGTGTCATCCAGATAGTACTGGCTTTAGGGGCATGAAAGATAGAAAAACAAAGTGTTCACAGATTCTTCATCTTCATCATTTTTATCCTTTAGGGAATATCAGAGGCCAGGCAAAGTGGCAGGGTAGGAGTCCCCAACAGAAGTTACTGAAAGGCAATTGAAAGAAGCTATGATGAGCAAGCCTAGGTTGTGATAGAGAAAACAAAATATCAGAGGTGTAACTTCATGAGACATCTGCCAAGCATAGCTAAATAACAGGACAGGAACCTGGGGACTATGTGGGGTGCAGACTAAAATGCTTTAGGGGTTCTACCATTTAAGCCCTTCAAAACTGATGCTCAACATGAATCTCTGGGACTTGTTTGACTTTGAGGTTTGGGTCTTATTTTGATCTAATCTTTTTCTTACTGTGCTCCCATTCCTCATTTGGGGGGCGGCATAGTCAATTATAATCAGCGTTATTGCATGTTGGAAATATGCAATTTTTATTGGAAAGTCATGATCAAGGAATTGTCATGAGTCCCAGAAAAAAATTTGTGTTTTTGGACTTTTGAACAGCAGTGAGACTATTGAAGAGTTTGAGTACTCTAGAAGTAGTACTAAATGCATTTTATGCCACCAGTTGGCCATGAACCTATAGGGCCTGAGGACGTAGTATCGTTGTGGTTTGAATGAGAACTGTCCTCCAAAGATTTTTTGCTTGAAGACTTGACCACAGTTTATGGCACTTATTAAAATGGTTATGTAACCTCTAGGAGATGAATCCTTGCCAGAAATATCACTCCTGATTCATTCTCTCTTTCTCTCTCTCTCTCTCTCTCTCTCTCTCTCTCTCTCTCTCTCTCTCTCTCTCTCTGTGTCTCTCTCTCACCAGCTTCTTATACCTAACAGCTTCCTTGCTTCCTTCTGCTACCGTGACATGCTTTTTTTACCATTATAAACCATGGACCATATTAAAGTCTTAAGTTGCTTTTAGTCATGGTATTTTATTACAGCTATAAAAATTAACAACACTTGTATATTTTACTAATTTAGCAAAAGATGTATTCTGATAACATGGTATTGAAACGCTGAAGGTGCAATTCATTTGGAAAATACAACTTCACGCAAAAAAGTACATTAACTTAAATGTTACTAATTAAAAACTAGGAATACGTGTAAACTGTTATCGATAGTCATGTAAGTATACTGTCATTTTAAAAATGATTTCTATTACACGTATTGTTTGACATTGTTTATTTTATGTACCTTGGGATACTAAGTATGCAATTTAAGTAAGAAATGCTTTAATGATAATTAAGAGAATATATTCAGTATAGCAATTTATGGTGATTTTGAACAAAACTATTATTTGCTGTTAACTTTTACTAGTGTAATAAAGCACACAATGCTCCAAAAGTGAGTTGTTTTCTTCTTCCTTTGCATCTGAGATCTAACAGACCTATGTTACATGCTAAATTGTAGCTGGCTGAAAATTAGTGCTAAAAGGATTCCTCTTTCTTTCATGTTAATGGAAAAAATAATTACCCAGTGTTCTTTTAAGTGAGCATCAATCATTCTCTTCAGGTCATAAGCACATATGTTTTAGATAGAAAGAAAAAATGCAGTTTTGTATACTTCAATCTTTGATAGTTCCTCTCAATTTCAAATTTAAAACCTCATATTACAATTATACTTAATTTCTTATTTCCATTAAGATCTCTATTTGAAAGAATAAGGCACTAGTTGTCATGGTGTTGCCCTTGGCTTGCTTAAAAATAAAGTTTTTGATAACATTTTTTTACTTAAAAGCAGCAAATTACTTTAGCTAGTAGCAAAGGAACCTGTATGGATGTCAAAAACTAAAATACTCTAGAAATGTAAGCTTGCTGATGTTTTTGGAAATATCACTAAAAGCTCAAGGGGCTGAAAATAAATTTTTAGATGGTACCAATTGTCATGTTATGTTCAAGCAGCCATTCAATAATGAAACAATTAAATACAGTTATCTTATATTCTCCATGGCCTTCATCTCTTCACAGAAAACTTGGCTGAGTACTTGGTTTAAGTGATACAATACTTTGATCTCTGTCATAGTTGATATAACACTACATAAGTTGTTAATTTTGTATGTGAACAAACTGTCACAAGCTCACATTGCAAGAAGCATAGAGTTCTTCGTACTCTATTAGAATGTTCCATCAATGAAAACATGCTTAGTATCCTAACAGGTGTATTCCGGGGTGACATTCCTCCACCTATGATTTTATCCCTTAAGTTTCTCTGTACAGTCAGCTTATAAAGAATATGCTATCTGTCTTAGTTATGATTTAATTGCTGTGACTAGAAGCCATGAACAAGGCAACCCTTATAAGGACAACAGTTAATTGGGGCTGGCTTACACTTTCAAAGGTCAGTCCATTATCATCCAGCACAAAAGCATGGCAACATCTAGGCAGGCATAGTGTAGAAGGAACTGAGGGTCCTACATCTTTATCTGGAGGCTGCTAGAAGAAGACTGGCTTCTAGGATGAGGGTATTAAAGTCTATGCCCACAGTAAATCACCTACTCCAACAAGGCCACAGTTCCTAATTGTACCACTTCCTGGGGCCAAGCAGATCCAAAGCATCACTTTCCATTCCCTGACCTCCATAGGCTTGTTCAAACACCTGAGTCATTGAAGGCCATACATAACCATAGCATAATAAAAATATACCTTTAGTCTACCTTCTAAAGTCCCCATAGTCTATAGCAGTCTCAACAATGTTAAAAGTCCAAAGTTCAAAATCTCTTCTGATATTCATCCAATCATTTAACTTTAATCCCCCAAACAAGACAGAAAACCAGCTCGGCAAACTCCAAACTGCATCTACATGTCTGATGTCAAAGTAGTCTTCAGGTCTCCAACTTCTTTTTCATCTTTTGGACTGCAACAAAATTCCTTCTCCTGGGCTTTTTCCTTTCCATGTTAGCAGCTTTCCTCAGCAGATATCCCACAGCTCTGGCATCTCAAACATCTTGGAGTCTCCAAGGCAACTTCAACATTATAGCTTCTTGTTCCAATGCCTGGGAACCACACAATCTTTTGGCCTCCTCCAAAGGACTTGCATCACTTCTCCAGCTCTACCTTATGTAGCAGTCATGGCTCTGGTTGACTCCACTGCTCTGAGTCTGTTCTTGGTGATCATCTCATGGTACTGGCATCTCCAGGATGCTGGCATCTTCTGCTGCAACTAAGCTTCACCAATAGCTTTTTTATAGGCTCTCTTCATGGTGTCAAGCCTATGCTTATTTGCATGACCCCTTCAGTCCTGGGATGTCAAGTGAAACTGAGCCTGTACCTTCAATGGCCTTCCCTGGCCTCTCAGAGTGGACGGCTCAGTTGCTTTTCATGACACCTTCATGTCTTCAAAACCAGTATCACCTGGTTGACTCTTAAACATTGCCAGGTACAGCTACAGCATGAAGTATAACCTTAGCTGTCTCTGGAACACAGCTTCTTTGTACTCTCAGAGAAAACTTCCCAGAAGATTCACCTCAGTGATGCTGGTCTCTTCTTAATCACTGTTAATTTCTTAGCTCCCAATAACTAGCATCAATTGTCTCAGTAGTCTCCATCTGCTCTTGACTATAAAGCCAGAGCCTAATGGCCAAAGCTGCTGAGTTCTGCTGCTTGCTGGGGTTAGATTATGATCCTCTTGTTCTATTACATTATCACCAGCTTTCTGTTTTCCAACTCCTTCGATGACTAAGTATGGCTGTCCTGGAACTTGCTCTGTAGACTGACTTTGAACTCAGAGATCTGCATACTTGTCTCCTAAACTCTGGGATTAAAAGGATTTAAGTTTATCTTGACCTGGAACTTGCTATGTACCAGGCTGGCCTTAAACTCAGAGATTTGCCTGCCTTTGCCTCCTGGGATGAAAGGCTTGTACTACCATGCCTGGACCTCAATTTAGTTTCATGGGATCTTGCCCCAAGGTCACCACTCCCTTAATTCAATTTAATATCCTTGAACACAGGATTCAGCTCTATTTCACTTCCTGGTGTCCCTTTAATATTCAACTATTTTGTATTTTTCTTCTTAAGTTTGTTTCACTTGTTTAAAATAGTCTTCATGAGACTTAACCAGAGAATGAAGTCTCTGCTGAGCTATTTTGAGACTTCCTTTGTCAATGCAATTAATATAAATCTCTTTACCTTAGCCTCAGATAGACTCTTCAGACAAGGGTAAAAAGCAACTACATTTTTCACAAAAATACAAAAAATACAAAAAATACAAAAAAAAAAAAAAAAAAAAAAAAAAAAAAAAAAAAAAAAAAAAAAAAAAAAAAAAAAAAAAAAAAAAAAAAAAAAAAAAAAAAAAAAAAAAAAAAAAAAAAAAAAAAAACAACCAAACAACACCAAAAATCATCTCTAGGCCACATTCTGAAATTCTTCTTGAATGAAACCTTTTGGGCCAAGCTTCCATAGTTCAAATCACCCTCAGGAACAAAGTACTTCACAGCCCTACTAAGATAACCCATTAAGCCCCACTTAATTGCACTGCTTTCCTAATCCAAAGTTCCAAAATCCACATTCTTCCAAACAAAAGCAGGGTCAGGCCTACAACAGCAACACTGCAGTTCCTGGCACCAACATCTGTCTTAGTTAGGGTTTCTTTACTACTGCGAACAGACATCGTGACCAAGGCAACTCTTATAAGAACAGCATTTAATTGGGGCTGGCTTATAGGTTCAGAGTTTAGTCCATTATCATCAAAGGAAGAGCATGGCAGTGTCTAGGCAGGCTAGGTGCAGGAGGAGCAGGGAGATCTACATCTACAGCTGAAGTCTCCTAAGAGAAATCTAGCCACTAGGCATCCAGGATGAGGACACTAAAGCCCATGCTCACACCGACACTCCTACTCCAACAGAGCTACACCTTCAAATTGCATCACTCCCTGGGACAAGCATATACAAACCACTACAGTATCCAATTACACTGGGATACAGTTAGAATCCTGGTACCTTGACAACAGAGTCAATAGATGTTTTGGAAACATGAGGATTCTATTTGTGAAACTATAGAAAATATGCTGGGAATAAAGCTTAGTGGCATATTTAAAATGCATCCCTTAACTATTATTTTTATTTGAGCAATTATAGTATATAACTGCCTTTTATGACATCCCCATGCAAAGCTTTATGTGAACATTCATTTTGCTTTCCTTTTGTGTGGGCATCTATGAATATCAGACCATATAATAAGCTACTGTAAAATAATTGGCTTAAAAATCCTGCTTCTGATTCATTCTGAGTCAAGTTAAATTGACCATTTGTCCTTAGCATAATGAAAATTTACATGTGTTATTTGTATTTTTGGATTTTCAGTCAACACTAGGCATTTAAATAATAATATAAAAAAAATCTGGGTTATATAGGTTTTTTTGGTTCTCTTAGGATATAGTTGTTATTATCTCTGCTTATATTTTTAAGATCTCGTAATTTCTAAACTAGATCCCAGTGGCCTACAAATTATATTCATTTTCATCATCTGTTATGATCTCAGGTAGATACTGTGCTCAAACACTCAGAACCCTAAAGCTTCAGTCCTCTGCTGACTGACAGGTGTGTGGCAAGGACCACACGCCCTGTTCCATCTGCCTGAACTCTCCATTTCATTTTCTTCCGAGCTCCTTGCACTTCTTTTCTGCCAGAACACTTACACAGTCTGATGAGACATAATCTCAGCAAACCTACCGATCTCTCCCATTTCAGAATATGATATCCAGTCTGTTGTAGGACTCTTTCTTACCACACATGAATATTACATACTTCACTTTTTCCTGTTTTCAATAAAATATGCCACTTTCAGTTACAAAAGCCAATAATCTTCAGATCTCTGGTTTTGGATTGAATTTTCCATCTCTGGAGTAAAAAGCACACTCATTAGCCTCTTAAGTTTTTGTCTGATTTGACTTGATTTCCAGCTTATAGAAATATTTTTGAAAACTTTCACACTAGTGAATGTTTATATTCCAGGAAAGGAAACACCCCATATTGACATTTGTTTGTTTGTTTGTTTATTTGTTTTAGCAAGCAATGCCTCTTGGGATTTCCATTTGTATTCATTTTAAGTGTAATACATTTTAAAGAAATAGCTAATATTCAAAAATTATAAGATAATGACAAGCGTGAATAATATTCAGGCTTTCAAAATCGGGGTATCTGGACTAGTAGGACTGAACAAAAATTTAAAATAGTTGCAAGGCTCCCATGGAACTGTTACTAGACAATACTTACGATCGTTTATTTCTACCCAGATAGAAACTATAGAGAAGCCAAGAGAATCTCATTCAGTTCTGCTCTTTGGCAACTGTTCTGTTCCATGGCATCTGATGAAAAGAAACATTAGCAATACACAGTGGGCACAATGGCAGGTACCGTCCTCTACTGGAACGGCTCTAACAGTGCTTTCTGGTTCAGAGATATTCAGTCCTAGCAATGTTGTAGGTCTTATTTATGCCTAGGATTTCAGGATTCTTTAGCTCTGGTCAGCAGCAGATGTTACAGCTTCCAGATGTAACTTGTCTAACACCCTGCTCACTTACGGTCTCCACTGATGTTCCCTCTGCTGTTATTGTCTGTGTCATATCGCTGCCAACTCAAAAACCTCGGCCCCTTTACTCCTGAGGTTGCCATGGCTGTACCTCTGCTGTTGGTGATGCCACTAGCTGTTTGACCTTGGACCGGGTGTCCCGGTCCTGATGCCTTACTATTCACCATAGTTTTGCTTTTCCTTCATTCATCAGGTAAATGTCCACTTCACTGCATTTCACTGCTCCTGCAGCTTGACATGTGAACTCTCGCCTCTGCCCCTTGGTCAGTTGTCATCATCCAGCATGTTTCACTGTGCTTGGAACTCTCCCGTCTCTGCCACAGTTGTCCATTTGTTATCGGCTCTGTAGGGTTAATATTTCAGCACCGGAGAAGGGAGGCTAAGATGATCTCCCAGTCAGATGGCCAAATAGTCTGCTTGTATAGACAGTTGAGGTGTTTGTAACAGTACCAGCAAATATTTTATGCTAATGAGATTCTGAGTTACACTGACCATGGGAATGTCCTTTTTACAGCAGGCATAATCTTTCTGGCATCAGTAGAGTAATTTTACAGCTTTTCAATTTACTTTTAAATTCACATATGAAATAATGAGTTGCACACACGCACACACACACACACACACACACACACACACACACACACACACACACACACACGGTTCCTTTTCCATTGTATGCTGCTTTTTCCTTACTGGTATCTTCCTTCCTACAGTAGTCCCACAAACTTTTAAAATAAATAAATAAATAAATAATTTTTTTGAGACCGGGTCTCTTGTAACACAAGTTGTCTGATAGTTTATAGCTAAGGTTCTCCTTGAACTTATATCTTTCTGTGTTCACTTTTCAGAACCTGGGTTGCATGCCCACTGTTAACCTAATTATTACAGCTTCTAGCTGTGAAGAGTCCTTCAATATAGTCAATGGTAACTTTGGTGAAAATAAACATCGTATTTCTATTTTACAAATAGTAAAAAGAGTTGTAGTGTAGCATTAAGTAACACGTTTCCATCCAAATAAATAATGTATAGTAATTACAATGTCCATATAGATTAATTTTTGTTAAGAAGAACTGAGAAGTAAAAAAAAAAAATTATGTGATTTATCATTTTCTGATATGAAAGAAATTTAAAATCTCTTTATTTGTTACTTGTTTACAGTAAAGGTCAGCAGGTGCTGAGACTGAAAGGAAAATCTGCACAGCTTCACTTTGACCTAGAAAGTCCTCAGCAGGGTAGGCATCGCATCTGATGAAGCATTATTTAATTATGCTGTTGCAAAGATGGAATCTCAGGAGCTAGCTGCACATCCATGTCTGCATACACAAATGACTTCAAGGAGTGTCACTGTGTCACCGGAACTCCACTACCGGTTGTCTGAGGATTCTGAAATTATTTCTGGGTTTGTGTCCATACCTTTAAGATTTTGATTTTATAATTGATAATAACTTCTAAATAATAAGGATCTGTTCGGCTGCAATGTGAAAAAACACAAAAGATGAGGAAATATAAACAAAGGGACTTTACGTGGGAACGAAGATTTTTTTGGACAAAGACATGAGTTATACAACATGAAGTAAGCCACTTAAAAACATCCATTTTACACATTAAAGAAGAGAGTCTAAAACCTCAATCTGGCACAGAGCTTATATAGATGTTAATGGTGAAGTATAAGAACTAATGCTGTTCAGTATATTCAATTTAGAAGAACATTTGTGTCATGTTCTTGCCCTCATTGTGATCCATTAGTAAAATGGCTTTGCCTTATTCCGTGAAATAAAAGTGATTTATTCCAAAGCTGCTATTAGTCTTTGGACTCATGCTGCATTTTCAGCTGTTAGGAAGTTAGTGTAGCCAATAGGAATGCATTCTACATCTGAGGCTGAGGAAAAACATTTGCTAAGAGGCAAAAGAAAACTGAGTTGAACAATTTAAAGATTCTATGTAAATGAGCTGGTGTTCTGTCATTGTTTCTGCTTTCAGATTTCGCTGTTCATTGCAAACTATCAACAGTACAGGTAGGGAAATTTTATGCACAGTATTATCATATTTTCAGTATTTTCAAAATGGAATTGAGCTACATAAATGTTTTTATAAATAGAAATATTATTACTTAATATAGGTAGATAATTTTCTATATTTGAGAGGCATAAGTAAGCCAAATAATACAAGAAAGATAATCTTTATTTTGAAACTTCGGTCTCCTTAACAGATATAACCTAAAAGAGTATTCTATTATAACTTATTCTGGCTATACTTTAGGGACCTGAATATGTCCTACCAAGGAGATTTATAGACCAGAATTTTTGCTAATTAAGGAATACAAGGACAACATTTCCTTTGTCAGGAGGTTGACCTTATTTATTTTCTTATAGATCACAGGAACCAATCCTAAACAACAACAAACAGCAGCAACGCATGCCAAAGGTAGCACAATCCAAGATTTAAAATTATACCCCAGAGATACATTCATTAAATACCACTGTACTGGCATAAAAACAGTCATTGTGCAATGGAATAGAATTGAGGATTCAAATATGTACCAACACCCATACAGCAACCTAAAGTTTTGACAATGTACCCAACAATATACATTAGAGAAAAGATATTATCTTCAACAAACCATGTTGGTAAAATCTAATGGGTTTGTAGAAGAATAAAACTTGATTTCTTTTTCTCATCCTGAAAAAAAAAAAAAAAAAAAAAAAAAAAAAAACTTTAAATGGTTTGAAGACCTGAGGATTAGATCTTATACCCAGAATCTGACAGAAAAAGTAGAAAATTCATTTTAACTCGTTGGACCAGGTGAGGACTTTCTGACCAGGTTCTGCTAGCAGTTATTACAACCTCCAATTGAAAAATTGAACCACATGAAATTAAATTTTTTGTGAATATTCAAAGACAGCATGACTTGATCAAGGGGCAACCTATAGAAAGGAAAATTATCTCTGACAGAGAGTTACTACATAGAACATAAAATGAATTAAAAAGTTTGGTATTCAAGAAAACATACAACCTAAAAAAAATTCAGAATGGAACTAAGATAAGATCTCTCAAAAATTCAATGTTAATGTGGGAGAAACGTTTAAAACATGTTCAACAAACATCTTTAGCCATTAGGGGAATGAAATAGAAATTGCTTTGAGATTTTTATCTTACACTACAAGAATGCAGAATGGCTAAGATTTTAAAAATGACAAATGCTGGCTTGAATGTAGGTAAAGGAGAAAATGTACCTACTACTATTGTTCTGCTAACAGAACACAGCAATAAAATCACTCCTAATTACATGTTGTTATACCCATTGTTATAACCATTGATTAGTGCATTGTTAAACCCTTATCTGAGAAGTTTCTTCTTTCAGTAAGTGGTAATGAACACTAAGATCCACAACTGGAAAATGTACACAGAGTAATACATGTTTGAGCATTCAATTCTAAATGGGTTGTCTTTATCAAATTCCTCCTGTCAAACCTCAGGGATCTATGTTAAATGGAGGCAGAAATATTCTAAGAAACAGAGGTGAAGGATGACTTAAAGGAAAGAATGTCTTTCAGATACAACAGGGCTAATGAATATATTAACTCACAGGAACTGTGAAAACATGCTAAGGCCTATACACGCTCTCAGGGGGCATGCCACATGCTAAACAATAGTTGGCCAGCACACAAAATACTCCATGTTTTCATGTGTTTGTGTGTGTGTGTGTGTGTGTGTGTGTGTATTTTATTTTGGTTTGGTATTTTTGTCTTATTGATTTGTTGTTTATTTTATTTTGATTTGCATTTTTTGCTTGAAAGAAAGAATATTAATTTAGGTGGGGTGAGAAATATGAAGGATCTGGAGGATTTGGAAATGAAAGAATATGATCAAAATACATTGTGGAAAAATAATTTTGTTAAGAAGTAAATCTAAAGGATTCTCTATGACAGCTAAAGGAAGTATCCAGTATTTTTCTAAGTACTATGCTATTTAATTTATTTATGTTTTTCTCAAGGCTGACCTGTAAAGAAATAGTATATGTCTTCTCTCTCTCTCTCTCTCTCTCTCTCTCTCTCTCTCTCTCTCTCTCTCTCTCTCTCTCTGATTTTCTTATTGGTTATTTTATTTATTTATATTTCAAATATTGTTCCCCTTCCTGCTTTCCCCTCTGCAAGCACCCATCCCATCCTCTTTACCCTGTCTCTATGAGGGTTCTCCCCCACCCACCCACTCACTCCTGCCATACCTCCATAGCATCCCCTATGCTGGGGATCAAGCCTCCACAGGACTAAGGTCCTCCCCTCTTGTTGAAGCCAGATAAAAGTAATCCTCTGCTACATATGCATCTGGAGCCATGGATCCCTCCACGTGTACTCTTTGGTTGGTGCTTTAGTCCCTGGAAGCTCTGGGGGTCCAGTTAGTTGATATTGTGTTTTGCTTATGGGGTTGCAATGCCCTTCAGCTCCTTCAGTCCTTTCCCTCACTCTTCCTTTGAGGTCCCCAGTCACAGTCTGATGGGTGTCTAAAAGCATCTGCATCTATATTGGTCAGGCTATGGCAGAGCCTCTCAGGCGACAACTATACCAGGCTCCTGTCAGCAAGTGATTCTTGGTATCAGCAATAGTGTCTGTGTTTGGTGTCTACAGATGGGATGGATCCTAAGTGGGGCAGTCTCTGGATGACTTTTCCTTCAATTTCCCCCTGAATTTCCTTTAGACAAGAACAATTCTGGTTTAAAATTTTTTGCGATGGGTGTGTGGCGCTCTCTTAACTGGGAACAGAATGTGTCTACTGGATATGGTCTCTACAGGTTCTATCTCACCTTTATTGGGTATTTCAGCTAATGTCATCCCCATTAAGTCTTGAGAACTCTTACTTCCCTAGCATCTGGGACTTTCTAGTGCCCCTCAGTTCCCTACCTGACAATGCTACATATTTCTATTCAATTTCGTGACCTTTTGAACTTCTCCATATTCTCCCACACCTTATCCTGCCCCCCTTTTCCCTCCCCCTCTTCTCTCCCTCTCAGGTCCTCCCTCCCTCTCCCTTCTGTGATTATTTTGTTTCCCCTTCTAAATAGAACAGAAGCATCTACACTTTGGTCTTCCTCCTTCTTGAACTTCATATGATCTGTGAGTTGTATCATGGGTATTTGGAGCTTAGGGCTAATATCCACTTATAAGTGACTACATACCATGTGTGTTCTTTTGTGACTTAGTTAACACAATCAGGATGATATTTTCTAGTTCCATCCATTTTCCTGAGAATTTCTTATCTCCTTCTACAAAGCTCACATCCAAGTGACTCAAGAACCTCTGAATAAAACCAAATACACTGAATCTAATAGAAGAGAAAGTAGGAAAGAGCCCCGAACACATTGGCACAGGGGAAATATTCATGAACATAACTCCAACGGCTCAGACTCTAAGATAAACTATTAACAAATGAGATCTCATAAAATTGAAAAGTTCTGTAAGGAAAAAGAGTCTGTCAATAGGACAAAACAGCAACCTACAGATTGAGAAAATATCTTTACCAACCATATATCCAATAGAGGGCTAATATCCAATATATAAAAAGAACTCAAGAAGTTAGACTCCAGAGAACCAAACAATCCCATTAAAAATTGGGGTACAGAACAAAACAAAAAATTCTCAACTGAGATATCGCAAATAGACAAGAAGCACCTAAAGAAATTTTCAACATCCTTAGTCATTAGGGAAATGCAAATGAAAATGACCTTGAGATTCCACCATACACCAGGCAGAATGACTAAGATCAAAATCTCAGGTGACAGTAGATGCTGGTGAGGATGTGGAGAAAGAGGAACACTCCTCCATTGCTGGTGGGACTGTAACCTGCTACAACCACTATGGAAATCACTCTGACAGTTCCTCAAAAAATTGGAAATAGTTATACCTGAGGACCCAGCTGTACATTCCTGGGCATATAACCAAAAGATGCTCCAACATATAACAAGGGCACATGCTCCACTATATTCATAGCAACCTTATTTATAATAACTAGAGGCTTGAAACAACCCTCAATAATGGAGTAATGGATAAAGAAATTGTGGTATATTTACATAATGGAGAACTACTCAGCTATTAAAAACAATTACTTCATGAAAATGTGCAGCCTAAAAGAGGAGCTTGCACTAACTTAGACAATATTCAATAACCTTATGTTTGTGTATGTGTGTGGGATTTTTGGGGGTGGGGGAGATGAATGGTTTATTTGGCCTGTGCTTCCATATCACAGTTCATCACTGAAGTCAGGGCACGAACCCAGGCAGAATAGGAACTTGGAGACAGGAGCTGATGCAAGGCCATGGAAGAGTTCTGCTTAGTGACTTGCTCCTCATGGCTTACTCAACCTGCTTTCTTATAGAACCCAGGACTGCCAGTCCAGGGGTGGCACCACTCACAATGGGCTGGGACCTCCTACATCAACCACTAAGAAAATGCTTTCCTGCAAGAGGTGTCTTCTCAGTTGAGGCTCTCTCTTCTCTGAGGACTACAGCATATGTCAAATTGGCATAAACTAGCAGCACAGACTTAAAACACTAAAATCCAGAGCACTATACCAAACGTCTAAATTACCATCATAACAATTTCTTTTGAGTGTGTCTCATATGATTATTATGTGTATGGTGTGGGAGGAGCATACATCCATGTGGACATTGCAGGACAGCTTTTTGGAATCTGTTCTTTCCTTCCACCTTTATCTGGTTCTGGTGATCAAACCAAGGTGGTCAGGCTTGTGGGTTCGATAGCAAGGACTTTCATCTGCTGGTTGACCTGGCCAGCACAGCACTGTATGTTTTATGATTATGTGTGACTAATATATGTTAGGTTAGACACTGCTAAAGAAAATATTTTAAACAAATATGCCAAAACGTAAATATCTAACAGGGATTGTCCCAAACCACTAGGAAGTTAAAATTTAAGTTGTCTGGTTGTGGTGGCCCACACCTTTGATCCCAGCACTCAGGAGGCAGAGGCCGGCAGATCTCTCGGCCAGCCTGGTCTACAGGACTACACAGAGCAATCCTGTCTCCAAAAAGAAATGTAAATAAAGTATCAAAAATAAAAAATAAAAAGAAAAAAAAAGAAAAAAAAAAGACTCCTTCAGAAGCCATCTTCAGTATCTGTTGCCTATTCTCTTTAAGGAAATCCTCATTCTTAATACAACTGTAAGCCACAAATTCAAGTCATTTAGGGGGAAAAAGAAGCCGCTAAATAGGGTAATAAATGGGACAAGTATTTAAAAGAGTTCTCAAAATGGGTAGAAAAGGTGTCTTTAAATCTACAGTCTCATAAGTACCGGAAACTTAAGTCCTGGCACTCTTTAAGCTTGAGTGACGTGTGGCACACATACTGCCTCAGAAACACGAGGTGAAATTCTCGTGGGCAATTTATAAACCACGCTCCTGCAGACGAAGGACAGCGATGTGGGCCACAAGGTCACCTTACAGGAGAATGAAGATCCGAAGAGACTGGGCCTTGTCTCGACGAAGCAGGGAAAACGCAGACTTCTTGCTTGTTGACCCAGCCAACATAGCGAAAAGCATTTTCTATTCCATCATTTGCAGGTCTGGAGATCAGTTACAGATGTCCAATAAAGCAGTAAAAAGCCCATGCTGAGTACACTGACCATTTAAAAACAGCTTAGTAGTGAAGCGTGATGTGTCACACCTGGTATCACACAGCACTTAGAGGCTGAGGCAGGAGAATTGCCACAAGCTCAAGGCCAGCGTGGATTACAGTGTGAGCCACTGTCTCAAATAATAATGAATAAATCCAGATAATGCTTGAGGCAAAGTCAAGTGGGAAATGTAAGCCAGAGGAATGGGATCTTTCACACTCAGCTGCATCTGGGAAGACTGCTCAGTGGGGACTGCCTCACCAGAGGGCCCTGCACAGCTTTGTCACCCCCACCCCCAAACAGCGACTGCACCTGCGCGCATTGGCCCCACCCCCTGGCTCTCGCTACCCCTTTACCTTTGCTTATCTCCTCCTACTTGCCTGCCAATCATCTTTCTCCCTCTGACCTAGTCGGCGGGAAGAGCCTGCTTGTGTCTCCCAAAGCTCCCTTTGCAAACCAAGCTGATGTCCTGGCTGGGAGTTGCTTGCTGGCCATCTGTGTGGGATTTTGTTTGTTTGTCTTTTTAGAGAATACAGACCGTAAGGAGCCTGTGGCCTGGGCTGCATGGCTCCATACCTAAATAGCTCAGGAAAAGAACTACCCTCCCAGGAGTGTGGACAAGCCTGTGAGCCGGGGTAAGAACAGCACTTCTGCTCAGAGGACCCCTCCAGGAACCCTTAGGACAAAGAGACCTAGGAGCAGCCTGGGATGGGAGCCTATCAGTTTATACCTATTGCCTGTGCCACAGGGCTCCATACCCAAATAGTGCAGGGAAAGAGCTAGTCTCCCAGGAGTGTGGACAGACCTATGACAGGGGTAAGACCAGCACCTCTGCTCAGAGGGACCTGCCCAGAATGCACAGGACACAGGGACCAAGGGGCAGGCTTCCTGTTTCCATCTGCAGCGGGGGAGCTAATCCTGTACCACAGGGTTCCATACCCAAATAGCCCTGGGAGAAAGCTAGCCTCCCAGGAGGTTGGACAAGCCTATGAGCAGAGGTAAGACCAGCACCTATGCTCAAAGGGACCCTCTCAGAACCCTCAGGAAAAAGGGACAGAGGAGCAGCCAGGGACAGGAGTCTTCTGGTTTCTATCTGTGGCCAGGGACCTGAGCCTGTGTCACAAGTCTTTATACCCAAATAGCACTGGGAGAAAGCTAGTCTCCTAGGAGTGTAGACAAGTCTGTGAGCGGAGGAAAGACCAGCACCTCTGTTCAGAGGGATCCACCCAGAAACCTCAGGACACAGGGACAGAGTAGTGACCTTCCGGTTTTCTTCTGTGGCCAGGGAGCTGATCTTTAGCCACAGGGCTCCATACTCAAATCATGCCAGGAGAAAGCTGGTCTCTTAGCAGTGCCAACAAACCTTCAAGCAAAGGCAAGACCACCACTTCTGTTCAAATTCCTGGCTCAAGAGGGACCCTTGCAGAGCCATCAGGACACAGGAACCAAGGAAGAGCTAGGGACAGGATCATCCTGGTTTCTGTCTGCACCCCAGAGCTGACCCTGTACCACAGCTTTCCAAACACAAATTCCTCTCAGAGAGAGCTGGTCTCCAAGGAGTACTGACACAGAGGCTTGCAGGAAGGACAAGCCACAGTCAGAAAGAGTAAGACCAGCTAAGACCAGAGATAACCAGATAGCAAAAGGCAAGGGCAGGAACATAAAGAACAGAAACCAAGGCTACTAGGCATCATCAGAACCCAATTCTCCTACCACAGTAAGCCCTGGATACCCCAACATACCAGAAGATCAAGACTCAGGTTTAAAAATCATATCTCATGATGATGATAGAAGATTTTAAGAAGGAAATAAATAACTATCTTAAAGAAATACAAGTTAACACAGTTAAACAGCTAGAAGCCCTTAAAGAGGAAACCCAAAATTCTCTTAAAGAATAACAGGAAAACAAAATCAAACAGGTAGAGGAAATGAACAAAAACATCCAGGATCTAAAAATGGAAATAGAAACAGTAAAGAAATGACAAAGGGAGACAACCTTGGAGTTGGAAATCCTAGGAAAGAGATCAGGATTCAGAGATGCAAGCATCACCAACAAAATACAAGAGATAGAAGAGAGAATCTCAGATGCAGAAGATACTACAGAAAACATTGACACAACAGTCAAAGAAAATGCAAAAAGCTCCTAACCCAAAGCAACCAGGAAATCCAGGGCACAATGAGAAGACCAAACCTAAGAATAATAGGTATAAAAGAAATTGAAGATTCCCAACTTAAGGGGCCAGTAGTATCTTCAACAAAATTATAGAAGAAAACTTCCCTAACCTAAAGAAAGAGATGAGCATAAATATTCAAGAAGCCTACAGAACTCCAAATAGATTGGACCAGAAAAGAAATTCCTTCCATCACATAATAGTCAAAACACCAAATGCACACAACAAGGAAAGAACATTAAAACAGTAAGGGAAAAAGGTCAGTAACATATGAAGGCAGACCTATCAGAATTACACCAGACTTCTCACCAGAGACTATGAAAGCTAGAAAATCCTGGGCAGATCTCGTACAGACCTTAAGAGACAAAAGTGCCAGCTCAGGCTGCTATACCCAGAAAAACTCTCAATTACAATAGAGAGTGAAACCAAAATATTCTATGAAAAAACCAAATTTACACATTATCTTTCTACAAACCCAGACCTACAATGAAAAATAGATGGAAAATGCCAATATAAGGAAGTTAACTATACCCTAGAAAAAAGGAGAAAGTAATCTTCTTTCAACAAATCCAAAAGAAGATAACCACATAAACAAAAAAATAATATCAAAAATATCAGGAAGCAACAATCACTATTCCTTAATATCGCTTAACATAAATGAACTCAATTCCCCAATAAAAAGACATAGACTAACAAACTGGATACATAAACAGGACCCAGCATTTTGCTGCATATAAGAAACACACCTCAGTCTCAAAGACAAACACTACCTCAAAGTAAAGGGCTGGAAAACAATTTTCCAGGCAAATGGTCCCCAGAAACAGGCAGGAGTAGCCATTCTAATATAGGATAAAATTGACTTTCAACCAAAAGTCATCAAAAAAGATAAGGAAGGACACTTCATATTCATCAAAGGAAAAATCCACCAAGAAGAACTCTCAATTCTGAAATCTATGCTCCAAATGCAAGGACACCCACATTCATAAAAGAAACTTTATTAAAGCTCAAAGCACACATTGCACCTCATACAATAATAGTTGGAGACTTCAACATCTCACTCTCATCAATGGACAGATCTTGGAAACACAAACTAAACAGAGACACAGTGAAATTAACAGAAGTTATGGACCAAATGGATTTAACAGATATCTATAGAACATTTCACTCTAAATCAAAAGAATATACCTTCTTCTAAGCACTTCAATGTACCTTCTCCAAAATTGATCATATAATTGGTCACAAAATAAACCTCAACAGATATATGAAGATTGAAATAATCCCATGCTCCTATCAGATCACTACAGATTAAGACTGGTCTTCAATAGCAACAAAACAATAGAAAGCCCAGATACACATGGAATCTCAACAATGCTCTACTCAATGATAACTTGGTCATGGAAGAAATAAAGAAAGAAATTAAAGACTTCCTAGAGTTTAGTGAAAATGAAAGTACAACATACCCAAATTTATGGGACACAATGAAAGCAGTGCTAAGCAGAAAACTCATAGCTCTGAGTGCCTCTAAAACGAAAATGGAGAGAGCATATACTAGCAGCTCAACAGCACACCTGAAAACTCTAGAACAAAAAGATTCTAATACACCCAAGAGGAGTAGAGGGCAGGAAATAATCAAATTAAGGGCTGAAATCAACCAAGTAGAAACTAAAAGAACTATGCAAATAAACAACAAAACCAGGAGTTGGTTCTTTCAGAAAATCAACAAGATAAATAAATCCTTAACCAGACTAACCAGAGAGCACAGAGACAGTATTGAAATTAACAAAATCAGAAATGAAAAGGTAGATAAAATAACAGAAAGTGAGGAAATTCAAAAAAGCATCAGATCCAACTACAAATGCCTATATTCAACAAAATTTGAAAATCTGGATTAAATGGACATTTTTCTAGACAGATACCAAATACTAAAGTTAAGTCAGGATCAGATAAACCATCTAAACACTGCCATATCCCCTAAAGAAATAGTAGCAGCCATTAAAAGTCTCTCAATCAAAAAAAAAAAAAAAAAAAAAATCCTAGGACCAGATCGGTTTATTGCAGAATTCTATCAGACTTTCAAAGAAGTCCTAATACCAATGCTCTTCAAACTATTCCACTAAATAGAAACATAAGCAACACTACACAATTCATTCTATGAAGCCACAGTTACACTGATACCAAAACCTCACAAAGACCCAACAAAGAAAGAAAGCTTCAGACCAATTTCCCTATGAATATTGATGGAAAAATACTCAATAAAATTCTTGCAAACCAAATCCAAGAACACATCAAAATGATCATTCACCACGATCAAGTAGGCTTCATCTCAGGGATTCAGGGGTGGTTCAATACCCAAAAATCCATCAAAGTAATCCACTACATAAACAAAACCAAAGAAAAAAAACACATGGTCATTTCATTTGATGCTGAAATAGCATTTGACAAAATTCAACATCCCTTCATGATAAAAGTCTTGGAAAGATGAGGAATTCAAGGCCCATACCTAAACATAGTAAAAGCAATATACAGCAAACCAGTAGCCAACATCAAACTAAATGGAGAAAAACTTGAAGCAATCCCACTAAAATCGGGACTGGCAAGGCTGCCTTCTCTCTCCCTATCTATTCAATATAGTACTTGAAGTTCTAGGTACAGTAAATAGACAACAGAAGGAGGTCAAAGGGATATAAATTGGAAAGGAAGACATCAAAATATCCCTATTTGTAGATGATATGGTCATATACTTAAATGACCCTATAAATCCACCAGAGAACCCCTACAGCTGATAAACAACTTCAGCAAAGTGGACAGATATAAAATTAACTCACATAAATCCATAGACTTCCTATAATGGAAGGATAAACAGGCTGAGAAAGAAATTAAGGAAATGACACCCTTCACAATAGTCACAAACAATATGAAGTATCTTGGCGCGACTCTAACCAAACAAGTGAAAGATCTGTATGACAAGAACTTCAAGTCTCTGAAGAAAGAAATCAGAGAAGACCTCAGAAGATGGAAAGATCTACCATGCTCATGTATTGGCAGGATTAATATAGTAAAAATGGCCATCTTGCTGAAAGCAATCTACAGATTCAATGCAATCCCTGTCAAAATTTCAACTCAATTCTACATAGACTTAGAAAGAGCAATTCTCAAATTCATTTGGAACAACAGAAAACCCAGGAGAGCAAAAAGTATTCTCAACAATAAAAGAACTTCTGGGGGAATCAGCATCCCTGATCTCAAGCTGTACTAAAGAGCAATAGTGATAAAAAAACAAACAAAAAAAAAAACAACAAAAAAAAAAAACAAAAAACTGCATGGTATTGGTACAGTGACAGGGAGGTAGATCAATGGAATAGAATTAAAGATCCCAAAAATGAACCCACACACCTACATTCACTTGATTTTCGACAAAGGAGCTAAAACCATCCAGTGGAAAAAAGTCAGCATTCTCAACAAATGGTACTGATTCAACTCGTGGTCAACATGTAGAAGAATGAATATTGATCCATTCCTATCTCCCTATACAAAGCTCAGTGTGGATCAAGGACCTCCACATAAAATCAGGTACACTGAATCTTAGAGAAGAGAAAGTGGGGAAAAGTCTAGAATACATGGGCACAGAGGAAAAGTTCCTCGACAGAACATGAATGGCTTATGCTCTATGATCAAAAATCAACAAATGAGACCTCATAAAATTGCAAAGCTTCTGTAAGGCAAAGAACACTGTCAATGGGACAAAATGGCAACCAACAGATTGGGAATAAATCTTTATCAATCCTACCTCCCATAGAGGGCTAATATCCAATATATACAAAGAACTCAAGAAGTTAGAATCCAGAGAACCAAATAATCTTATTAAAATATGGGGAACAGAGCTAAACAAAGAATTCTCAACTGAGGAAAATTGAAGAGCTGAGAAGTACCTATAGAAATGTTCAACATCCTTAGTCATCAGGGAAATGCAAATCAAAACAACCCTGAGATTCCACCTCACACCAGTCAGAATGGCTAAGATCAAAACCTCAGGTGACAGCAGATGCTGGCGAGGATGTGGAGAAAGAGGAACACTCCTCCATTGCTGGTGGGATTGCAAGCTGGTACAACCATTCTGGAAATCAGTTTGGTAGGTCCTCAGAAAATTAGACATGGTACTACTTGAAGACCCAGCTACACCACTCCTGGTATATGGTTAGACCCATAAGACACTCCAACATGTAATAAGGACACATGTGCCACTATGTTCATGGCAACCATAATATAATAGCCAGAAGCTGGAAACAACCCAGATATCCCTCAACACAGGAATGGATACAGAAAGTGTGGAACATTTACGCAATGGAATACTACTTGCTATTAAAAACGACTACATGAATTTCAGAGGCAAATGGATGGAATTTGAAAATATCATCCCGAGTGAGGTAACTCAGTCACAAAAGAACAAACACAGTATGTACTCACTGATAAATGAATATTAGGCCAAAAGTTCGGAACACCCAAGATTCAATTCACTGACCATATGAAGCCTAAGAAGAAGGAAATCAAAATGTGGATGCTTCAGTGTTTCTTAGAAGGGTAAATAAAATTCTCACAGGAGGAAATATGGAGATAACGTGTGGAGCAGAGACTCAAGGAAAGGCCATCCAGAGACTGCCCCACCTGGGGATCCATCCCACATATAGCCACCAAACCAGAAGTTCTTCTGGATGCTGGGGAGTACTTGCTTATGGAAGCAAGATAAGCTGTCTCCAGAGAGGCTCAGGCAGAGCCTGACAAATACAGAGGCAGATGCTCACAGCCAACCATTGGACTGACCATGGATGGAGGAGTTGGAGAAGGGACTGAAGGAGCTGAGAGGGTTTGTAGCCCCCTGGAGGGAGCAACAGTGTTAAGTGGCCAGACCCCCGGAACTCTAGGTGACTGGACTACCAACCAAATAAAACACATGGAGGGACCCATGGTGCTGGCCACATATGTGGCAGAGGAGGGCCTTGTTGGCCATCAGTGGGAGGAGAGGCCCTTGGGCCTGAGGGTGTTAGATGCCCCAGTGTAGGGGAATGCCAGGGAGGGAAGACAGGAGTGGGGGAGGGGAGGATATCCTCATAGAGGCAGGGGGAGGGGGAAGAGGATAGGGGGTTTCCAAAGGGGAAAACATTTGAAATGTATATGAAGTAAAAAAAAAATAAGTGTAAAAAAATACATGTCTAAGATATGTTTCTGATGTGCTGAGAAATGGTGTCATGAGAAAGTCTTCTAAAAGTTTTCTTTTCTTTACTAATCTACTAAATTTCTATAAAAGCAGAAACTTTATATGTATACTAAAACAGTGATAATTAAAACAACAATACAACAAAACCAAGCTTAGATCTGAGCAGAGTCGTTTCAGATAGCACTTATCTGTTCTGTGTAGCATGAAATCATGTCTTCTGTTTTCAACCAAGGCTGCATTGACGTTTCCTGATGCAATACAGATGAACACTGCCCGAAACATGTCAAATTTATTACATGTCTGAATTTGAACTCGCTTTTGAGCATTGTGTATTCATTATTCTTTTGCTTCGTCAATGACAAAAGTTGACTCATTATGGAATACAAAAACTGATTAAAGACTAAAAAAAAAAAAAAGAGATGTCAGCACTCTTTGCCTCTATAGAATACTAACAGAAACCTGACATCTATTATAATATTTAAATTAAAATTTTGATAATATTAAATGCTGTCTAAGGGATGGAACACTGGAAATCTTACCATTCTGTGGTGGAAATAAAAACGTATTACTGCTTTCAAAAAAGAAAACATAGGCCTCTAAATATGTTGTTTATGAATGATTTATAGTTTTTTATTCTACCATTAATATTTTCAATATTTTATTTTAAATATCTATATATAGAAATAGAACAAAGAATTAAATCATAATTTTAGAAATCTCTTTTATATCCCCTGAATATCATCATGTACTTTGACAAAATAAATAATGAGGTTTCTTATTTTTTTTTGGCATTTACACCATGAAAACAAGTACTATCTTGAAGGAAAAATTCCTTCTTATATTCAGCTAAGTACTGAAGGTAAGTCACCATTAAATATTAGATTGGGTTTCCTGCTGATGTTGATGATGAGTGATCAAGGATCACTTCTTAGCAGGAAGATGGGGCTATGGTATTTCAAGACCTTTGTCTTTTTCCCATAGTTTCTCTGACCAAAACTAAGGTACATCTTCAAAGAAGATAGTTTTTTCATCTTCTTTCTCCTATTAAAAAATTAAGTTTAGGTATATATCTTACTATGTTATTTTATACACAATCATATGTAACAATAAAAACAGTAAGATATTTTTCACATTATAGAGGGAATCAAATGCACCATCAGAAACAGACATTATTAGCTGATGCCAACTCTATAGATGTTTTGCTTTTTCCTAAGTTCCATTTTATTTTCTGCATGCACATAGATAGATGAAAAAATGTAAAGTAAATAAATATACAAAAAAGAAGATAGATCCATAAATATATAAATAGATAGATGGTAGATAGATAGACAGATAGATGTTTGGATAATTTTCCCACCCTATGTTTAATAGGCCACTTTTAAGACAGGAGTGTATGTGTCTCTTTCACATACTGATTTCAATTTCTTGGGAGATACACTTGGGGATATATATATATATATATATATATAGATATAGATATATATAGATATAGATATATATCTGCAACTTCTATGCTGTTTTCTATAATGTTAGTATTAGTTTACATTCCCAGCAAAAAGTGGTTAAGGTCTTTTTTTCTTTATATCATCCTCAATGTCCATCTTTCCTTTTAGTGTCTGAATAGACATCCTAGCCAATGATACATGATGCATCCTTGTACCTTTGTATTGCATTTCTGGGACAATGAGTGATGTCTTACATTTTTTATTATCCTGTTACCCATTTGTATGTTTTCTTTTAATAGATGTCAAGTTGGGTCTTCTGTTCATTGTTATATATTTTAAGTTCTTTAGATTGAGACAATACAGTGCACTATAACATAAAAGAAGGCAATGAAATAAAGAAAAATCAATTCTTGATGCCATCTAGTAAATGCTTTGTCACTGAGACTATGGAGCTCAGGTTTATTGTAAGTGGCATGTTGTAAGCACAGAATAGTTTACTGCTATGCCTATATACATCACCTTGCACATACTTGTACCAGTCAGAAAGATAAGTAAATTAATTCTTGTGACAGAAGACTCTGCCTCTTGCTGATCATGAACTATACCATTCTGAACACTTTTACTTTAATGACTTTTTCTCTGTCCCTCTCATCCTACTGCTTTGTTGAGTGACAGTGATTTATGGCTCACATAGTAGAAGCTTTGATCTGATGATGTGTGGCTGAGTTCCCCCCTCTTCTAACAGAGTTGTTCCATCTCTTTCTCTAGTCCTTCTGTATTGTTCATCCTTGATGTCATCTGTCACCACAAAGTACAGTGTACAAACAGAAATGTGACGTTGGAGCAAACCTGTCCATTCTATAATGGGAAGTCTATTAAAACCCTGACAAGTCCCAGTTTAAATGTCCCTACGTAGCTCTGCCTCAGGAAAAGCAGGACTTACATTACAGTGGTTTTTTTCTTATCATATGTGCAGACCTTAGCTTTTAGCTATTAAATATGTATATCCAGGTGACAATTACCTGGGTTCAGGTCAGGAAACTAAAATGAAGGCCTCATGACTACAAAAAGTGGCTTATATAGAAGGTGTAGGGAAGAAAATAGAACAAATTAAAAGATAGAAACTGGGAGATAAGTGAATATCTATCTGGGGAAGCTGGACAGAAGTATAAAAGGAAGAGCAGGGTTGGAGATAATCAAACAAAATAAAATATTTGGGAAAACACCCCATGGAACCTTACTAGCTTGCAAGCTGATTCATAATAAACAGCAAAAATAACAAATGCATTTCATCATACTCCCTGTCTCTTTGAGATCTACTCTGAGTCGGATGGCTAATTCTGGGTGCAGAACTTTTGCTGCACCTCCTTCTTGGTCCTGTCCATTTGTATTCATTTCCCAACTTCCCAGGCAACTACTCAATATGTAGTTGTTCTTTCTGAACCTAGCCTTCCCGCTGCCATAATATACTTTCTCTCAAGAAGTTGACAGGGATGTCCTTTCTACTGGCATTGGAGAAAGAGACAATTCTCTGACACTTATCTTCCTAGAGCCCCTTCCCATTCTTTTTTTTTTATTGAATTTTTTTGCATTTACATTTCAAATATTATCCCCTTTCTCGGTTTCCCTTCCTCCTATCCCACCTCCCCTCCCCCTGCTTCTATGAAGGTGCTCCCCCACCCACCCACCCACTCCCACCTCACTGCCTTGGCATTCTGCTACACTGAGAGATCAAGCCTTCACAGGACCAAGGGCCTCTCCTCCCATTGATGCCAGACAAGGCCATCCTCTGCTACATATGCTTTTGGAGCCATGGGTCCCTCCATGTGCACTCTTTGGCTCTTCCCATTCTTAAGTGTGAGACTTTCTTCCATCTCTAAACCAGTGACTCCTGAAACAAAGAAAAACAATATGATTCTCTGGTTTTAAGAACACATGTGCTTAGACTGTACATTTGCAGATAACCCAGAGGAATCTTCTCATTTCAAGGTCATTAACTTTTATCTCACACTCTTTGCCAGGTACTTGCAGAGATTCTGGGAATTTGGACAGAAACAGCTTCTCTAGAGAATATCATTAGTCTGTCTATCATTATTTGATCTAAGTCAATGAGTACTCCTCAATAATGAGAAAAGAGGAATCTCAGACTGAAAAGTCATAGTATGTGTCAAGCATGTCCAGTTTTGAAGCATGCATGCATTGAAAAATTACAAAGCATTTATTTAGCATTTATGTTAGAATTTAAGTTCCTAACCACTAAAACAAAGATAGACTTTCACTTTTAGTATAGCTAAGCAAAAGTGGAAGATCAAATTAGAATATAATATACAAAAATATGTCAATTATCTGTGACAGGAAAACCAAATTATTGCCTTCCTAAGGAAATATGTAAAGAGAGACTCTATAAGTCTCTTAGAAGCATGTATGACACATGTGGCTGAGCTACAGAAGAGTCCTAGGTATCTTTCTAGTTTGAAATCATCTATTTATTCATATATGTTACAGTTAAAGTAGATCTTTTAATGTTTAAAATTCAAGTTCCTTAAAATCTTTGATCAATCAATACCGAAGTCTTGTCCAAATTTTAAGATTCTTAGAGATGCCATATCCTGAACCAGCCAGAAGATCCGCTGCACTCAGAGCATTTGGTAAGAACCCTCTGGAAGTCCCACAGCTGCTACTGGGAGCCTAGTGGACTTGGGACCCATCACCACCCAACCCTCCATCCCCTTTCACCTAGTCCTTTTTACTTGGCAATCTGCTAGTTAGTTTGCTCCCCTGATGACACCATAATCCTGAGCCAGCCCAGAAGATGCTCTGCATTCATTGTAACTGACACCACAGCGTGAGGCATCCCAGGAGATCTGCTGCCAACAGGGCAACTGACACTACAGCCTAAGACATCCAAGGAGATCTTCTGCACACAGGGCAACAGGCATCCTAGGAGAACTGCTGCACACAAGGCAACCAAGCAACTGATCACCAGCTTGTCTGCTCCCGTGAAGATATCACAGCTTGAAGGCATCCCAGGAGCTCCTCTGTACACAGGGCACCTGGGCAACAGACACCACAGTGTGAAGACCTCCTGGGGGCTCTGAAAGAGGCATGCATGGCAATTGATTCAACAGCTAAAAGCCTCCCTGGAATTCTGCTGGAGAGATAGGCTCCAGATAGAGTCACTAAGACCAGAAAACACCAGGGACAACTAGATGGTAAGAGGCAAGCACAAGACTATAAGAAACAGAAGCCAATACATGTGGGCATCATCAGAACCCAGTTCTCCCACCACAGCAAGCTCTGAATACATCAACACATCTGAAAATCAGGAAGCTGCCCTAAAATCCTATCTCATGAAGACATTAGAGTTCTTTAAGAAGGATATAAATAATTCACTGAAAGAAATACAGGAAAACACAATCAAACAGGTGAAGGAATTGAATAAAGCAGCCCAAGACGTAAAAGTGGAAGTACAAACAATAGAGAAAACACAAATGGAGGCAAACCTGGAAATGGAAAACCTAGGAAATAGATCAGGAATTACAGAAGTAAGTATCATCAACAGAATGCAAGAGATAAAAGAGATAATCTCAAGTGTAGAAGATATCATAGAAGAGATTGACACAACTGTCAAAGAAAATTCAAAATAAAAATCTCCTAACCCAAAGCATCCAGGAAAATTCAGGATACAATGAAAAGACCAAATCTCAGAATAATTGGAATAGAGGAGAATGAAGATTCCCAGGTCAAAGGACCTGAAAATGTCTTCAACAAAATCATAGACGAAAACTTCCCCACCCTAAAGAAAGAGTGAAGTAACTCAGTCATAAAAGAACACAATAGATACTCACTGATAAGTGAATAGTAGCCCAAAAGTTTGGAATACCCAAGATTCAATTCACAGACCATATGAAGCCTAAAAAGGAAGACCAAAATGTGGATGCTTCAGTGTTTCTTAGAAGAGTGAACAAAATACTCACAGAAAAAAATATGGAGACAAAGTGTGAAGCAGAGACTGAAGGAAAGGCCATCCAGAGACTGCCCCACCTGAGGATACATCCCATATATAGCCACCAAACGCGGACGTTCTTGTGGATGCTGGGAAGTGCTTGCTAATGGAAGCTGGATAAGTTGTCTCCTGAGAGGCTCAGGCAGAGCCTGACAAAAACAGAGGTGAATACTTGCAGCCAACCATTGGACTGAGCATAGGGTCTTGGATGGAGGAGTTGGAGAAGGGACTGAAGGAGTTGAGGGAGTCTGCAGCCCTATGGAGGGAGCAACAGTGTCAACTGGCCAGACCCCCTGGAGCTCCTGGGGACTGGACCACCAACCAAAGAAAATACATGGAGGGACCCGTTGTGCTAGCCACATTTGTGGCAAAAGAGGGCCTTGTTGAACATCAGTGGGAGGAGTGAACCTTGGGCTTGAGGGTGTTCGATGCGATGCCCCAGAGTAGGGGAATGTTAGGGAGGGGAGACTGGAGTGGGTGGGTGGGGGAGCACCTTCATAGAGACAGGAGGAGGTAGAGGGGACAGGGGGTTTCTGAAGGGAAGAGCTGAAAGGGGAAAACTTTTGAAATGTAAATAAAGTAAATATCCAATTTAAAAAAGTTTCTTAGAAGACTTGCAAACCAGGACTAACGATAGGGTAGGCATGAGTAAGAACAACTGATAAAGGAAGTAGGAATTTAGATCAATGATATGGCATGCATTTAGCACGTACAGTGTGTTAAGCATTGGGTTTTCTGTCAAGAACCCCAAACAAATACATAATTAAAAGCTACTGAAACTTATACTTATATCAAGATCTTTAACTGAAACTGGAGAGAGGGAAATAAGGTCAGTTATTTTACTTCCATAAAGTACTAGGATAGAGATTTTCATGTATATGCATGTGTGTGTGTGTGTGTGTGTGCGTGTGTGTCTGTGTGTGTGTCTGTGTGAATGAATATATCATTCTATGTCATGTATAATATATGATTATACATATATAGTGCGATAGATGATAGATAGATATAGAGATAGAGAAAGAGAGAGAGATAACTAATTCTTCATGAAATTCTCTAAGTACCGTGTTATTTTTTTCTTAAGGTAAAATGATAGCAATGAACAAAATTAAACTTGGAAACCATAGACTGTATTAGCAATGGTCACTGATGGCGGGTTCAGTAGCACCTTCTTTGGTTGCTGTCATTTTTGGAGACACCATTAGTGAACTTTAGCTTCCATGGCATTGCCACAATGACAAGAAAAACAATCTTAATATTACAACCTAGAAACAAAATAGTACAGACTCTGGTTGAACAAAGTGTTGCCATTTTTTGATATTCTGTATTCTACACACTTCCCTTCAAAAGGTAATTCACTTTATGTTCCTACATGAAAATATAATTTTAGATTTTATACCACTTTTCCAATCATTTAACATTCATTTCTTCCTATTTAAGGAGCATATATGCTCTTTAAATGTATTTAATTACATTTATAAAAGTCCTTAATATTTTGTTTTTCTTAATGTCATTAAGAGATTATAAAATGTTACAAAGAGATGTGGAAACTTTATATAGTTAATAATTATTTATGTAGTTAATACAATTAAAAACAGGATTCAAACTCATTGAAAACTAGATAAATTAGCTTTTATATTTTTCTAGCTTTAATTCAATGCTGAGATTTAAGGGAAATAGAAGAGAGAAATGAGCTTAAAACAAAATAGGAAAATAGGAACTGCCTGCATGCTAGTAAGCTTATTTGGGTCAGACTCTAAGTAACATACTGTCATGTGTAGACAAGTAGACATAGGCTATTCTTCATCCAAGAATGAAAAGGTAAAATTGTAAGGCTACCTGAGAAGCCAACATTCAGTTTAGATGTAAGAGATGTTACTAATGTGTCTGGATTTTAAAGACTGTTCCAAAAACTTAAGGTATTACCATAACTATAATATTTTGAGAGTTGGGATGACAAAAGATGACAAGATTTATGATACCCAATATCAAATTGACCTTTGTGCTAACCCAAGGTCTCTCTAAGTTTCCTGACAGATTCATCTTCCTTGGGGCTATTGCAATTACTTCTTCATTTAAAAGAAAATCTTCAGCCCTTCACTGCACAGTAAATCACACCCTATTCTACTTTGATAGATTACATCAAATAGCAAATCCTTTAGATTTCTTCTTTTTAAATCCTTTATTTTTCAATCAAAAATTAGTTAAAAGTACCATTTAATAGACGTGTTATACAAAACACTTGTCACCTGTTATTAAATCACAGGAAGGGAATTAGAATAGTAACCTATAACCAGGACTGTGCCATTTCAGAGAACATATGAAAGATTTTGCATATGGGAATAATGTGCTTGTGTGTTTGAATAAGGCTTTTATTTTCACAAAGTTTTTGCATTTATGTTTATACTTTATACTTTATTTCGTGGTTATTTTAAAATGTACATTTACCCTTCATATAATGTGTTAAGAAGTAAGCTGTCAGGGATGGGGAGGCCATGTAGTAGTTAAGTATACTTGCTGCTCTGATAGAGAGACCTGAATTGGTTCACAGCAACAATATGGTGACTCGCAATCAGTGGTAGCTTTCATTCCACCTGATTGAAAACAGTCCTCTGGCCTGATCAAACACTTCCGTGTTTATTGTACACAATGATACATACATGCAAAACACTTAAATGTATTACATAATAAAAAATTATTTTTTAATTAGCAAAACAGAGAAATTCTGGTAATATGATTCAATTTGCTTATGTACCTTTGATCAGAAGAAAAAATTGTGCCCTTCCCCTGGCCTTGAGCAGGCTGAATAGACCTTGGGCGTATGCCACAGATGGACTTTAATGACCCAGATTGGACCCAAGTGGAGTCACCTGCCTTGCTGAACATGCAGCTTCTTACAGGAAATCAGAAGAATGAACTGCCTGCTGAGCTTGCTTTGCAACATAATCCAGCTGAAACAAAGGATGGGTCTTGTGGTTTTTCCTTTATAAGTAGGAGCTGCAGAATTAAACTTTGAACCTTGATCAGAAACTTTCTAGTGGTTTCATTCTTTTCTCGCACCCCGTCCTTTTTCATTTCCAGCTCCCATTTCAGGTAGACCCAGTTCATCCATAGCTGCTGGCCAGCTACAAAAAATAAAATGTAGTGAATCTCCTAGGTTAAATTCACAAAATTTTATACTCCAGTATTGGTGTTGTTTATCAATGAATGACAGATTTCAAATAGATAAAACAGAGATCAGAGCCTGAACACCAAGCAGTAAGATCTAACTTACAGAAGCAATCAACCCCTGTAGTGTTATGTTAGATTACAGACATGCACAGTGAATTTTCTGCTCTGTTTGTTTGTGGTAAAACCTAAAACAAACAAACAAACAAACAAAAAACAGCTAACTTATATGGTTTTCGACACTCCCATTATATGACAGTACTGTTAACTTACTTTTTCCTTTTAAAGTCAAATCTTTCCCTCTTACTGCACCTCTCTGTTTAGCATACTTTTGAATCTTTATTTGCATTCTATACAGATCTGCAATAATCAGGATATGCACATATTCAAATAAACCTTATTAATAAAATCACAACCATTCAAGACATCATGATCATTCCAACTTTTGGCTTACTTCCGTTCTTAAATTCTCTGCAGTTATAATGTTTATTTTTTTCTGAACTTATAACTAAATGTAAACACTATTTCCAAAATCAACATTGCTCTTCTTTGGCAAAATTAAATATACTCGTTTATCCACATATGTCTTTCTATACGTAATCAGTTTTATTGTTTAATGATTTCCAACCACCAATATTATCTAGTAATGTTAAATTCTCTTTCATAATATCAATAATCTTTTCTCAGAAAGAGTTTGCAAGCCTAAAATAATTTGGGATGTAACATGACTTGTATTCACTGTTCAGCCAAGTTGCTTTTCACTTCTCCTTCTGTCCTTCATCCCAACTGTGTCCACACTCTTCTTTTCATTATTAGCTACCAGCATGCCCCTAACCCTTTACTCTGTCTCAAACAGGAGAAATGAGCTTCAACTGAGTTGTCATCTTCTTTCTCCTCTACAGGGAGGTTTATTCTAGCTTGTTTTACACATTATGTATAATATATGTGATATATATAAATATATTAATACAGTATATTGACATCAGATTTTTATGGTGATTTTTATGTTAATATGATTTTGTTAAACTCTTTGGAAATGAACCCTCATTATATTATCAGTATCTAGATCTGGTGTTAACCATTTCATAAACTCAATTTTTACTAACAACAAGGCTTTGTACTATTGTCTATGTAGATGGGATATTTTAGAAATAGGTTCAAGGAAACTCATAGCTTAACATTCATAGTAATAAAAACACACAAAAAAAGGAAAGAGGAATAACAAAGCCATTCAACTTAAAACACTGAAAAAAACCCATTTTGATTAATAGGGTTTCCTCTACTATAGCGGATACACCAGAGAAACAGTTATTTCAGTGGTTTTAGACACATTCATAGCTCAGGTTATTTCTTCACAAAATTTTCAGAAAGCCTGAAAAAGCATTTGTATTGAAAGCCTCACTTACACATTTCACAGCAAAGGAAACAGAATTGCCCATAGAACTCCCATTAATGTCAGGGAGAATCACTGATGAACTCCCAAGCAATACTTGGAAAACATCTTCATTGTTGCCTTGGGGCTCTTGCTAATGCTGTGCACAAATAAGATTTAGGTCTTAAAGAGACAATTGCTTTTCACTGCTGAGCCTCTATCTTCACTGACACTAAGCAGAGACGACATCACTAGACTGCATCATTTGTTGTCCGTGTCTGAAAAGCATCATTGCGCTCTTTCTTCACCGTGTCCTAGTTTTAAACAAGTGAAACAAATCTTTCTAGAAATAAACCTGTGATATAATTTCAGGAGGATAAGTTTTGGATATATTTTTATTTCTTTTCACCCAAATATAAACAACTGCTTAGCAATTCTATTTATAAACACGCTTTTGAAACTTCTAGTTAGGTTTATGAAAACTAAATATAGAGAAGATATTATTTACTAGGTTTAAAATTCACAGGCAATATGCATTATCATTGGATTTAATCTGAATATTAATTACAAAAGTAGAAGTATTAAAAGGGGGGTTATGGACTTCCTGGGATTCTGATCTCAAATGTGATATTTTAATCATCATATTTGGAGTTAGAGTGAAGATATTTTCTTTATTCATTCTTTAGTTGATTAACATTTAAATCTATGTAATGTCTGAGATATTTTGGTACTTGTTGATTTCTATTTGTGAGCTGAACTGTATACTGTAGTTGACAAAGACTATCATAACCTTTAAGTGTTAATTCGTAGATCTAGAAAAAAAACAGTATGTCTGTGTTCTAAAACCTTGTTCTGTTATATAACATTGGCTTCTTAAAAGTCTCTGGCATATTCTGCCTCCACACACAATTCATAAAAGTAAATTCCATAAATTTTTAATGAAAAGTTTTGATAGGAATGCTATTCTACACTCCATGGTTATAGGAGTTGTACCAATCCACTGATCATGTTGGAACTTCCAAACTGATTTGATTTCATTTCAGCTCATGGAAATGAGAAAGGATTGTCACTGTCCTTTGAAGAGGACTCCAGGAGAAACCTTTCCTATTTAATGGAGCCTAATGGATAAGCCACTCTTCCACCCTTGGCTTCATCACTGGAAACTTAAGTACTTCCCATTTTTCCTTGTCTGTTCCATCTGAGAGAGTTTTCTGAAATTCAAAAGAACACAAACTCATCAGTAGATAAAATGCATGGTGCTAAAACATGATGGACTCCAATAAGCAGACGGTAGAATGCTAACTGACTCTATAACCTAGACTGATCTGAATTGAAAATATCCAGTGAGGAAGAGGACAGCTTTAATAATTAAATCATGAAATTTGTTTCATCCATAAATGATGAGTGATATACTCTAAAGCCCTCCTTACTAATAGAGCCTTCAGATGGGTGATTAAACTAGATACCCGTATATGCATGAAACATGTCAAAGCAATATAGGTGGAATCTTTCTACTAGCTCCAGAGTCATTTATGTGGAGTCATCACTAACTCCTTTACATGAAACATGTAAAGCTGTCAGTGAAAGTTACTATAGGAGATGTAAGTGTCTTACAGGAAAGTTCTATATAGACAGTATGTTGGTCTCAACTCAAGTCCTTAAATTTCAGAATCAGTGTATGCCTTCAGTCAGCCTGTGATATGGATATAGACTCCCAAGTTGCTCCAGGATTATGCAGTAAATAAATAACACATGAGGCAGAAAGACCCTCAGACATTCAGCAAGAACAAATATAAAATTGATTTGGACAGATACATCCCCAAAGTAGGTCATTCAAGATCCAAAAGGAGGATGATGTTGAATAAGAAAATAGCCCCAAACAACATCCCATGAATATGTATAAAATAAAATTATGACTTTCATGCAACAGTATAATTAATCTAAGAGAATTTAGTAAGAAAACTTATGAAAATGAGACTGTAAATGTGTAAGGTGTATTTAGAATAAGAAGCAATAGTGGAAAGGCCAGATTTCAAAATAATATACTGACATTAAATAGACATTGACATGATAAAACTACTAAATGTCTTAAAGCACAGATTGTGCATAGCTAAGAATGAGAATTAGAATATATGGCAACTACAGTTTGCCCAAAATGCAACACATAATTCGACCAAAACAAATTATTAAAAGAAGCTCAAGAAACATAGAAAGTTAAGGGTCTAGTGTGTATCTAGTACAATTTATATATGAAATAAACAATAAAGAAATACTGTTTTGTTTTGTTTTGTTTTGTTTTGTTTTGTTTTGGTTTGTTTTGGTTTGGTTTGGTTTGGTTTGGTTTGGTTTTTTGAGACAGGGTTTCTTTGTGTAGCCCTGGCTGTCCTGGCACTCTGTAGACCAGGATGGCCTCAAACTCAGAAATCCACCTGCCTCTGCCTCCCAAGTGCTGGGATTAAAGGCATGTGCCACCACTGCCCGGCTAAGAAATACTGTTGATGCAAACAAATATTAGGGAAATATTTTTCTGACATTGGGAAAAATTTGATATTTATTACTTGTGATTTGAATCCTAGTCATACTGAAATTATTAAATATTCAATATTATAGAATATCTACACAAGGTTAGTCTAAAGTGATTGAACTATGACTACCTAAAGTTAAAATATACTGGAAGAATTTGGGGTATCTTTTTAGTGTAGACACAGGAGGACTATCATCTATCTCTTCATGGATTTTTATGCACATTACTTATGTATATACTACAGTGTATGCACATATGTATGTTCTCTCTATATGTTATTTATGTATTATCATAGACATACTATATTATATATACATATTAAACATATAAAAATGCTCTATACAATATGCTTTTATTCTAAGGAATATTGAAATTGTTGTCTGCACTTCATGTGTATGCCAGTTATCATTCAGTCCCTTAAGAGCTCTGGGCTATAAAATACCATGCTCATTAAAACCTTGACTCTACAGAGTCAGTCCACATCACAGTCAGAACTGAAGTTAGTGTTATCTTTGGACACAACTGGCATATCATCCTCCTTGTCCTATTATCCCTCACTGTCTTCTATGCCATAGTAATATCATGGCAGTCTCCTCTGTCTGCACGTCTATGAAAACCCAACATTCACATTTGTCAGATTAGGGAACTATAAACACTCTTCAAAATTCCATACTAGAAGCTCTAGTGTTCTTAACACTTTACATGTTTTCTTCATTTCATCCCTATATGTTCTCAAAGCTGAGCCTTCTCCCCAAGTCTAATCACATATTTTTACAGTCTTTGGCAGGAATGCATATTTTGTCTTCAAATTGCTATGGCTTTGCATCCATCTGAGTTTATAACTGATGTTTTTTCTTGTTTTTTTTTTTTGTTGTTGTTGTTTTTATTTTTCTGTATCTTGAAGCACTAAACTTCAAGAAGCCTCTGTGAGCTCTTTCCATAGGCAGCCATATGTGTTCCTTTATCTAATTGCTGTTATTTCTGAAATATTTTTTCTAGTCCAGATGTCTTAGCTGAGTTCTTAGCCCACATACTAAATTCTCTTTGAGCTATAGTCTGCACCAAGTAAATAATTGACAATGGAAATATTTTTGTTTCCAAATATTATGTTTATACCTCAGAGAATGATTGTGATCTTCCCTGTTTCACACTATAAAACTTTTGACCCAATTCTTTATTATTCCTCTACTCTCCTCATAAGCGTATTCATCCAGGCTATCATTTCTGCATCTCAGCCTATATCAGATGTGCCAGTCTTCTTCTACCAACAACCAGAACTGCAAAAAGCAGAAGCATAATCACCATCATCCCTCAAACCATTTTATCTCAGCTGCCGTCTAATTACTTCCATCTCTCCAATATCACCCATTATGAGTCCTTGCCCCAAAGATATCCTTTAAAATTGCACACCACAGCATGGCTTTTCCCAATTTAATATTGCCTGCTTGTTTTCTCATTGTCTTTAAAACAATGTACAAATATCATTAAATGGTTTACAAGGCTTCTCAGGAGAAAATTCCAGCTGATTTCTCTAGGCTTAACTTCAAGTACTGTTCCCACACATTTAATATGTTCCAACATATTTAATTACATTATTAGTTATAAAAATGCATAAAAATGCTTCTTCTATTTATAAAGTAATGAAGCTACTACTTTCTATTACTATTTATTCTTTGTGTAGAATAAAATTGTATACCATTTTATCTTTATTTGATAATTGGGTTTTTTTTTAAAAAACTCAAAACCTCCAAGCCTCAGTGAGAGAAGACACATTTAACCCTAGAGACATGAGGCCCCAAGGAGTGTGGACACCAAGTGGAGAGAGGTTGGATGGGGGAATGGGGACATCCTCCTGGAGACAGGAGAGGAGGAATGGGATGAGGAACTATAGAAGGGCAGACCGAGAGGGGGATAACAACTGGACTGTAAAAAAAAGATTAAATATAATTTTTTAAAAAAGAAAGAAACTTGTCCACAGATTTACTTATCAGAATCTGATTACAGAGGAATAACTACCCTGAGCAATTTTATGTTTAGTTTCAGAACCAAAACTGTCATAATAAATCCTCATTTTATTAATGAGTTATTAGTTTATGAGAAAAGGTTGGGTTTTATAGAGGGTGTTGATTAGGTTCAAATCACAAGAAACAAGTGCAATATAATATTACAGAGAAAGACAAGAGAAAGAGAGAGAGAGAGAGAGAGAGAGAGAGAGAGAGAGAGAGAGAGAGAAGCTAGCTAGGAGAGTCTTGTTAAGGAGGTTATGCGTCATTACATAGGAAAGAAGAAGAATGAGGTTTTCTCTCAGGTGGGTATATTCAGAAATGAGCATAATTCTGTACTTGCATTTTTTCTCAAGTTTTTAACTGAAAGAGGGACCTAATAGTACTGGTTACTTTATAACCTCTAAGGGAGCAGTGGTCACCACCATGAGCAGGGCAGTGGGATGGTTAGTTTCTTTTGTAGTTTGCAGTATCTTATTTACCTGTGCTCAGGGAATGGTACAAGGTAGCTTTCTGGCATCATAATCAGAGTGGCATCATCTTATACTGTGCTCCCAGTGATTGATTGTGTATTTAAGAACACCATGCTCTAGCTCCTAATTTTTTTAAAGGAAGCTTTCAGAGCTGCTGTTTTCTCTGAAAAGAAGAAGAGGAGGAGGAGGAGGAGGAGGAGGAGGAGGAGGAGGAGGAGGAGGAGGAGGAGGAGGAGGAGGAGGAGGAGGAGAAGGAGGAGGAAGAATTGGAGAGCACACAGAACAAAAATTATAAAGATTGTAAGCCTGTCTAGCCATGATCATCATGCTCTGCTGCCATGGCAAACAGACTGGAGACGCAGCTACAAAGGAAGAGAAGAGGCCCTTTATAATGTGACTGTTGTGCTGTGGAATAGATGCTAGCATAGTTTTACTAGCGCTAGTGCATTGGCTCCATGTTTCAGAGGATGCTATGAAAACGGCTAGTCTCCAAAAATTCTACTTTCTGCTACATTCTGTTCCTACAGAACCTGTGATACCCTGATGATAGAAGCATAGGCCTAGTGTAGATGTCAGGTAGGCCCTGCTTCTCCATGCAACCATAAACTATTTACCTATATCTGACCCTTAGAGATATTGTGTGTGCTTTTTCCTACATTGAGTGACTTTCTCCCACAGATTATACCAGCTTGAACATACATTTTATAATAAAAATTGAAGTTTTCTCTTTTTGATCATCTTTTCTTCATACTTCATCATGATTACTCACTAAGTTTCTAGAACGTAGACTGGCATATTCAGTAAAAGTAAATTGCATTCCTATTCCTCTATGGACTCTTCAATGTATCAGTAGATTTTATTGATTTTTTTCTTTCAAAAGTTTTTACAGAGGCACACTATTCATGAAATTTTTTTTTTGGATACTTTATTTACATTTCCAATGTTTCCCCTTTTCTGGTCTCCTGGTTTTCTGGGTTTCTTTGGAAACCCCCTATCCCCTCCCCCTTCCCGCCTCTGTGAGGGAATTCCTCCTCCCACCTACCCACCCACCCATTCCCATATTCCCACCTTGACATTCCCCTTTACTGGGGACTCTAGCACCCTCAGGCCCAAGGGCCTCTCCTTTCTCCCTGATGGCCATCGAGGTGATTCCTCTGCCACATATGTAGTCCAAACCATCGGTCAATAGATGTGTATTCTTTGGTTGGTGGTCTGAACTCCAGGACGACCAGGGGGAGGGTCAGGCCCATTGACGCTCTTGGTCCCTCCTCTGGGCTACCAATTCCCTCCTCTCCTTCAGATCTTTCTCCAACCCCTCCATCTGGTACCTCA
>CM052719.1:48582803-48628978 GCA_028551405.1 Uromys caudimaculatus
TCCTCAGGTAGTATTATGTCCATTTTTCTGAGGGTCCGCCACACAGATTTCCAGAGTGGTTGTACCAACTTGCAATACCACCAACAGTGGAGGAGTGTTCCTCTTTCTCCACATCCTCGCCAGCATCTGCTGTCACCTGAGTTTTTGATCTTAGCCATTCTGACTGGTGTGAGGTGGAATCTCAGACTTGTTTTGATGTGCATTTCCCTGATGACTAGGGATGTTGAGCATTTCTTTAGGTGCTTCTCAGCCCTGCGAATTTCCTCAGTTGAGAATTCTCTGTTTAGTTCTGTTCCCCATTTTTTGATGGGATTATTTGGTTTTTGGAGAATTACTTGTAAACAGGATAAATCTTGGGCTGAAAGTTTTTTGAGTAAGTTGGTATTTCAATCACTCCACTGATATTCTTGTCTTTCTACAGGAAGTGGCCTTTTCAAGTTCCATATTCCCAATGTACTAACTGGCAGCTAGACAGGAGCATTGTCCTCTGACAGGCTCCACCCAGCAGCTGACTCAGACAGATACACACACCCTCAGCCAAACAAACAATAGACAGAGCTTTGGAAATCTTAAGGAAGAACAGGAAAAAGGATTGCAGGACCCAAAGGGTATAGGAACTCCACAGGAAGAGCAACACAGTCAACTAACCTGATCCCTTGGGGCTCTCAGAGTCTAAACCACCAACTAAAGAACATAAACAGTCTGAATCTAGGCCTCCCTGCACAAATGCAGCAGGTGTGCAGCTTAGTCTTCATGTGGGTCCCAAACAACTGAAATAGGGGTCATCCCAAAAGCTGTTGCCTATATATGGGATACATTCTTCAAGCTGGGCTGCCTTGGCTGGCCTCATTGGAAGAGGAAGCATATAACCTTGAAGAGACTTGAAGTGCCAGGGGCAGGGAATACCCAAGGGGGCTGCCACCTGCTCAGAGGAGAAGGGGAAGGGAGAAGGAGTACCACTCTTAGCATTCTCACAGAGGGTTTGATTTTATATAGTTAAGTATAATAATGATGGGCAAATAGTGCTGCAGATCAGTACAGTGGTTTTCAAAATATTTAGCCTAAGGTAATGGATAGTAAACTCAATTAAAAAAAAAAAATCTGCTTGTTTTGCTCCTCTATACAAAACATTATTACGAATGTCATTAGAAAATTAAGCAGAAATGATCCAAATAGTTACACTTTAGCAATATAAATGGCAATTCTATTACCTCACAATATAAATGAATATATATATATATATATATATATATATATATATATAACATTTAGATTTAAATTTGTACCTCACCAATCCATTTTCTGTCAGGCTTGGTTTCATAAAAGAGAACAGATTCTTCAGTCTACCTCAATTTTCAATCTGTTATGCTATAATAAACTTGTACTATATGAGGTAACTTCCAGAAAACTTTATTATATATATTTTAAAATTATAAATATCACTCTTGTGCAATTAGGCAGACTTTTCTGCCTTCATAGATCATTTAAAGGTGTGTCTAAATATCCTTTCAGGCTGTAGGGCCATGTTTGATTATTTGTGAATAGTTATTAAAAGCTTAGATTTTAGAATTAGACATGATAAATGTCCCTTATCATCACTATTTGCTAATTGCCTTTCTTGAGCAAAGTTAACCTAAGTAACTCCAGAACTTATCAAATGCAAAATGAGATTGAGGGTAGTAACCATTTGATAATTGTTTCAAGTTCAAATGAACTCAACGTACTACTGAAAATCATTTTAATGATGATACAAAGTCTTTCTCTTAAATGGTTATCTGTGTAGAATTCACTCTCATTTGTATTTCCAACCACAAGTTTTCTACACTTCTAGATTAAGTAAAAAAATGTATTTTTATTTTCAAAATTAAATAGGATTTTGTGTTAACATATGCTTTAATTATCCAAAGGTAAATGTCTTAGTCACTGTTCTTTCACGGCAAAGGGACATCATGACCAAAACAACTTATAAAAGGAAGTATTTAATTAGGACCTTGGTTAAAATTTCAGAGGGTAAATTCCTGATCATCGTGGTGGGAAGTATGAGGACAGTAGTCAGACATGGCCATGGAGCAGTAGCTGAGAACAGGGAGAGAGAAGAGAGAGGGGAAGATGGAGAGAGGGGGAGGGGAGAGAGGCTGTGGAAGTGGGATTGAAGCATCCTAACTTAAGACTTCCTTCTTCTTAAACTTCACGGGGTCTGTGAGTTATATCATGGTTATTCTGTACTTGTTATCTAAGATCCATGTATCATAGAGTACATACCATGCATATCCTTTTGGGTCTGAGTTACTCAGGATGATATTTTCTAGTTTCATCCATTTGCCCACAAAGATTGTGATATCCTCATTTTTAATAGTTGAATAGTATTCCATTGTGTAAATGAACCACATTTTCTGTACCCATTCTTCAATTGAGGGCCATCTGGGTTGTTTCCAGGTTCTGCCTATTATGAATAAGGCGGCTATGAACATAGTGGAGCACATGTCCTTGTGGTATGGTGGAGCACATTTTGGGTATAGGACTGGGAGTGGTATAGCTGGGCCTTACCTTTTAATCCTTCCTTAAAAGTTCCAAAATGGGGACCAAGCATTTAAATTTATAAACCTATAGGAGCCATTTAATGCAAATAACAATAATAGAAATAATTTCAAAAGCATGTAATACATGATAAAACTAATTGAAAAAGATATGACTATTTTATTTCTATGGGGTTTAATAAAATGCATGAATTAAAAAGGTCATGCATCAAGCAATTTATTTGTTAAATAATTAAGCAAAACTCAAAAAAGGAACGTTAATACACATGCCAGGAATTCTTAATGATTATTGTATAAAATGCTATTAGGGAGGGTGAGTTTGCTTAAATACTGATTTTACCTACACAACTCTTAATCATTATAATTAAACCATTATGCTTTATTTTGAGTATCTAAATTAATAAAATCACGATCAAGTGGATGTTTAACTTTTTGTACTTTGAGGATTATCTTTATAGACATAAAATATAGGTCTTTATTCTAAATTCATATATACATGATATATAAAATTTTGATATATATATGAAAATAAAAATTATATATATATATATATGAGATATGTTAAATTCATATTTGTAGCCAAAAACATTTGTGCTATTCTGTTAAAGCTTAAAATCTGTTTTACACTATTGCGTCTTTTTAAGCATGTTTTTCTGGCTATCATTTAACTTACATACCACTTTTTCACTTGAATGTGTTACCAGCAATGCTCATGATGTTACAAGCCATAGGAAATGAAAGTATGTATGAATATAGACAGAAAATGGTAAGGTTATATTCTGCTTATATTTTCATTTATTCTCTTCCATGTTGAAAACAGATATCAGGCAGAACATGGTAACCAGAAAAAGGTCATTGGTAAACAAAATCAATATGCATGAAAAAAGAAAAATAACTCTTCATTTAAAATTAGAAGTAGAAGTATTATCTTAGAACTTAGGAGGAAAGAGCAAGAGATTTTTTTAGGTGTCATTCTTGGCTATATAGCAATAACCTATGTCAAGTTGTATGTAGACATAATGTATATAAAATACATGAAATAAAAATTAATAAAAAGATATTATAGAAATAGACTGAAAGTATTTTGAATGAATGTACATTTTCTGGCATCTCAATCAAATATTATGTAGGTATGTTAGCCCTCTTTGATATCTGATGTCCATTACTTGTGAATTTATTTCTGTTCATGTTTTGTTCATATGGCATATCTATTAAAAATTTGAAGCATTGAAATCAACTATTGTTACTGAATTAAGGTTAATCTTGTCTTGAAGCCTAACAGTATGCTTTGGATGGAAGTGGGTATACTAAATTTGGTGCATATATGTTTAGGATTGTAATGTTTCTTTGCTTATATTTTCCTTCATCATAATGACCTGTCTCTTTTTTACCTCTTCTGATTAATTTTAATGTAAAATCTATTTCTTTAGATATTAGTGTAGAGACACATAGTTGATTCCTTGTTCCATCTTCTTGGAGTATTTCTTTTCTATATTTCATTCTAAGGTTGCATATGTATCCTTGGATACAGTATGAGTTTCCTGTAAGTGGCAAAATATAGATTTTGTTTCTTAATCCATTCAACTAACTTCAGTCTTCTCCAACTTTCAATTTCTGATGATAATGTTTTCAGTACCCTGTGGTTATGAGGCTTCAGCTTAAAAGGCATCCATGAAGGTAGATAGAGCAAAAGTAGGGTTACCTCATGCAGGATGACTTTTTCTAACCCTATTTATTTATCTGTGAATTTCATAATTTTATATATTTTAAGTATTTGGATAATATTCTATTGTGTAACATTTTCTATATCCATTCATCTGTTGATGGACAACTAAGCTGTTAGTAATTTCTGGCTACTATGAATATAATATCAATGGTTGTAGATCAGTATGTATCTTTGTATTAGGATATAATGTTCTATATCATGGATACATCGACTGCATCTTCCTGAGGAATCACAACAGTGACTTTCTTACTCCATATACAAGTTTGCATTCCTCCAGTAATAGACGACTATTCCTTTTACTCCACACTCTTACTGGCATAAGCTAACATTTGTTTTTACTGATAATGACTGTGTGGCCAGGTTTAAAATTAAACATCAAAGTTGTTTTGATTTGCATTTTCCTGATGACTAATGATGTTGAAGATTACTTTAAGAGTTTCTCAGCCAATTTTCTCTTACAATACCACTGTTTTGTACTTTACACCATATTTAATTCAGTTATTTGGGGTTTTTTGATATACTATTTCTAATCCTTTATACATTCTATACATTGATTCTCTATTGGATACGTAGTTGAGAAAAATCTTTTATCAATCAATAGTCTTCGTTTTTCTTCTGAATGACATTAACCTTTGTTTTACAAAAGACATTTTTAGTTTCCTGCTGTCCTATTCATTAACTATTGATTTTAGTATCTATGCTATTGGTGTTATGATAACTATTATTGGTTGTCATATTAACTATATCTGAAATAAAACAAAACTCAAGAGGCGGGTATACCTGCAAGGGTATTTCTTAATGAAATCATTTTAGAGCCATAGTTAATCATAATCTTTTTAGGTGGAAGGTCCATCTTATATTTGGACCACACCTTCTTCTTGCCCTCTCGTTCTTCCTGGGAAGTGCATTCCTTCCTTAGAAGTAGAATCTACTTCCTTGGAATTCTGACATGTACTGAATACCAATTGAGATATCTTGCTTTCTGTACTGAATTGAAATTTTGTTTTCCATTAGCAGACTACCATTGTTGGACTAGCTATAATAGAGTGACCAGTAAGCCACTATTATATATATATATATATATATATATATATATATATATATATATATATTCCTTTGTTTTAAACTCAGTTAATATATATAACTATATCTGAAATCAGAACATTATCTTTAGCTTTGTTTCTCAGTCAATAGACATCTTTAGGGAAGATGTCACATGTACATTATAGTCCATTGTCCTCTATGCTATCTCAATCAGAGACCACATCAGATCCTAGGCTCTTATGCTATAGAATCAATCTTTATGTTACAGGCCAAATGTAATTTGAGATGAGTTTTGATATAATTATTCTTCTTTGTTTATCCCCTTGTGTACTGTGTTTAAATACAATTACAAAACACTTGTCTGATCTCTGATATTCTAGAAGTTTGAACCATCAACAACTCAATTATGTTCCACTGAATTTTCCTTCATTTCATTTGAATTTTATTTTTTATTGGTTTTTTTTTCTTGTTGAATTATTCAGCTTTATTTACAGGGCAATGGGGAAGGAGTTGTTGGACAGAACACAAGGAATCCATAGTCAGTTATTATCCTGTAACATGAAACCAGAATCTGATAAGAATTCTAAATATGGGATACTCCAAAAAACACTTCACATCTGTAGGCATATTTATAGGATAAAGAAAATGCAGGCTTGGTGGCTCCATTTGTCAAATACTCTTTTAAGTATATTTTTACTGAATTTGTTCATTTGAATTAAATATACAGAATGCTGCCAGTTTTCTTAGATATTTTGTGGAGTGTAGTAAACACCTTAATTAGTTTCCTTTTGGAATGGATTATTTCAGTCACCCTGAAAATGTTACACAATACTGCATCCTTCCGGCTTCCCCACTTGCCTTCATCTTGTAGTATTTGAGGGTGAACAAGTCAACGTTTTATAAAAACTTTCCTACACTGTCACATTTTCAGAGTTTCTCCCAGATTGAACAGTTGACATTCTCTAAGAATTGAGCATTGCATGAAAGTTTTCAGAAGTTTTTCATAATCATACTAATTTTCTTGTATGGAGCCCCGTGTTGCAAAGAATACACCCTGCATAAAACATATGCCACATTTTCTGAGCAGAAATACTTTCCCCACAAAAAAAATGTTTAGATATTTTCTCTGACTTGAAATGAAGTCCAAGATATTTCTGCATAGACTACATTTGTTAAAATTCTCACCTGTATGTATTCTCTGTTAATTTCTAAGAGATATGCCAAAAGTAAAAGATTCACACGTTCAATATATTTGAAAGTTTTCTTTTTTCTTTATTTTCTTTTTTTTTATACTTTATTTACATTTCCAATGTTTCCCCCTTTCCAGATCTCCTCTTTGGAAAACCCCAATCCCCTCCCCCCTCTCCCGCCTCTATGAAGTTATTCCCCCTCCCACACACCCACCCATCCACTCCCGTATTCCCACCTTGACATTCCACTGGGCTTTTATTTATTTATATATCAAATGTTATAAGTCTTCCCAGTTTTTCCTCTATAATCATCTATCCCATTCCCCCTCTCCCCTGCTTCTATGAGGGTACTCTGCCACCCACCCATCCACTCTCACCTCACTGCTGTGGCATACCACAATACTGGGGCATCGAGCCTTTACAGGACCAAGGGACTCTTCTCCCATTGATGCCAGATAAGACAGTCCTCTGCTACATATGAAGCTGGAGCCATGGGTCGTTCCGTGTGTATTCTTTGGTTGGTAGTTTAGTCCCTGGAAGCTCTGGGGGCGGTGGGGGAGGTGGCTGGTTAATATTGTTGTTCTTCCTATGGGGTGACAAACCCCTTCAGCTCCTTCAGTCCTTTCTCTAACTCCTCCATTGGGGTCCCCATGCACAGTCTGATGGTTGGCTGCAAACATCCACATCTGTATTGGTCAGGCTCTGGCAGAGCCTCTTAGAAGACAGCTATACTAGGCTCCTGTTGCAAGCACTTCTTGGCATCAGTAATAGTGTCTGGGTTTGTAACTACATATGGGATGGATCCCCAGGTGGGGTTGTCTCTGGATGGCCTTTCTTCAGTCTCTGCTAACACTCTTTGTCCCTCCATTTCCTTTAGACAGGAACAATTCTGGGTCAAAACTTTTGAGATGGTTAGGTGGTCTCCTCTCTCAACCTGGGCTGTGCCTAGCCTCTAGATATGGTCACTACAGGTTCTCTCTCCCCTTTTTGGTTATTTTAGCTACTCATTAGGATCATTTCCCTGTCAGTAATGATTCTTGCTGGGACACCCACATTCCCTAGTTAGGTTGAAATTGACTGTGAGCTTTCTATAAATTGTCTGTATTATATTGAAGTATTATCTCCATTTGTTGTTACAAATTTTGTTTTTTGACTACATGCACATAATACATTCTTCCTTCGATTTATCTTATCACTGTACAGTCTCTATCATCTCTCCCCACCCTATAAAGCATTCACTTTATTCATGTCCTTTCATTTTATATTGTCTCATAGAGTTCCATTTGGTGTGATGAAACACCATAGTCAAAAGCAGGTTGTGAAGAATATGATTTATTTGGCTTACACTTCTATGCCATAGTCCATTCTTAAGGGATGTCAGGTTATGAATTCAAACCAGGTAGAAACATTTATGCAGGAGCTGATGCAGAGGTTGTGGAGGGGCACTATGTGGGACCATGAAAGGCAGCCTGGGTTCTGACTGAGCTAAGGTTTAAAACCTCAGTGGACCCAGTAGGAAATAACCCTATAAGGGACGGTAGGCATTGGCCATGCTCCTGGAAACCAGGCTTCTGACACAAAGCCACAGCTCTCAATAGGTCTGTGACTACTGGTCACGTAGCCTCAGACCCCTCTATAGGTAAAGGCATGGACAAGTCACCTCAAGACATCCCCATGTTAATGAGGCACCTAGAGTATTAGCCTATTCCCTTCCTTGCAACCTCGTCCCTCTCTGAGGTCACAGAGTACAGATTCACTCATGCCACTCCCGGCCATGACAACAAATGCCCTGAAACCCTGGACTGTCTCTCTTCACAGGGGTCCGCTGTGGGGAACAATGGAGCAGCCCCTCATCTAAAGATCCTTGTCTAGTCTCCCACAGAAGGCTTCCCAGCGCTCCCAGCCATGGCCACCACCAACCAAACTAAACCAAGTGAGCTAGCCAGCGGCAAGCCACAGACTCTGGTCCTGGCTAGATCTAGTACAGGCTCTCACTTCATTCTCAGCTCTTCCATGGCATCCAGTGGTGCCTGGATTGCCCAAGGGCTTGGGAACCAGAAGGAGCCAGTTCCCTGCAGTCCCAGGACCCTAGACCATGCTCTCCCACCCCTGGGCAGTATTTCCATAAGGCTTCTCACAGTCCAACACCCCGCTGGCGGTGCCATGGGGTGAGCGAGGTCAAACTGCCTGTGTCCCACCTCTCTGAGGGACTTGAGCCCAGGGTGGATGCAGGGCTTTCACCACCCCTGCCAATTAACCCAACAGTACTGATAATTGGTTTGATCTTCATGTCTTGCTCAACCTGCTTTCTTATAGAACCCAGGACCACCAGCCCAGTGATAGAACTACCAAAAATGGGCTGAGCCCTCTCATATCAAGAATTAATTTTTAAAAAAGTCCTACAGTATTATGTATACATCAATTTTATGTAAGTATTTTCTCAGTTGAGGCTTCTTCCTAAGAAATGACTCTAGCTTGTGTCAAGTTGACATTGGAGTCTTCATTGGAGTCTGATGAGCAATGGCACCCCTTCTCCCAGAATCTATAAGTAGCCAGTAGTGAAGCAGTAGAAGTTAGGGCCTCTTAAGCCCATCCTTTATCCATAGTCTACTATTTACAAGCTCATTCTTGTGCAGATTCAGTTTTAGCAATAGATCTGATTTATAAATTCAATTATTGCATCTTGTACAAAAGAAGGTACTTTACAGTATTTTTTATCTATCTTCTGGCTTTTATATTATTCCTTCTTTATTCTGCTCCCCAATCCCTTGGTATAAATGTCTTTTTTAAGGCTGAACATTAAAAAAAAATAAAAATAAAAAAATAAAAAAACAAAACACTTATTCTTATTACCTTGGTTGGCCTTTCATCTCTTCTATCATTGTTAACTAAAAACAGGGATCTTCTCTGATTAAAAGTAAGAGTAGCTGTGGTGGTTTGAATATGCTTGGCCCATGAGAATTGGCACTTTTAGGAGGGGTAGCCTTGTTGGAATAGGCATGGCCTTGTAAGTGCATCACTGTGGAGGTGGGTTTTGAAGCCTCTTTCAGTATGTGATAGTCAGTCTCTTCTGACTGCAGTCAGATCAAGATGCAGAACTCTCAGCTCCTTCTCCAGTCTGCCTGCATGCTGCCATGCTTCCTACCATGATGATAATAGATTAAACTCTGAGACTGTAAGCCAAGCTCAATTAAATGTTGTCACTTATAAGAGTTGCCTTGATCAGTGTGTCTCTACACAACAATGGAAACCCCAATAAAACAGCACCATTTTAGTATAAACATAAATAGTGAAAAGGAGTTTGATGCTGTGTCAGCTTAATTAAGCAACGTCATCAAGTTCCCCACTAGGGCATTCAAACTCCCCACCCATTTGTGTGTGTGTGTGTGTGTGTGTGTGTGTGTGTGTGTGTGTGTGATATGTATGTATATTTGCATGTAAATAAATTCATATGACTGCATGTATACATATGTATATATGATATATATTATATACATATAATATTGATGTTACATAAAAACAATTTTAACAGGGATCTCATGCAAGGCACGGATGATTTCCTGTAATGAAAACATCTAATCCACTTAGAGCGTTAATTACTTCCATCACTGTTGTGTTACAACACACAACTGTTCCACAAGTATGTGCATCTTGTCTAGGCTAATGTTGAAGTTTGAAAGGCTCAAAGTGGGTAAGACTGTTGATGTTTTTTCTACCACAGCACATAGTATAGTACTTCCTGCACCATCAAACCTGCAGCAGAGAGGTAGCTTAAAGCCTAACTATGACTTGACTTTTTTACAACTTTTAACCAACAATGTATTCTCTTTAGAAATAGGTTCTTATCTTTAGTTCTGATGGACAAGCAGGGAGAATGGCAAGAGTCTATATTATTTAAGGGGTCTCTGGAGCTTCCACAGTCAACAACTCAGAAAGAGGTACCCCACAACAAGCACTGGATTTAAAAAAAAAAAAAACCCATAGCTTTAAGAGAAACATTAGCTAACTTGTAGGGCATCCCTCACTCAAGCTTGTAAAAATACATAGTTCTGCTGAGTTTTAATATAGCATGTTTCTATGTGGAATATAATATTTCTATTTGGTGAGCCTTCCTAGTCCTGTGTCTTTCATTTCCTTTCTCCTTAGTCCCTGATCTTTAAGTCTGATAACTCTCATTCTCTTCTATTTTCATGTTTCTTATGTTCCACTACTGTCTCTCCCTTTAGGCACTGCACACACAATGGTTTCTTTCTAGTGTTATGGCTTTTAGTGGTACTCCAGAGTTAGCAAATAAAATTAGATTTGAAGCTAAAATTTGCATGTGTGAGAGTCCGGCAGTCTTTGTCTTTCTGTATCCAGGTTCCATCATTCAGCATTTTACCTGTCTTCTCCATCTACTTATAAATTGCATGATTTCCTTTTTCCATTTACCTGTTCCACTCATCAGTTGGTAGACATAATGTCTAATTCAATATTCTAGCTATTTTAGGCAGAGTGGCAATGTACATGGGGGTTTATAGTGATATCGAGATCTTCTGTTTTCTTGCTAATATTGTGGAATCATTTAGCCAGTTAATAAGAAATGAATTTATTAGTACATCATTGAAATTGGTTTTCTGAGGTGAATGGTTGAATGGTAGATGCTCTATGATTAGGCTCAAATACTGTGGATACTTTTCTTTTCTGACCCCCCTTTCTTTTACAGTGATTTAGCATTTAATACTATTTTTATTTTATTCATATTTTTGTGTAGATGCTAATTTTCTTAGTATTTTATTAGTTTTACGAATTTCCTATAATGTGCTTGGATATTTGCTGCCCTCACACAACACTTCCCGAACCATTCCTACCCTTCCTTACCCAGCCAACTCTAATATTCGGAACATATCACATCAATTTGAACTGCACAAAAAATATTGAATGTGTTCTTCACCAGTAGCACGATTAACCTGCCAGGGGATTATTAGTGAATGCATTTATCTGAGGGTAACTTATTCGTATTATCTTTCTTCTGCTCATCATCTGTGTGCTGTATCACTTCCCATGGGAATCCTCTCCATCTTTACGTTGCAAACCCTTCTTACATATTGCACACAGAGTAATGTTATTAAAGTAACAAGCTTCTACTCTACCACTTACTCCTCTTCCTTTGGTTTTGGTTCCCCTTAATTTCTCCTCTTGATTGTTTGTTTTAATATTTACATTTTGCTTTTACCTAGCTCTCTCTCTCTCTCTCTCTCTCTCTCTCTCTCTCTCTCTCTCTCTCTCTCTGTGTGTGTGTATGGTAACAGCAATGGGTTACACATTTTTGTAACTGGTTGAAGGTGGTTGTGAGCTGCTGAACTTGGTCCTTCACATGACCAGCATGTCCTCCTACCCACTTACTATCGTCTCTTTCCCTGTGTGGTATGTATCTATTTCAAATATTTTACTACTTAGATATTGCTTATTTTACTATTGTATTTTTGAAGTTGTTCCTTTAATTGCACAGTTAAACTACTGCTTTGACTCTATCCTTCTACTACAAAGAATATATGTAATCTGGACACAAGTTTATCTCCAATGCACCCTGCCTTTCTTGATATAATTTTTATGTAAATCACACTCACAAGGTTTATAACCCTACAAATGACACTATTTATTATTAACTTTTGCATTCACCTATATATCTGCAATGTTCTCTCTCTCTCTTTCTTTCCCCCTCCTATTCTCTCTCTCTCTCTCTCTCTCTCTCTCTCTCTCTCTCTCTCAATATCTCTCTGACCACAAACTCAGTAACTCCGTTAACTCCTTTCCCTGACTTTGTATAGCTGCCTTTTTACCAATCCAGGTTTTAATCAGTTTTCTGCTGACAGGGCTGAACTATGTGGGAGAATCCAGCACAATCAGCAGAAATGAAACCCTGAATTTTAATGTTTCTTCCCGTGTTTATGTTATATTGCCCTGGAATGATGAAGTTCTTTACTGGGACACCATATTTCATAACAGCAATAGTTAATACAGAATTAAAATGTGAATATAGGAAAGTCAAGATAATAGAGCCAAGTGTCCTAAGAAACTAATCTTTCACTAAGATGCTGCAAGAAAATTTTCTGGTCAAACCTAGCAATACTTTAAACTGTTTAAATCAAAGAACAAATCTGTAGATGCTCACATTATAAAATACTTACCTCTCTACTCTGGTGAACTGAAGTTTAATAATAACCTTTTAGACTTCACTATTCCACTATGTTGCAGCAATTCTGTAATCAGTCATTCCAATAGAAAACCAGATGGTATACAAAGTGCTGTCTTTATAAGAACCAAACTTATTCTGAAACAAGAACTTAGAGGATACAGTCTGATGTAGTCTACTTAATCATGATGCAAGGTAATTTGTATTCATGGTCTATGAATAATGATGGAATACCTTTTGGAAGTACATTCAGGATTGTCGGTACTGAAAATAGTTGGAGAGTTTTTTATTAGAGATTGCAATGAGGGAGGGAATTTTATGCAATTCAGTATTTAAAATGAGTAATGTAAACATTTCTTCCTGTAAACAGTTGTTTGCACTTTTCCAGTTCAATATGTCACATTTTAGAGGATACTAAATTTCTGAAATTACAGTAATTTGAAAATTATATGGCTAAGAATGGAAATATCTAAACCTTGTCTTTTTTTTTTTTTGAGAGAGAGAGAGAGTCTACTTTTCAGTAAGAGGAAAAAGCAACAGCAGCAATAGACCTAAAACAATGTTTAGCTCACCTGTGTTCTCATTTGTCTACTGAAATGGGCAACACCTAACCTAACCTCATCTGTAAGGTGCAATTTTGTCACTGTGATAACCAGTCCTCGCTTGTGTTAGCTATAGAATGAGAGTGGATTAAGGAAACTATTACTTCTAATGGAAAGTTACAAATAAATGAGTCAATTTGTGCTAGAAAAAGCACACAGGGTAATGGTCTTTGCTTTCCTTATAGAAGAATTGACATTGGTTCCAATATTCCACATTGGGTCACAGTCATTTATAATCAAGTTCAAGGTGATGTGGATTCCTCTGTTATCCACACATAACTCTGCACATTTGTGTATATACCCATAGATATGTACATAAGTCACATGTTTACATATGTGAAAACACAAACACACACACACACATACACACACACACACACACACACACACACACACACACACACACCTAGCTAAAACTAAATCTTTAAAGGTTTAAAAAAGAAACCCAATCTTGGCGGGAGACCTCTGCCTAGGCCACCAGGACTCCATAGGCAAATAGTGCTGGGAGAAAATTAGCCTCCCAGGAGTGTGGAAAAGCCCATGAGAGAGCTCCACTGCTCAGTGGCACTCACCCAGAATCCTTGGGACACAGGGACTGAGGAACAGCTGGGGGAAGGAGCCTTCCAGTTTCCATCTGTGGCAGGAGACCTCTGCCTGGGCTACCAGGGCTCCATAGCCAAATAGTGCCAGGAGAAAGCTAGACTGCCAGGAGTGTGGCCAAGCCTGGTTGCTCAGAGGAACCCACCTGAAATCCCCAGGACACTGGGACTAAGAGGTGGTCTTCTGGTTTCTTTTGGTGGTCGGGGAGCAGATTCTGGGCACAGGGCTCCATACTCAAATAGTGCCAGGAAAGAGCTGGTTTTAATTGAATGCTAATACACTTTCAAGCACAGGCAAGACCACCACTTTGGTTCGAATTCACTGGATCAAGAGGGACCCTTGAAGAGCCATTAGGACACAGGAACCAAGGGACCACTTGGGACTAGATCATTCTGGTTTCTGTCTGCACTCCAGAGCTCTCCAAAACCAAATTCCTCACAGAGAGAACTGGTCTTCAAGGAGTATGGACACCAAGACTTGCAGGAAGGACAAGCCACAGTCAGAGAGAGTAAGACCAGCTAACACCGAGATAACCAGATGTCAAAAGGCAAGGGCAAGAACATAGGGAACAGAACCAAGGCTACTTGACATCATCAGAACCCAGCTCTCACACCACAGCAAGCCCTGGATACCCCAACACACCAGAAAAGCAGGACTCAGATTTAAAATCACATCTCATGATAATGATAGAAGACTTTAAGAAGGAAATAAATAACTCTTTTAAAGAAATACAAGAGAACACAGGTAAACAACTAGAAGCCCTTAAAGAGGAAACACAAAAATCCCTTAAAGAATTACAGGAAAACACAATTAAACAGACAAAGGAAATGAGCAAAACCATCCAGGAACTAAAAATAGAAATAGAAACAATAAAGAAATCACAAAGGGAGACAACCCTAGAGTTAGAAAACCTAGGAAAGAGATCAGGAGTCATAGATGCAAGCATAACCAACAGAATAGAAGAGATAGAAGAGAGAATCTCAGATGCGGAAGATACCATAGAAAACATTGACACAACAGTCAAAGAAAATGCAGAATGCAAAATGCTCCTAACCCAAAACATCCAAGATATCCAGAATACAATGAGAAGACAAAGCCTGAGGATAATAAGTATAGAAGAGAGTGAAGATTCCCAACTTAAAACACCAGTAAATATCTTCAACAAAATTATAGAAGAAAACTTCCCTAACCTAAAGAAAGAGATGAACGCAAATATACAAGAAGCCTACAGAACTCCAAATAGATTGGACCAGAAAAGAAATTCCTCCTGCCACATTATAGTCAAAACACCAAATACAAAAAATAAAGAAAGAATTTTAAAGCAGTAAGGGAAAAAGGTCAAGTAACATGTAAAGGCAGACTTATCAGAATTACACCAGACTTCTCACCAAAGATTATGAAAGCTAGAAGATCCTGGGCAGATTTCATACAGACCCTAAGAGAACACAAATGCAGGCCTAGGCTGATATACCCAGCAAAACTCTCAATTGTCATAGATGGTGAAACCAAAATATTCTATGACAAAACCAAATTTTCACAGTATGTTTCCACAAAACCCAGCCCTACAAAGGATAATAGATGGAAAATGCCAACTCAAGGGGGGAAACTACACCATAGAAAAAGCCAGAAAGTAATCTTTCAACAAACTCAAAAGTAGATAGCCACAAACATAAAAATAACATCAAAAATAACAGGAACCAACCTTAATATCTCTTGACATCAATGGACTCAATTCCCTAATAAAAACATAGACTGACAGACTGGATCCATAAAGAGAACACAGCATTTTGTTGCATCCAGGAAACACACCTCTGTGTTAAAGACAAACACCACTTCAGAGTAAAGGGCTGTAAAATAGTTTTCCAGGCAAATGGTCCCAAGAAACAAGCTAGAGTAGCCATTCTATTATTGGATAAAATCAATGTTCAACCAAAAGTCATCAAAAAAGATAAGGAAAGACACTTCATACTCATCAAAGGAAAAATCTATCAAGAAGAACTCTCAATTCTAAACATCTATTCCTTGAATGCAAGGGCACCCACATTCATAAAAGAGACACAGTGAAACTAACACATGTTATGCATGAAATGGATTTAACAGATATCTATAAAACATTTAATCCTAAATCAAAAGAATATACCTTCTTCTCAGCACCTTATGGAACCTTCTCCAAAACTGATCATATAATTGGTCGCAAAACAAACCTCAACAGATATAAGAAGACTGAAATAATCCCATGCCTCCTATCAGATCACTACAGATTAAGGCTGGTCTTCAATGTCAACAACAGCAACAGAAGCCCACATACACATGGAAGCTGAACAACGCTTTACTCAATGATAACTTGGTCAAGGAAGAAATAAAGAAAGAAATTAAAGACTTCCTAGAATGTAGTGAAAATGAAAGTACAACATACCCAAACCTATGGGACACAACGAAAACAGTGTTAAGAGGAAAACTCATAGCTCTGAATGCCTCTAAAAAGAAACTGCAGAGAGCATATACTAGCAGCTTAACAGCATACCTGACAGCTCTTTAACAAAAAGAAGCTTATGTACCCAATAGAAGTAGAAGGCAGGAAATAATCAAATTAAGGGCTGAAATCAACCAAGTAGAAACTAAAAGAATTATACCAAGAAGCAACAAAACCAGGAGCTGGTTCTTTGAGAAAATCAACAAGATAGATAAACCCTTAGCCAGACTAACCAGAGGACAAAGAGATAGTATCGAAATGAACAAAATCAGAAATGAAAAGGGAGAGATAACAACAGATTCTGAGGAAATTCAAAAAATCATCAGATCCTGCTACAAAAGCCTATACTCAACAAAATTGGAAAATCTGGATGAAATGGACAAGTTTCTAGACAGATATCAAATACCAAAGTTAAGTCAGGATCAGATAAACCACCTAAACAGTCCCATAACCATAACCCCTAAAGAAATAGAGGCAATCATTAAAAGACTCCCAACCAAATAAAGCCCAGGACCAGATGAGTTCAGTGCAGAATTCTAACAAACCTTCAAGGAAGACCTAATATGAATACTCTTCAATCTATTCCACAATTAGAAACAGAAGGAACACTACCCAATTTATTCTATGAGGCCACAGTTACACTGATACCAAAACCTCACAAAAGACCCAACAATAAAAGAAAACTTCAGACCACTTTCCCTTATGAATATCAATGCAAAAATACACAATAAAATTCTTATAAACTGAATCCAAGAACACATCAAAACGATCATTCACCATGATCAAGAAGGCTTTATATCAGGGATGCAGGGATGGTTCAATACCAGGAAATCCATCATTGTAATCCACTACATAAACAAACTCAAAGAAAAAAACCACATGGTCATTTCACTAGATGCTGAAAAACGACTTGACAAAGTTCAACATCCCATCGTGATAAAAGTCTTGGAAATATCAGAAATTCAAGGACCATACCTAAATATAGTAAAAGCAATATATAGCAAACCAGTGTCCAACATCAAACTAAATGGAGAGAAACTCCACCAGAGATCTGCAACAGCTGATAAACAACTTCAGCAAAGTGGCCAAATACAAAATTAACTCAAGCAAATCAATAGCCTTCAGATACTCGAAGGATAAACAGACTGAGAAAGAAATTAGGGAAATGACACCCTTCACAATTGTCACAAACAATATAAGGTACCTTGGTGTGACTCAAACCAAACAAGTGGAAGAGCTATATGACAAGAACTTCAAGTATCTGAAGAAAGAAATCTAAGAAGACCTCAGATGATGGAAAGATCTCCCATGCTCATGGATTGGCAGGATTAATGTAGTTAAAATGGCCATCCTACCTAAAGCAATCTACAGATTCAATGCAACCCCCATCAAAATTCCAACTCAATTCTTCATAGACTTAGAAGGAGTAATTCTCAAATTCATATGAAATAACAAAAAACACAAGATAGCTAAAACGATTCTCAACAATAAAAGGACTTATAGGGAACCAGCATCCCTGACCTCAAGCTATACTGCAGAGCAGTAGTGATAAAAACTGCTTGGTATTGGTACAGTGACAGGCAGGTAGATCAATGGAATAGAATTGAAGTTCCAGAAATGAACCCACACACTTACGGTCACTTGATCTTTGACAAAGGAGCTAAAACCATCCAGTTGAAAAAAGATAGCACTTTTAAAAAATGGTGCTGGTTCAACTGGTTGTCTATATGTAGAAGAATGCGAATTGATCAATTCCTATCTCCCTTACAAAGCTCAAGCCTAAGTGGACCAAGGACTTCCACATAAATCCAGATACACTGAATCTTATAGAAGAGAAAGTGGGGAAAAGTCTTGAACACATGGGCACAGGGGAAAACTTCCTGAACAGAACACCAATGGCTTATGCTCTAAGATCAAGAATTGACAAATAGGACCTCATGAAATTGCAAAGCTTCTGTAAGGCCAAGGACACTGTCAATAGGACGAAATGGCAACCAACAGATTGGGAAAAGATCTTTACCAATCCTACATCCAGTAGAGGACTAATATCCAGTATATACAAAGAAATCAAGAAGTTAGACTGCAGAAAACCAAATAACCCTATCAAAAAATGAGGAACAGAGCTAAACAGAGAATTCTCAACTGAGAAAACTCAAATGACTGAGAAGCACCTAAAGAAATGTTCAACATCCTTAGTCATCAGGGAAATTCAAATCAAAACAACCCTGAGATTCCACCTCACACCAGTCAGAATGGCTAAGATCAAAAACTCAGGTGACAGCAGATGCTGGCGAGAATGTGGAGAAAGAGGAACACTCCTCCATTGCTGTTGGGATTGTAAGCTGATACAACCTCTCTGGAAATCAGTTTGGCAGACCCTCAGAAAAATGAACATAATACTACCTGAGGACCCAGCTATTCCACTCCTGGGCATATACCCAGAAGATGCTCCAACGTGTAATAAAGTCACATGCTCCACTAAGTTCATAGCAGTTATATTTATAATAGCCAGAAGCTGGAAACAACCCGGATGCCCCTCAACAGAGGAATGGATACAGAAAATGTTGTACATTTACACAATGGAATATTACTCAGCTATTAAAAACAATGACTTCAAGAAATTCTTAGGCAAATGCATGGAACTTTAAAACATCATCCTGAGTGAGGTAACTCAGTCACAAAAGAATGAACTCGGTATGTACTCACTGATAAGTGGTTATTAGCCCAAAAGTTTGGAATACCCAAGATTCAGTTCACAGAAACCATTGGGCTGTGCGTGAGCTCCCAGATGGAGGAGTTGGAGAAGGGACTGAAGGAGACGAGGGAGTTTGTAGCCCCATGGAAGGAGCAACAGTGTCAACTGATCTGACCTCCTGATGTTCCCGGAGACTGGATCACCAACCAAAGAATATACATGAAGGGACCCATGGTGCTGGCCACATATGTGTCAGAGGAGGGTCTTGTTTGCCATCATGGGGAGGAGAGGCCCTTGGGCCTGAGGGTGTTACATGCCTCAGTATAGAGGAATGCCAAGGAGGGAAGAGGATAGTGGGTGTGTGGTTGGGTGGGGGAATACCCTCATAGAGGCAGGGGGAGGAAGGAGGGGATAGGGGACTTCCAAAGGGGAGATTACACTTGAAATGTAAATAAAGTATTAAAAGAAAAGAAATCTAAGTTCTCATTTTTCCATTTCTCAAGAGTTAACTTAGGATATAATACTTTCTTCCCTTATGAGTGTCCTTCTGTATATGGTGACCATGTTGATACTTTTCAAAAAAGCCATTGACATTTAAATGATTAAGCTCTTGATTAAAAATTTCAATCAATGAGACTGAGGAAGACTCTACAAGACATTTGAGTTTCTATTAAGTCAATTGTCATATACACCAATATGTGGTAAAATATATTCCTAGAAATTATTCAAAGGAAAATAAATCACATTGAAAATACTGAGACTCCACCCTTTAGCTCTCAAATAGAAAAACAGAAGTCTAATTAATTCTATAGTTTAAACTCTACTATGACATAATTAGAGTTAAACAAAGTAAAAATTTACAAAGTAGACATCTGAATTTATTTACAAATATTCTTATAGGCATAAATGTAAGAGCAAGTCATTTGTCACCTTCAGAACACAGAATATCCAACCCTGAGAAACGTAAGCAGAAATCAAATACATCGAAAGGTTGAATAATTTATTTACCTAACAACTGATTTGCAAACAGAATTTGGAAAATGATTACATACCCAAAAGGACAAAATATTTTTGATGATTTTCTGTCATGGGAAACACTTTGATGAAGGAATAGTTCTTTACATGAACTTAAGGTGTTAAGTCATTCTTCTGTCTATATAAATTATTACTCTCAAATCAGGACTTTACTTATGCTGAATGGAATACTTAAAAAACCTTAATATATGTTCCAGGGACTTGGTGCAATGGTTTACTCTGGTTATGTTTTAAAATCATCGGATACACTTTATCCTTCATTTACCCAATGAACAGATGTCTTTGCAATTGCTCAAAAAGTCTGAGATGTTTAAAAACAGGGTTACTCACATACCAGATGGCATTTTAAAAGCAAATTCTTAGAAATCAAATGAATGTCATTCTTGTTGAATGGTTAATAAGCTCTCTGATGACTAGCTTAGAAGTAAATGTCATGGAGTCACATGAGAATGGCTAAAACACCCATTTACTTAGGAAACGGGTTGAAAAGCAGGGGAAGCCATTTTGGGCACTTGAGCAGTCTGTTATCCAGTGGGTGGTGATGAGTTTTCCCTACCTTGGCTATGACCAACCAAAATACAGCCATTGATGCTCCTTCTCTGTCTCTTTGGCTGCCCTTTTGTTGCTAATTAAGCCATATCAAGCATTTTCTTTGCTTTGAGTTGAATCTCAAATAAAACTTCTACATCTCAAAAGAATTTATATACTTTACACAGTGGATAAATAGATTACCTAATGTACCATGTGTCAAAGGATAATAAGAGGAAGGAAAAGACAGAAAGATTAATGAAATTGAGAGGAGCAAACACCCATTCATATTTTCTAAAATATTCTATTGCAATTTTCTCAAAATGACTTTACAGTCTTCAACATTATTTGAAATGAATCTGGCCATTTCTGTTGTATGTTTTTCATTTTAAATTTCATTTATATCCTGAAATTAAACAACAAAATAAGCACAGAGAAGAGATCAAAAAAGTACATTTTGTGTATACTCTTCCTTTTCATTTTTTTTTAATGTTCCTTCTCAGAGCATTGTTGAATATAATTGTAACCTGAGGACTTGAGAGATAGGAAAATAAATATTAATTCTTCAACATTAGGGAGCTTCTTTATTTGAGGGCCAGTATTTAATGGAGAGATACTTGATTGTTGAACATGTTGAGCATAAGAGACTGAGTCTTCATTCCTAAACTGAATGTTGTGCCAACATCTCCCATCCAAGGAAAAACAAACAAGAGAAGGCAAAACAAACGTAAGAGAAGGCATATGGGAGTCATGCTATGAAATGCTGTCATCTAAACAAAATATGGCAATTGCAATCATGAAGTCACAAAAGCTAGACTTACCCACACAAGACTTTCACAAAATCAAGCCAGGCAAAATTTTGTCATTAATAGGCAAGGCTATTGGTAGGCCCGAGTCCTTACTGAGGGATAATAGCACTTGGTAGTGGCTGGGGAAGGGGAAAACATCACTCTTTTCTTAGCATGTGTCCTCAGTAGGTTTTGTGTAGTTTGCTGGATGGTTCTGTATTCATACACCAATGCAAAACATTTACTGGACTAATATTTGATCAAACATATTGTTAATTAAAGAGATAAAGTTGGGAGGGCATATATCGAGGCTGATATGTGGGTGATATTACCATATTTCATTATCTGTATGAAATTGTCAAGAAGAAATAAAATTTCCTTTAGAAAAGGATTCATGTTCATTCTTAGCTTCATAAAACTACAAAACACTTTGCAAAACATGAGCTATTACCTGAAAGAAAGAAAGAAAGAAAGAAAGAAAGAAAGAAAGAAAGAAAGAAAGAAAGAAAGATAGAAAGATAGAAAGAAAGAAAGCTTTTTGTTCCTTGTTTTAATGTTATAAGTAAGTTTACAGAGAAAGAGAAAACCAATTGATGATACTAGAGATATAAATCTAAAAACCAATACAGATTAAAATAGCAGCGCTCTGGAGATAGGGCAGAGAAACCACACCTTACACTCTTTAAAGATATATTTACCAGTATTAAAATGATAGGAGGGTTTACACAATATTATTGGATTATAACCTTCACATTTTGCTACAAACCAAGCATACTTTGATGGTTACAAAAATCGATTAAAGCTGCTCTTGGAGGACATGTCAGTTTTAGGGGAAAGAAGGATATGTATGTATTCAAGTGGTAACCCATCAATAAGATGAGTGACAAGCAGTGTACTGGAAGGACAGTTTCATCATGGGTAACATAACTGATGCTATCCCTTGTTTGTGTCTTATACATAAGCATCAACATTTAAAATTATTATTATTATTTTAATGCTTTCTATTCTTACCATTCTGAACTAAGACTACATCAGGATGGATGGAAATGCAGCAAAAAAACATATACTGCTTCTGTAGAGGATTTTAGTTTGATTTCTAGAACCCTTGCAATAAGGCAGTTTGAAACTATCTACAACTCCAGCTAATCTGTCCCCTATGGTAACTGCATTTACATGTATTTCCCCTCTTGCACTCCCCCACATAGCAACTGATAAAGAATCAAAAACAAAATTAAAAAGAATATAAATGTGAACATGATCATATATCCACTTTCATTCCTCTTTATTAAATCTGATGTTAGATATTAGAATGCAGCAGTACAATTTTTAAATGAAACTCTTACAAATTCAGGTTAAGTCTAATGCATATCATTGTGTGTGAAAATTTCAGGGTTAGGCATAACATTTACAAGAGACTACTTAAATGTCATACCATCTGTCCAACTTTTTTTTTTTCTGTAAAGTCTTCAAAAATTATTTGGAAGGAGACTAAATCATAACTTAGCAACATGTTCAGAATGATGTGTGTAGGGCTGCTGTTAGGTGATATATAGCCCTTTTGACAACCATTGTCCACAGCCACAAGGTTGATAATTCATTCCTCTTACCTTGTATCTTCAGGCTACAAAAAGCAAATTATTGGAGTTAATGTGGCCATAGCTGTAAGGGAAGTAAATCACAAAGGCTGACAGCAGTAGCTGAATTGACCTTGAGCACAGGGTCGATTTTGCATGTCACAATATTCATCATTAGAAAATCAGTTACAAAATTTAATCCTGTCACAGTTTGATGTAAATAAAATAGTAACCGTAAGGGCCCTTTTCTTCCTAAGTCTAAAGGAACATTCATCCCTGAAATTTTTGAGAATAATAAACTTTTATTTTAGCAAGGAACAAAATAAATCAAGGATGGCCACTGAAAACACAGAGAAGAGAGAACTAATGCATTATTTAAAAATTTTTAAAAATCTTGTCTACTTAGAGTTTTTGCCAGAAGTGTGGATATGATGAATGACCACCTGAAACCTTTTTATTATTTGTATTCCTTTCAGTTGAATTATTTTTCATTATGGAAATTCCTAGAGGGGTCATCACAGTTTCAACTATGTTTCTTAAAACACCACAAAGGTAACATCTAATTTACAATGATTTTAGGAAAAAGCTTTGTATCTTTACAAAATGGAAGTTTAATTCTATATTCTGCATATAATATGATAATATTGTTTTTGTCTTAGTATATTCAATCTCAGAATGCATACTGTTTGGTAGAGTAACATTTAGGACTATGTAGAAACATTTATTACCCACAATTTAAAAAACATCTTTGTTATACTTTACTTTATCAATACAGGTCTTTTAATGAACATTTACAGGATTTATATTAGAATATCCCAAGTTATATATATGTTTTTCTACAGCTATGATTTTTATTCTATAGTTGTATTAAAAGATGTCTTTATAGATTTCTCTCTGTACATTAATATTTCATGCCATTTCATAATGTTTTTTATTGTTTCATTAAACCGTTTAACAAAAATTAACTAGTCTAATCTATTTGAATGTTTCCCATGTACTCCCAAAGTAATGAGTATTACTTAAATACATTTTAGTTTAGACATTAACTGTTAATTATATTGGCTTTCTGCTACCATATTAATCATTTTATATAAATCTAATTACTCTTCAATCCTACTCTAGCTCCAGTATGAAGCATCCGCAAACCTATCCTAGATCTTACCTCTATGAACTTAGTGATATACACAATAAGAAACATAAAACCCTTTCCATTTTCACAGAATACGGTACATAAATGATTAATTTAAGCGTTCTCTCTCTCTCTCTGTCTCTCTTTCTCTCTCTCTCTCTCTCTCTCTCTCTCTCTCTCTGTGTGTGTGTGTGTGTGTCTGTCTGTCTGTCTGTCTGTCTGTCTTTGTGGTGCATTGTGAGATATGTCTTGATTATGTTGGGCAACACTTGGATACTAAGCTTCAAGCAAGCCAGAAAAAAATACGATGTATTTTTATTTCTGGTTCCTATATTATAGTAGATACAAAACTGTCTAGTAGGCAATAAGTGAGAAAATGGAGGGGAGAGTATGGAGTGAAGATTCTGAATGGACAATGGATACTTGTCGGATAATGTCATCATATAAAAAGGTACCATGTACAATGAACATTCACAATGAGAAAAAGTATTGATCTATAGTATCTCTGAGTAACGGTCTGGCCTGTACTGTATTTACAACCTTTTCGTAATTTCTCAATATTTTGAATTTTAAATATATATATTTAAATATAGCATATATATATATATATGATCATATATATATATATATATATATATATATATATATATATATATATGATAGAAGACTTTGCACTATTACTACACACACACACACATACACATGTTTGGCCTCATTTGGTTTCATAAAGGATATGTTAGGTGACGTGAATGTATTTAAATTTGTTGTGACTTTTTGTTTTAATAGGAAATGTTTTCTGGGTACTTGTAAAGCAATTATGTTTTCTGCTGTCAGTGGAGTGTCTCCAACTGTCAATTAAATAAAAGTGGTTGATGTTTTTTTGTGTCAGCTCTACCCTGGCTAATGTGGGTCTATTTGTTCTATTGATAATTTAGGAAACATGAAATTTAGTGAAAAAAAATTGCTGCTTTATATACCTCCTTGCTGATCAACTCTTATGACATGTCACATAATATAAACATTCCTCCTCTACCAGTTTGATAATTTTGACCTTTTGACAGAAATTTATACTTCACTCTTCTGTAGAATATGGAGAATATATTTATGAGTCTGATCTTTAGACGTAATTCAACATTTATCTTGGACAACTTTAAATTTTTTCTAATTTTTCCTTGCTACTGAATTGGTTATGATTCATGTGTCTTTTCTTAATGATATTTATAGATTTATAATTTTTATCATTCTATGTTTTTTTTCCTTTGGCTGTTAGTTTTGTTTATTTTACTCTCTCTCTCTCCAACTGAAAATATCCAATTTCTGATGTATTTACACTGCTGAAACTTTAGCTTCTCATCAATTAACTGTAGTATGTTTTTCCTTTCAGTCAATTTTCTGTTCAATTTTGAACTTTCCACTGGCAACATTCAAGTTCATTCAACTTTTACTTTTCTCAATATCTCAACCCCACCTAAGACCATGGAGTGTGTTTCCTCACACACCCTAAATTCCATCATTAGAACTTCTGCTTTGATATTCTCCTGTCTCTTGAATCTTTACCACATGCATGCTCATTCTTTCTTCTAGCTTTAAGCTTTTAGCACGTAGGTCCAATCATTGTTATATATTTATTTGCTAATTCTGTAATCTACCATTTTTTCTATCCGTTCCACAGGATTGCTTAATTTCACAATTTTAATTATTCTTATACTAGTATTGTCTGGGAATTTTTCCTGGATGAAAGACTCTTTGGAATGCAATTTGTTGCAGGTCGTGGTGGCACACTCTGGTAGGGTTTGCAGAAGGAGGACAATTACAAGTTCAAGGCTGACCTGGGCTATACATTTTGTCTCATGTTCTCTGCCTTCCTCCCACACTTTAAACCCACCTGCCTGTCCTTCCTTTCTTCTACCTCATCCTTTGACTCTTCTTCATCCCTGCTGCCCTCTTCACAAACTAGTCCCCTTGACCTAACAGCACCTGCCCTAACAGCAATCCCACCGAAAAAAACAAAAAAACAAAAAAACGCAATTTGTTGATTACCAGAATATTTTTATTTGTTAAATATTCTTAATTAATATATTGGGAAACAACTTAATCTTGAATCTGCCTTAAGTTTTTTTTTTTAAACATAGATTTATTTGTATTCTATGCATGTATTTCATTTGAATTTACATGGATGCACCACGCACATGACTGGTGCTCATAGAGGCCAGAGGAGGGTATCAGATCTACTGGAATTTGGTTACAGCAGTTGCAAGCTGCATAATGCCGATTCTGGGAACCGAACTGGTGCCTATGAATGTGCAAAAGTGCTTGTAGCCTCTCATCTCTCTGTCCAGTTCTTCAAGGTTTCTTAAGTATTAGTAGGATGTTTGGGGTTTAATTTCTCCTATTACTAAGAAAAATTCTTTCTGAGTACTGCTGTTTAGTCATCAGGATGTATGTTCATCCTTTCTTACAGGAACAGAATTCTTTTTACAATATGTTAGTTTAAAAAATGGCTTCCTCAAAATTGTAGATGAATCTTCATCCCACCTGAGGGTACTTTCCCTGAAAATATATGCTTCCCAATGTTCACCTGAATACTAGCACTGAATTCTCTGAAGAGGCTTTGAAGGTTCACTCTGAGAGTCTTTGATGTTTCACAAAGACTTGAAATATTTACACCTAACTGTGCAGTTGGTTTCTCCAGTACCCAGGAATGTGCTTCTAATCTAGGAAGAGAAAGAAAAGAATGTGTGACAGTTGGTATGCTGATGGAGTGAAAGAAGGAAGAGATAGGGATTGGTAATGCATTTGTTTTCCTTTTTGGAAGAACAGGTCATTGATATATATATCTCTTTTCCTCAGCATGAAAATTTCAAAAGAGATACATTGTCTGTCCTCCCTGGCCTTGATCAGGAGACCAGCTTTTACCTTATGGAGGGCTTCTTCTTAATGCTCCTCTGTTTCAGCATTGGTCAGATATGCCAATGTCATTATAAGAAATAGTGTGGAAATTTTATAATAGATACATATGTGTGTGTGTGTGTGTGTGTGTGTGTGTGTGTGTGTAATTCACCAGGATCTTTGGATTCTTAACTCAAATAATATGATATTTATACAACTATATCATATATATATATATATATATCATATAATTTATACTTGAATTTACTATTCTCTTGCCTGTTTCCTCTCTTTGAGATTACAGATATACAGCACAGTACTTTCCTCCTTTCTATTTTGTTTTACATTAATTTTCTACATCTCACCTGTTTGCAAGGTTCAGTTCATGGTAGAATAATTTATAAGTGGAAACTGAATGTATTTCTGTATTAAAAACCCAATTCTTCTTTCTTGAATGGATGCCATTTGTAGTATTTCAAGCTAAACAAACCAACAAAGAAGGCCATTTTCCCAGCCACAATGTTACTTCTGGATCCCCATTTGCTGTTGAGATATCATGCTAAGAACTGTTTGGCATCTGCTTTTCAATATAGTCAGTATGCTTACATGCTTACATGCTTACATGCTTACATGATAGAGTTGTATTGAACGTTCAGGCTCATAACTGGTTAAATCAATGCAATTCTTTTAAGTGATAAGTTGAAAGAGCTGAAAATGTCAGCAAAATTACACAGTGACCTATTTTTAAATTTCTCATTTGGATTGACATTACTTTCAGAGGTTTCAAAGGATCTGCCCTATATATTTTCAGGTCGGAATAACTGTTGAAGTAAGGATTCTCCTGATGGATAAGCTAATTTTGCATTTCACTAAAGCACAGTTATAAATAGCTACTAATGATTTTCTGGAAGCCTTGATAGTTTTAGCGCACTATACATATTAATTATCCAATCATTCTAAGCTCTTTGATTTTTCTCAGGAGGAAGTTGCTACAGGAAGTCAAAGAGTTTATAGCTTGAGCCTGTAAGTAGATTGAATTGGTGTGCAAACCATGGACCATGTGAGACAGGAAAGCTGTCAAAATGATCTCTCATTATCCATACTGGGTTAACCAGGATCTTTGGATTCTTGGTTCATATAACATGTATCATAAAACAGCATTTGCATTCTAAAACATGAAAAAACTCATGAGACAAAATAAACACTATATTGCAAGTTAATATCATTAATTATCCTAGATAAACCAAACAAAATTTTTCTCAAATGCCAGTGCCTTTCCAAAAGAAAATATCCATTTAATTACACTTATTATTATTATTATTATTATTATTATTATTATTATTATTTATGCTGTATTTGTTCCCTTGATTTTTGAGGTTCTTGAGCTGTGTAGCTACCATGTTCTATGCTTAATATTAGATTCTACTCATCTAAAGTTTTGTTTTCTTATTTTTTAAAAAAGTCAATATAATATATTAATTCCTTTAGAGTCTGATGGAAGAATAATAGTTTTATAACAGTGGTGCCAGATGCAGCTTAACATCTTCAGTCTGAATGCATTGAAGTCATACTGCTTATGTAGTAGATATAGAGATATTAATACAGGATTGTGGCAGACTTTGAGAGTAAATACAGATTCTCTGGATGCTGAAGAATGAAGATTTCCAGTTCAAGAACATCTCAAGATAATAAAGAAGAGTCTGTCAAAATGAGTGATTGAGATTTAGTCATGTTAACTCAGTAGGAGAGTTTTCCCTACATGTGCAAGGCCCTGAGTGCAATCCCCAAAACACAAAACAAACAAGACAAAGAAAGAAAAAGCAAGAAAGGAAGGGAGGAATTAAAGGAAGGGGTTGTTCCTTCTCTACTCATAATAAGCATTCATTTAATACCTAAATTTAAAAAGAAAACAACTTAAACTAAACTACTCCTCATGCCTGTGGTGGTCTCCAGGTGCTTTCAAAAGAGGTGATTCAATTTCTCATGGGTTATACTTTGAAAGAAAAGTTTATATTTCTTTCATCCTAGAGAATGTAGGACTGGTGGAATGCAGGGAATCTCTCTGTTAAGTGGGTATACTGGCTCTGTGTGACAGGAGGCAATGCGGGTAGCAGAATTTTCTAAGAGAATATTTTCTAGACTCAAAACTTCAAAGGCAAAGATAAGTATTATGTTAGTTGAGATACGTCAGAAAAGGTACATCTTTACAATAAAATATGTCAAATGGGAAATCACTCTTTTACCATGAAAGGGTTTGTGTGTGTTTTCTCTTCATGCACTGCTGATGTGGGTTCACTTCTGGTAATGAAGTGAGTTAAGTTACAGCTTCCAAGACTGTAGCCCTAATTCCCAGAGGGCAGTCACATAACATGTTATTTGCGAAACACTGGCAACAGCAAAAGATTCCTGATGTGCAATGACCATGAATTAATCTGAAATAAAAATGGAATGAATCTGCGTTGATTCTAGCAGAGCTTCTCCATGCTGTATGCCAACTTCAGTGCAGCCTTGGTTTAAGCACAAAGCATACACACTTCATTGTGCATGTAATTACACAACAGAATGCCAATGACGAGGCATGCTGCCTGGAAGAACTTGGCTTGGGTTACAGACTACTCGATGATAAACTGTGCAAGATTTTCACAACATACACTTCTCTGCTCTCATTGAAATATAACAAATTCATTATAGAAGAATATACTTCTATCATTCCTCCCTATAGAATACAATATACCATTGCAGATAGCATCTCTTTCAGTTGAATTGTGATATAATGTTTGACTTTAAAAATCCTTGTGTGAGTTATTGAAGAGTTCATGAAGAAAGTGTTCAATAAATTCTAACTTCAAATAAAGATGAAATTATCAACAATTTACATAACAGCCTTAAAGATGCTTCTGCTATCTGTAGAACTATATTTTCACACAAAGAAATTTTCTTTTTCACAATGAATTTGTTTTTGACTATTGAATATGCTGATAATTATAAAATAAAAACATCCTAAGAAACTCTGAAACATACCCAGAAAAATTTTAGTCCTGACTCACCAGATATTTAGCGAGATTTAAATCTTAATGTGAAAATAAACACGTGCATCTGTTTTATTAGTATGTAAATATGCATTCATATTTATGAAGCAATATTTTAAATAAAGACCGATAGATCTAATATAAATTCCTATATGAATCATTATTATTAAATAATTGAGTCTTAGAGCTTTCTTCTATACTCTGTAGTCAAGAATTCATAAAATTTCTCATGGAAGGAGTGATGAAAATATTGAAGAATTTTGAGTTAAATAATGATTTATCTATGTAAATAGGGATGATCCCTTTTTCAATTTATTTACTTATTTATTTTTTATTTGCTTTATAACTTAATCACAGCCCCCAGTACCCCCATCACACAGGTCCTCCCTTTACTCCTCCCTGTCTCCTCTGAGAAGGGGGAACCACCCCTCCAGGTACCAACTCACCATGGCACATCAAGTCACTTCATTACTAGGCATGTCCTCTCCCACTGAGGCCAGACATGGCAGCCCAGTTAGGAAAACAGGATCCACAATAAGGCAATAGAATCAGGAACAGTCCCTCCTCCAGTTATTGTGGGACCTGCATGAAGATCAAGCTGCACATATGCTTTGTATGTGCGAGGAACCTAGATTCAGCCCATGTATGTTCGCCGGTAGGTGCTTCAGTCTCTGGGAGCCCCCAAGGGTCCAGGTTAGTTGACTCTGTGGAGTTCCCATCCCCTTCAGGTTCCTCAGTCCTTCCCTCAACTCTTACCTAAGAATCTCTGAGTTCTCTCTAATGTTTGCACCTGTGAATCTTTGCACCTGTTTCAGTTAGTTACTTGGTTGAACCTCTCAGAAGACATTTATGCTAGGCTCAAACTGCAAGCATAACAGAGTATCATTAATAGTGTCAGGGATTGGTTCTTGGCCACAGGTTGGGTCTCAAATGGGGTAGCCATTCATTGGCCAGGCCCTCAATCTCTGTTCTATCATTTTCCTGCACTTCTTGTAGACAGGATAAATTCTGGATTGGAAGTTTTGTGGATGTGTTGGTGTTTTTATCCCACCACTGGTAGTGCTGTCTGTCTATAGGAGGTGGCCAATTCAGGCTCCAGGTCCCCATTGCTAGGAGTTTCAGCTAGAGTCACACTCATAGACTCCCTGGAGCCTTCCCTATCCCAGGTGTCAGAAAAGGCCTGGAGATGCCCTTTCCCCATTTTCTGTTCACTCTCTCAGCTCTCCTGGCTTTCCTTACTCCTGATCCCACCCCCATTTTCCTGCCCATCCCCTCTCTCACTCAAATCCCTCTCTCTATCCACCTCCTATGATTATTTTATTTTCCTTATGAGTAAGATTTACGCATCCTCCCTTGGGCCCCCCTTGTTTTCTTAGCTTCTTTGGGTCTGTGGCTTGTAGATGGGTATCCTGTACTTTATGGCTAATATCTATTTGTAAGTGAGTGCACACCATGCATGTGCTTTCAGGTTTGGATTACCTCACTCAGATGATCATTTTTAGTTTCATCCATTTGCCTGAAAATGTAATGATATTCTTGTTTTTATTAGCTGGGTAGTACTATAGGAAGGATTCTTTAGGCACACAAGTTCTACAAATGATATATTTAAAAATGCTGTGGTTTGCTATGTATCTTTCATAAGTATTTAACATTGAAATTTGAATGATTAAACAATTCATTCAACTGGTTATAAAGGAAGTTATATATTATATTAAAATAATTTCCTTTTTGAAGTACATATACATCACTCCTTAAAACAATATTTCATGTGGCATTTAGTCATACAATCTGGGAATGATTTCTAAGTAGATTATAGAACATCCATTAATCTTCCAAGTGTCTGAAATGCAAAACATTAACAATACATACTCAAATTTCAAAGTGTATGTTGAACTTAACCTACTTGAGAAATGAATTGATTAGAGTAATAGCTGATACATGATCAATGTATTATTTGTAACTAATAAGTTAGTTTATAGATTTTACGACTCTCCACATGTATAGTAGCCTACAGAAGAAAAAAAAATGATTTCAGCTATAAACACTTTTCATTTTAATTGAAACAATGCTTGAAAATGTTATCCACTGTGAAAAATGTGATCATAGTTCAGAATGAGAGGAATAGTTCTAAATACCCACAGAAAATATTATATATTAATTCACACTCTCCAAGATGCAGAGCAATCTAGATGTTCGGAAACAAATGAATAGGTAAAGAAAATCTGTCTTGTATATGCAATAGGACTTTATTTCACAGTAAATAAAAACGAATGAATTCCTTACAAGGAAATGAATGAAATTGGTGACCAAGCCTTAAGTGAAATAAGCCACACTGTCTTATTCCTATAGGAAGCACAATGGGGTGGGGCGGACAGATGAATTTATATTTTTCTCTCATATATGATATATCAAGGAAGAAAGCAATGATTTGAGGGATGGGAGGCTGACGGACCTATCCTGGGTATGAGGGACTAAGGGTAACAGGTAAAGAGGTTCAAACAAGCATGTATAAAATGGCGCAATAAAACTTGATATTCTTGTTTTATTTTTAAGTTTAATGCTTTAAAAATAAAATGAGTAAAGGCCAGTTTTCTGTGGGGTATAGTTTCAGAAAAGAAATGCATTCTTCATTATTAAATCATCTAAATAAAATTTATAAATATAATGATCACAAACTAACAGCTATCTTTTCAAAACAGATATTTTTGACAAAAGCAGAAAAACAATTTCATGTAGATGAGTCATAGATTAATATAAAAAAAAGTTCAAAGATTATTCAGTGGCAGGTAGCCAGTAGAAAGTGAGAGTCTCAGATGATGTGAATCACAGACCTGGAATACTGACAAGTATAGTATTTGGTAATGGAACCCACTGCCCTAGTTCTACTTCAGAAAAATGTAGGTTTTTCAGCATTGACAGAACTTACTTTTCACATAAATTTAGTTATTTTAAGAAATCCACCACTGGGCATAGTGATGAAGTTCTTTGATCCTCACACTCTGGAGGCAGAGGCAGGAGGATCTCTGTGAGTTTGAAGCCAGCTTGAACTGCAAAACAAGATCCAGGACAGCCAATACTATATAGAGAGACCCTGCCACATAAAACAAGAATAAAGAAAGATATTCAGCCCATCTCCCAAAGCATATGGTATCCCAACTGGCAGTGCTCCTTACATGGTGGATTGGGAGCTCAAGGGCATTCCCTGACACAGCAAGATTAAGACCAGCTTAGGTTCCATGTTTCAAAAAGTAAAAGCTATAAAGTACAATAAGCTTTAGTGTTAAGAGAATTAAAACTTAGTTCTTAATGGGGTACAGAGCTAAAAAAGACTTCTCAACTGCGGAATATCAAATGGTCAAGAAGAACCTAAAGAAATGTTCAAAATCCCTAGTCATCAGGGAAATGCAAATCAAAACAAACCCGAGATTCCACTTCACATCAGTCAGAATGGCTAAGATCAAAATTCAGGTGCCAGCAGATGCTGGCGAGGATGTGGAGAAAGAGGAACACTCCTCCATTGGTGGTGGGATTGTAAGCTGGTATAACCACTCTGGAAATCAGTCTGGTGGTTCCTCAGAAAATTGGACATAGTATTACCTGAGGACCCAGCTATACCACTCCTGGGCATATACCCAGAAGATGCTTCAACATGTAATAAAGACACATGCTCCACTATGTTCATAGCCGCCATATTTATAATAGCCAGAAGTTGGAAACAACCCAGATGTCCTTCAACAGAGGAATGGATACAGAAATTGTGGTATATTTACACAATGGAGTACTATTGAGCTATTAAAAACAATGATCTCATGAAATTCTTAGGCAAATGGATGGAACTAGAAAATATCATTCTGAGTGAGGTAACCCAGTCACAAAAGAACACAGATGGTATGCACTCACCAATAAGTGGATATTAACCCGGAAAGCTCAAAATACCCAAGATACAATTCACAGATCACATGAAGCTCAAGAAGAAGGAAGACGAACGTGTAGGTGCTCCAGTCCTTCTTAGAAGGGGGAACAAAATACTCACAGGAGGAAATACAGAGACAAAGTGTGGAGCAGAGATTGAAGGAAAGGCCAGAGACTGCCCCACCTGGGGATCCATCCCATATACAGTCACCAAACTCAGACACTATTATGGATGCCAAGAAGTGCTTGCTTACAGGAGCCTGATATAGTTGTTTCCTGAGAGGCTCTGCCAGAGCCTGGCAAATACAGATGAGGATGCTCACAGCCAACCATTGGACTGAACACGGGGTCCCCAATGGAGAAATTAGAGAAAGGACTGAAGGAGCTGTGGAGGTTTGCAACCCCATAGAAAGAACAACAATATCAACAAAACAGACCTGCCCAGAGCTCCCAGGGACTGAACCACCAACCAAGGAGTACACATGGAGGGACCCATAGCTCCAGCTGCGTATGTAGCAGAGGATGGCCTTGTAGAACATCAATGAGAGGAGAAGCCCTTGGTCTTGTGAAGGTTCAATGCCCCAGTGTAGAGAAATGCCAGGGCTGGGGGGTGGGAGTAGGTGGGTGGGTTGGGGAGCACCCTTATAGACGTAGGGGGAGGGTGGATGGGATATAGGGTGTCCAGAGGGGAAACTGGGAAAGAGGACAACATTTGAAATGCAAATAAAGAAAATATATAGTAAAAGAATAAAATGTGAAAAAAGAAAGTAAATTATTGAAATCTGAAAACAAAAACAAAAAACCAAACAAATATATGCTTGAAAAATCTTTGCTCTATGATAAATGTTAGTTTTCATAATGTCATTTATAATTTACTACCTCCACCAAGTCTAGGAATCTGCCATAAGGATTGTTATGATCAGTTTCCTGAATAGCAACTATTAACTTGGACAAACTACAAAGAATTGCTTCATTTTTTCCTTAAGACATACATTGTATGCACAGATTTTATTTATAGATCATTTTTCTTGATACTTTCACTATGAGATAATTTGCATTTGAATAAAAAGGCTGGATCAAAGCAGTCAACATAGTTCTTTCAAAAAGTAAAAGTAGGTTGTGAAACTAATAACATTTTGCTGCTAAGTTTGCTGAAAATGAGTTTCTTTAACTTTGACTATTTTTCTCTATGTCTAACCATTGTCTATAAAGGTTTTGTTTTTTAGTTTCTTGGCTTTTTGGATGCGACCATTGAGGTTGGGCATTTGTATTTGAAAACAAGCCTTATACCTGTTATGATGTAATTATCTCTGGACCTAACAAACAAATCCTATTTGTTCCAAGCAATATTTCCCCTTGTATATCTACTTGAGACCCAATGATTTGATGTTGCTCATGAAGTACATTGCCATCATCGATAGTAGCAACCACAAAATAGACCCTTTGTTATCTTAACTAGAGTATGTCTCAAAGTTTATTTACATCCTGTGCTTTTCATTACTATCCTTGTCCCTTTTTCTCCTGACCAAATATATGTGAGTTTAAAATCTCTGGGTAGATAGATGCTGCAAGTGTCCTGAGCTCTGAAATGAGATAGCAGGCCTAACTTGTATCCCCCACACCCTGCGTTACCTGTGACAGGTCAAATTGACTAGGTTCAGAATCACATAGGATATTGAAACACTTCTGGTAACATAAACAAGAACATCTTTTAAAAGTGATTTATCCAAGTCAAAAATAAAAAAAATAAAAAAATGCCATGAATGTGAGTGATATCATCCCAAGAGGTTGTAGGTCTGGATAGAATTAAATACAAAAGATAAGAAAACCAGAGAGTGTCTCCATTGCTCTTATTGGCTCCTTCTCTGCATTGATAAGAATAGTCATTATCCACCACATTTTCACTGTCTAATGTGATGCTCAAGAGCCTGGAACTAAAAACCATGAGACTGAAGTCTTTTAAATTATGAACCAAAATATATCTCTCCTCCGTTTAAGTTTCTTGTCAGGTTTGTGATCACATAAGTATGAAATGTAACTAAGAAATTCTTACTGGGTTGAGAAAAGTTCACTTTGCATTCAAGGAGCAGAAGCAATGATTCATGGGATAAGGGTGATTGCTGTAAAAACACAACACAAGTTATATGAGTTCAAATACCCAACACTTGTGAAAAAAACTTGCACATATTCCAGCCTTGGAAGTAGAGACAGAGGCATACTAGAATCATATTGGCTGACCATTCCACCACAAACAAGAAACATTAAGTTCCATAAGGAACCCTATCTCATGAAATCAGGTAAACAGTAAAAGAGAAAAACAACTAACATCCTCCTCCATCCTCTGCATATTCCTGCACAGGCAAGGGAGAGACAGGAGAGAGGGCCAGAGAACCAGGAGAATAAATGGAAATTGTCAGCTGGCAGGGGTGGAGTGTGGAGGGCATCTCTAGGACTTGACAGAGACCTGGGATCAGGGAGGCTCCCAGGAGTCTATGGAGTGATTTTTAACTGAGACTCCTAGCAATGAGGATATGGAACCTGAATGGCCATCTCCAGCAACCACACAGGACACCAACCCACCCACAAAACTTTTGACCCAAAGTCTTTTCTCTCTACAAGAAATTTAGAGACAAAGATGAAGCAGAGCCTGGGGGGATGGCCAATAACTGGCCCAGGTGTTTCTAGAGGACAGCTACTATCCACTTGCACTGATAGCTACTGTATCATGATGAAAATGAAAGAAGGATATGTTTACATTGCTAGAACTAATACTGCAAAAGCCTCAGTGAAGGATCTCAGAAATGTCTGTTTCTGTAAATAGTTGTGAAGTTAAAATTAATAGCAAATGCTGTGATTTATATGAGAATCCTCTATGCAACATTTAAGTCATATTTTTACTTTCTTAAAATTAGATTCAGGACCTTGAACTTAGTATGGCATACAGTCAAACATATGAAATGTAAGAACACTAGTAACTGTAAAGAAAGCACAAATGAATACTAGGATCATTAATATTTTCTCAAGAATACATATATAGATTCTAACCCATTGTCTGGAATTCGCATCCACAAACAAGTTCTCCATCTTATCAATTTATTTTGATTATAGGTTACCACTCAACTTTTTTATTTAATTCACATCAAATATATTACATTTTCTTGCTTAAGATGGGAAAAACATTATTCTTTTAAGATTTTACATATTTACTTTATATTTTTATGTATGAATATCTGCCTACATGTATCTACATGAACCATCTGTGCACAATGACAGAGGCCAGAAGGGGGTGTAGGATATACTGGATATACAGAGGGTTCTTAGTTGTTATGTGGGTGTTGGGTATTGAACTTGAATCCTCTACAAGAGCATACTGTGTTCTTAGATGCCAAACCAACTCTCTAATTTTAGATTTTTTTTTGTTTTACTTGTACTTTTTATTAACATTTACAGCATAGTTGTTGTGTTTGTTTTTTCTTACCACCCCCCCCCAACTGTACCCAATAAAAAAATGTTTCCAAATTGGGATGCCAAGAGTCCATCCAAATACCATTTTGTTTAATATCCCTGGACGAACCCTCCCTAAAACAAAGATTTGCACTGCAGCTCAAAGGACTTCATGGCTGAAGGAGCAAGAGAAATCACAATGTGTCCATGTGAGTTGCCCATATATACCCTGCATTAGGAAGACAACTCACAAAAGATGAAGGCCTGCTCAGTGCACTTGGTGATGCCCTCTTGGGCACTAGCAGAAAGTTCCTTATTGATCTGAGGCCATTTATTTTCATCTGCATCTTTTAGGAGAGATGGCGAGTCGCACTTTCTATGTCCAATGACCTTGATGGTTATTTTGGCCTGGTCATCTGGGGCTCACAGGTTGGCTGGGATTTTAAATAAGACTCTTGCAAAGAAGTAACTGAATCTTAAACGTGTAGTTTTAGATTTTAATGACCACATAGAAAATTACTCTGACTATATACTTATGATTTATAAAAATTTATATAAAGTCAAACCAGGCATTAGTTTCTAACATCCATGTCAGGCAACTCACAATTGCCTGTAATTCCAACTCAAGGATCCTAAGCCTTCCTCAGGCATCTCTATAAACCAGCACCCAGCATACACACACGCACACACACACACACACACACACACACACACACACACACACACATACACTTATATGAAGTATATTTGTTTTGTTTGTGTAATATTTTTAAGAGTTGGAAGTTTCTTTTGTATTCACAAAAAGTACATTTTTTTCAAAAGAAGCTCTAAAAAGTAGTCAATATAAAGAATAAATATCTTTGCAAATTATTAAAAACAATAGCAAGAAAAAATAACATGAAAATAACAAAACCAAATCTAAAACACTCAAAAGCAAAGCCCCAAACCAAAAATCAATCAAAAAATTAAGCCAAGCTGCATTCTCCTTCTGCAGATTCAGCAACACAGAAATATATTTATTTTTAAAAAATCTTTCCTACAAAAGTGTCATCTGTTTCATATGAATTAAGACAAAAAAAGAGACACTGATTTGTGACCTTCCGATATTTTAATGCCTTCAAAGAAGTAATATAATTAATTTAGCTGTTTATTGAGTAATTTTTTTAGGAAACTTTATGTGAATGTTGTTCAATAAGCTTTGTATAAAGAATGTTATTTTCCTTATTCTTCATTTTTATTACCATGTTCTATTAAGTAATATTTGATTCTGGCAGTAAGTATAAAATCTTACTTTAGGAGCACTCAGTAAATAATAGTGAAAAAAACATTTAAAACTCTCCCATTATGAGAAGAGATTAGAGGGCTAGCATCTGTGTTCCTTTTCCTTTAAAGTTTGCAACGTGTTATATACCAAACATGTATATGGACTGCTCTGGGGTAAATCTGCAAACAGAAACAAATAGTGACATTTATAGCCACTTGCCAACACTCAGCTAGGTTATTTCAGGCTGTTGTAAATTTGTAATGGGTCACCATCTGTGACTATTAAAAATTTATAACAGGGAAGAAAAAAGAAAATAATATGTCTCTAGACTTTGAGTGTTTTCTCTCTAGTCATATATTTAAACCATTCATCATTTCCTCCAAATCATTGGATTATGTGTGCTTGTGATTTCCAACTTGCATAAAAATTACTAATAAACATAGGTAAGACTGTCCTCACAAATCTGCCTTGCACTTAGGTCCTAATCAACAACTGGGGAATTCTCTTACATTTTTGCTTTATTTTCCTCTTTTCTATGAGTGCAGATTTGCTTTTCTAATAGACCGTGCAATTACCAACAGCTTAATTCCATCCACTTACTGAAAAGTATTCAATAGTTACTTAAAGCCTAAACAATGTAACTGAAATACTAATATAATATAGTTCCCGTGTCCTGAAGGAACTCTATAGTAATTCAGTTTAAGTCATTTAAATGAGAAATGAGAGATTTTTAATTTAACAACACACAAATTGAGGGAGGACAAAAATTAAAACTTGAAAAAAAGATTTCATTTTCCTTCAAATAATATTCTCTGTTAGATGTTTTGACTACTCATTGCTTGGGGGAGAGTCTGTATCTTAGTAATTGAGCACCTGTGTAGTACCTGGGAATTGGGATTGGCCTGAAGTGAATCTGGAAAAAGAGGTGGTTATTTTCTGATGTCTGTGCTAACACAGTTAGATCTTTAAAGGTATGGCAAACCAATAACCGGTCCAACTTGAGACCTGTCCCATGGACTATCACCAATCCCTGATACTATTAATGATGCTCTGTTGTGCTTGCAGACAGGAGCCCAGCATAACTGTCCTCTGAGAGGTTCTACCCAGCATGGATGCAGAGACCCACAGCCAAACACTGGACAGAGCTCAGGGAAAGAAAAATAATACCCTTAATGAAAGCCCCCTAAACCTGTTAAAACCCAGTGTTTTGTTGTTGTTGTTTGTTTTAGTGCTTGTTTTTTTGAGACAGGGTTTCTCGGTGCAGTCCTGGTTGTTCTAGAATTCACTCCATAGACCAGTATGGCCTCAAATTCACAGAGATTCACTTGCCTTTGTCTCATAATAAAGGGCTTAAGGGACAAAAAAAAAAAAAAAAAAAAAAGAGTTGGGGGAAAAATTGAGGTCCCCAGATAAGATAGGAACTCCCTTGGAAGACCAACAGAGTCTACTAACCTGGACCCCCAGGAGCACTCAGACACTGAACCACCAACCAAAGAGCATACATGGGCTGGCATGAAGCCCCACGATCATATGCTGCACACATGCAGCTCAGTCTCCATAGCTGCCTTATCTAGGCTCAGTGGCAGAGGATGCGCCTAAACTTGCAGAGATTTGATTGACCATGGTGGGAGTATACCCAGAGTGGCCCACCCTTTCGGAGGAGAATGGGATGGGGATAGGGGAGTGTCTCTGTGAGGGAGTCACTGGAAGGGGGCAGCATTTGGTTTGGGATATAAATAAATAAATAAATAAATAAACAAACAAACAAACAACAATTAAAAAAACAAGGTTAGTAACCTCAACTTAGCTTTGATGACTCTTGTTTCCTCTTCTGCTGTGTGTTTCTGTAAAATTATTCATTGATACAAACACATTTTGTAGTCTAAAATAAGGAATTTTATTTCCATTTTACTGGTAAGTTGTTTAGCCACTATACAGTGAAACATATCAGCTATAACCTCACTCTAGTCTCTCTCTCTCTGTCTCTCTGTCTATGCTGGGAAGATCACAACTGTAGTGATCAGGTTAGAATTGTTATTTTTATCTTTTGGAATGTCAGAAGGATCAATAGCTTTTTTAAGTGATGTTTATTTTATTATTGCTATACTTCAATTTCCTTTGATTTCCATTATCTAGAGGTTAAATAAATGCTTGTCCACACAGGTAAAAGGTCTCTGGACCCTGTTTTTCATGGATAAACTTTCCCCACCCTCTGAATAGACTGTCCGGAAAGGTCTCTAAGCTTCTTGCCTCCTGCTCACATTTCTAGTGCATCAGCTTATGTCTACTTGCTTCCTGTGCATAAAATCACCTTTCTCAACCCACTCTGGTCAAGCAGTTCAAAAGCTCCTAGAACAACTGCCCCCTTTCACACTTTCCTACTCTGAACACATTTGAGCTGGGCAGAGAGGGCTCTCTGGAGGTCCTCAACTTCCTTTGCCTTTCTTCAGACATTATACTAGCCACTTATATTGTCTAAAGGGAAGAGAAACATGAGCAACTTTCTTTTCAGCTATATTCTGGTTTCATTTAGAGTTCAAACATTACCTGACTCATTTTCATTGTTTAGAAGTATCCATATTATGTCAAAAACAGAGGCATTTATAATTTGTTCTTATTGTTTTATTCTGTTATATTTTATTCCATTTCCTAAAATATTTTGCTCTTCATATTTAATAAAATTAGTTATATTGCGCTTAAATTTATTATTTCATCCAATGTTAGTGTAATTCTTGTTCTCTTATTCTTTGACTTCACTGGATATTGCAAATCACTTCTCTACTTTTTATTGGTTAATTTATGCATTTACATTTCAAATGATAACCCCCTTCCCAGTTTCCCCTCCACAAACACCCTATCTCCTCCCTATGCTGGGTGATCAAGCCCCACAGGACCAAAGGACTCCCCTCCCATTGATGCCCGAGAAGGCAATCCTCTGCTACATAAGCAGCTGGAACCATGGGTCCCTCCATGAGTACTCCTTGGCTGGTGGTTTAGTCCCTGGAAGCTTTGGGGAGTCTAGTTGGTTGATATTGTTCTTCCTATGGGGATGCAAAACCCTTCAGCTCCTTCAGATCTTCCCCTAATTCTTCCATTCGGGTCCCCATGCTCAGTCTGATGGTTGGTTGCAAGCATCTACATCTGTATTGGTCAGGTTCTGGCAGAGTCTCTCAGGGGACAATTATACCAGGCTTCTGTCAGGAAGTGCTTCTTGGCATCAGCAATAGTGTCAGGATTATGTGTCTGCAGATGGGATGGACCCCTAGGTGTGGCAGTCTCTGGATGGTCTTTCCTTCAGTCTCTGCTCCACTCTTTGTCCCTGCATTTACTTTTGATAGAAGGAATTCTGGATTCATACTTTTACAATGGGTGCTTATCCACTGGGTATGTACTCTATAGGTTCTATCTCTGCTTTGTTGGGTATTTCTACTAATGTCATCCCTGTTGGATCCTGGGAACCTCTTGGATCCCTGGCATCTGGGAATTTCTAGTGGCTACCCTGTTCCCCTTTCCCCACTGCTACACACCTCCATTCAAATTCCTGACCCCTTTGTACTTCTCATTGTCCCTCCTGTATCTGATCCTGACGCACATTTTCCCTCCCCCTTCTCTCTCCCTCCCAAATACCTCCCTCCCTCTTCCTCCCATGATTACTTTTCATCCCCCTTCTGAATAGGACTGAAGTACCCACACTTTGGTCTTCCTTCTTCTTGGGTTTCATATGGACTGTGAATTGTATCATGGGTTTTCTGATCTTTTTTGGCTAATATCCACTTATCAGTGTATTCTTTTGTGACTGGGTTACCTCATTCAGGATATTTTCTAGTCCCATCCATTTGCCTGCTAATTTCATTAAGTTAATGTTTTTAATAGCTGAGTAATATTCCATTGTGTAGCACATTTTCTGTATCTAGTCCTCTATTGAGGGTCATCTGTGTTGTTTCCAGCTTCTGACTATTATAAATAAGGCTGCTATGAACATAGTGGAGCATGTGTCCTTATTACATCTTGGAGCATCTTCTGTGTGTTTGCCCAGGAATGGTATAGCTGCATCCTCAGATAGAAATATTTTCAGTTTTCTGAGGGACCACCAGTCTGATTTGCAGAGTAGTTGCAACAGCTTGCAATCCCACCAGCAATGGAGGAGTGTTCCTCTTTCTCCACATCCTCGCCAGCATCTGCTGTCACATGAGTTTTTGATCTTAGCCATTCTGACTGGTGTGAGGTGGAATCTCAGGGTTGTTTTGATTTCCATTTCCTTGATGACTGAGGTTGTTGAACATTTCTTTAAGTGCTTCCCAGCCATTCGATGTTCCTCAGTTGAAATTTTTGTTTAGCATTGTCCTCTATTTTTAATAGGTATATTTGGTTCTCTGGAGTCTACCTTCTTGAGTTCTTTGTATATATTGGATATTAGCCCTCTATCAGACGTAGGATTGGTAAAGATCTTTTCCCAATCTGTTGGTTGCTGTTTTGTCCTATTGACAGTGTCCTTTGCCTTACAGAAAACAAACAAGGAAGCTTCAAGGAAAACAAAGAAGGAAAGAAGGAAGCTAAGACCTTCTATTTATATCTTATGTAAGTGTTCCTAGCTTCTGTTCTTTCCATATAGACAAACAAGACTTGGCTCTCACAACTTATTAACATCATATATCAGTTGTCTAACCTTGACTACATAATGTTTCCTCATTTTTCTGAAAGAAATTTTAAAATTCTATGAGTGTATTCTTTTGAGATGTGGATACATACCAGAAAATAAAACCAATGTCATCTCAAAAATATGTGTTCTTTATGGATTTAAAAAATATATTTTACCAAACTTCATGCAGTTTTCTGTAAGACTTCTTTTATCTTTGAGATGTGGAGTTAGGTATCAAGCAGTGAATTTGTACTAGAAAAAGATTTCCCCGGGAAACTTTTAAATATGTATGAAAAGCTGAAGCATGGAGTATGGTACATCAACTTCACAAATCAATTCTGTCTGTATATATTTAAGTTTAATATTATGTGTCTGTTGAGAAATTTTCCTGCAGATATATTATTCTATGATGTTTTCTAGGAACTAATTAACAAACATCTATTCATCCCATACAAGGCACCAGGATGAGACAGAGGAGAGAAGTAGTTTTATACAAGTCCAGGTTCTTAACAGAAGCACAGCATCACCAATGGACCCAGTAATGCAGGGGATGACTTTCACTCAGTCACCAGGCTCTCAACTGCCAGCCAGCTCCACCAGAATAGCTTCTCTTTCTCATAGCTGTTTCCTCCTAATATAGCCTTTCAGAGGAGTTTCATAAATATTTTTTTCTGAAGATTATGAGTTTCTTAAGTCTTATGAGATTTTTTCTAGGAGTAATTATTGAAATTTAATTGAAATAACTAAACAACACACATTAATGCAAGTAGACATATATATATATATATATGTAAATACTTTATCTCTATGATATTGATATTTCTACATATGCAATAAAGATAATATTTGGTGAAAGAAAATATAGCAATAAAGTAAAGTAATATTTATATATTTTAAAGTAAAAATTTAGTTAACTTTAAATATCCCCAGTTTAATATGCATAGATCATTTAGAATATTTTATAAAAACTAAATATGGAAATTTGTTTATCTGAATGTTGTGTATATACATATTAATAATAAGATGATTTGATTTTTTTCAGTAAAATACACAAGTCCTGGAAACAAAAATCACTTTCAATATGAGTTATATCTCAAGAGGAGGTTTGGTATGAAACTATTTTAAATGATTTTTTCAATTAAATCATATTAAATTTTAATACTCAAAAATATAGCTTTTAAAACATATTTCTTTTGCTACTTCTGATGCCACATATAAAGACAAGACATAAATGCATGCAAGCATAAATGTAAATGCACTTGAAATAAATTTCAAGATGTTTATTAAAGTATTTATTATTTAATACTGGCAAAGTCTACAGATAAGCTTTACCTAAGAAGTGTATTCTGAGTCATCTTAAAACAATTGTACTGGATGCATTTATATAAACTCTCCACTGTAGATTTTAAAAGATCATTAACTTCTTTGCAGAATTTAAGCATGTGTTATGAAGAAGACAGTCCCATACATTAAGAAGAATATTCAAAACTAAATCCACAGAGGCTCATAGCATGAACATTAGTCTCAAGAAGTGTGGAAAATAAACCTAGTTACTTGATTTGATTTTGCAGTTACTCAAGTGGTATAACTATACCTCTATCCTTGAAGACTGCAACGTTTGGCTTTTCTATCATATATGATGTGGAAAAGCAGAGTTAAGTTGGGTGTGTTTGAACCTGGGTCAGTACTGATGATCTGCAGATTCTCTTCCAAGGTTTTAAGAGACATTGCTAGTCATATAATGTTCATCTATGGCCATTGCATAGCCATGGTTATGCTATATTTAGTTTTAAATGTGCTGGACATGGAGAAAGGGAGACCTAAAGAAAACCTGATATGCAGCAATGACTGAATTCTATAGAAAGTGCTTCCTTGGGGCCTGCTAAGTGTAGTTGAAAAGGAATTTAAAAAACTTCCTGTCGGGCAGTGGTGGCGCATGCCTTTAATCCCAAACCAAAAAAAAAAAAAAATCCTAAAATGAGGCTATAGCATCTTCTAATCCAAGATAAATTAGCCACTATTTTTTTTTGTGGATCTCAGAAATATGAGGTTAAAATCTGAAAAAAAAATATGACTGTATATATTTGTGTGTTGATATGTTTTGTATATGCATAATATGCACACATGCACATGCATTCACACACACATATATTTTATATATATATCTGTGATTTTTTTCCAGAGTGATCTAATAGCATATAAACTTTAAGGAAAGAAACATTGACAAAAATGTCTTTGACCCCAATCTATCGATGTCATGGAGCTACATGTACACTGTATCACAGAGAAATAAGTTATGACCAAGAAGTAAGCCTTGGTGCTGAAGAGATGATTCTGTAAATGATAGCATGTTCTTCTCATGCATTGACCTGAGTTCATTCCCCAGCACCAATGTTGAGCAGCTCACTACTGTCAAAACTCTTGTTCTAGGAAATAGGGCACACTCATTTGTACTCATTAGTCACTGGTACACACATGGTACACATGCAGGCTACAAAGCACAGACACACACATATATGTAAGGCTAAATATATATTTTTTAAATCTTTAGAAATAGGGAGATATCATTGTCTTTATAAGCAACAAGTCTTTGGAGATTTTACTGCCTGCATAATGTATTACATATATAGAACATATGTCATATATAAGAACATTCTACAGTCTCAGTTTCCTAATAAATTATTCTATTCCATAAAGATAGATTAACAATTGTAAAACCCCAAGTCAAAATTCCTACCAGACAGAAATAGTATTTTCACAATAGGTTCAAATACTAAATACTATCTAGCAGTGTGGCTCCTCACATTTTAAACCATACATCTACCCTTGCTAAATAACTGAGAACTCAGAATAACAGTGAAGCTTACAAAATCTTTTTAAGTAGATAAGAAGTTATTCTCAT
>CM052719.1:48629078-48644321 GCA_028551405.1 Uromys caudimaculatus
GACCCATGATTTGGACTACATATGAGGCAGAAGAATCACCTCGATGGCCACCAGGGAGAAAGGAGAGGACTCTGGGCCTGAGGGTGCTAGTGGCCCCAGTAAAAGGGAATGTCAAGGTGGGAATATGGGAATGGGTGGGCGGGTGGGTGGGAGGAGGAATTCCCTCACAGAGGCGGGGAGGGGGAGGGGACACGGGGTTCCTAAAGAAAAGGGGAATCATCGGAAATGTAAATAAAAAATAAATAAATAAATAAATAAATAAATAAATAAAAAGAAAAAAAAAAGACTTCCTATTCACCCTCTGCTCATGAAAAATTTTATTAACAAATGTAATGACCCAGAGTTTCATCCTAACGCACTTGTTAATGAGCTATAATTTGAGGTCTTTACTTGAGTTCTCATGATCCCTTTAAAACAAAAAGTCTAACAGTTCAATGCACCACTGCTCACTCATCAAGACACAATTTAACTAATCACCCATATGCCAGTACTCTCAGCTCAATCTCTTCTGTAAAAACCTATCATCATTCTATTGCCTGCATTCTTAGAAATGACAGGCAGATGGGAGACATCATCCATCTCATAAACATCTCAAAAGAAATGGCCAAGGCTTCCTAAAAGCTTCAAACCTCTTGTCATAAGTTCAGCTTCCCTCCAGGCACATGGACTTCGCTCCTTTTCCAGTGAGATTCCTTTCTAGGAACTCTGCATGTTTCTCCAGCTATATACCCTTTCCTTTCTTTCATTTTTAAAAAAATAATTTGGTTTATATATAGGGTTTGGTTTTTAAAACATATATTAAAATTATTTTTTCCAAGCTACTCACCTCCAGGAAATCTTTATGTCAATGATTATAAAAGTAACAAAAGACAGTAAAAGTTACATGAGAGACTTTCTCCAGTTGTACAAACTAGTTCATTTTTGCAAATTCCTAAAATAATCTCCCTACATTACTAAAGGGTCTTTCAAAATATAGGTAAAGTATTAAATAAAATTTAAAAATGCAGAATTCCAGATAATCTTGATATGTATGCACATTCTTCATTCTATACCTCACATTTAATGCCATAGAATCATTCTCTTTATTTCTTAATTCTTTGCAAATTTAATTTTATTGACTTATATGAAGAATTGAAAAGCAAACAAAACAATAGATTCAAAAAGAATTTACTGTGTGCTTAGATGCAAAGGGAGCAGAAATAGAATGACAAAATTAATAAACTTATTAAAATCATCTCTTCTATTTAATCAGCTTATTAGAAACTTAGAATAAAACTCAGAGTACAAACCCTTACAACCTAAAATACACCTAATAGGAAAAATTGGTCAATCCCTTTATAAATGCCTTGTCAAATTTACCTTCATTTAAAAATTAGTTTGAATATAACTATGTTTATATACTCCAAATTTAACTTATTATTCAGAATATGAATAATGTTTTAATATATAAAAAATATGTACTTTATGTGGACAAGAGACCACTACTGGAATGTACATCTAGAAATGAATGAATCCTCAAAGAAACTGTGTTCCTTACCAACCTAATACTTCCCAAGAAAGGAAACTGTGAATTGAGCATGCATTTATCAAAATTTAATGCTCACTTAATCTAATCATGATTGCTAATTTGTTCTGCTCTATTTATTCTTTGAATTTTTTTCTAGATGCCACTTAAGAATTCTATTTACAGAATGAATCAAGCATTGCTTTGCAGCCAGTGGTGGAAGATCAAGGACAAAACTCAAACATTCAGTGTAAAGAATTAGGAAAAGTTACAGTATGGAAGCACAATGTATATATGGTCTATGAAATATGTCATTTATTGTAACATGGAACTGAAAATTAAATCATAAATAAAAACTTATTTGTCATTCTGACTATAACAGAGCTACTTTATTCAACTACTAAACAATGGCCATTCCATGGCAGAACTTTCTTTTGAATGTAAATAGTGTCTTGTGGTATTAATTATGAGAGACCATGTGCTAAAAAGGGTAACAGTGACTCTTGAAAACATTTGATATTTATTAGCACACTTCTACTCTACTAGTAAAAAGGTAGAAATCTCCATGTACACTACATGAATACTAATGAACTGGACTGACCTGTGTGTAGTGTGATAACCCTGAATATATTGTTAACTGCATAATAATATTGCCACATATAGCCAAAGGCTCTCACTGTAGGGACCAAGGTGGAATGGTGACATTCACCATCACCTTCTGCTTTTTCTTCCCTAAGTTGGTTTGCTAAAATTATATTTTTACTATGATATGCCCCCATTTCATTTTTTTTAAAAAAATAAAACTGGCTTCAAAAGGACATGATGATCTTCTGAATTTTTTTTCAGTTTCAGCCCACATATTGTTTACAAGCCATCAATATTGGACCCTTCCAAAGACTTAGAAGCTGTAAGTAGTTACAACTTCTCCAACACATTTTGCTCAGGGAAAAAAATGCTTTTGTCATGACAACAGAAAAGCATAACACACTAAAAGTTTTTTCTTTTTAATTTAATAAGTATTTCTCTTGTCTATTAGTACATGACTTGTTAAGAAATTATAGGCCATTTAAATATTCACTGCTCATCTGACCTTGACACATGATATTTTTGCATATACCTTGCTTATTATAGGCCATTCACAAGAAAGCTATTCAGAAGTTCTGTAACATCATTCTACAATGCCATGATTATCTAAAATAGTTGCTGATTCTGGGTAGATGAAAGCCAATGTGATATAAGCAAACACTGCACTGGTGTGTGTGTGTGTGTGTGTGTGTGTGTGTGTGTGTGTGTGTGTGTGTGTGGTTTTTATGGGAATTAAGATAATTTTGATATAAATAGACACATGGTCCACACAAACACTGATAACACACACACATACACACACACACACACAGAGACATATTTTTCTGTGATGGTGAATATTGGCTGTCAGCATGGCAGTATCTAGAATTAGCATGTCTATAAGGAGATTGCTATATGAATTAATTGAAGTGTAAAGACCCAACTTAAATGCGAGTAATACCATTCCATGGGTTGGAATCCAAAACCAGATAAGAACAAACAAACTCTCATTGTTCTGTGCCTGTGGGTGCAATGTGTCTATTTCTTCAAATCCCTGCCTCCATAGCTTCCTGGTTGCAATGCACTATACCTTTCTGTTGTAAACCAAAATAAATATGTGTACCCCTAGGTTGCTTTTGTTAGGGTATTTTACCAGGGAACTGGCAATGTGCCTAATATAATCACCTTTTATTGAAAGTGCCATAAGTAGATAAGAAGATTTGATCCTACTAGAAAATCAAAAAGGTGATGTTTTCCCTAGCAGACTGATATTTTAAAGATCACACTTCTGGTGATATGAAATTATATTTCCTGTGGCAAATGCTCAGAATCATTGCACCTAATTAGCCAGCGAACTCATTTAGTTTGTATTTATAAATATAAGCAGTTAGTAGTAATTAAAATCAAATGAATGACTCATTAGAATCAAAAATATATATTTATTAACATTTTTTATTCTTTAATCTTTTTTCTTTACATCCCAGACTTTCCAGTTCACCCTCCAACTGTTCTCCATCTTACAACTTCTCCCCACCCCCTTCTGTCTACAAGAGGATGTCCTCACCCCCACTCCACCAGGCATCCCCACTCCCTGGGGCCACATGTCTCTCAAGGGTTAGGTGCATCTTCTCTGACTGAGTTGAGACCCGAAAGTCCTCTCCTGTATATGTGTTGGGGGCCTCATATCAGCTGGTGTATACTGCCTGGTTGGTGTTCCACTATATGAGGCAGAAACCTTGAGAGAACTAAAGCAAGAAAGCATTGAAGAGGCAACATTTATTGGTTCAGAGGCTCATATTCAGCTACAGTTATACAGCCCACCCTACCTGCCAAGCAGCCTACAGTGAAATGAACTGTCCTTTATCAACCAATAATCAAAAAAAAAAAAAAAATGGCACACGGACGTGATCACAGGCCATTTCATGGAGGAAATTCTTCAATTGATGATCCATCTTCCTGGGTGGACCAATTTGACCTACAAAACTGACCAGTACCTTGACTTTGAGTGATAAGATTGTCTGTTTTAAGGCAAGCAACTTAGTCATAGACAGCTCCTGCTACAGTTGTTAAGGATTTCACATAAAGACTAAACAGCGCATCTATTACCTGTGTATAGGGCAGCTAAGTCCATCTCATTTATGCTTAGACTCTGTGGGCCCCTATGGGTCCAGGTTAGTTGATTCTGTATGTTTTCATATGGTGTTATTGACCTCTCTACCTACTTCAACCCTTCCTCCTCCTCTTCCACAAGATTTCCCCAACTCTGCCTAATATTTGGTGGTGGGTTTCTGCATCAGTTTCTATCAGATGCTTGGTGAAGTACCTCAAAGAACAGTTTTGTTAGGATCCTATCTGAAAGTACAGCAGGATACCATTAATAGCATCAGGGGTTGGCTCTCTCTTGTGGGATGGATCTCAAGTTGAGATACTCATTGGTTAGCCAGTCCCTCAATTTCTGTTCCATCTTTATTCCGGCACATTTTGTAGGCAGGACAAATTTAAGGTCTAAGGTTTTGTCTAGCCTCAATAAGAGAATATACACCTAGTTGGTTGATATGCCAAGGCAGGTGTATATTCATGGGAGGACTATTATTCTCTGAGGAGAAAATGAGGGAGACATGTGGGGTAGGAGAAGTGGAGAAGGACTGACTGGGAGGAAAGGAGGGATGGAAAGGAAGTTGCTATTGGAATGTAGAGTAAATAAATAGATTAATTAATGAAAAAAAGATTTTCTGCTTAAGACAATAGACATTCAAGAATGCTTATTAATGGCTAGAGAGAAAGGACCCAAGGTTAAGCACACATAGTACTCTTGCACAGCACATGCATTCAGTTCTCTGCACCCAAGTTGGGTAGCCCACAACCACTTAAAACTCTGAGAGTGTTAGATCTCAATCTCAGTGTATACCTCCATGCACCCTTACCTGGACTCCATGGGTGCCTCCAGGCAAAGGTTCATATATAGACACATAATACACATAAATACAAATAAATAAAGTCCTTAACAAAAGTTAAATAAAATTATTTATAAAATTGTTGAATATATATGTGTATATATACCACATGAGAGATTATAACAATGCATTTAAGACACATTTAAGAATAGTGGCAATTTTATAAATATAAGGAAACATGCACATAAAATATCATCTACAAAAATAGATCAATTTAAAACAAGCAAAACTATTAAGCTCAATCACGGGAACTAGGGACAAAGAATTCACTTCTCGGGGAAATAGAAAACCTGAGTAAGATGAAATATCAAAGGTTTCTAACGGAAAGGAGAGAGATTTGGAAGGATATGTGCTTATTTTGTTGATTTTTAATTCTCTCAGTGGATGACTGATCTCAAAAAGGAATACAAACTAATATTCTAAAAGGAATATCCTAGCTGACAAAAGTAATCTACTTTATTCAGAATTGCAGTACATAAGAGAGTCAACAAAACCTTTAAATTTGACTTACAGGGTAATTTAAAAATGGCTAAGATCAAAAACTCAGGTGACAGCAGATGCTGGCGAGGATGTGGAGAAAGAGGAACACTCCTCCATTGCTGGTGGGATTGCAAGCTGGTACAACCACTCTGGAAATCAGTTTGGCAGACCCTCAGAAAAATGGACAGAATACTACCTGAGGACCCAGCTATACCATTCCTGGGCATATACCCAGAAGATGCTTCAACATGTAATAAAGACACATGCTCCACTATGTTCATAGCAGCCATATTTATAATAGCCAGAAGCTGGAAACAACCCAGATGTCCCTCATCAGAGGAATGGATACAGAAAATGTGATACATTTACACAATGGAGTACTACTCAGCTATTAAAAACAATGACTTCATGAAATTTGCAGGCAAATGGATGGAACTTGAAAATATCATCCTGAGTGAGGTAACTCAGTCACAAAAGAACAAAGATGGTGTGTATTCACTGATAAGCGGATATTAGCCCAAAAGTTTGGAACACCCATGATTCAATTCACAGCAACTCTTGGACTGAGCGTGGGGTCCCAGGTGGAGGAGTTGGAGAAGGGTGTGAAGGAACTGAGGGAGTTTGCAGCCTCATGGGTAGGGAGCAACAGTGTCAACTGGTCAGGCCTCCCAGTGCTCCCAGAGACTGGACCACCAAACAAAGAATGCATATGGAGGGGCCCATGGTGCTGGCCACATATGTGGCAGAGGAGGGCCTTGTTGGCCATCTGGATGAGGAGAGGCCCCGGTAAAGGGGAATGTCAAGGTGGGAATATGGAAGTGGGTGGGCAGGTGGGTGGGAGGTGGAATTCCCTCATAGAGGTGGAGGAGGGGGGAATAGGTGGTTTCCAAAGAGGAGACCAAGAAAGGGGGAAACATTGGAAATGTAAATAAAGTATCAAAAAATAAAACATAAAAAAAGAATATTATAAAAATCTTTAAAATTTAAATAATAAAAGAGAAATGCTCCAGCAAACATAAACCTTGTATAAGAAGAAAAAGTTCAGAAATTTTATGAAGCCCTATATCCTGAGTTCATGATAAAAGGAGAATTTCAAATGACATTATTCAGAAGACCTTCTGAGGATATTTGTTAAAAATGTATCTATGATAATGATATAGTTGACTAAAAGTAAAATGATGAGAGTTTATAACTTCTTATAAATAACTTCCAGGTGAACTGGAAAGAGATGCAAAACCATATATTAGAGAGAGTCATTCATTTGATTTCAAAATATGAAAAGATTTTTGTTTTATTTAAATCATAATAGCCAAGAATAAGGCATTGAAGCAAAAGTTGAGAAAAACAACTATGATCAATATTTTAATTTTACAATTTAACTTTCTGCGGGATAAAGCTGATCACTCTGAACAATGATCATGGAGTAATGTTAAGGATAAATTTATGAAGAAGGTTTAATTAGCGACAAATTAATATTATAAATGTAGAAAGAAATTAATGTCATAAAATAGACTACAAATGACTGCTGCATGAGTGCTGGAGAGGAGACTTTTTTATTCAACAGTTTTGTGGATAAGAAAAAAGATTTCTTTAGGATAGAATTCATATATATTGAGATGTATAAAGTCAGGGTTTCTGTTGGTGAATCTTGCAGTCCAGACCAGCAGGCATTCCCAGGGAACCAGGATGTCCAGGAGAGCACTTAAGCTAACGGTAGACATCCACCTCTTTTTCCTCTTCTCATCCAAATTCATTCCTGAGTCTTGTGCTCAGCTTTGTATCAAGACACCTGCTGCAGTCTGCCCTCCCTCCACTTCTCCCACCTCTAGAAGATCACAGAGATTTTCCCTTCCAAACTTCCTTCCCCCCTCACACTTCATCCCAGGATGCACCTCCATCAGGCGTTCACTGAGAACCCACAGGCCACGCAGAACAGGGAAGCAGGAAGCCTAACCTGAGACTTTCAACTCTCCCTCCTTTCTTCCAAAACTAATCCTCCACACTAACTCCCTTCTCTGTAGTAGACCACCTATTACTGCCTCCACGTCTGCTCTACCCCACCCATCAGCAGATTGTGGAGATCTTAACCTCCAACCTTCTTACCCACTCTTGTTTTCCCAGCTCCAAATTCTATTGTCTCTTCACTTTTTGCCACAGTACCCAAGGCACTAAGCAGACCCTCATAGAGCACTCTGGTCTCCACAAACCCTTGAATGCCCTCAATACCCCTTCCTAGCCATTTGAATTTTTAAGTATCAGCTCCCAATACTTAGAAGCAAGTTTTATCAGGAACAACCATTCACCCAACTGAGAGAATTCCCAGTAGAAAACCATATTAGGCAACACACAGCCACTACACATTCTAAGGGTGAGAGTGGCAACAGAAAGAAAGAAACAAAGCAACCACCCAACCACACCTACCTAACAAACAGAAGACAAGATATTTACACCTAGAATTACAAACTTCACAAACATAGATGACAAGATGCCAGCATTAAAACATATCAGTTTCAGCCATCACAATGTCTCCACTACAGCCCAGAAACCAACCACAGCAGGCCCTGACAATTACAACATAGCAAGAGCACAAGTCAAAAACCCTAATGTAGCCTTAATGGATATGATAGAGATTCTTAAAGAAGAAATGAATAAAGGTATTTTTTTAAAAAAACTATGAAATCCATAACAGTGGAAGCAAATCAATAAAACAGTTTGAGATCTTAAAATGAAAATAGAAAAAAAGTTTGATTCTAGAAACTAGAAAATCCAAACTGTGGGAAATCTGGGAATAAAAGATTTTAAAAGATTCCACTTTAAAGACTAAAGTCATTAGTAAACTGAGAGACAGGGATGTAGCTCAGTAGTAGAGCATTTTTACAGCTTGTACAGGAATGTAATCTTTTTGTAACCAGGCCGAGGGAGTGGGAGAGAAGGGCAAGGCCTGCCAGAGCCATATTCACCATGTCAAGCTGGCCAGAGTCCATTCACCTTTTATTTCAGAACACTGATTTCCAGCCCTAGTTCCCTTCTGAATAGCGTAAGCACAAATGATCTCTAGCTACTTTTTTGCTGGTCAGAAAAATATCATCTCCTAGACTAATTACTTCTGGCCACATAAAATTAGGTTGAGGCCCTGAGGACCCTCCTCATCCTTTCTCTCAAGTTTTGCTGAACCCCCTTTTGACCCAAGGAACTACAGGAATTCATTCTTGACTTTATTTCTTAGGCTTACAAAAGTGTATGAAGTTTCCTTGTGTGTAAAGGAAAAGGGATATTTTAAATTAACAAAGCTTGAAAAGGCCTGTGTGTGTATTTTATTTAATATTTAAATGAAACCCATTGGATACAAAAACATAAAGAACAAAATATAAGCCATGGAAACAATAGAAGCATAGCATTGCTACCATATATTAGTGTGGAGAAATAACATATTTGAGCTGGTGCTGTAGTCTAAATCAGCTTAGCTAAGAATCTTCACACTTTGAATTCAAGTAGTTTTCAGCAAGGAAGGTCACCCATAAAATATTACAAATAATATTTGTATTGGGAGAAGAAAATAGGTAAGATGTATGATATATCCATGATATTTATTTCTGTTATAATGGGAAATTTTAGCATCACCATGTACTCTTAGTAATGTATATGAGAAGAAAACAGGTCAGATGTGTGTCATATCCATGATATTTATTTCTGTTATAATGGGAAAGTTTAGGATCACCATGTACTCTTAGTAATGTGTGTAATACAATATCATATCTATGAGAAACTAAGGCTCTGAAAGTGTTTATCTGCATGTACCTGCCATTCATCTTTAATTCACGTGATACCTGCACCTAGATCTCTATTGTGCACTTATCTTCCTTGCAATATGGATTCTTTGCAATGTTTATGTTTAAGGGGATTTTTTTAACCACATGTTAAATCTGCATATACATTAAGCATTGTATTTTTTATGAAAGACTCCATACAAACATTTATGAAGTAATTTAGTGAGCTATATTTAATGAATCTTCTGTTATTCCAAACGTTTCTTTACTATTTCTTTATAGAAGTGCAAAGCACTTTTTAAAAATACGTAATTATATTGTCCACTTTAAAATATGTGAACTTTGTGGGACAATTTTTCACCTGACATGTCTTATTTGTATAAAGAGATCAATATCTCCAAAGAGATTTAAATTTGTAATGGTTTCTGAGGCACCTTAAATTTAGCATATGTTGGGATCATTCAATTAATTAATCTCAAGTTTAAAACGTTCTGTGAAACGGCATTGATTACAGAAACTCATGAATGTTGAAGATGCTGAGAATATATTATGTTTGGTAGCCCAACCTTAAACAAGACATTTATAGTACTGTCTAAGGCTCATGGGACTGTTCTGAATGAGGAGGGAATAGTTTAGATGAGCTGGAAGATAGATATGAGAGTCATGAAACACAACATTTAATTAAATCATTATTATTAAAATAATCTCAAAAATAAGACACTGGCATGAAATATCTATTGCAATCATGAACTGACAATAGCTACAATTAATGAGCCTGAAACTGTATAAGACTGCCCATCAGTCATGAGGGCCTAATACTTACTGATGACCAATGTTATTCATAGATTCTAAAAGAGAGGGACATAATCAGGCTGTATGTCCACAACTGAGATTACATGGCTCTAACAGATAGCTTCCAACCCATGGACCTGTTTGAATTTCTAGATCCAAAAACAAAATAAATATGAAGTGGAGAGATATCTCAACATTTAAGAGTACTTTCTGTTCTTCTAGAGAACTCAGGATCTACGCCATGTGCCAATGTGTTATCTTACAACTAACCTGGAATTCTTGTCCAGCTTCTGGCCTCCAAGGATATCAGGCACACATATAATTTACAGACATACATGCAGACAACACGCGCATGCATGCGCGCACGTACACACACACACACACACACACACACACACACACACACGATAAAATAGAGAAGAATGTGAAAAGGAGGATGAGAACTTGGGATGGCCATAAGAGCAATTGAAGAATGAGAGTAATAAATATTCACTATGTACACATGGAATCATCAAAGGATAAATTTAATTAATTAAAAATTACAAAATATATCTGCCTATGCCATAGAATGCCAGCCTGACAGCCTTGACTAGAATCTTAGAGTAATTTTCAGAGAAAGCTTGTGTACAAGATTCTCTGATAGAGTTATCCAATATTTGCATGAATACTTTTTTAAAAATTTTCGCAACGATCTTCTTTTATTGGTTAAAAATGAAACCTGTTTGAAACAGAGAATTTTATAAATATATGATCTTAAGTACAAAAATATCTTCAAGTACTTTCTACTTCCCTTTCCTTGTCTCCCCAGAGTTACATGGACTTCTGAGCCATGGAGTAATCTTGCAAGTTTTGAGAACTGCACTTATAACACACACTGACCTTGTGTACTCTTTCTCTCCATACCCCATATGTGTATGTATAAAAATGTACACAGGTGACCACGGAAGTCAGCTGAGGTTGTTAGATACCCTCATGTTGGAGTATAGGAAGTTTTGAACTGCCCAGTGTGGGTGCTTGGATTCAACCTAGGGTCCTCTGCAAGAGCAGCGTGTGTTCTTAACTGCTTAGCTCTCTTGCTCTCTCACTCCCTTACATCTTTCTAATTCCCTTTTGGTGCATTATGAATCCCCTCCTGTTTTCTCCATAAATTACTAATAATGGATTTGGGTGAAAGCTGTAGCAATGAACTGGGTATTATAAAACATGTCAGTATTTCAGTTATTTCTCTCCCCTTCACTCTTTTTCTTTCTCTCTCTTGCTCCAAATATAAGAATGGCCACATTTATATCATTTTCACCTTTTATTAAATCATTATTATTAAAATAATCTCACAAATAAGACATTGGCATTTGGTACTGCAAAAAGAATAGGAAAAATTAAATTAGTGAACAAGAGCAGAAATAATGTAAGCATAATTCCCCTCAATTTCCATAATTGTGATTTGTAATATGAAACTCCTGGGGATGATTTTAATGGGCTACAGTTTAGAATTGTGAAGAATAGTATACCCAAGACTAGAAAATCAATGCCTGACCCACAGTACCACAGGAATGAAACTGCTGAAACATACATAGTAGCCATAAATAATAGTACTATTTGTAACAATTTTTAAATGAAAACAGTTTCTTAAGGTAGAAACTAATGCTAGAATTAAAGGGAAACAAACTGCGTAATGAGTTAAGCTAAAATATTTCTTTAGAAATGAAAATTACTTTATTGAAAGAAACTGGCAGATCAAAAATACCCTACAGTTAGACTGAAGCAAACAATCTCAGCCAGGCCCAAACTATACATCTTAATGAACTGTATAGTTAGACTATAGTTGCCATGTTTAGAAATCAACATTTCATACACAAGGCATATAAGATCTCCAAATAGACAAGAGAAGAACACCATAAATCATGGGATGAAGAAATACAAACTTTCAAAAGGATTCTAAAAAAACCTAAAAACCATATGAGAGAATAAAACAATTTACATACAAAGGCAGAAATATCAGAAATACTTCAGCCTTTGCACCAACAACCATAAAAGTCACAAAATTATGGAATAATATATTACAAGCTTTGACAGCAAATAACTGTGGACAAAGAATGCTATTCCCAGCAAAGTGAACACTAATTAAGGCAGGTCATTGCAACTGGACAGCGCTGTAGAAAATTCTTAGTGAGATGCAATACAGGGACAAAAAGGAAAGGATAGACTTTTTTTTATGAGAAACCATTAAGGTATATGCTCCATGATAGGAACAGATTAGCAAGGTTGGTTTTGGAAAAAAAAATAATCACTTCAAGCTGAACTGAAATATTAAGTAATATTTACAGCTTAAAATATGCATTCTGTCACTAGAATTTGCACTAAGGTCATCAGGTGTGTCAATCTACATAAGAATAATTTCTCTGCCTTTTTTTTAGTGGTGCGATTGAACCAAGGGATTTTACATTCTGTGCCTGTCCTCTACTACTGATCTATAGCATCAATATCTATATTTTTAATTTTAAAAATATCATTTACAAAGAAAACAAGGTGTATATAAAGAATTTTAATTTTCTTACATATAAAATGCAAAATTTTGAAAATTATGGCCATTTTATTTCATAATATTCTGTCATGTTTAAAATTTTGTCTTCAGAAAAAATATAAAACACAGTGCTACAAGTATGATTAAGAAGAAGATTATAGTAAGTTACCAGCTCAAGAATTCTGACTTTTCTATTGTTAGCATGCAGATAGCTGAATGATGGGGCCTTGGTCTTGATATGATCTGACAATATTCACTTTTGAAACACTGTTAAAATTTAAGAGTGTAGAATTATCTTTGAATTCCAAAACATAATAAATCAAATACTGAACAAACCATTTTTAAATTTTACATTTTAATTAATTTGCACTATAAATTATAGTATCAGTTCATTGTATGTACTTCACAATTCCATTGAAAACTTTCTAAAGTAATTACGTATAATAACCTCAAAGAAATGTCTATATATGTTTGCTTTTTCTCTCTCTAGTGACCATCTTCCTTAAACTCTGCTCTTCCATCAACAGCTACTACAAATTACAAACACAAGAAACTGGATGAACATTAACCATTCTGAATACTGTTAAAAAGTGGAATTATACCGATTTTGGTTTTACAGAACTATAATTTAAATAATATGACAATAAAATATTTTAAGGCACACACATTGACATAGAATGATGAAGGCTTTTTTGCAATGATCTTATGATTTTGATCATTGATCTTTCTAAGTGTGTTATTGACAGCAACTGGTAGAAGCTTGTGAAAATGCCATTCCTCTTCCAGTTGACTATTTCAAAGTCAGCAGTTACTTTGACTGTTAAATATCTTTTAGTGCCAGACAAATTTGTAGAACATTAAGTCAGATAATTTTCCAGAGTTGTCAGGTACAGAAACATCAACTCTCTCTGGAAGACTGTAATTTTTATCCTTGGATTTGACCTGCAAAGTTGTCCCAACTTTTAATGTCAAATTTGGATTTTCTACTTTACAAAGTCTTTAATGTAATTTTATGTACCTTGGGCTCTTCTTCTTCAGGAATACAGTGAAAAGGTCATTATACTCTAAGAATGGAATGAAGTTCATCTCTGAATATCACACAGTATTTTATGTTGAGTTCAGCCCATGATGTATATATTCACTTCCCCAGTGGTGCACAATTATACATATATTGTAGAAATTATAGTTGTACAGTGGACCCTTTATGGTATTAAATATGATGCATATAAATGTATCTCAGTCTTTGACACATAGTAAATTCTAAATAAACAATAGTTATTCTATGACAGATACTATTGCTCTCAACACACATATTTTTCAATTTTAGTTATTTATGTGTATGAGTATTTGTTTCCATGCCTGTCTTTGTGCTACATGCCTGCCTGGATATTGCCCAGAGTCTAATAGAGGGTATCTTAAAACTAGATTAGGTGTTTATGAGATGCCATGTGAGGTCCATGAAGCAAGTCCAAGCCCTCTGGAAGAATATGTCGTGCTCTTAAACACTGAGACATCTTTCCATACCCTTAACATCCTTTTTCTTGGCATCTTTTCTTAAATCCAATAATAAAATTCTAAATATAGCTTTACAACAATTAGAAGAGCAGTTTTAACAGCTTATTGTCTGTGTTGTTAAAAACTTGGCAGCAAGCATCTTTAATCCCAGGACTCTAGAAGCAGAGGCAGGTAGATCTGTGAATGCAAGGCCAGTCTGGTCTACAAAGAAAATTTCCTGGAAAGCCAGAGCTACACAGTTAAATTTTGATTCAACACCTACCTCACCCCAATTTTTTTTTCCTTTTTTCCACAAAGCCATCGTTTAAAACATCTTTTGAAACTTTTTGAAAGAGAATTCTTAAATAATATACTTGTCTAGAACATTTGTGGCTTTGACAAACAAACTGACAGAAGTCAGAAAGCTGAAGAAATTAAGAAATTGGCATAAAATCATAGGAAAAGTTTTAAAAGAAGTTATTTCATGGAATAGAAAGAAATGATATGGAAAGGCAGAAGCATCAGGACAGAACAACCTCACAATGAGGAAGGAAAACATCTCCTGAGTCTGTGATGAGAGGCACAGCTGGGGGCACTCCAAAATATGATCCCCTCAGAATCATGGCTATAGAAGTCATGTTTGTCCAACTTCCTGCCACTATTAACTGAGCCAAAAAGGTATAAACAGCAGTTAGTCTGCTAGCGATCATCAAGCCTGAATTCTCTCCTGGCATTACCACTTACCCAGTAGCATGTACTGCAGGCAGTGGAGAGAAAGGCAAGCAAAAGACTACTGTGTTGTACATAAATGTCATCAGTGAGGCAATTTGCCTGTTATGAGAATAAATGCATTAAAAGTTACCAAAAGACAGAATAATGCAGCAGAGTCCCTGGAATTGAGAGAAAAAGTTCATCATCAGAAAAACTGAGGAGTTAGGATGCACCAATTTTTAAATTATCATCAAAATGTATTTTGTGATTTATAGCATGAATATTAATATAATAAAATATTCTTCAAGGGCCGGAAACCTCAGCTTGGGCCACAGGGCTCCACAGCTGATCAGCGCCAGGATCGCAAGAGCCAGGAGTGGGCCAAGGACACGCCCCACAGCTCACCAGGCACGCAGAAAAGCCCCTAGCGGGGGCAACGCGTCCGCAGAGCTCACT
>CM052719.1:48644821-48679174 GCA_028551405.1 Uromys caudimaculatus
CCCCCCCCCAGTCCTCCTGGAGTTTGGACCACCAACCAAAGAATACACATTGATGGACTTATGGTTTGGACCACATATGTGGCAGAGGATGACCTCGATGGCCATCAGGGAGAGAGGAAAGGCCCTTGGGCCTGAGGATGTTAGAGGCCTCAGTAAAGGGGAATGTCAAGGCGGGAATATGGGGATGGGTGGACGGGGGCGGGGAGGTGGAATTCCCTCCTAGAGGCGGGTTGGGGAGGGGACGGAGGGTATCCAAAGAGGAGACTCAGAAAAGGGGAAACATTGGAAATGTACATAAAGTATCAAAAATAAAAAAGGAGGAAAAAAAAAAAAGAAAGAAAGAAAGAAAGAAAGAAAGAAAGAAAGAAAGAAAGAAAGAAAGAAAGAAAGAAAGAAAGAAAGAAACCCACAGTCTTTGACAACATTTTATGATGTTTGGGGATTCATATATGACTCTGTTAGCCAACAACTCAATTATATATGATCCAGTACTGTTACTGAAACTTCATCTGGTGACAAGACAATTCTCAGTCTCCCCCATTATTTGGCCTTTTCACTGAGATCCCCTAATATGTACATATTTTAGCAAGCATCTACTATAGTAACTTCATATTACCCTTCAAATGGCTCCTAATTTTAGCTGTCCCATTCTGTTTTCCTTCCCTCATCCCCCTCTGGTCCCCCAAAACTTGGTTCCCCCTTTGTTTGTAGTTCTATAGATTGAAACTCGGGTTATCATTGAATTAACAGTAGCATTCACATATATGTGACTATGTACCATATTTCTCTTTCTTTTTTTAGTTCTATACATTTTACATGTGGATTTCATAATTTCTTTATGTCAATGGCTCAGTAATACTCCACTGTGTAAACACATGCTTTTTAAATTCATTTTTCTGTTGACAGACATCAAGGTTGTTTCCGATTTTTGGCTATTATGAATAGAGAAGCAACGAACATGGCACGCAACTCTGTGGCAAGATAAAGTGTGGGTAGAAGGCACCTTTTAAAAAAATTTCTGTCACTAGGCCTGCATATAACTGCTAAGACCACCATCTCTGTCACTATACTGTGCCTGTTTCCTTCATCTTTTTAACCACTGGTCAAAAGATCTCTGTAAGGAACCATAAATAGAAACAGAAAGCCATGAAATAAATGAGAAAATGTCTTGGCTCAGGTTTCTGGAAGGTTCCCATCTGTCCTCCGAAAGTACATGAATAGATCTGTTCGTTCTTAGTCTATCTCTCTTTTAGATGATTCCCATAATATATTTGTAGTGATTTTTGCTCCCTGAAATTGAGAAGCTGATTTACAAACAAAGGCTCCTACTTCTCTATCATCTTGCTACTGCAAGACCTCTTTCTACCCCACAGTTCAAAGGTAGGGAAAAAAGACGGTAAATAGGACAAAGGTATGTGGAGCAGTTTAGAAGTAGCTCTGGATGATTTCAATTTCTACTTGTCATGAAACCGGCCAGCTCAGTAGTATCAGGATACCAGCAGTTTAAAAGTGTCACCAAAAATGAATCAGCAATTGTGGCATGATCAAGCATAAACTGCCAAGCTTCTGAAAAATCAGTACAAATCAGCAAGAGCAATGAGAACCAGTTCTCTGCCTGGAGTTCTCTGCCATACCTCTCTCAGTGAAGTGAAGATCATCAAAGACTTAGACCAACAAAAAGTTGCACGGATAGCTATGCAAGTGTGCCATCACTATCTATTGGGACCTACTTATACTCTCTCAAACATCACAAGTCCTTTCACTGGTCTTACCTCAGCAAAACATCGCAGGAGTCTGCATCACATGACACAACCATAAATTTCCATTTCAGGAGGCCTTTAAATTACAAGAGAGTAGGAATTGGAAAAATGGCAATGCACAGCTCAAAGCCTGCATCCAGAGCCACCAACCATTTCCTTCTGGTGAGGAAAAGAGACAACGGTGTTTGACAAGTTACAGTGGAAACCAATGTTTTGCCAGGGTGTGTGTATGTCAACCATGTGTGTACCTATGCCATGCAGAAGGACAGGATGCTAATCCTTAATTGATTTTCTCCAACCAAATATATTTCAACGTGAATGTGTGTGTGTGTGTATGCATGTGTATACATAAATACTAAAGAAATATACTTTTACTTTATATAATTATGTAAAATATCTTGGGATATGTAGAAAGCAATAAAAAACCCTAATCTAAATTTATTTTAATATTACAGGCAAAAATACTTCTAAATATTGCAAAAGTCTCTTAATATACATTTTGACATGGTAGTGCTCCTCACCACTAAATACAAGTGAATATTTTGGTGAAGCTTAATTGACCACTTAAATGTTTTCAAATCTAAATGGGTTTTGCTGTGTTCAGTTTATATGTACTGTCTCTCGTTGCTGCAGAAATGAACAGTCACAGTGCATGGCTTTTTTTTTTTTTTTTTTTTTGCTTTTTCTACGAAAATGACTGGTTCTTTGAAGTTGCAGTAGATTGGATGATTTGTTTTCAAAAATGCTTTGTGTCTGAAGATGAAAGTTATTGTCCTCTGCAGTGGTTCATGCTGGACTACAATTTTACTGCTATTGCATTTATTAAAGAAAAAAAAAAAACCTTGAGAAGATGAACCACGATGTTTCTTTAAAATGGAGTACAGGATGCTATCAAAAACAAACGTCCTTTTCCTAAGTATTCATATTATTCTAATAATTTTTAGTTACAGTAATAGCATCCCATTAGTAAAGCTGCAGTGTTTCTTCCTTCTAGAAAAGGAAAATATTCATATGGAACGTATATGTGCTATAAAGAAAATACAACTGTATTTTATATATTTTTATGTTACATTTACTAACATATACCATACACTGATACAGAGAGTTTTATATTGAGAACATTGGTTTGAATACACATGTAAGCTTGCTTTACTATCATTCCTATGTGCTAGTACCATAACTAAGTGTTAATAGCTGCACACACACACAAGTGATATTTTCAAATGTGTGCACACTAAAATAGTACTTTTAAGTTGTTTTGAAAATTAATGGGGATAAAATGTATTTGTAAAAATGTTTACCTAGTGTACACATAGCTCTGGATTTGGTACCCGCACTGTATAAAATCTGGAGTGGTGTGCTCATATAACCCTAGTACTTAGGAAGTGGAGAGGGAGAGAAAAGAAGGTTAAGAAGGTCATACATACTCAGCTACATGTGGAGATCCATGTCAGCCTGAGCTACACAAGACTATCTCAAAAACAAACAATACAGGAGAGCACCTAGAGAGATGATTCAACACTTAAGGAATGTTTGCTCCACAGATGGTCCCAAGAACCCATGTCTGCTACTCAGAAACTCTAGCTGACCTGTAACTCTAGCTCTGTGGAATCCATTACTCTCTTCTGGACTCATGACACCAGCACTCATTAAATACACCTCCACACAGATACACACATAAAAATAAAATTAATCTCTAACAAGGAGAACATTACAGAGATTCACATCTAATCAAAAGGCAAGAAGCAACTGATAATAGAGTGCATAGACCCAGTGGATATATCTATGTCACAGTTCCTGTGCATAAAGCTCAGGGATCATCACAAAAGAGGAATCAGACTGTAAGAGTTGGAGAACCACAAGGTGCCCTGTGAGACTGTGCCTCTTAGAAATGATAGAAAAGCTTCAGCCATGATACAAGTTCTGAAGAATGAATATGTCAATAAATATACTAAAATGAAAGCAAAACTCTCACAGGTCCCAGCCATAAACAAAGGATGAAAGCAGTGGTTCTCAACCTTCTTAATGCTGCAACCCCTTCATACAGTCCCTCATGGGTAGTGAAACCCAAACATGAGCTTATTTTTATTTTGCTTCTTCATAGTTGTAGTTTTGCTACAATTATGAATCATAATGTAAAACTTTGTGTTTTCTGGTGGTCTTTGATGTCCCTGTGAAAGGGTCATTTTACCCCACAAAAGAGTAGCAACCCACAGAATGAGAACCACTAAACTAAAGGCAACTAAAATCTGATAAGAAAGAGGGAGCTAGTCACCCCCAAGTAAGAGCCCATAATTGGTCATCTAATTCTAAATGATCACCCCTGAAATCTTACACAAAAAAAGCAATACTTAACAGACACAGCAGCTTGTATTTATGTAGTTATGCTTTTGTACATAGATATAACAATAACAAAAAAACAGGCCATATATTTGAAAGAGCGTAAGTGAAGAATATATTGAAGGGTTGGAAGGAGAAAAGGGATGATGGAAGTGGTGTAATTATATTTTAACTTAAGAACACACATATAAATAAGTTTTTAGAGTTAAAAAGCAAACAATATTTATTAAAAACAGAGCTTGTGAAAGTGAAATGTACATGTAAAGATACATTTCTTTCTGAATCAAATATAATCACAGATTGAATATTATGGTTCACAATTCCTCTTAATGATACATAATGTTGTCAAATAAATTTGAATACCTTAATGAGACATTTTCTTCTGAGGACAATATGTATTGCTAAATTGGAATCAACTGATTCCATCAGAAGTCAGAAGTTCTCTACTATCAAGGTTTCTTTGGGAGGAGGAGGAGGAGGAGGAGGAAGAGGAGGAGCATGAGGAGGAGCAGGAGAAGGAGGAAGAAAAAAGAGGAAAAGAAGAAGTAAAGGAAAAAAAAACTAAGAAAACCTTCCTAAATATGTGTTGGGAGAGGAATTTCACCAACAGTAGAGCAGGAGCTACAGTTAAATCAATGGAGCAGGAGGATGAGAAACAGTGATATAAGTGCTGACTTCAAAAATAATAAGCATATATTAACTTTATAAGTTTAGGTGGTCTCCACTCCACATTCCTGTGATGCTGAAGTCTGCACTGGAGCAGTATAGCTGAGCAATGAAACATGATGTTTTAGTTTCTCCTGGGCTCCTAACTACCCATGAATACTCACAGGTACTACAAAATACAAACGTCTTCAAGTAAAACCCAAGGGTCCCAAGAAACATAGGGTATTATTACTAACTGGGGATGGAAAACTTACATAACATGGGACTAGAAGCAAAAAAAATTTAGAAAGAATTTTCCAAAAGATAGAGATCCCAGAAGATGCCACAAAGATGCAGCCATAAAGAAACAGGGGCCTATGATAGAAAACTCACAGTCAACTGAAGCTTTGATTAGCCAAAGACCAATGTACCTCAAACATCTTTCTTCTTTCAAGTGACAGATTTTATTTATTACTTTGAAATTTCATAAGTTTTACAATATATTTGAATCAGATTCACCTACTATTAACTATATCCTTCCAAGTACTCCTAGAATACTCTATTGTGACTTCCTCTTACATCCATGTCTTTCTTGTATGCTGTTGTTAATCACCTCCTGAATACAATTAGTGCCCACTTTGCATATTGTTATATGCAGCCATCTACAGAGAAGTCAACAGATCTTTTAAAGAGTCAGTGCAATTGAGAAAAAGCCCTGAGTTCTGCATCTCAAATCTGCACACATCTACACAAGAGACTGTATGGCTTCCTCCAGTAATACATCTTTAGTTTCCTTAGAGTTTTGTGGTAGGACTTGCTTGTAAGTTTTCTCTTTAGCATCTGGAAAGTCATGTCAATTATCTCACCACATATGATTTTACAATATTCTAGAACTTAACTGAGATTAGGATCAAACATTTGTATTAACTTATGTCTGCACTTTCGGCTATATGCATATTGTTCCTTTTAGTATACAATTTGGGTGATAATAGTTATACCAAATATAACTTATTATAGACTTATTTATCTGTAGAAAATTATTTGATCACATGATGAGGTAGTTTCTAACATTTAATTCATCTTTACACATTAGGTGCCCATTCAACTATACTGTTTGCCAATTACCACACCAATGTCTAAATATCCTAGTCTCTGTCTAATAGTGCCACACTCCACCTAACACCTACTATTGGCTCTTAGAATTCCACATTCAATAGGCCTAAGCTGAACTTGAAGAACCTTTTCTTTGATTACAGACTCCTGTGACTCTTAGTTCCTAGAGTGTTCCAGGAAATCAAGATGTGAAAGGAGCCAGGTATAATCTGTAATTTTATCTGGAGGCTAAGGCCCTTTTCAATCTTCTGAAGCCTCTCCAGGTCCGACAGGAGCTCATTTTCGGTCTCAAACACTGATTACTTTGTCTGCTTATGCTATTGTTCGCTTTGATTGATTCCAAGAAAGTTCAGACCATTTGTAACATGGAGCAGTCTGGTAGCTTTTCCTATATGACCCAAAACAAAAAAAAAACAAAAAAAAAAAACCGGAGAGCAGTGATTATCATCCAATTCAGACAAAAGAACATGATTACTGGTCAAGCTTTCTGCACTTTTTAAGAAATTCATTCTCTCTGGTCTACATCTCCTTAGATCAGAAAGAACACAAGATTAATCTCTGACAGCTTCTCTTCTCTAGAGTCAAATCAACTGGCTCCATCTCATTACTTAGCTTGTGTATATGACAATCAGCCTCATATTTCAAGATTTACTAAGTTTCTCATATACAAAGTAAATTAAATCTTAAAAAGATCCTCATAAACTTTTGTTATGCTATTATTACTGTTTCTTTTATTAATAATAATTGTCATAAGCTCATACACAATTGTATGATAGAATACCAATATTAATTTAATAAAAATGTATACAATAGTTATTATTGCTAAAAGGATATCAATTTCTATGTAAAAAGACTATTCAATTTTCTAATTTGTCCAAGCATCTAATTCTATATTCCAAACCTTCTGATTCATCATTTACAGTTTAATTAATTTTGACTTGATTTTTTAAAATCACCTAAACAAATATTTTCCCTAATTAATGCAGTAAAATATCACCTTCATTTGCAAACTATGAAGATTTTCAGTATTTATATACAGTTTAATTTTTAAAAGTAAACAACTCCTCATTTCTAGTAAAATTTCACATTTTTGCTGACAGAGAAATGAACTGTATAATATAATAAATGTTTGTAGCACCTACTATTATTTCTAAACATATAAGTAAGCAGAATACATTAAATGAGATAGCTTAGGAAAATACCAATATAGACAATCCTCCAAAAGAAAGTTCAAACTATTGAGATCATAAAAGAAAAATTATCAAGAATTTACTTGTTTTTTAAATTTGTTTAGTCTTTTTGCTTATATTTGAAACAATTAGAGAAAAATAAAAAGATCTATTTCACTCTATCAAAGGATACACTGGCACTCATAGTCTAGATAGACCCCAGATCACTGCTACTCTCTTTCTCTCTCAGTGCCCTCCCGACCAAATCTCCAATTCCCATCCTTGTATATCACTCTGTCTCAGCCCCCAACTTAGCTGGAGACTCCAAGCTTAACAAGAGGCCATGCCTACACCAGACGTCCAGCTCCCAAATTGAATAGAGACCGCTACACAACCACAGACCAGAAGACCAGAGATGAAATTAAAACCAAGGAACAAAATACCCATCCAAGAAAAACAGATCTAAAAATTAGAACCCAGACCTATAGACACACTAAACCCAAGACACCAGTTTAAGAATACAATTGTCAACAAACAGTCAATATGTTTCCACCAGAGCCCAGTTTTCCTACTATAGTAAGTCCAGAGTATTCCAACACAGGTAAAGTACAAGAGAAAGACCTTAAAACCTATGTAATAATGATGATTAAGATCCATGTAAAAAAATAAATGAATCACATAAAGAACTTGAGGAAAACACAAAGAAAAAATTAGAAGTGAACAAGTCCCTGAATGAAAGCCAAGAAAAACAAAACAAAAACAGGTGAAGGAAACAAACATGTTGAAGACCTGAAGACCTCAGAATAAAAATAGACACAATAAAGAAAATACAAAATGTAGGGATTTTTTTGCAGGCAAATGGATGAAACTAGAAAATATCATCCTGAGTGAGGTAACTCAGACCCAATAGGACTTGCATGGTATGTACTCACCAAGAAGTAGATATTAGTCAAAAAAGTGCAGAATACCTAGAATACAATACATAGAACTCAAGAAGATTAACAAGCAGAAGGGCCTACGTGAGGATGCTTCAATCCCATTTGGGAGAGAGAATAAAGCAACCATGGGAGGCAGAGGCAGGGAGGGACATGGGTGGGAGAGGGGGCAGGGAGAGGAAAAGGAGAACCTGATCAGGTATGGGGGAAAGAGGAGAAAAGCCCTGAGGGCCAGCAGAATGAATGGAAACATGCATCCTGGGGTGGCAGGGGAGACTCCTCTAGAAAGTATCAGAAACCTGGGAGCTGAGAGACTCTCAGGATTCAAAGGGAGGGACCTTATATGTAATGCTCTACTATGTTCATTGCAGCCTTGTTTATAAAAGCCAGAAGCTGGAAACAACCCCGATGTCCCTTAATTGAAGAATAGATACAGAAAATGTGGTACATTTACACAATGAAGTACTACTCAGCTATGAGAAACAATGACTTCATAAAATTTGCAGGCAAATGGAAGGAAGTAGAAAATATCAGCCTGAGTGAGGTAACCCAGACACAAAAGAACACATATGGTATATACTCACTGATAAGTGGATATTATTTCAAAAGCTCAGAATACCCAAGATACAACTCAGAGATCATATGAAGTTTGACAAGAAAGAAGATCAAAATGTTGATGCTTCAATTCTACTTAGAAGGGGGAACAAGATAATTAAGGTAGAGGGAGGAAGGGACCTGGGAGAGAGAGGGGAAAGGGGGGACAGAATCAAGTATGGGAAGAGTCAGAAGAGAAGTCCAGAAGGTCAAGAAAATGAATAGAAACATGTAGCAGTGGGCAGTGAGGAACTGGAGGGAGCCACTAAAAAGTCTCAGACACCAGGGAAGAGAGAATTTCCCAGGACCCAACAGAGATGACATTAGTTGAAATATCCAACAAAGGGAAGATAGAACCTGTAGAGGCCACCTCCAATAGATAGAGGCATGGACGCCAGTTGAAGGATGGGGCCGCCCACCCATGTCAAAAATTTTAACCCAGAATTTTTCCTGTCTAAAGGAAATACAAGGACAAAAATGGAGCAGAAACTGAAGGAAAGGTCATCCAGAGACCTCCTCACCTAGGGATCCATCCCATCTGTAGACACCAAACCTGACCCTATTGCTGATGCCAAGACATACTTCCTGACAGGAAGCTAATATAGATGTCCCCTCAGAGACTCTGCCATCACCTGACTAGTACAGATGTAGATACTCACAGCCAACCATTGTACTGAGTTCAAGGACCCCAATACAAGAGGTAGGGGAAAAACTAAAGGAGCGGAAGGAGATTGCAACCCATAAGAAGAACAATAATATCAACTGGCTGGAATCCCTCAGAGCTCCCAAGGATAAACCACTAACCAAAGAGTATACATGGATGTGTCCATGGCTCCAGCTACATATGTAGCAAAGGATGACCTTAACTGACACCAATGGTAGGGGAAGACATTGGTCGTTTGGAGGCTTGATGCCCCAGAGTAGGGGATTGCTAGAGCACTGAGGCAGGAGTGGGTGGGTGCAGTAACACCCTCTTAGAGACAATGGGGAAGAGGGATGGGATGGGGGATTTACAGAGGGGAAACTGGGAAGGGGGCAACATTTGAAATGTTAATAAATAAAATAACTTATAAAAAAAGAAATTGGAAAAGAATATTTCCAAGTATCACTATTTGTATATGATAAGATAGTATGCATAAGTGTCCCCAAAAATTCTACCAGAGAACATCTGCAGCTGATTTTTTTTTAAGTTCAGAAAAATGGTTGGATATAAAATTACCTCAAACAAATTGATAGTCTCCATTTATACAAATGATAAACAGCCTGAGAAAGAAATTAGGGTTAACAACACCTGTTACAATAGCTGAAAAGAATATAACATATCTTGTTATAACTCTAATCAAGCAAGTGAAATTACCTGTCACTGAAGAAAGAAATAGAAAAAGATATCAGAAGATAGAAAGATATCCCAAGAAAGAAAAGTAAGGAGACAGGGAAAGGGAAGCAAGCCATGTTGAAGCTTTTCATGAGCTGACCATCAAGGATTTCAGCCCAAAGAACACCACTGGCTGTGGAGACAGTTGACACACAATAAATCAATCATTTTCAAAGGCAGAAGTCCAGAAACTGGATCGATAACTGCACAGTCAAGGGTATATAGTGCTGTCACAGAGGACCCCAGTTCAGTTCTCAGCACCTACACCAGGCTGCTCACAATGGCCTGTACTCCATCTTTAAGGGACTCGATGCCTTCTTTTGACCTTTATGCTCATGTGCACACACATGTACCTACTAACACATGCACACACACATAAGGAAGAAACAAAGAAATGTAAATTTTCAGATTACTGTCAAAGAGAAATATTTCTTTCATATATTTTCTAGTATACATAAACATAGAGATATTTTCTAATAGAAATGTTAATATTAATGAGCCATTCTTAAACCATAATGTGTGGATTTAGTTTCATCCCAGATATTTTTAGGCAGCCTCATTAAGAAGACTAAGCCTTTGTTTGTATCACAAACATCAGAACTACCTTGAAGCTTCCGACTTACAGTGACTTTCTGCTCTGACCCTAACCAGTTCACATCTAGAACCAACCTATGATGTCATTTGCCAAAAAGGAAAAGTTTCTTTAGCACTCTTTGGGATGTAGCATCTTAAGCTACCAGAAACTGTGGCTTCTATAGAACAGTGAAATCAGGCCTGCCACTGTGGTCCTCAGGTATGCCACAACCGTATATAAGAACCTCTCTTTCTATTTTTCCCATGCTTAAAATCTGTGTTTAAAATGATTTTAATAAATTTCACCTCTGGTTCATATCAGCTGATCCTGAAGAAAAAAAAAAAAAAAAAGAAAGATATCCCGTGCTCAAGTATAGGTAGGATTAACATAGTGAAAATGGCCATCTTATCAAAAGTAATCTACAAATTCAATGTAATCCTCATCAAAATTCCAACACAATTTTTATTGACCTTCATGGACCAATTCTCAACTTCATACAACTCTTGAGAAGACAATACTTAATTTTATATGGAAAATCAAAAGAAATGAAGAAACAAAAAAGAAAGGAAGGAAAAAAGAAAAAAGATAACAGACTAGATAAACCAATCCTGAAAAATAAAATAAGAGAACTTCTGGAGGTATCATCATCTGTGATTTCAAGGTATACTACAGACCTATAGTAATAAAAAAATAGCTGGTATTATAAAAACATACATGTTGATAATGCAATCAAATTGAAGACTCAGATATAAATCCATAGACATATGGACACCTTATTTTAAATATTGAAACAAGAAAGGCACAATAGAAAAAAGAAAGCAGCTTCAAAAAAATAGTGTTAGTAAAACAGGATGCCTGCATGTAGAATAATGCAAACAGATCAATGTCTATTACTCTGAATCAAGCTCAAGTCCAAGTGGATTAAAGACCTCAGCATAAAACCAGATACACTGAACTCCATAGAAGAAAACTTGAGAAATAACCTTGAACACATTGACACAGGAAACATCACTTTTAAGCAGAATACCTCTAGTGCCAGAACTAAGAACAATGATCAATAAATGTGACCCCAGGAAACTGAGAAGCTTCTGTAAGGCAAAGGACACCATTCATTGCACAAAAGGCACCCTACTGAATGGGAAAAGATTTTTACCAACTCCATATCCTGTAGAAGACTAACATCCAAAAACTATCAAGAAACCAGATATCAAAAAAATCAAATTATTGAGTTAAAAATTGGGAAATGCAAGTCAAAACTACTTTGAGTTTCCATCTTATACATGTCAGAAAGTCAAAAATCAATATCACATGGGACATCTCGTGTGGGCAAATATGTGGATGGAACAAGTTGTAACCACTATGTAAATCAATATCATAGTTCCTCAGAAAAGTAGAAAATATCTACCTCTAGACCCAGCTAAACCACTCTTGGGCATATACCCAAATGATACTTCATCCTACCACAAAATATTTGCTCAACTATATTCCTAGTGGCACTATTTTTAATAGCCCAGACTAGTAACAACCTATATGTCTATCAAGAGAAGAATGGATAAATAAAATGTGGTCTATTTACAGCATGCAGTACTACTTCACTGTTAAAAAGAATGGCATCATGAGATCTGTAGGGAAATGAATGTAACTTTAAAATGTCATTCTAAGTGAGGCAACCCAGACCCAGAAAGAAACACATAGCGTGTACTCATGTATAAATGGACATTAGCTGTTAAACCAAACGATAATCATGCTGCAATTCACAGACACAGAAAGACGAAGTAAAAAGGAGCACTCTAGGGGGAATGCACGGATCTTCTTGGGAAGAGGAGATAGAAAAGATTTGCAGGGGGACTGGGAGCATGTAGGGACTGGAACAGGAAAGATCAGGTTGGGGGAGTGATGGAGAGAGAGAAGTCAGAGAGAGAATAGGTAAACCTAGTTCAGTAGAAATTCCCAGCAATCTACTAGGGTGATCCTAGTGAGGTCGCCAATAATGGAGGTCTATGGAGCCTGAACTGTCCATCTTATGTAACCAGGAGTGTTCCAGAAGTGGGACTGGAACAATAACCTAGATATAAAACCTTTGACCTAGAATCTACTCTGCCTGCAAGATGTCCAAGGGAAATGGAAGTGCAGAATGTGTGGGAGTGGCTAAGTAATGGCTGGTCTAATTTGAGACTGCCACCAAGGGATAAATGGGAACCCATGCTAGACACTGCCTGGATGACCAGGAGGCTGCATAGCCCAGAAACCTGGTATAAAGAGAAAAATCAATAAAATTATCCATAATAGTATTATACTATACTCACTGAGCAGTGCCTCACCCAATCATCATCAGAAAAGCTTCTTCCAGCATCTAATGAGAGTAGGTGCAGAGACACACAGCCAAATGGTAGGAATAAAGAAAGCCCAAATTGAAGATCTTCATCGGGTCCTCCCCTTGGAGGTCAAGGAACCCCACAAAGAAGGATAGAAAGAGTAAGATCCAGAGGGTTGAGAACACCAGGAGAACATGGACTACAGAATCACTTATAAAAGAACTCATAGGAACCCACAGATACTGAAGTGGAAATCAAGGAGCCTGCATGAGTCTGCCTTAGTTGATCTCTTACATGCTATGGTTGTTAGCTTATGGTTTTCTTGGGAGTTGTGACTGTGGGAGTTACAACTGTATAACTGTATAACTGTAGAAGTATCTCTCACTATTTTGTCTGATTTTGCAACCCTTTTTCTACTACTTTGTTGCCCCAAACAGCCTTGATATGAAGGTTTGTGCCTAGTTTATTGTATTTTGCTATTTTATGTTATGTTTATATTTGATATCCCTGGAAGCCCTGGTTTTTCCTGAAGAAACCTGAAGGAAACATTGATCTGGTGGAGAGAGAAAAGGATGGGACCCCGAGGAATAGAGGGAGGGGAAACTTTGGTCAGTATGCTTTCAAATCAAAAGGAAAATAAAGAAAACAAAGACATAGCTCTAGTATGTTTTCTTCAAGTGTGAATATTTTACTAAATCTTTATCTACTTACTAAAGTCAAAAAACTCACAATATAGTATTATTTAACCTGAAGATACTAAGCTAATAGTGGTCTCAGTAATGATCTTATTCAAGTTTAAGTGCTAAGTTCTTGGCTTCCTGGCTCCTCAGTCACCTGTAATCATCTTGAGATTTGATTTTTCTGGTTTGACATATTCAATCATATCAATTCATTTAGTAGACATTTGGCTTTCAGGTTGGTTGCTTGTATGAATAAAGCAAGGTTGTACAATCTGAGTTGGAAAAACTGAAACCAAAAATACAATGTTTGTTGAGCACAGAACTCATCAATAGGAAGAGCATTTCGTCACCACAACATCTTACAAAAGTGTCATTTAAGTTAGCTTGAAATGAAAATAAACTTAAAATTTAAAGTGGAATGTTTTCCCCAGCTCTGGAAGTCTTTTTCATAGTAAAATGTATGGGTTTTTGCTATGTTATTATTTTATTTTTAGATTTACAAATTTTATGTGTATGAGTATTTTCTCTCCATGTATGTAAGTGCACCATGTCCTTGCTACAGAAATTAGAATACCATTGGATGTTTTTTACTTGGAATTATAAATGGTTGTGAGCCATCATGTGAGTTCTAAGAAATGAGCCAGGATTCTCTGAGAGATAAATTAGTATGTTCTTAACTCCTGCTAGATCTACCCAGGCCTGTATGTTTAGTCAGTAAAGTAGTTGCCATGCAAATATGAGACCCTGAGCTCAAATCTCCAGAATTCACATTAAGCTATATATAGTAGCAAATATCCATAATCCAAGAGACAGAGAGTTAGATGCTATGAGGAGAAAGAGAAAGGAGAATCCTTGAAAGATGTAAGCCAAGATGTCTGGGGTATGAGTCAGTGAATAAGAGAACATGAGTGAAACATGATATGAAATAAGGATCTCCATGATATGTGTGCCCCTGTAGTCATCAAACACAGAGAGAGAGAGGTGGAGATAAAATGTTATTAAAAATAATATCAAATCAAGAAAATATTAGGGGATTATACTAGAAAATGAGGAGCTCTGCATAGGGTGATAAATAATTCATTAAATAAAAATTCTTTGAACCATAATTCAAAATATACCAAATGCTTGAACTAACTTGAAGACCGTAAAATAAATACTACTAATAAAATAATTGTGTGGACTGAACTTGATGCTGCTGTCCTTACTCCACATCATCTGTCTTTACATTCACAGTTTTCAAGGTACATGATAGTTGAGGAAGCATTCATAACCCAACACAATACTTGTGATTAATAATAAGAATAATCTTCATTTATTTATTTAACATTTATTACAAGGGGCAGCAGTTACAAGCTCATGCTCCAATGAGTTATACTGAAACCTGTTCCCACTCCTTAAGACAATTTTTTGACCTTTTTCTCATCAATAAAACCAGAATATGATACAAATATTTTATAGATTTGTTGGCCAAACTAAAGCCTTATCTTGTATTTCGTTGTTCCTATTATTATTAAGTGAGAAAATGCAGTCATTTGTTTTCTAACATACACTCATTCCATCCAAAAGGAGTTGAATAAAACAACAGTGGTGTGAGCATTTCTTCCGCTCCAAATAGATCTGATTACAAGAATCTTTGTCAGTACCACTGGAATTTTAAATGAAAATGTCAAACGCAATTTTAAAACTTATTTTTAAAATTCCAGGCAAAGCATACAGGCAAGTGGCTACAGTAACACATGTATCCCAGCATGAGAATGTATCAGAGGCTCGTGGATAGTTTCTCCTTTGGGCCAGACTCTGTTGGAACTCAACAAATGTTTGATCATAAGACTAGATTCTTTTACATTTTAAACATTCACGTGTTCATCTCTGTGTTCTTTTATTTCACATATATAACACTGTCAAGGGTTGACAGTGCTTAGTTCCTAAGTGGTAATATCAAAATTCCATAAAGGAAAGTCAAACATAAAAATCAAAACCAACCCATGAGATCACACGTAACAAATCAAATTGAAACTAAAGTACATTTACAGGCTGGGGAATACAGAGTTCAAAGATGAAAACACACCATCGTTATACAAGTTTAATTTATAATCTTTCAGTTTACATTGAAATTATATATTAGCTTCCATGGCAATTACATGATTTTCTATAAAACATTTTTTTAAAAGATGTAACTGAGAGTACACTCAGCAGTTACAATCACCTGCTGTTCTTGCAAAGTACCCAAGTTTAGTTCCTGGAATCCACAAGGTACCTCACAAAGGTAGGTAAATCTTGCTTCAGGGTAACCAATGCTTTCTTCTTACACATACATACATGTAGCCAAAACACTTACAAACATTAAATAAAAACCACTAAATTTTTATCAGCAATATTTCTCCAGAAGTTGAGAATCTATAAATCTCCGGACTAAAGGAAACTTCCGAATGAAGGAAATGACATAAGCAAAAATAATATGTTATTTTCAGTTCACTTTAGACTGACATGAAAATGAGTGTCTTGACCAATTTATTGAAAAGCAAAGACCAGAGATGTCTCGTAGGTTAAGAGCATTGGCTGCTCTTGCAAAAGACCAGGGATTTAATTCTGATTTGATGACCAGGGATTTGATGATGTGGCAGCTAACAACCACCTGTAACTCCTGGCCCAGAGGTTTTCCTCTTCTGGCATTCACAGGCATGGCATGCACATGGGGCATGAACATACATGCGGCCTATTCATAAAATAAAAATAAGATTTCAGAAAATTAAATGAAGATCATTGTTGTAGTATAGGCTATTTTGTGTTGCAATGAGGGTCACATTACTTTGGATGTGGGATAATGGTTATGGATGAAACCAGTATTTTTGATACCTCAATGCAACCTCATTGACAACCTGAGTCAAAGACTCTATTCTGCTTGAATATTCTTAATGACAAATGAAGTACTTCCAATTTCTAGTTACAATTGAATTATTTAAAATCAAGTATATTGAAGTATTTAAAAGAATATGTTAAGGTAAATAAAAATGATTTTTTTACATAAATCAAGCTATTTTTCTACTTGAAATCTTTGTAATAATTAAAAGTAATATATTTTTTCTTCGTTTTATTTTAACAGGCACAAATCTCAGCTACTTCCAGAGTAGCTTGGAAAAATGGAAAATGTAGCAATTATTTTTAATTGCTAGATTCAGAGTAGAGCAGTCGAAAATAGCTACAGCTCTTATTTCTTCCCAGTGCTTTAATTTGGAATGAGTCAAGTAATTCACTGCTTTGGCAATTTAAATTATAGTAAGTCAATTTACAAATGGAACATTTTGAGAATCATAGATGAGCAAAAAGACCATTGAAATAAATAAAGATGAATATAGAAGAATGTTAGAGGACAACTACTTTGGACAGAGAGCAACAATAAAATCTTCTTGCGTACGTGATATAAGAAAAAAAAAATCTAAGAAACTCCAATCCTTACCAGGTAACTTGTGTTAAGACTCACTTTTATAAAGGTCATGATTATTTAGGAGTACATTTACCAGACTAAAATTATTAAATAGGAGAGTATATTGGTTTAGTAAAGAAATTCAAAATGATTTATATTTAGTAAAACAACTAGGGTGATTCAACTTCCTTGGATAAAATGTTAAGGAGGAAGTGACATCTTTGTGTAGAATATGGTGTACAACATTGAGGAGTTCCAGTTTTAGAGAGAGAAGCGCTTTAATCTAGAATCAATCAATGAATGTGACACTATGTGCATTAGCAACAACATTAAAACCACATTTCTATAAGTGGAAAATGATGAATAACATTAAAATTAGAGCAGTATCAATGTTCTAGATTTCAAGTCCAGATGAGTTAATGTTAAGTTAGAAAGAAAGTGGACCTGTGTGTCAAGTAGAATTTTCAATCGGCCCTCCTATTCAGTTGGCACATGCCTGTCTCAAACACAAATGGAGATTCAGAAGCTAGAAAACCAATTTTTCTTCCTTTTCCAATAGAAACAAATCTTAACTCCTTTATGTTATAGGAAATTACCACAAACAAGTCTGGCCCTTTTCTCTAACTCAAAACTGAATCTGAACAAGGAATTAATCATTAGAAAATCCCTTTTGTTTCAATTTATCTCCTTATTTCCCTCACAAAATATAAAAATTAAGATTAACAAAGTAAAGAAGTCTTTTCATCATAAACAGTCAATTATTCTCATTTGAAATAAGCTTATTTTTACAGGCCCATGGATATACAGCTCAGGTCCTCTTGTGTGGTTTGAAATGCCCAGGGTAACTAAGAAATGTCTTTGGAGTCTCACTATGGCTCTACAGAATGAATTGAAGTGTTTTCTTCTAATAGAGTATAATTGGTGAATATTTGTATAATGCATTATTAGTTATTGGTTTTGTTGTTTTAAGAATTATGATATGTTTGGGATAGTTACCTTCACAAGAAATCTTACTGCATAATTACCAAAAGACAAATACACAATAAAAAAAAAAATCTATGCTCTGGTTAAAAATTGAAATACCATACTTTATATTTAATTTTAAAATAATTAAGCAAAATAGCTCTAATTCAAAGCAAATGAAGATAAATAAAATCACTTATAAGTGTATGTGAGCTATTAATATGAAGAAATATTTGCAAGGTTGATCAAAAAACAATGGTTTATACCATCTTATATTAAGTGCCCAAACCATTTATTTTTATTTAGAAAATGCAAAGTTTTGTGATTATTAGTATTTTAAATTAATATAAAAGCTATCTAAAATTAAGTCATTATAATGTAGTCATAATGACAAAATACTGGTGTTAAGAAAATTTGGAAATTCTAAATGAAAAGAAAGATTGTGACCAATACTCCTCCATTATTCCTTGCTGCCTGAGCAACTGAATAGGAGATGTGATCCTAATGAAATATAATAATTGAGCACAGTGACAGAACTTCTGACTTATTAAAACATTATAGGTTAATCTGTGGACTGATAAATAGAAACAGAGAAAAGTCAACTATTGTCTTCCATATATGACAGAATAGACAGTGGCCAATCCTGAAGACCTTTGTGTTTCCTTCATCTAATATGTTTTGAAGAAGAGGTTGATGCAATCATATTTTAATTTTGAAAAAAATCTTTAAAAAGAATATGATGACCAGATTAAAGGTGGAGCATGGAGAAGTTTTATGCCAAAGATAATTAAAAAGGTGGAGTATTGGCACATGGGGAAAGGAAATGTAGCTTATATTACATTAACTAACTATGAGTGAAGAAATAAGAGAGTTATTTGCTGTGAGTAGACAAAGACATGGAGAAACAGAAAAACCTTATAGATAGTGAACACATGGAAGGGGATGCCCTCTTTTAGATGTGTAGTAGAAAACATCTGTAACCTCGTGTTAATTCACCTATACTCTTTGTTTCCAGAAATAATGACTCTGAGCTTTTTTATATAGGAATAAATGTTTAAACCAACAACTTCAGCTCTGTTTCCTGATGAGCTTATATCTTAATTACCCCTGCCTGACTAGTTTCCCAGAATTCATCTTTCTCTATTAGATGTCTCCTTCCAATCTTGTCTCAGCTCACTGACCAATCAGCCTTTTATTGGCAGGTGATGTTTCAATTTAGTGCAACAGTTTATCTCTATATTTGCCCATTTTACTTTAATAAAAGTTTCTTTCCTTTATAATAATAAACTATATACAATAATAACATGAAATCTATCAGTTAAGATTACATTTGTAATGTCCACTTCACATATATTTGGCAATCATGGAGAAAATATTCTATTAACTATCCTATCTTGCAAAGGTTAAAATTCTGTACCTAAATCAATTTCTATCATAACCTGCATTACCAACCTAAAAACATCTTAGATCTTAAAACACTTTCCCTAAATCCTAAACAATTTAATCTCAACTGTGAGATTCTAGCTATCTAGTCTTCAACTCCATCAGAGACCTGAGAAAAAATGAATATTATCGTAGTAAGTAAGAAGTTCAGGTAAATAGCTTCTAAATTTATGGAAATGACAAAGGGAGTTGGCTGTCTGGAAAATTATGCAAAATTCTTTTATTATGTGACCATCCATCTCTAGCCTTCTGGCCCAGGATATGAGACAGACTTTTTGTGAAGCAAGAATTTTGAAGACCTAACTTACCTTGTTCTTGGCAGTTGACTTCCCTGCATCCATCTTTGTCTATTTTGAATGGCATACTTTCAGCAGTTGAAGCAAGGGCAGTTTCTTGCCCTGTGGCTAGCTTCCCACATTTAAAGCAAACTCCATAAGGAGATTATTAGATGCTCATCATCTACTTTTAAGTAGAATTTGCTGGCTGACAGGAGTAGACCTGTCAAGAAAGTCTTTGTAGTAATAAAAATATCTTTAAATGACATACTGTTAGACCTCTGAAGTTTTTGAAGAACATCTCAATCTCTCTCTCTCTCTCTCTCTCTCTCTCTCTCTCTCTCTCTCTCTCATATATTTGAATTGCCAAATATCATTTGTTTCTAGCTACTTACTATCTGTTCAGCCTAGAAAGCATATTTCTGTAATAAATTAAACGATTATCTAACATGATCATAAGTTTATTAATTTGAATTTCTTAATTATTCTAAACAGTTTCTAATAGAGTCTTTCAAAGGACTAGACCTTATTATTGCATTTTTAAGAGCTACATAAATACAATAATTTAAAAGGAGTTAATATATAGATTCCTGTGTCTAGATATAACCTTAATTTTGTATCAATATACAAAGATCTATAACTAAGATTTTTGGCTAGTTGTAACTCTATAGTTTAAGATTAGATTCAATAATTTACCCTTTATTATTATTTCAATATTATTCCCTTATCAGTCCTTTTTCTGTCATCTCTCCTCCCTAATCCACTCCCTTTAACATTAGATACAAGAGAAAGAAGAATATAGGAAAGGAAAAGAGAGAAATCTCTGAGTTTAACTTGCCTTGTTTTGTTTCTTTCTGACCAAAACCATTAACAATCTGTAATCACACCCACCCCAAATTTCAATGAGCATTGATGATCCATGTAATGACCAATACCATTCACTCCACATCTTAGAATGAGGACATCATCATCCTCTTAAAATTGCTTCAAGCTGATTGGGAGCTTTGTTTTCCTTCTGTGTGTGTGTGTTGGGGGGTGGGGGAGGATAAAATGCTGTAGCATTTCTTGGCCAGTCTCTGCATGCTGAGAAAGTTCAAGGTTTAACTGACTGGACAGTCTATGATGTTAGACCAACTAGGATCAGCAACTTTCTTTGAAGTTGTCCCGGAAGCAGGTTTTGATGAAACAGAAATTAAGGCGGTCTGAGGTTGAATGAATCAGGAATAAATTGCTGGAATAAATTGGTCTCAGCATCTCAGTTTGCTCAAGATGAATCTTGTCAGGGCTACTTTTGTTGTTGTTGTTGTTTTGTTGGTATTTTTGTTGTTTTTGTTTTTCTCTATGAACATATAAACTTACAAAAGAATTATACATTTCTGCATTAACAAAAGTATGTAATATGCAGTGTTTATAATTCAGTTAAAATTAGTTCTCTGTTTGATCAGGTAAGGCATCTATCTGTTTTCATATAAGTTAGTTTGAACTGTATAACCAAACTCTAATTTAAATTTCTGTCTATGCCATTTAAGAGAGTGCCATGATACTTCCTAAGGATTCTATAGCCAATAAGATGTATTTATTAGCTATGAGTAGCTGAGGTTCTGTTGGTGACATTTTAATAGCTCAACTAATCTCACAACTATTCCCATGTACAGGACCAGAAATACAATTTATCTGCTTTATTGGTCTTGATTTCTTTCTTCTTGTCTGCAGCCAAGACCTTCAGAAGGTTTCCCCCTGTCAAATCAGACTTTGATCAATTTGGAAGGAATCCATTGCTTTTTGTTTTCTGTTGAAACAAAAGCCTATTTTCTCCCTCAATGCAACACATGTAGGGTCTTCCATTTTGAGGCTATTATATATTTATGCTGATCTAATTCATCAGTCCTTACTAAAGTCCAGTGTATTTTAGCAGTTATGCTTTCTCTCTCATTGCCATTTAAAACATTTAAAGTCACTAAAGCATTACTAATCTACCGTTGGGAGACTCCTCTTCCCCATTCTGTTCCATGAGCATTCCTTTAATGTCCTGTTAGCTCTCTCGATGATTACTTGTCTTTTAGACATGTCTGTAACTTGTTCTATGCCATAATATCTAAAAGCTTGTATTCTAATGGATACATATATTGAAGCATTATCAGCTTCACTCTGTAAAGGCATCTTCAAGATAGCCACCATTTTTAATAAATGTACAATTTCAAAATCATTACTTTCAGTAATTAAGCCAGAAGCCTCTTGGAATTCTGAACATGTATCATTAGTATGGTGTATCAAAACACACACACACACACACACACACACACACACACACACACACACACACACACACATACACACACATTAATTTTTCCAGACTCTACAAAATGAAACATGCATGCCATTGTTCTAAGATAGCATCAATAAGTAGAATCTGGATATTTATTGTATGAGTTCCCTTTCTGATTATCTGATGTTATTTTAGATTCCAGATTAAACTTTACCAAAGGTTCCTTATTCCAATCTGAAGAATTCTCTAACATCTGTTATATGGCCTCTAATGTAGCATTTAATTTCTTAGTCTCTTCTTTCTCAAAGTCAGACTAATTATGATCTCTTTTAAAGAGGATATATAAAATTGCAATTATTATCAATAAAAAATCATTTGTATGCTGACAAGCAATACAAAATCACATTGTGTCTCTTTCTAGTTTAACATAGAAAATGCTTCCCTTTAATCTCTAATTCTCTCGTTAAAAACTTTAATTTACCAATATTAAATTATATCTATATCTAAGGCTTTATATTTAGTCTCTTTCCTCTTTTATTGTTCTTAAAATTTATACATTTTATTTCAGAAATTTGGGACCTTTTAGTTCTACTGCACCTACATGAAAATGTTTCTTCTGCTCTTCTGAAAATTTGCAAGCTCCTGAGGCCAGCACATCTCTATGGATACTTGGCTTCGGCTTTGTTCTCTGACTACCTCATATCTTACTCATTTATTTTATTCTAAATCTTGTCACATGGCTGGGTATCTGGTCCAAAGTTCCATGAGATAGTCTTCTTATGTGTCTGAGGAGAACCCCCATACCTGACTATTTTCCCAGAATTTGTCTCTCTCTACTGGATGTCCCACCTTCAAATCTTGCCTCAGCTCATTTTTAATCAGCCTTTTATTGACAGGTGACACTTCCATTCAGTACAGGAGATTATCTCTACAAAGACACATAAATTGTTTGGAAAAAAAACATTATCAGTTTTCAAAGACTAAGAGGTTAAACAAGTAATGCTCTGAGATATGGACCTGAGGGATCAGAGATGGGTGGGACAGCTATAGATGATGGGCTGGACAAAGTTAGAGAACACATCTTGCAAGTGATTTCAAATGGAATTGGAAATAAAACTAAGATGATAACTCACAATATATCTAAGTGTAAAATTTTTAATTCTGTTAAACAACTATGTTAAAGTATGTCGAGGTGATATTTTTAATATAAGAAGGAATAATCTAAAGCATATGAAATCTGAGATTAGCTAAAATATTTAGATACTCTCTACAGCATACCAAATGTATTAGTAGAATTCATGCACAATTGAGTACAATAATTAACTTACAAAATTAGAAGATAATCAAAATGGAATAGGTAATTAAGAGAAATTGAAATAAGAGAAGTAGACATAGACATTTAAATTTAGAGGACATTTTATGAGAAAATGTGATAAATTAAAATAATGCATTGTATGACATATGATAGGCAAACTTTTGGTCATAATCCAGTACATTGAAGATGAAACTGAGCTACATTATAAAAATAATAATAGAATTTCAAGCATACAAGAGTTTCCATTTGGATATTCATGTGACAAATGTTAAGATTTAGTTTTAGAGATACATTATGCCTTAGGGATATCTTGTAAGTAGAACTTCTACTATGTAGACACTTAAAATCAGTACATTAAAATTCTGTACATGGATCAGCCCTTTTATTATGGAAAATAAAACTCTAAAGCAGAAGGTCACCAGTCTTTCAAATTACACAGGTTTACCCTTTCATATTTCTTAGTAATTTTCACTTAACCTTTCATCATATAGTGAAACCACCCCATGTTCTCAGAATAGGAAGTGCTTTGACCGACAGAAAGCTGAGACAGTCAGAATTTAACACCAGCTCCTTTTGCATAGTCTCATAAGCTTAGCCTTATAAGTGAGTTTATTTTTTGTTTCATATATTTATATACAACAATTCGTTTGTTGAAACAAAAATGACAGCTCAATAATCTTTATTCTCCACTCTGGACAATTATACTAAGTCCCAATAAAATGTGGTTGCAGTTGGTAAATGATGTATGTTTCCAATAAACATCATTTATATTATTGTACATATTTAAAAATTAGCACTATAATATATAAGATAAGAAACAAAGAATTCTTAGTAGGGGGAATAAAATATCTGTTTAGTGATACCTCCATACGATTAGGCTAGACTCCTTAAGAAAGGGCATATCTCCTTTCTCCTTTTGCTTTACATGTTTAATATTTAGTATATTTGAGGACCAACAATGAACACATTTAATGCATGCATATATATTTCCATATATCAGCATTATTCAAAATGATAATGCTTCATTATAAAACAAATTTTGATAAGCATACAATATAACCCCTACATTTAAGGCACAAGAGAGAGATGGGAAAGACTATAGATCCATGGGACATCTCCAAAGCCTTACAGGGTACATTATCCCATGAAATCTTACCAGCATGGTAGCCAAAACAATACCTGCATGATAACACAAGTAAACATGCCAACATAAATGGAGGAAATTTTATAGCCCTGTACCTAGATGAAGAGTTAGATGTAATTAGTGGCTAACAGAAATGAAAGAATTTGTCTTTCCATTTACAAGTCACTTGACAGGCTATTCAATCCCAATTGATTAATTCTAAATATACATGAAGTCAATAGGTTGTGCAAATATATGTGTGCATAAATACATATATATTAACACATATGTTCACATACATACTTATCACACACACACACACATATATATAAATAGACATATAGATATATACACACATATATGTATGTGTGCATGTATATGTGCATAGGTGTGTGTGTGTGGTGTGTATGTATGTGTGTGTGTGTGTGTGTGTGAAACAATAATAAACAAAAGGAGTCATGAATTTGAGAAGAAATAAGGTAGTATAGAAAGATAAAAGAGTTGCTAGTGGGGAAGGGGAGAAGAAAATTATGCCAATATAGCACTTAAGAAAATATAAAAAATAACAAATACATTTTAAAAAAAATTACATGTTTGTACTTATAAAGAAGTGAACAGTACACTCAATCACTATTTGTGTTAGTCACCACTGATAATGATAACAAAATGTTTTAGGAAATTATGTTATTAAATGGGAAGTATTTTTATTTTGGAAGTATTTTGTAAGCTCATAGTTTTGGAGTTCAGTCTAGGTTTTTCCTCCACATTACAATTGAGACTTCTCAAAGCAATGCATCAATGGCAGGAGCATGAGGTGTCTGAGCAGCCTACTCAGGTCAGACCTGAATACAGAAAAAAGAGAGTAAATTGAATGGAATCTCATAATCCCATTAAGAGCTCCCTCAGTGAATTAAAATCTCTGACTATGGCCCTACTGATAAAGTAACTTCAGAGTGGTGATTAAGATTTTAACTCTGTGCCTCTAGATGACATTCCAAACTTATTCTACAGCATTATTCAATCAAAATAGTTAAATAGTATAAAAGAATATGGACAAAAACACACACTTTAATATTACTTTTACAAATTCATATTCAAATGTCAGTGAGAGGAATTACATCAAATAACAATTCAAAAACATTTACAATGAAGTTATTTAATATGCACCATACACAATTTGTATCAACACATTGCTAGAAAACAATATATGGTAAAAAATATACTAATTAGAAATAAACATTGTTTGTCATGAGAAACATCTTATCTGAAAGGAATGAAATGGATTTCTTTGAGAAAAATCATAAAGAAGAAACTTTCTAAATGAAGTAGGTTTTTTTTCTGTTCTGAAAATGTATCTGTGAATACTCTTTAGCTCTAAAGGAAATTGAAATAAAAGTCATGAAATGCATATTTTGGGAAGAAAGTGGTTATATCAATAAAGCATTACTAAGTTGTCTCTCCTTGAATAATATAAACAGGAAAAGCAAACAAAACTCTACAGAAAATAAATGGCTTTTATTTCATCAGCCAAAAAGGCAACAATTAGGGATGGAAAACAACAAGACAACATATTGTTCCTTAGGACCGGAAGAAAATAAAAACTGTCCTAAACTTTCCCATAAAACTTTATTCTTATATATGAAAGCAAAATAATCTATGTCTACCTTTAAATTGCTAAAAAAAAATACACCCTAGAGATTAAATTATTTTGAAAAACTTTATTTCTTAGAGTGTCTTATCCCAATATGAACATATTACCTGCCATGCTGAATACTATCTTCTTAATGAAAACATTTTATTAATCTACAGTGCCCTTTATTTTAGGATAAACTGTTCCTTCTTAAAGAGTCATGCAATTATCCTGTTCAATAAGAACCTGTCCAATAAGATATTGGAAGGTTTCGTAGTACATCATTCTCTCTGTAAATATATGCAATCTTTTCCATTTTGACATGCACTTTAATGCTTGTGTCCTAGAGTTGTGAGATGGTTGATATGGGTAATGGCAATAGCTGCTAAATCCAATGACATGAGTTTGATCCCCAGAACTCCTATGGTGGCAATAAAAAACAGACTCTTGCAAGTTGATAGCTAACTTACATATACACCCAGACACCACACATAGAGACAGAGTGACTGATAGACGGTGATCATAATGATAGATAGGTAGATAGATAGATAGATAGATAGATAGATAGATAGATAGATAGATGACAGAGAGGTAGATACATACATGATAGATAGATGATATATAGGTAGGTAGATGAGATGATGATAGATGATAAGTAGATAGGCAGACAGACATATGGATGATAGATAAAACAAATATTAGTGATGTAATTCTCTTAATGAAATTATTACTATTTAATTATCTTTTTATTTGTTAATTTTGAGACAGTTGAGTTATATAGTCCAGGCTTTTCTCATGCTCAGTATGTATAGTATAGTATAGTAGCCCATGGCAATTCTCATTCTTCAGTCTTCCCAGAAATTCAACATTACAGGCACTTGATGCCTCTAGCTATTCATCTGCCTTTTCTCCAGAACACAAAATGAAACTCTACAGACACGTACCTACTCTCTGACATTTGGTCTCAGCACCCACCTTCCTGATAAACGCCTGTGTTAATTTCAGTTGTATTAGAGACAGAAACCATATGTGTGATACCTTAAGAAGAAATCCGCTTTCTTCTGCTGCACCTCCCACTGTCTTGAGAAAATCAATATGCTAAGTTGGATCTAAGGTATTTTATATATGTGGTTTCTTTCTCATAATGTTGTAAAAATTGTACTACTTTCTTAACATATTAGTGTTTTCTCATATGATTTCTTCAAACTTATAGAGGTGGTGTTGGCATTGCTATTTGGCAATACAATGCTAGAGTAGATGGCATAGTGTGCAGTCTATTTTTAGAAACTCAGACCCTTCGTATATTTATTGATTATGAAGTGAACTACTAGCTCTAGGCAATTTTGGTCATGCCTTTTATTAGAGTTCCTTTTAATTTCTTACTTGATTATGTGTTAAGAGACAGTAATTTTAATATTTAAAGTGTGTGTTCCGTCTAATTCTACTGCAAGATCTGTGCTAAAAATATTTAATAAATGATGCCAAAAATCTGCAAGTGTACATGAATTGCAGATGAGCTAGATTCAGAAAAATATTGTGAAAATCATGAAGAAAATAAAGGGAAGTAAAGATACCTCTTTCCGCCTTTTAAAACCAGATATGCGAGTACAGCATAACTCTAACAATGTTTATAAATATCAATGAAAAGTTTTATAAAAAATACAAATTAGAATTTGAAGACCTGCTTAGTTTGGTTAAGTGACTTACTCATAAAATTTACATTGTAAACCAAGACAATCATAATTTTTAAAACAGTGCTACAACTATTTGTTGTTTTCATAGATTAAAAAATTACCTGCAACTTTGAAGAGAAATCAAATACAAATGAATTAAAACCAGGTTATAAACCTAAATATAAATATGGAAAACATAAAGCAAGATTTTAGAGGAAAACAGATGGATTCTTGAAACTCTGAGCTCAGCAAATATTTTTTTCTGAAACCATAAACAAAATCAGCTCAACACAAAAGAAATATTGATATATTAGAATGCATGTTTCCACAGCCGTTTTATGAGACACAATGAAAAGATAGCCTTACACTGTTCATGATTGTTGGTTATGCATTTATCTGAGAAAAGGTTTTTGTACACACTACGTAGCAACATGTCTGAGTATACTGGCAAAGTATCAAATACAGAAATACCCTTAATAGCAAACACACAGAGCACATGAGTAAAACATTACACATAGTCAGTTCTCATCAGAAAGATGAATCCCAAATCTCATTTATCATAGAAACCAAGGTTAAAACCACAACCAGGGGCCTTTAAGCCCAGGAATCCGGAAGCAGAAGCAGAATGATCTCTGTGAGGTCAAATCCAGCCTGGAATACAAAGCAAGTTCCAAGACAACCAGAGATTATACACATCAAAACCTTGTCTTGAAAAAAATAAAAACCAAGAAACAAAAGAAAAGAACAATAAAAATATAAACAGTTGTAATACATACAATCATATATCCATAAAAATTTCTAAAATTAAAGAGCATTACATCAACGGGCAACATCAGGTGGTAGGAGGTGAGGGAACCCTCCAGGATGTACCAGAGACCTGGGAGGTAAGAGACTCTCAGGACTCAAAGGCCCTTAGATGAAAGGCCCTACAGTGGGGAGGTGGAGAGAGGGAACTTGTAGAGCCTACCACCAGCAGAAAGGAAGGGCAACAAGTGAGAAATGGGGTTGCCATCCCACAGTCAAAACTCTGACCCAGAATTGCTCCTGTCAGAAAGAACTGCAGGGACAAAAATGGAGAAGAGCCTGAGGAAAAGGAGGTCCAGAAACAGGCCCAACTTGAGATCCATCTCAAGGGGAGGCTCCAAGGTCTGACACTATAACTGATGCTATGGTGTTCTCAGGGAGAGGCCCCAAGGCCTGAGAATATTACTGAGGCCATGGAGTGCTTAAAAAATGGGGCCTATCATGACTGTCCTCCGAAAGACCCAACAAGCAGATGTCAGATGCAGATATTTACACCAACCAATAAACAGAAGCTGCTGACTCCTGTGGTTGAATTAGGGGAAAGCTGGAAGAAGCTGAGAAGGAGGATGACCCTGTAGGAGGAGCAGCAGTTACAATTAAACTGGATGCCGGAGATCTCTCAGACACTAGACCACCAATCAGGGAGCATACACCAGCTGATATGAGGCCCCCAGCACATATACAGCAGAGGACTGCCTGATCTGGGTGCAGAGAAGATGTACCTAACCCTCAAGAGACTGGAGGCTCCAGGGAGTGGGGAGGTCTGATTGGGTGGAGATTTGGGCGTGATGACATCTTCGTAGAGAGGGGGGTAGGGAGGAGATATGGGATGTGGAACAGTCAGAGGGTGAACAGGGAGGAGAATAAAATCTGGAGTGTTAAAAAATACAATTAAAATAGTAATAATAATTAATAATAATAATGAGGAGCATAGACTGAAGGAAAGGCTATTCAGAAACTGTTCCACTTGGGGATTTATCCCATATACAGACACCAAACCCAGTCACTATCGCTCATGCCAGGAAGTATAGCTGTCTCCTGAGAGGCTTTGCCAGAGCCTTACCTATACAGATGCTGATGACTGCAGCCAACCATCAGACTGAGCACAGGGACCCCAATGGAGGAGTTAGGGGAAGGATTGAGGAACTGAAGGGGTTTGCAACCCCATGAGAACAACAATATCAATCAAGCAGACTCCCCATAGCTCCCAGGGACTAAATCACCAACCAAAGAGTGCACATGGAGGGACCCATGGCTCCAGCAGCATATGCAGCAGAGGACGGCCTTCCAGGCATCAATAGGAGGAAACGACCTTGGTCCTGCGATGGTTTGATGCCCCAGCCTAGGGGAAAGTTGAAGCTGTTAGGTGGGAGTGGGTGGGTGGGGAGCACCATCGTAGAAGCAGGGGTAAGGGGTTGGATACAGTGGTTGCAGAGGAGAAACCTGGAAAGAGGATAACACTAGAAATGTAAATAAATTAACCAATAAAATAATAACAATAAAAGAGCATGATGTTTTCTAGAAATTAGTTTTGATTTCTCACACATTCCTGATGATGATAGAAATCAGTGGATTTGAAAAACTACTGATAAATTTATGAAAAAGATAATTCTATCTACCTGTACTCTAATGATCCAACCTATAGTAATTAAATACATCTCTGTAAAATGAACTGGGGATGCTTACACCAATTATAGTGGATGAAATTTTAAATGGCCCAAAATAAAGTTCTACAATAATATCCGTTTATTTCCAATTATTTCCATTATTATTTATTTCCAATTATATTTCATAAAAAAAATCTACTGTTTTATATTATTTGTGACTACTGTGAAGGGTATTGCTCCCCTCATTTCTTTCTCAGCTTGTTTATCTTTTGAGTAGAGGAAGGCTACTGATTTGTTAATGAGTTAATTTTATATCCAGCCACTTAGCTGAAGTTGTTTATCAGGTATAGGAGTTATCTGGTGGAATTTTTGGATCACTTCAGTATACTATAATATCATCTGCAAATAGTGATATTTTTAATTCTTCCTTTCCAATTTGTATCCCTTTGACATCCTTTTGTTGTCTAATTGCTCTAGCTAGAACTTCAAGTACTACATTGAATAGAAAGGAGGAGAGTGGGCAGTCATGTCTAGTCCCTGATTTTAGTGGCATTGCTTCAAGTTTCTTTCCATTAGGTTGATGTTGGCTAATGGTTTGCTGTATATTGCTTTTACGATGTTTAGGCATGGGCCTTGAATTCCTGATCTTTCCAAGACTTTTACCATGAAGAGGTGTTGAATTTTGTCAAATGCTTTCTCAGCATCAAATGAGAGTATCATGTAGTTTTTCTCTTTGAGTTTGTTTATGTAGTAGATTAGGTTGATGGATTTCCTTATTTTGAACCATCCCTGCATCACTGGGAGGAAGTCTACTTAATCATGGTAAATAATCATTTTGATGTGTTCTTGAATTTGGTTTGCAATAATTTTATTGTGTATTTTTGCATCAATATTCATAAAGGAAATTTGTCTGAAGTTCTCTTTCTTTGTTGGGTCTTTGTGTGGTGTAGGTATCAGCATAACTGTGGATTCCTAGAACAAAATTGGTAGTGTTCCTTCTGTTTCTATTTTGTGGAATAATTTGAAGAGAATTGGTATTAGATCCTCTTTGAAGGTCTGACAGAATTCTGCACTAAAACCATCTGGTCCTGGGCTTTTGTTTTGGTGGGGAGACTTTTAATGACTGTTCCTATTCTTGAGGGATTATGGGACTGTTTAGATGGTTTATCTGATCCTGCTTTAACTTTGGTATTTGATATCTGTCTAGAAAATTGTCCATTTCATCCAGATTTTCCAGTTTTGTTGAGTACAGGTTTTTGTTGCATTATCTGACGAATTTTTGAATTTCCTCAGTTTCTGTTGCTATGTTTCCCTTTTCATTTCTGATTTTGTTAATTTAGATACTGTATCTGTGCCCTCTGGTTAGTGTGGCTAAGGGTTTATCTATCTTGTTGATTCTCAAAGAACCAGCTCCTGGTTTTGTTGATTCTTTGTATAGTTCTTTTTGTTTCTACTTGGTTAATTTTAGCCTTGAGTTTGATTATTTCCTGCCCTCTACTCCTCTTGGATGTATTTGTTCCTTTTTGTTCTAGAGCTGATGAGCTGTTAAGCTGCTAGTGTATGCTATCTCCAGTTTCTTTTTGGAGGCACTCAGAGCTATGAGTTTTCCTCTTAACACTGTTTTCATTGTGTCACATAAGTTTGGGTATGTTGTGCCTTCATTTTCATTAAATTCTAAAAAGTCTTTAATTTCTTACTTTATTTCTCCTTGATCAAGGTATCATTGTGTAGAGCATTGTTTAGAATCCATGTGTATGTGGGCTTTCTTTTATTATTGTTGTTATTAAAGACTAGCCTCAGTCCTTTGTGATCTGATAGGATATATGGGGTTATTTCAATCTTCTTGTATCTGTTGAGGCCTGTTTTGCTAACAATTATATGGTCAGTTTTAAAGAAGGTACCATGAGGTGCTGAGAAGAAGGTGTATTATTTTGTTTTTGGGTGAAATGTTCTATAGAAATCTGTTAAACACATTTGGTTCATAACTGCTCTTAGTTTTCCTGTGTCTCTGTTTAGTTTCTGTTTCCATGATTTATGAGAGTGGGGTATTGAAATGTCCCACTATTATTGTGTGAGGTGTAATGTATGTATTAAGATTTAGTAACATTTCTTTTATAAATGTGTGTGCCCTTGTATTTGGAGCACAGATGTTCAGAATTAAGAATTCATCTTGGTAGATTTTTCCTTTGATGAGAATGAATTGTCCTTCTTTATCTTTTTTGATAAATTTTGGTTGAAAGTCTATTTTAGTCGATATTAGAATGGCTACTCCAGCTTGTTTCTTGGGACAATTTGTTTGAAAAATTGTTTTCCATTCTTTTACTCTGAGGTAGTGTCTTTCTTTGTCACTGAGGAGCATTTCTTGTATGCAGCAAAGTGTTGGGTCCTGTTTATGTATCCACTCTATTAGTCTGTATCGTTTTATTGGGGAATTGAGTCCACTGATGTTAAGAGATATTAAGAAATAGTGATTGTTGATTCCTGTTATTTTTGTTGTTAGAGATGGAATTATGTTTGTGTGACTAACGTCTTTTGGATTTGTTGAAAGAAAATTAATTTCTTGCTTTTTCAAAGATGTGATTTCCCTCCTTGTGTTGGTGTTTTCCATCCATTATCCTTTGTAGGGTGGTATTTACAGAAAGATATTGTGTAAATTTGTTTTTGTCATGCAATATCTCGGTTTCTCCATCTATGGCAATTGAGAGTTTTGCTGGGTATAGTAGCCTTAGCTGGCATTGATGTTCTCTTAGGGTCTGTATGACATCTGCCCAGGATCTTCTAGCTTTCTTTGTCTCTGGTGAGATGTCTTGTGTAATTCTTTCTGATAGGTCTACCTTTATATGTTACTTGACCTTTTTCCCTTAGTGCTTTTAATATTCTTTCTTTGTCTTGTACATTTGGTCAGGTTTTTTTGTTTGTTTTTTTGTTTGTTTTGTTTTGTTTTTTTGTTTGCTTGTTTTGTTTTTGATAGTTTATTTACATTTCAAATGTTTCTTTTCTGGTCAAGTCTGTTTAAAGTTCTATAGCCTTCTTATATGTTTATAGGCATCTCTTTCTTTAGGTTAGGGAAGTTCTCTTCTATGATTTTGTTGAAGATGTTTACTGGCCCTTTTAGTTGGCAATCTTCACTTTCTTCTATACCTATTGTCCTTAGGTTTGGTCTTCTCATTGTGTCCTGGATTTCCTGGATGTTTTGGGTTATGATCTTTTTGTATTTTGCATTTTCTTCTTCACCTAGGATTCTCTCTTCTATCTCTTGTATTCTGTTGGTGATGCTTGCATCTATGACTCCTGATCTCTTTCCTAGAATTTCTACCTCCAGGGTTGTCTCCCTTTGTGATTTCTTTATTTTTTCTATTTCCATTTTTACATCCTGGATTTTTTTTTCAATTCCTTCACATGTTTGGTTGTGTTTTCCTGCAATTCTTTAAGGGATTTTTGTGTTTCTTCTTTAAGGACATCTATCCGTTTACCTGTGTTCTCTTGTATTTCTTTAAGGAAGATATTTATGTCCTTCTTAATGTCCTCTATCAACATGATGAGATGTGATTTTAAATCAGAGTCTTGCTTTTCTGGTGTATTGGTGTGTCCTGGCCTTGCTGTGGTAGGAGAACTGGGTTCTGATGATGCCAATTAGCCTTGGCTTCTGTTGCTTATGTTCTTGCCCTTGCTTCTTGCCATCCAGCTATCTCTGAAGTTAACTGATCTAGCTGTCTCTGCTTGTCCCTCCTGTAAGCCTGTGTGTCAGCATTCCAGAGAGACCAGTTCTCTCCTGTGTTCTGAGGGGTCTCAGTACTCTCGGGAGATCAGCTCTCTCCAGGCAGGACCTGGGTATGGAGGGCTGTGCTCTCAGTTGTGTTGGCACTCCTGAGAAAGACCAGTTCTCTCCAGGCGGGACCTAGGTATGGGGAGCTGTGACACAGGGTCAGCTCTGGGTACAGATAGAAAATAAAAGAATCTTGTCCCAGATCGCTCCTTGGTTCCTGTGTCCTTAGGGCTCCCGGGTGGATCAGCTCCTGGTGCAGATGGAAACAGGAAGTGCAGAGGCTATTTTTATCTGAGGATGGAAATCCATAGACTCCAAACTTGACAAAGTCTATAATTTGTTCAGTAGTTCCAAGAAATGAAATAAGGGCTGGAAAAAATTGAATTATGTTATAAATTTACTCTTTTTAGCAGAAATTACAGGGACCTTGAGGTTTATAAATAGTGCTCTCTGTGTGTGGCTACAAGTAAAGTCAGAGATCCCTGAAGGACGCAACTAGAATTTCTCAGTCTCTGGAAACAAAGAAGAGCCCATTTCTATTCCCAGATACAGATACAATGATAT
>CM052719.1:48679274-48707220 GCA_028551405.1 Uromys caudimaculatus
TCCGCTTATCAGTGAGTACATACTATGTTCGTTCTTTTGAGACTGAGTTACCTCGCTCAGGATGATATTTTCAAGTTCCATCCATTTGCCTGCAAATTTCATTAAGTCATTGTTTTTAATAGCTGAATAGTACTCCATTGTGTAAATGTACCACATTTTCTGTATCCATTCCTCTGATGAGGGACATCTGGGTTGTTTCTTAAAGGGTTCTTGCCAAAAGTACTTACACGGACTACCTTACAAATGCTATTGGATCCCTTTGACACAGTCTTCTAGCACTGAGTCGCAACAATGAAAACAAAACAACTTTTATTTGCCCAAGGCCTCCCATAAAAAGAGATTTTTAAAATAGCTTCCTGTAGTCTGATAAACATTTTTTAAAAGTAATTTCAAGGAAGAGAATTAATTTTTTTCAAAAATGCTATAAAAAATATGTATGCTAGGCCAAATATCTCATATTGTACTTATGACAATTTGTTCAGAAATTGCATATACAATCCCCCCCCCACATATATATCCTTACAAATGTAAGGATTAAATACTAGAAAATTTTAAGTCAAATATTAGTTACAAAACCAAATTATTTCCCTAAAGATTTTAGAGTGAATTTGTACTTGGATGACAATCAGAAGTAAAACCCACTGAAATCCACATCCCCTGCTTTTACCTCAATGGCAATTAGTAACATTGATTCAACACCCTGACTTTGTGGAGGGCTGACCACAGGTCAACAAGAGCTTAATGAGAGAAGGATATGTTACAAATAAACAATAGCTTAAAAAAGCTATCAAAGAAAATCAACAAATTAGAATTATTCCATGGTTTCATTATGCTTGTTACCACACATCATTAGGTTTATCAATATTCAAACTTTCATTAAAACCACAGACAGGAGCTTCTCTGTGATTAAAATGAACAAGTCTCATTCAAGAGTAATTTAGCACGTGTCTCTTCTCAAAAGACAACTTTGCTATCTTGATTAACAAGATTGTATCTTAGTCTATGTGTTCCATGACTCTGTTACTTTTTATTAGAGTTTTCTGGTATGGCTGGCATCATTTGATAAGTTGTGAATGAATAAACTTTGATAATAAATGTCTCTTTTTTTATTTGCCAGTATCTCTTACAGATTATTTTTTGTCTCATATCTTAAGTGACTCATCTTCTTCTTCCTTATCTCATATAGAGTCAAGTGTATTGGAATGGTAAAGAAAAAATTATTAGGATAACCTGCTAAATAAATTGCATTAACAATTGCTTTTGCCTAAGATAATTTGATCCTAAAATACCAGTATTAAACTTCATAGTCGCATTTACATTAAAGCATGCTTTAATATATATATATTTTCTTTTTTCTTTTTTTTTTTGAGACAGGGTTTCTCTGTTTAGCCCTGGCTGTCCTGGAATCCACCTGCCTCTGCCTCCCAAGTGCTGGGATTAAAGGTGTGCGCCACCACTGCCCGGCTTTAATATGTATTATTAAAATCAGAATTTTATATATGGGGAAATGATTGTCATGTACATTTTTCTTATGAATCAACATATTTTCAACAGAAACCAAGATAATTATACATTCATCTTCAACAGGAATTATTGTGAAATAACTGTACTGTATGTGATATAAAGTAAAGAGGAATATATTAGGTTCATGTCTTCAAAGTTCAGAAAATTTACAGAAGACCAGAAAGCAATTTGAAAATGTTTTAGGATCAGATCTCTGGAAAGGAAAATTGGCACAGGACTGCCTGTGCCAGCAAGATTCCTCAGTGTGTAAAGTTGCCATAAAACCCAAGTTTGATCTGTGGGCCCCACTTTGTGGACAGAGAGAAACCATTCTCCAAAACTTTCCTCTGAGTTCCACATGTATTCCATGTCCATGGAATTCATGCATGCATAAACCTATATACAAGAAAGGAAAGACAGATGAATAATAGTAACAATAATTAATAATAACAATGATAATGATAATATACCCCCAAACTTTCAGTCTGGTTTGCTGCCACAACTGATATTGTCTGTTAATAAATGGAGCGCATTTTCTGAAGGGAACTCCAATAACAGGAGATAAGCTCCCAAATTAACATGTGTGATAAAGTTTAAAAGCTTTTATATACAAAAAAATCAGTTGAACAGTGAGACTGCAGAATGGGAGACAAGCCTTCCTTATTGTACTTCACACCAGGGCTACCATCTAAAATGTGTTTTAAAAACTATAAAATTAAATGTAAAATCTCAAATCTTCTAGTCCATGACTGAATTAATGAGCTAAATAGATTGTTGTCAATATAAACACATTCATTAACTATAAAGTGTTCTCAGCTATCTCATAAATGTGAATTAAAATTACCTTGAGATTATATCTCAATACAGTTATAATAGTTAGGATCAAGAAAGAACCAGGAGCCTTAATAAGGATGTGAGCAGGAATGGGAACTGGTGAGGTCTCTATGGATGTTAGCATGGTGTTTCATAAGAAATGTAAAGGAGAAGTATGGTGACTAACTTCTCCCCAGCATTGCTGTACTATTCACAATAGCTGAGACATAGACCACCCCAGCTACCTACAACAGATGACTGGATACAGAACATGAAGTACCTATGCAGAATGGAAGTTTAGTCAGCTGAAAAGAGCAAGAAATCACATTTGCAGGACTGAGCTAGAAATTATGATATAAAGTAAAGTAACTTAAACCCAGAAAGACAAATGCCATGGTTTCTCTCAGAATTTAGATCTTAGATTTTAATTTTCATCTGTTTGTATATAGTGAATATAGTGGGTTGGCCTAATGCTGCTTGTATTCTAATGTCAATTGGGTTCACCAAAGACAAGAGACTTCATAAGCAAGATGCTGAGGGGCCCTGCTCCCAGTAAATTCTGATTGATAAAGAAAGATGCCAACAGGCAATATCTAGGGAGAAGAGACATAGATAAGCTTTAGATTTCTCTAGCTTGAGAACACAAGCAGGAGGGAGAAGGAGAAGGAGCCACTGTGGGATAGAGAAACAAGAAAAGTCTCCATGGGCTAGGTACCAAGAGAACATGGCCCAGAGGGCTGACTGGTTGGAGCTAAGAACAGCCCAGATGAAACATAGTAATTAATAACTTGGGTTATAGATAGGAAGTAGTTTCCAACAACATGGAGGGTAGACAGTTGCACAGCTGTGTGTGTGTGTGTGTGTGTGTGTGTGTGTGTGTGTGTGTGTGTGTGTGTATGTCTTTCATCAGGAACATAAATAGTTTGAGGTGGGAAGATACCTCATGATGGGGATTTTGTTAGTTTTTTACTACAGGGGAGTATGAATCATTAAACTAAGAGAAAAGAGGAAAAATAAGTCTTAAGGAAGAAGAGATGGGAAAGGGAGGGTGACAAAAGAGGCATAAAACCAAAATGAGAAGGATGAACAATGAAGGAGGAGTGGGGACCAGCAATGAGAGGAACGAGGGCTGGAAAAAAGCAAGTAGGTATTAAAATCTCATAATGAAATCAATATAAGCCTATATTTAAAGGAGTTAGAAATTCATACAAAATCTTTTACCTTGCACTTTTTGGTTGTTAGGAAGGCAAAAGTCAAGTAATATCTGAGAGGTAGGAATATGTAATGGTGAGTGCTACCATCACGTCATTTTATTTCTTCGCAGCCACACTGTAGAGTTTTCTGGATTGCTGGCATGGGTGTGTGCACTGGGATCCAGGACATCTTCTTCTGCACTATGGATCTGAATGCTGCTCCAATGAGGACCATCAGCACAGAGCCTTGGACATTTCTTGAACCTTTTCAATTAGGTAATTTTTGTATGTTTTTGAAATTTTTATCATAAAAATAAATATAGCAAATGTTATAACATATATGAACATTGATTTTATACATGGAGATATTTATGTAATTTCACTTATATAAAATATCAAGAATAAGAAAACATATATATACAAAAAATATAGTCCTGGTTACTAGAGATTAGAGTCCAAGGAAAATAGAACATAACTCCTAATGGATACATAATCTTTGGGAAGGGGCAAGTATAAAATGTTTTTAAATTAGTTGCAAAAATGTGTGCTGGAAGAGTATATTAAGAAGACTATTTATATAATTCTGAATAATTTATTTTTATGATGTATAATTTGCACCTATCCTACCAGCAAGACGTATTGGAGGAATGGTGACTCAGAGCCTGTGGGAGTAGCCAACCAATGACTGGTCAAGCTTGAATGGCATGCCAAGAAAAGGAGCACATACTTGACACTGAATGAATAGTTAGGAACTGGAATCTGGATGTCCCAGAGTTTTAAGGTAGAACCAAGCTTAACTGACAAAAAAGTTAATGAAATTATTCCAAATCATATTCTGTTATACTTATGTATTGGTGACTAGCCCAATATGTGAGCATATATTGGGTTTTCTCTAGGAGCTGATGAGAGCAGATGCACAGAAGCACAGCCAAACATCGCAAAGCTCAAGAAACCCCACATAAGAGGGGAAGGAAGGATTTTAGGAGCCAGAGGGTTCACAGACACCAAGAGGATACACCCCAAAAAATCAACTATTCAGACTCATAGCGGCTCCCAGAGACTGAAATGATCACAGAGTCTGCATAGGTCTACACAAGGTCCTCTGCATATATGTGGTTATTTAGCTTGGGTTTTTTGTGGGACTCGTAACAATGAAAATGGAAGTGGCTGACTCTTTAGCCTGTTCTTGGGACCTCTTTCCTCCTACCTGATTGCCTCCTCCTGTCTTAATACGAGAGTTTGTGCTTAGTCATATAACTTGTTATACAATATTTGGTTGATATCCCTGGAGGCTTGCTTTTTCTGAAGGAAATAGAGGAGGAATGGTTCTGAGGGAGAGGGAAGTGGGAGGAAGAGTGAAAGCAGAGACTACAGCTAGGATGTATTATGTGAAAGAAGAATGAACAATGAGACAAAAATAATATCAAAACAGCTCAAGATTTTTATACTGTATATGTATGTGTGAAATACTCATGAATAAAAAGAATTACAAAATGCAAGATTATGATGTAGGCACTCAGCTGTATCCTAGGGTATAAAGCAGTTAAACTTTACTCCCTTTTAATGTATTATTTCCATTTTATGTGATTCTCACTATTATTTCTTAAACAGAAAGTACCATAGTACAGTATAGGAAACTATGTCACAAAGACAAATAGTAAACATCAAAAGAAAGTGGCACCCTGCACCTTATTCCATATCTCATTGCCAGTACTATACATCAGGCCATCCGTGTTGTCCACGTGGATGAGCTAACTCCTTAATCATTTAGACAGATGAATAGAAGACAGATGATAGATAAATAGATACATATATCGATGGATAGATAGATAGATAGATTATAGACATGATAGCTAAATATGATAGTCAAAATTTGATATATAATATAGTATATGATAAATGAAAGATGATAGATAAATGAATAGATAAACAGACAGACACACAGACACACAGAGAGGCACAGGTAGACAGACAGATAGATATAGGGATAAATTATAGATAGAAGTGTTACTGTTTGTATGGCTAGAAGATGTTAGTGCTTTGTTGCTACCATTATTATCTGTGGTCAGTGGTATGCCAATACCTCCAAAAATGAAGTTAGATGATTTTATTTATAATGGAAAGTCTATGTCATTACTACATGTGTGATTTTGAGAAGTATATTTATATATTTTAAAACAGTTATATTCAGTGGAGTGATAGCATTTGTCACAGCATGTTGTTCTTACTAATTTATGTACTACCTACCAACTCTTTCTTGAGATTAATAGTTGCTTTGTGTATATTATTTGTATCAGATATTCCAATGTTTCAAAGTGTTGGTGATAGTTTATTAAGCAAAATGATTGTAAAAAAAAATACTACAAGATTTAAATTCTAGTGAGATATATACAGATAGGATTGTTGTAGTTTCATTTCTGTTGCTGACACAAACAAACACAAGAAGAAAATGGTTATTTATCCTACAATTCCAGGTTGCCATATAAACTGCACCACAGTCAAGAAGAGATAAAGACTAAATTGTGGATCCTTGATTGCTTGATTCCTGTCAGTAAGCTTGCTCATCTCTTACACTGATCAGGAATCCTGAAGATGGAATGATGCTCCCTACCAGGGACTAACTCTTCCGAAGTCAATACACAATAATGTCAATTGCTAGCAGATATACCTACAGGCTGACTTAACCCAGTTATTATCTCATAAAAACTCACTTCTTGGGTGATTCTAGGTTGTGAATTTTGCTGCTAAAAATCACCATAAAAATAGAATAAATATGAATGCTGTTTTGCATTCTGCTGCATTTTAAGAGATTTTAACTAAATAAAGTGAAAGAGAACACCATGTGAAGAGATTTTGGAATCTGTATGGAAAGCATCAACTCAAAAAGAAGACATTTGAGCAATGGTTTGAAGAAGAAGAATTCTCTTATATCTCAAAATAGGACATTCTGTGTGAGATAAACAACCAGTGAGTGGGCTTTGAGGATGGCATACATCTAAACTAATGTAGGTTTTGAAACATAAAGCTGGTGTGAGTGTTTTTAAATGACCAAGAAAGAAAATAAAATAAATGGAACCAGAACTTTAACATTGGGCTTGTAGACCAGGGTAATATTGAAGTTTGGGGTCAGATATTTTAAAAAAATTATTTTAAGTTAAAGAAGGAAACAATGGCAGAGTTGTTAATATGGGGTGAAATTAAGCAATGTACATCTTGAAAAATCACTGCTGATTCCTGCTTGGCCATGTGGAAGAAATGGTGTGACATGGTTTCCTAGCCCTGGACTAGAATCAGCAGGGCATGGACTTCCACAAGTGTTGACAGTTGCTAGGTGTAAATCTTCTCTGTATATTTTACATTATGTTCTTCCTTGGGGCAATGTCCTCTTTGTAAAGGTTAATGACTCCATGATAATCAGAGAAACCAAAAGGAGGTAAGGGTGTGGCTAATGTCTCACCAAAATGGTAGAACTCAATGATCTTCAGGGCAGCCCTTAAGGCTATGAGAAATAGCTCTGAAAACATGAGTTCAAAAATATATAGTTTCTCGACTATGCAAATTATAAGGATGTAATGTGAGTTATGAGAGACTTCACAGACCTAGCAAAACAGAAACAACTGTACTGTGAGCCAGCTTGTCAGAAAGATACAAAGGCAGACAGATTCCTGAGTTCAAGGTAAGCCTGGGACAGAGCTAATTTAGGTCCAGGCATGGTTGCAATGGTAATCTCAGGAAGGGATCCTACCCAGCTAATTTTATTGTTTATGCTTGCAAAGGCAGGCAAATCTCTGAACTCATTTGCCATGGGTTTTGTTTGTTTGTTTGGTTGGTTGGTTGGTTTTGTTTTTAAAAAGTGTATTTGCTGTCTTCTAAGAGTCAAGGGGCTAAGGTTATGGAAAGCTGATTTATGGAATGGTCAAGAAAGAGCCTAGAGTAAATGACTGAGTTGATATGTAAATAAAAACTGGGTTTTTGAACTTCATGAAATGAGTTAGCAGAAGCAATAGCAGTTCTTTTGGGGGATTATTTCTACCAAGAGCTAAGCTGTCTGGAGGTCTTTGGAAAGTGAACATAGCTCCTTTCAATTTTTTTTATAGAAAACCCAAGAAATTTTTCTAGCAACTTTTCTGTCTTTGCTCAGAAAATTCATGAACTATCCAGAGAGCTTTTTAAGATTTTTTTGTAACATGAGAGAACTGCCTCTAGCTAAAAGGTACCTCAAGCAGGTAGTCTCGAGCTGAGAGCTGTCTTGAGCAGACTATAGAGCCAAGAGCTATGTACAGAGAGCTATCTATGGACCCATATTGAGCAAACTACATAGAGGCTGTCAGCTTGCACCCACAGTTTGACTTTGAGTAGTTCTTTTTGCAGCTCCCAAACAAAGCTTCCTCAGAACCTCTGAACAAGCTGAGGCTGGTCCTTGGAATAACACTAAACCATTTACTGAGAACTGATCACAAAAGGAATAAGAAAAGAAAATAAGAGAAAATATCATAGCAAGGAATGAGAGAGAGAGAGAGAGAGAGAGAGAGAGAGAGAGAGAGAGAGAGAGAGAGAGAGCTAGTGATTCAGACTGGGAGGAAAACCAAGAGAGAAACTGCATACATGCTGCAGTAGAGACATTGAGAGACTATAACCTGAGTGGATATTGTGTATGAACCATGTGAGGAACATGAAAGGATTCAAGGGTTTAACCTGAGACTCCGAAGGCTGAGGTTGCCTTTAACTGAAATGGAAGAACAGAGTGTACAGGCAGAGAAGAAGAGAGGACAGGAGGTGATTTTTGAGAATATTAAATTATCATCTTTTAGGTATCCAACAAACCAATTTTAAAAGTATGGGGTTATTAGAAATAACTATCATGCTTTTCATAAATCTTAGATATAGAATTAAAATTTAGTGATATTTTGATCTCAATAGCCTTTCAGCTTGGTTATAATTCATAAGCAAAGATCCTGCTTGAAGATAATGAATAAAACAGAATAAAGGTGCTAAAATTATTTTCTATTCATAAAGATTCAGATTCAGTGTCACTTATAAGATTTTATTTAAAAGATAAATATAAAGTGAGAAATATTTCTCAACTTTTGTCATAGAAGTCACTTAGGGAAGCATCTATGGCAACATTGATGCCACTTAAAGCAGAGAACTTGACAGTTGCTTTACTATGCCTAATTTTGCTAAGCAGTTCTCTTCGTGTAAAAGAGAAAAGGGGGAAAATTAATTAATTTTAATGTCTTATCTTTATATATTATGTGACAGCATCAGAGAAAAGTTCAGTGAGAGGTCATTCTTCCTTGGCCTGGAAAACATTACTATTAATTTTTCTATCATTGGATGTACAAATTCATGGAAAAACCATCCCCAGACTTTATACTTTAATTACTTTTGTATTTTGCATAAAATCTATTATAAAAAAAAAAAGAGGAATTTAGAAACTGGAAACTATAAAATTCTAGTTGTAACAGATGACAAATGGGGAATTGGGCAGAAAGTCTAGCTAACAATTGAACAAACATTGAGTCCTTCCCACTCCTCTCCAACTCAATGCCTGTGGCATCAGGGGTACTATTCTATACATAGTAGCACTGGAGTCTTCTGCTTAACACTGACTAATTATTAAATTCAGACATTGAGTTTTTCTGATGTTTTTAAAATCGTTTTAGATTATTTTCAGCTTTTATTCAGATATTAAATTTAAACTGAGATTACCAGTATAGCAAGTAAGCTTTATTTTAAATGAATACTTACAGTAAATTCAAGTCCACATTCTTTTCAAGAACTCAGCATTTAAAACAGAATACTTCTCACTGTCTCTTTGAAATTTCTTAAAGTATAAACCCTACTGACACTTGTGGAGCATGTGAAAGACCTGTGTGCATCTCCAAATTGGTGTTTATATATTGTGTAACCAAAGCATTGGCTGCGACATCTTTCTATATCTTCAGTCAAAGAGTAGGCTTATCATGCAGTAATTAAGCAAAGTAATCACTAGTGCATTTAAAGACGATTTTGTGAATTGTCCCAAGAAGAGAAATGAAGGACAGAGTCCTAAATGCTCTAAGGTACCTGCAATATGAAACACCGGTATTAAATCTAGAAGATACATTGTTCTGACAAGGACAATTATTACACAATTATTGTCAAGATTTTCTTTTAAAATAAACAGTGAAGGGTATGGAAAGATGTGTAATGTGACAATCTAAAACTTTTAATAGATTAGGTTTAAAAGTAAATATATCAGGTGAATGTTTTCAAAAGTTGAAGTTAAACTAAGAACCATGATTTGGATGAGAGAATTCATTTCAGTAATGACTAATATAAATAAAGTTTTGTGGGCTATTTGAGAGGAAAGGGAGGACATTAGGATTCTCTGGTGAAAAAGCATAATTTTAACTATCATATGATTTTAAAGCTAGACATGGTATTCTAAAGCTAAATTGATAGTTTTGGGTTTATAATATAGTGACTTAAATTTCAATAGTTTACTTAATATACACTCTATTATGGTTCACAATATCTGGAAAATATAAAACTAATTATTGTGTGTTTTATGTATATAGAGAGAGAACTTAATCATGGAACATAAGAAAGTATTAAATGTGTATAAACACACTCAATAACCAATAAACTCAACTGAGAGATGAATTACATTTACCCCATTCCTTCTTGCTTTTTTATTTTACCTTTGTAATTTACATTCATTGCAACCCATTTTTTCTTTGTCAGTATATAAAATTTAATACTACTATTTCCATCTCAGCTTTATGGAAATAAAAATATACATGTCATCTTCCACCCAGTAAGAGACATATTATTGCTGTGTATGTAAAGATTTAGTAGCTTATTTGTGGGTTATGAAAACTTTATCTTGAGACCCAATTAGCTTATCATTTTCTTTACTCATGTTTCAGTTAGAGTTTCATTTCTGTGAAGAGACACCATGACCAAGCCAACTTTTATAAAGGAAAACATTTAACTGGGGCTGGCTTACAGTTTCAGAGGTTTATTCCATTATCATCACGGCAGGTGCAAGGTAGTTCCCGGGTAGACAGTGTGCTGGAGAAGGAACTGAAAGTTCTATGTCTTGGTCAGAGGGCAGCCAGAAAGAGATTTGAACTTCCATTTTGAGTGGAGCTTGAGCATAGCAAAGCCCTCCCCACAGTAATATACTTCTAACAAAGCCACAACTCCTAGTAGTGCCACTCCCTGAACTAAGCATATTCAAATCACCACAGCCAATATGCTGTGTCTTTAGATTTCCATTTTGACCATCATCTAAAAACTTTTCATTTCTGAAAACAGTTTTTTTTAACTCATAGTCTTCATTCTAATTGTCACTATTAATAGTCAGTGAACATCACCAATAAAATTTTCTTTGTAACTTTATTATATGCATCATAGTTAAAGTTCATCACTTGGTTTTCAAGAAAACACACACACACACACACACACACACACACACACACAGCTTATTCTGTATCACCCGCTCTTTGACTTGAATGATCCACTTTGGCTAGCCACACAGATAACATCTGTGCTTATTATTAACATTATTATTGTGCTTTCAGAGACAAATACAAGGCTTAGAACATGTTGCAGCTGCAGTACAGAGCTACTCCACTGAAGTAAATGTTTCTAGAACACAAGTTTTGAGTAACCACTATTCTCCTACTTTAAAACATATACTTTATTCAACCTGCTTAAAATCTGTTCAATCTTTAAACTACTTTGGTTTTGCAGCTTTACTTTCTATTGCACATAATGATCTATTCTTTGTTTATAATATATTCATATTCCAAACAATATATCACAGGCTTCAAATTCTGAGTAGGTTATCCTCTTCTTCGAAAGACACCTTATTTTTTGCCCCATGAACTATAGTATCTAGGATGGTGACAACTATATAATAATTGGATTAACATGTGACATGTCAAACTTGATGACTTTATATACCAGTTGCTAAGGCACAGATATTGTCTAGTAATATTTCATAACATATAAGTCGACATTCACTTTGCATGTGAAGTTATTGTCATGTTTATAGTAGATTAGGCAACAGATAGTGAAATAAAAAGAGTTTCAGTTTAGAAGAAGAAATATCCAATATAAATTGTAAATGATGGAAAATAAAAAAAAAAAGAGATGAATGGAATTTCTTAGAGGAAGATAATATTTATTAGGGTAATTTAAAAGAATGTAAACTATATATAGACTTGAACATCTCAATTATCATTTTCTATTCTACAAATATTTTCATGTTTATTATATTTCTTCCAAAATAAAATGTTAATTTTATAAGAAAAAAAATGATTATTTCCTATTGTGTCCATTATATCATCTTTTTATTAGTTACTTCTCTGTGTGCAATGATAAGGTATTTTTAGAAGGCAACTTAAAGAAGGATGAATTTATTTGGCTTACACCTGGAGAAGACACTTCATTGTGGTGGAGAAGCCTCAGTGGTAATAACGACTCATGACTGTGGGTAGGAACTTGCTCACATCTCTGTGAATCAGGAAGCAGAGAAAGGGGACTGCAGCCGTTCATTTAGCTTGCTCTCTCTCCTTTTTATGACTTCTGGGCATTGGTGATGGTATCATCTATTTTCAGGATATGTCTTCCTTCCTTAGTTAATATACCCTTGAAATACTCTCAGAGATACAACTATCCAGGTGTCTCATTTAGGTTTTTACTGCTGTGAACAGATACTGTAACACTGGCAACTCTTATAAAGGAAATATTTAATTGGGGAGGGCTTACAGGTTAAGAGGTTCAGTCCATTATCATCAAGGTAAGAACATAGCAGTGTCTAGGCAGATGTGAGGCTGGAGGAGCTATGAGTTTCACCTCTTGTTATGAAGGCAGCTAGGAGAAGACTGATTTCCACCCACTTAGGATAAGAGTCTAAAACCCATACCCATAATGACACACTTTCTCGAAAAAGGTCACACCTCCTCCAACAAGGCCACACCTCCAAATATTGACACTCCCTTTGCCAAACATATTCAAACCACCAAACCAGGTGTGCCTCACAACTGTATAGGTGTGTCTCACAATTATCTGGTTATGCCCCACAATTATCCAAATGTGTCTCACTAATATCCAGTGGTACCTCAAACTCTCCTAGTTTTGTCTCATTCCAAATAAGTTGTTAATAGAAAATAGAAATCACATCCAACCTCTAAATGCCAATCATCTGTAATATACTTGTACTATATATCTACTTATTGAGGAACACAAGAGTTTTGCAATGACTTGGTTAATAGTCTTTTATGTGTACCTATCTGTCAGAACCTACAGGTTGTTAAATGCAACCATGGAATATGACAGAATCTATAACAGTTTAGATTATTTTCTCTAGCCATTACACATGGCCTTGATCCTCAGAGAAAGCATATGCTCCTAGATATGGAACTCCCTCAAATACATATATTGGCAACATTGTTGCCAGCTAACAAACTTTAAGGAAATTATGGCATCTTGAGAGCCTTGAATAGCAATGCATGAACCCCTTGGTGGATTCCTAACTTGGTAGCAATATTGGATGGTAGTGAAGGGTAGTAGTAGCCATGGTGTAGTTGGAAATATTAAGCCACTATTGAATATGTTATTGGTGGTTATACTGTCCCTGGACCCCTTCCCAAATTAATTGTTTGCTTCCTGTACACAGAGAAGGGAAGAGATGTTATATACCTTTGCTGCTATAATGCTCTGAACAAGAGACCAAGCAACTATACTCTGCTCCATGTGAGCCATAAGACCTATTTCCTCTACTTAATCATCTTATCAGATATTTTGGTTACTCTTATAAAACACTAACACTGTAGGTATCACATAAAATTCTACATATATGAAGATATGATAGAATGCATTCTAGACAACAAGGTCATTCATCATGGTCAGGATTGTTAGGGACAATTTGGCATATATGTATCATGTAATGATATGCAGCCTTCAGATATATTCCAAGAATGCCAGGAATGCTTCTTTAAAATTAGTTTGTGGAGTTGAGGAGATGATTCTGTGAAAACATGAGGATCTGACCTCAAATCCTCAATACAGTAGATGAAGTCAACATCTTGCTCTGTTCTTCACTTGTGCCTAAGCTAGCTTATACACTTGTACATTGACTTGTATGCATCATGCACATACACAAGTAACACACACACAAATAAATAAATGAACAAGTATGATTTTTTAATTAAAAACTATGGGATGTAAGATTATAATTCAAGAAATTCACAAATGCAAAATTCTATGCATACAAAAGTTAATTTTAATTAAGAACTTTAACATATACAATCTATGTATGTAAATATGTGTGTTAATATGTGAGTGCAGTTATGTGCACATGCACTGCCTTCTCTTATACAGGACCTCATGTTGGTCTTAAGGTGCCAAGCCAATTGGCTCAGAAGCTTCGGTCTGACTTTACCTGAGTTTTGGGGATGTGAATGCAAATTCTCTGGCCATTGGTCATCTCCCCAGCTCCAACATGTAATTCTACAATAAACAAAATACGTACATTAAGTACAAGAGAATCAATTTTGTTTTTGAAATAAAATCTATTTCTTTTCTTGTTATGGAAGTATATGTATAGATTTCCACTTGTAAAACCAACATTATGATGTTAAGAATTCCTATTAAAAATAATACATACCGCTCTTTCCTGATTCCCACTATGGGTCATTTAGGTTTTCTGTTTTCTGAATTTACTCCTATGCTATGTACTCATATCTAAAGATTTAGAGCTAGAAACCTCATATGGGAGAGAACATGTGATACTTGGGTCACTGAGGCTGGGTTGCTTCACTTGATGTGATATTTTCTAGTTTTATTAATTTACTTGCAGAGTTCTTGGTTTCATTGTTCTTTCCAGCTAAATTATAGTCTATAGTATATATGTAGCACATTTTCATTAACCATTCATCAGTTGTAGGACATTTAGGTTGTTTCTATTGCCTAGTTATTGTGAAGAGAAAAGCAATGAACATGGCTGAGAAAATAATGTATTTAGTTCTTTAGGCATTTGTCAACCTGCATGCACAAGGCTGCTCATAGGTATGGTGGAGGAAAAGGTGTATTGTAGATAAAATGAAGAGCACAGACATAGACAGAGTATCTGGGAGAGACCAGGGTGAACATTACACTGATCCAGGTCATGTCTGTAAGAGATTGTGGGTCAGGGTAGGGTGGAGTAGAGAAGGGAGGGAAGAGCAGAGAGAGGAGAGAGGCTGATGACCAAGAAGGGTGGCCCGGGACAGGAGACTGGTCAAGAGTGTATAGGGTAGAGCAAAAGGGCCAGGTAACCAAAATGGCTGGATTATGCGGGGAAGGGTAGCTGGGAGAAAGACAGCATAGCATCTGGGATGGAGAAGTTTAGGGTAAGAAGCCAGGTATGCCAGCCATACTCTATAATAGTTAGAGACTGGAGGATGGTGGGAGAAGGTGGCTAACCAGTCTGCTTTGTTACATTGAATTAGCAAATCTGAAGTTTGTCTGCCATCTGAAACCTAACTACTTCATGTGCCTATATTATACTGCTTGTAGATTTGAAACTGTATAAAGTTCACATTTGGCAGGGATTGTATTTGGCCAATATAAGATAGATAGAGGAGAAAACACACTCATTTTTTTTAAAGGATGCATTTTAAAAAGCTTGTATCAACTAATTATGCAAAACTTTATCAAGTAATTGGTGGTGGCTCACACCTTTAATTCCAGTGCCCACGAGGCAGAGGGGAAGGGATGTAAAGACAGGCAGATCTCTGTGAGTTCAAGACCACCCTGTTCTATACAGCAAGTTCCAGAACAGCCAAGGTATACAAAGAAACCCTATAAGCAAAACAATAACAAAAACAAAAACAAAATTTTACGTATATCAAATACCCACATCTAGTTTAGAGAAAGTCTGGGGAGCCTGGTCTGAAACTTTGAGTTATGTACCCAGCTGCAGAAGTGAAAACATTTTCCGCCATAGTGTTAAAATCACCTCAAGTTGGAACTTAAGCAGTGAAGATTTATGGACTATTTAAACCTAACCTTTAATATAAAGACTTGAAGTGAAATACCAGTCTGATTATGCCTATAGGCATATCTTTGGGAGATAGCTTTGATTGTTAACTGATAAAAATAGGAGGTCTTATCATACTGAGGATAACACCATCCCTAGACAGATGGTTCAGAGCACCATCAGAAAGCTAGTTAACCATTATCCTGAAAGAGTCAGAAAGAAGTGTTACTCCATGGTTTCTATCCAAGTTCTTGCTTGAATTAGTGCCCTGATATTCTTTAATGATGGACTATGCCCTGGAAGAGTAAACCAAATTATAAGTCCTGTTCTCCCCTCCTCCAGAAAAACAGAGAAAAAGAAAAAAAGGAAGGAAGAAGGGAAGGAAGAAAGGAAAATGGGAAGGAAGATAAAGGAACTACAGACAACTAAATAATGCTAAGAGCAAAAGAGAAAGGACTGAAGGAGCTGAAAGGGTTTGCAACCCCATAGGAAGAACAACAATATCAACGAACCAGATTCCCAAGAGCTCCCAGGGACTAAACCACCAACAAAGTGTACACATGGAGGGACCCATGGCTCCAGCCACATATACAGCAAAGAATGGCCTTGTTGCACATCAGTGGGTGAAGAGGCCCTTGGTCCTGTGAAGGCTGAATGCCCCAGCGTAGGGGAATGCCAGGGCAGGGAGGCAGGAGTGGGTGGGTGGGTGGGGAAACAACTTTATAGAAGCAGAGGGAGGAGGATAAGATAGGGAATTTCTGGGGGGGGGGAATTAGGAAAGGGGATAAGGAGATAACATTTGAAAAGTAAATAAAGAAAATATCCTATTATACACACACACACACACACACAACAACAACAACAACAACAACAACAACAGAAAAAGAAATAGTCTTCTGTTGGGGTAATCTTTTTCTACATTGTGTAAAGGTTGTCTTTGTATTAGTCAAATGTTGTTTTTAATACTGGTAAGCTATGTACTGGCTGGGCTTTGGCATTGTTATTTTTATGGATCATCACCTGTCTTAGAAGTTCATAAACATATGCCCCCCCATCTTCTGATTGGTTTAATAAAGATCTAATGGCCAATAGCTGAGGCAGGAGTGGAAAGGTGGTACTTTTAGGCAAAAATATGCTCTCTGGGAAGAATCAGGCACATGGGATTCACCAGAGTGACATGGAAGTAGAAGGAACAGGAACTGGGATCAAAGAGAGGATAGACCAGTTACTTTAAGTTATACGAACAATCTGCGAGGTAGCCAGCTAAGGCTTAACTTTTAACAAATAATAATAAGTCTCTGTGTCATTATTCAGGAGCTGGAGGGTCTGAGACGGTCTAGCGATAGTCTTCCCCAAGGAGCAAACCAAAGTATCAGTCCCGAAAAGATAAATACAAGTAACTTTAGATAGACTGAACAATTTGTACTAATGTATTAGGAGCATTTTGCAACAACAATTTAAAAAGTAGGCCATAAATTTGAAAGAGTGCCAGGAGGGGGGTTATATCATAGGATTTGGGGAGAAAAGGGTATAATTTTAATAACATAAGTAAAATAAATAAAAAGGAAATAATAATATCACTATCATGTTTACTGTGTTGAAATGATTCCATTTGATCACATTCCTTTCCATTTTGCCATAAAGATGACAATTTAAGGGTGATGCACACAGAAAGCTTTGTCACATCATGGTGTTTGTTGAGTAAGCTTTATTTGCACAAACATCTAAATATAGTAGTAACAACATCCTGGTTTGTATGAGCCAACCATAGTCTCTGTTTCTATTGATTATCCATCATGTCAACATGTTGAAGATGATTTTTTTTTATTTAAAGCCTCCTTCAAGAAGGATAACCTTTGATTAGTTCATATTTGGCAGAATTCCATAAAGCATGGCTAAAGCAATGAAGCCTCAGGTTTTCATGCCACCACTCAGGAATCCATAAGCAAGTAGTAATGGTTGTCCATACTCCCTGACCAAGTAAGTAGTTGTTGCCCACTTCCAGACCTATTCGAAAATAAATAAATAAATAAATAAATAAATAAATAAATAAATAATCCACAGGTTACTTGTAAAAGGCAAACAGAATTTTCAAATAATACCACTGATACAGGTTTTGTTGTTGTTGTTTGTTTTGTTTTATTGTATGACAGAACAAAAGCAAAATAAGCAACTTAGTTTACAATTATGTGATTCTTTTTCGCTTATTTGAAGATTAAACAGAACTATTTATTGTTAAGCCCTCTAAATTCAGCACCCTAAATAGTAGGAAATAGTTTTAAGTGACAAGTGTGGTATTCTTTTTTTTAATTTTGTTTTGTTTTTTGTTTGTTTGTTTGTTTTAAAGATTTATTTGTTTATTTTATGCATATGAATACACTATAGATGTCTTCAGACACACCAGAAGAGGGCATCAGATCCCATTACAGATGGTTGTGAGCCACCATGTAGTTGCTGTGAATTGAACTCAGGACCTCTGAAAGAGCAGTCAGTGCTCTAACCTGCTGAGTCATCTCTCCAGCCCTCAATTGTGGTATCTTTGTTAGGATTACTCTTGTTACAATGAAATGCAACCTGGGGAGGAAAGAGTTTATTTCACTTACACTTCCACATCATAGGTGTTCACTGAAGGCAGAAACTCAAGCAGAGCAGGAATCCAGAGCCAGGAACTGATGCATGAAGGGGTGTTTCTATTGCCTTGAGACTCATGGTTTGCTCATCTTCCTTTCTTATAGAACCCAGGACAGCAAGCCCAGGCATGGCATCACCCACAATGGGCTAGGTCCTCCCCCACTTAGCACTAATTGAGGAATTGCCCTAGAGCCTTGCTACAGCCTAATCTTAGGGAAGAATGCTCTTAATTGAAATTCCCGCCTTTCACATGACTTCAGCTTGGTTCAAGTTGACATAAAACTATTGAGGATATGGAATGAGCAGTATTTCTGCCAATATATACTTTTTTAAAAAATAAATTTAAATAACTTGACATATCAGAAAACTTTTTTTTCATTTAAAAATATGATAAACAACCAGTCTAACAATAATTTAAAATAGTCATGATCAATGCATTATGTGTGCACACATATATGTGAAGGACATACTTATGAAGAGAAAAATACCATGATTTTTAGGGCAGGTATATGCTCATGCAATGATGGCGATATAGAGAAATGTATATTGTATTGTGTGGAAAGACCCTAGAAGGAAGAAGTTGGCTCTGGGGAAATCCTGCATTGGAATTATTTTCATGCCCATAGTACATTTTACACTGATGTCCTCAACTTATGCATTAGCCACCAGCTCATTTCTAGAACTAATAAGCATTTCCCTATATTTTTCTTTCACTGAAATAAAATTTTTCAGTATTTTCTCTTTCTTTTTAGTGTAGTTTAACTGACCTCTCTACTGTGTGTATCTGCAGTGCAGCATATCTTCATGAACAAAACTTGTGTTTCTGCTGAGTGTAATGTGTACAGATTGTAATGGTGACATACACAGAAAAGCTACATATAGCAAAGATTGCAATGGTGACAGAAACCTCTTGATCCAATGCTCTATATTTACATTTGGATGTATTTTTCCAAGTGTTTTGTTGATAAAATTTGTTTAATGACCCTGTGACTGCTATGTGTCACTTTGAACCTAAAATATCCAAAGCTGCTTCTATAACTGCAATTCGAATAATTCTTCATGCTCCACACCAATTAAAGTTCATCAAAAATTCTACTTCCATTAGTGTCCTCCTGGTTGGGAATACTTCCAAGTCTCAGGCCACTTAGTACAATTATCCGTGGCAATTATAATGTCAATAGGCCAAAGAAGATAAATTATTTTAAAGGACACTTTTTTTCTTGTGTATCTAAACTATATACAGGCAGTAGAATATTTTATAAATTATATGGTGCATTTCAATCTGACATTTTGTCAAAAACAAAATTCCTCCATTATTATCTGCTTTAAACATGAATGCACATTTTCTTCACATTTGATTGAAAAAAAAAAACCTATGGCAAATTCCAGTGAAGGACAAACATTTCAAAATTAACATTGACAATGTGAACTTTGACTCATCAACATTCAACTCTCAGTTGCCCTGCTTATTAACAAACTATTCATTAACCAGCAATCTGTCACTAGACAGTTGCAGAGACTTTATCTGTCAGGACAATGATCTATGGTTTGTTGACCAAAGAACCTCAGTGTTGAGTGTCCCTGAGGGAGCCACTCACCAAGGCCTTAGCCACTTAATGGCTAGGCTTCCATCATGTGCTGTCATTGACCTTGTAATAAAGGACACTAGTTCTTACAACAGAATAAGCTGGTAGTAATCATACAATCACAGACTCAGCATAGCTCTCATATATTCAGTTTGCCCTCTCAGCTGCATGCTCATCTGAGAACTTTTAATTAGTTTCCTAACATGTCCAAGCAGCTTTCTTTTGGAAGCATTTCAACTACCTATAGTTTTTCCTCTTGATGGACTGGATAGATTAATGTATTTATAGTTGTTATACTATATATGAACTACCTTTGATTATTGTAAGTCTTGTTCCAACCCTAGAAGATGTTTTGTGCCCATGAAAATCACAGTCTACTATGTATCTCTGTAGAGACTTTCTTAGAAATTGCTAATGCAGTTAATTACTTTCATAAACTTTCTGTATACTAATGATTTATATAGATCAGAGATTAGTGGCTGTACCTCTAGAAATATTTTATTTGATTTTTTTAGCCTATCAAAATTGGTTGCTAAATAAAAACAGATGAAAATCAAAATAAAACTAAGAAATAGAATATGAAATTATTTCTGACTTTTATTAGTTAATATGGGAGCATTTTATAATTTGTATTACTAATTGTCCACCATAATTCTTCTATAATTTGATTTGGGTTTATCATTGAAAGAGGTTAAGAGAAGCCATTACCCGAATATTCTATTGCAATAATGTTATTGCTATATGTCATTCAGTTGATAAAGTTTGCCAAAGTGGAAAATGTTTGGATTGAAAGAAAATAATTATTTTGTGATATATGCTGTGAAAGAATATTGAAACAATTATTTATTTGATCAAAAAGGTGGAGCTCTTAAGGATCTTCCATTCTCCTCTGCGTATTGATATGTATTGATGTGTATAAGGGTATGTTGTAGAGAGAGAAAAAGTTGGTGTAATAAGGAAAGCTCATTGGGACGAACAAATGTACCCAGACAAGTCTGCTTGAGGGGATTCAGTTGAAATTAAACTGTTGAATACTTAATTCAATCACAAAAATACAATTGTAAAGCTAGGAGGAAAGGAAAGGGGAAAATCACGTACAAATGTATGAAATACAGCTCCTTTTCCCATCCCTAGCATATTGTATGCTAAAATTCAGATTCTGTACTCAATAACTTTCATTAATTTTTTTTATTAATTAGTCTACATTCTACATAACAATACAAATAGAACTTAGCTCCCTAAAATAAGAGAAAACATCCAGTGTAAGAGGAAGAGCTTATAGAAAATACTTGTTTTCACTGAAAAATGATCCCATTTTCAGTTTCTTCCATAAAATGACCGTCTCTTGTGCACTGAGGTGGAATCTCCACAGACATTGACATTTCTCCCATAGTGCAAAGCCTTCTGGGAATAATATTTCACAGTCTGAAAATGTTTAAAGTTATACTTAACAATGCAAGCACACAATATCTTCTCTACCAGTAGTAGAGGCTATAATATACTAGGTGGAAGAAAATTTCTTACACATTTAACAAAAAATTCCAGTCAAAGTAGAGAAGACACAGGGAGCATTCCACTTTCTCCTTCTTTAGCACTTTTGTCTTTTTTTTTTTCTTGAAAGACATGTTTATTTCTCCATACATTGTACCTTTACTTGGAACAAAACTTACCCACATTTTATAAACTTTGCTCTCTTCACATTCTCAATCCATGGAAATATCTCTGATGCTTTGTCTGTCATTATTCTTTTTTTGTTGTTGTTGGAATTATATACAATTTTCTAGATTTTTTTTTACTTCATTTACTATTGAGATTATGGGAAAAATATAAATTTCACAAGAACAGCAATATTCTCTAACAACTTACTTCATACATTCAGATAAATTATGAATAACATTTTATAATATCAGAACATATAGGGATGCTATTATACTGTATTGAAGTTCAAACATGTGGCAATATTCAGGCATCTTTATTTATTCTTTCTTTATATTCTTTATAAAGAAGAAAAAATCTTTATAGATAAACTCCAATATTGATTCAGTAATTCCAATTGATCTCAGAAAAATTTAAGAGGTATCAAAATGAAGTTTTGTTGCAACTTAAAGATTTTGTGACTTTTGAATAATCAAGTATGATTGCTTAATGGCTGATTCTCCCTGTTATATAGGAAAGCACTGAAACTCTGTTTCTTCTGAAGATGAGTCATTGACATGACCATATTTTTCATAGTGGATATTTGTTACTTTAAACCTTAAATACTTCACAGAGTACTCTACTATAAAAGCAACTTTTATTTGTTAAATATAATTGTCATCTTTTGGCTTACTTTAGAATAAGCTCACCCTATCTAGTTCTTTCTGAACTCTGATGGGCTGATTCAATTCAGCTGTTCTGGCCCAAACTCCCTTCTAAGCTGACTGATTCAATCTGGATTCTCTTGGTTTCTGGCTGAATTGTTCTGCTTTGTCTCATATTATTATGGCAATGTGTTTTAATCTTCTGGCTCCTTCTCATCTTCTGGCTCATTCTGCCTTCACTTGTGTCTAGCTAGTTGTCACTGCAACCTGTCACTTTAAAATATCCCCATAAAACTGCCACAGACACCATACATATTTTCTCCTACTCTGTGCTCTAAAATAGTCTCTTTTTCCTATATTGTGAGCAGATTCTATCTCTGACTCATTCTATCAAATTTTTCTCTGATTCATCACTTTTTCTGTTCATCAATTATATGTAAATTTCAAACATGGCTGCTTCATTCTACAAACATAACTTTACCTTCATTGTTTGGGATTAGAGGTGTGTACTAGGACATGTCTAGTCCAGCTAGAGGGAATAAAAGTGTGTATTCTAGCCAGAGGGATTAAATGTGCATGCATTCCAGCAAGATCATATCTTTAGATGTGACACCTTGCCAGAGCAGCCATATTGTTGAATTCCTCTATAATCCACTCTATGAAGAATGAGGTAATTATTTTTATTGGTGGAGGTGCTTAGAATAAACTCATTTACTTTTTAAAATGTTGTAACGTCATTTTTTATTTTGTACATCAGTATGTGTCTGTGTGTCAGTATATATTATGAACGCAATGCAAATGGAGGCCAGAAGAGGGCATTGAATCTGATGAAGATTGGTTTAAGGCAGATGTGAACTCCCTAACATAGACATTGAATTCTGGTCCTCTTTAATGTCCATAAGCACTCTTCAGTGTTTAGCCAACTTGCTAGCCCTTTATGTTTTTGTTGTTGTGGTTGTTGTTATTGTTGGTGGTGATGGTGGTGGTGGTGGTGGTAGTGGTGGAGGTGATGATGGTTTGGTTTTGGTTTTGGGAGGGAGTTTTGTTTTGTTTTTTTTGTAAATAGTATAGATATATCTGATTTGCTTAATACAAAAAGCTGTTATTGAATAATCAGCTGTCTACAGCTCAAACCCACAATTCTGACACACCACAAAATAGAAAATAGGAGAAAATTCCTAACTTGAGTTATTGAATATTATATTAAATAGATTCAATAATACTATATTTTTCTCATTGTTAATTGATAAGATAGTGACTAATACACTGTCAAACTAGAAGGGACATGAATGGATAAAAGTTTTTAGTGAAATTTGGAACATTTCTACCTATTTATTAATTTTAAAGCACTTTATTATAATCACAGATTCTTTTGCGACATAAAGCAGTTACTTTACAAATTTAAAGAAAAATCCACTTTGAGATGTAGGCTTTTATCTAATGATTCATTAATATTTGTTAAAACAATACAATTTATTTTATTTATTACATATATCAATTGAACTGTATTATGAATATGTCTGGAGGTAGAAGAAAAATATGGTGAATGTGATCAAAATTCATTTTATAAATGTATACATTTATTATTTTTTAAAGAAAAGGTCAAAAGAGCCTATCCCTAGAATAAAAAAGAAAAACTTTTTTTCAAAAAAATGGAGATTTTTTTTTCTTAAACCTTAATATGAGGTTGTATTAGTTCATGTTTCAGGCCTGTATCCTTATAAAGAAAAGAAATGTATTCAACTTTACAATTTTTGAATCTCACAATACAACATTAAGCTAGCTCAGTTGGTTAGTCTTACCTGAGAACTTTCTTGTGTGCATTGCTTGTTGGGTGGTGTCAAGGCTGGAATGCATGTGGAGGGACAGACCACATACAAGGATGGTAAACCAAAGAAAAAGGGGTCATACACTTTCACTTATAACAATTCTTTCTCACTCAAATTCACTGGATTCTATAAGTGTCAGGAGCCATCAGGAAAAAACTAAAAAGTAGCAAGTGACCTTCCTGAGATGGGTCTACCTGGGATTAAAAAAAATCTATAACAGATTTGCTCCTGTAGACAAAGCCCAGGAAATTTTCATTTTAGGAAAGAGTCCTGCTATTAATGTGCTTTCCTTGTTATTATTAAATATACATAAAAATCCATAGGTATTAGCCCACCCTCTTGAGCAGATCTCTGAAGAACAACTTAGATGTACTATTTTGTAGTGATGCTATATAGACAAATAGATGATTTCTTAATTCTTAATGATGATCCTATAAGAATTGTTAAAATTATAGTAATTATTTAGCTTTTTTATAATAGGATTGCTTTAATGTCCCTTCTGATGTCAAAACTACATTGAGAACTCTGTAAGTCTTCAAGTGTCATGAGTTAAGTGTTTCTGAGATAGGAATCAGGCCCCTGCAACTTAGAGAACACATTCCAAGATGTTTTAACACCATTAACAAAAGGTCATAAAAAGGAAAGTAACAATTTTCTATAGGTACCAGGACAGTCTACTATCTTATTACTATTGCACAATAGTATCAATCTAAAAAATATAACTTGATTCTCTCTCATGTTTTCAGTAGGTTTTACTCCTGTAAAAGAAATCTACTTTAAAGTTTAATGACTCCCAATGAGTAAGAAATTGTTCTAAAAAGTTGATTAAATTAAAATAAGATCAAAACAATAGATATTTTATTCATTTTTAAAGTTCATCTCAGAGGGATCAAAGTTTCACCACTGTATTATACTCATCTGCAATTTGATTTTTTGTGAAAGATTCAAGCTTTCAATATCTGGCAATTGATATTGTCAGCTAGATCTAGAGCTTAAGCACCTGCAAGTAACTTCACAGTGTTCTTCTTTAACTTCCATACAAAATGGTAACTGGAATCTAAAGGTGTGGCATTACCATGCTCAGATTGGGTCATTCACCTCTTGTAAATAAACCTAATAAAACACACAAGTGACGTTTCTTATCACTTACTTTTTATTAGAAATTGTTAGAAGTTTCTTAGAAATTTTAAGTCAATTATATTTTACCCACACATAAATAGGGATATAACTCATTAAAATTATTATTTATTCTAAAAGTATATCTACTCTGTGTTGGAAATAGTTGAACTCTTGCATGTCTCATCCTCCAAGCATAGACTATCAATGTTTATACCAAAACCATAAATAACCACATGCCATTTCTGTTGCTCCCCTCTACCTTTGTCTGCTTAATAAAACCAATAGCTACTGCATAAATAACCTTAGAAACTTATTTTAAAATATTGTTTAAGATCTCAAAATACTATATTATGAGTAATTTATATATGTGCATATGTATGCATAAAATGTATTCCACGAATTTAGCATCATAGTAAATGATGGAAGACAAAATATAACTGTAACTATGTCTTTCTAAACTTATGCTAAAGAACAATGGTGACTAATCAACAACAAGGACACATTGTTTATTCTAGAGATCTGCATATAGATCTAAGTTGTGATTCTTTTTCCTGCATATGAAGTAGTAATATTTGTTATTCAAGCAATTTATTTATGCCATTTAATCACTACTTTTAACTCTTGTCTTTATTTTACACAATGTGCATTTTTATGGCAAAATGTCATGAATCAAGTGACCAAGCTATTTGGGAACTGAACACAACAAAATGCATGAGTTGAGAACTCACAGTAAATCTGAACTATCTTTACATAATTCTTGCTTCAAATGTTAATTGAATGGTATTTTTCCTCCTTTATGAAAAGAATATTAGCTACTAGTATTTTTATTAAATTTGATGGAATTTGGTCAAAAGAAAAGAATACAATTCAAAGATTTGTGTCCACAGGAAAACAGACACTATCATTAACTTTTAACACATATTGTACAAGATGTTTTCACTATCCATCTCTCTTTATTATGATGTGCAGCATATAAACAAAAATCCGCAAACACTAAAATAAAATAAGTTATATTTGGTAATCCTCTTTATATTCAGCTGTTTAATCAATCTATTATGTTTCACTATTAAATGATAAATTATAATTATTTTAGTATTAGTACTTTAATATTTGTAGCTATTTGATATAAATATATTTAATATATTTTCTAATTATTATTAATAATTTTATTTGTTCTATATTTTAAATCTAAGTATATTTAATATAAGTGCAACTATATATATATGTACATACATACACACACACACACACATATATATATATTGCATATGTTAGTGGCTACTATGTTTTTCATCATGCTAATAGAATGTATTCAATTTCTTATCAGATATTTTCACAATAAACATATTTCTATTGTAAGCATGCTATAAAAAGGGTAAGTATCCATGACTATGATATATTTCAGTAATAAGGCAAGTGGATATAAAATTTCTCCATTAAAATGATTTACTATTTATTGTACTACAATAGCATAAGAAACATCCACTCCAAACAAAATTTATTATGAGAACCACCAAATCTTTCTACACTTATTTCATTCCTTTGAAATAAGACCAACAAAATCTGTCTCCGAATGATGGTAATTGGATAAAAAATAAATCTCGTTTCCTAAAAGCAATTCACTGATACCATATTTTCTGAATACATATTGTTAATGGTCAGAACCATTAAAAGACTCACATTTCCAAGTATAATAACTATATAAAATACACAGCTTTGGCCAGAGTAAGGTGATTGATGCTGTAGTATGTCAGACTGCAAAGATGTTTTTGCTGTTTTTCATCTGTCCTTTGAGGATGCAGGACATTTCAATGTTTGACGTATGCACGGTTGTTTGTCACAGTCATTTTTATTCCCAACCATCCTCTGGGAATTGAATGCCAAATGTCTGGTTACCTTCAGCTTCTGGACCTTGTCACAAATTGAATGCAGAGAATATTTACATACATATTACATAGGATTCAGCTTGACTCAGTTATTTGGGTTTCATTGAGCCATTTGGAATTATTAAATTTAAAAGCCACAGGAAGAAAACTAAAAGTCATTCTTCTTTTTATCAATATGTATTCATATATTCACAATATCTCAAGAACTCATAACTGTCATATAATACCAGAAAAATAACACTATGGAGTAATGACAAGCAAAATCCTTTCTTCTTCTGAACAAACTTCTGTTCTGAAGTGTTTAGGAAGATCCATGAATAATCACATTTGATTAATTTGCTCTGTTATAAGTTTCTCCCCTTACTTTATTTCATTTATTTCCTTTACTTTTTTCTGTTCAACATCTAATTTCCCCTTCTTACTTCTGGTCGTATAGAATAGCATTCCTTTAGTTCTTAGGAGCTTTTGTTAATTGAATAAATAATAAACCTCTTATTTCTATGATCTCATGATATTAACAGCATTAAATTTACAAAATAACATAGAAAACATATGGTGCTTAATTAAATAAGGGAGAACTGGAGAGATATAGCCTTCAATCAAAAAATAATTATTTTCCAAGATATTTTATTTTAAAAATACTATTTTATTCTATAAAATACATGGGGAATTTACCTCAGAAATATGACAAAAATTTTCTGTAGAGCTGAGCAAAATAGAGAGTAGCTGGGAAGAAATTATGACAATGTACAAGAAAGGAATTATAAAAAATTAGAATGTAGCTGCACTTGGGGAGTTATTCTCTATTATTTGGCAAAAAAGAAGACAATTACCTGAGGAAATAAAAATAACACAGTTTTAATGCTCTAATAAAAAGAATTGAAGAATCATGGAATTTTCTTTTTTTTTTTTTTTTTTTTAAATGGGAGGGCCGTTAGAACAAGCTAGGTTTTTGCTGTTCCAGGATCGCAGACATCCTATGTGGTCTATGGGACTTGTGTCTTTCTAGAATTTTCTTTCTTTTTTTTTTTTTTTTTTTGATATTTTATTTACATTTCCGATGATTCCCC
>CM052719.1:48707720-48723040 GCA_028551405.1 Uromys caudimaculatus
TGTCTTTGGCCCTCTGCTGGGTCTTGCGATCTCCGGTGAGGGATCTTTGTCCCGGCGCTTATTAGCTGTGGGGCCCTGTGTCGGAATTTTCTTTTCAATTTAAATTTCTTAATATTTTGTAAGTAACATTTGTTTTATTTAAAATGCCATTACTATGGAGACAGCTTTTTTTTTTCAACCAGTAAAGAAAAGTTTTATTGGAGTTTAGGAAATTCAAACGCACACACAGGAAGGCACACAGAGAAAAAGACCTTGTGGAAAGCAGAGATGATGCTGTAGAAGATAAAAGTCTAGTTTCTCCTTGAAGGTTAGAGGTTTTAAGGGTCTTTGAGATATCCCCACCACTACCCGATGGTCAGTTTGAACGAAGATCGCAAGGCTGATAGGTTCATGATTTTAGAATTGTAGAGTTCTTAAATAATAAGCTTCCTTTACTTGAAGTGAGTGATAAATTATTTGAAGATACAGAGAAACGTGAAATACACACACATACACAAATACACACACATATACATATATATAATGTTTATGCATTACTGTATTTGTACAAATATACATGTATATTCTCTGAAGAATTTCAATTCTTTTACATATAAATATCATACATATATTATGCACATATATATACAACCTTTTTCTAAACCCCCTCTATATTTTAATTGCTCATAAAATTCCCAGCATTGATTTGATTTTTTTACTAATGTGTCATTGTGTGCTTGAGTCCTTTCTAGTTCTAATCCTTCCATTAGTGTAGGTGGAATATCTCCTTTGTCACTTTGTCACTACTGTCATAGTGAAAATGATGTAAGTGTGAACATGAATAACTCTCGAGGATGAGACTTTATTGTTTCCCAGTGTATATCTTTAAAGAATAAACATCACATAAAACATGAAATGAATTTGCCCTTCAAGTCTTTATTATTTTTAATAATTCTAGAAATCTGAATATATGTATCTGAACAGAAATTTTATTTTAAAAGATATTTTAAGGATATTTATCTGGACAGAGACATGTCAATGATTAAATGAGTTGTTTTGTCATGTGTTTTCAAATTTATCTGTTTTATATTTAGTCTACTTCAATTAATTTTATTTTTTTATTGAAAAGAGATTCTTCTTTCATAAAATCCATTCCGACCACAGTTTCCCGACCATGAACTCCTCCCACCTCCCTATCCTCAGATCCACTCCCTTTTTTCTTCAGAAAAGAACAGGCCTCCAAGAGACTGCAGCAAAACAGGACAAAATAAGGTACAATAAGAGAAGACAAAAGTCCTTCATACCAAGACTGGACAAGGCATTCCAATAGGAGGAAAAGAGTCTCAAGGTAGGTAAAAGAGTCAGAGACAGCTCACTCCCACTGTTAGGAGTCCCACAAAGACAGCTAACTAACATCTATCACATTTGCCCAGAGGAGGGAAAAGTTTGGGATAATAATTCTGAGGAATTTGAGTGTGGTCTGCCTCTCTAGCAAAATGTGGATGAGATCTGCCCCAACAGATGGCAAAAGATCACCAGGTCATTAACAAAATCCACTCTCAGCTTTCTGAATTGAATACAGTTATTTGATTTTTACCTCCTCCTACATGATTAACATTCCTGCTTCTCTTAATGCTTCTCTGTTAGTACAAGACCCTCATTTCCTCTACAATATCTAAATATAGTAAAGGCAATTTATAGCAACCCTGTAGCCACCATCAAAATAAATGATGAGAAACTCAAAAGTAATTCTACCAAAATCAGCAACAAAACAAGGTTGCCCCAACTTCCATATCTACACATTCTTGTATTTAAAGTTTTAGCTAGAGTAATAAGACAAATGAAGGAGATCAAGGGAATACAAGTTAGAAATAAGGAACTCAGATGATGTGTTAGTATACATAAATGACCCTAAAAATTACTCTAGGGAACTCCTATAGTTGATAGACATTTTCAGCAAAGTGACTGGATAAAAGATTAACTCAAAAAATTATTAGGACCTCTATATACAAATGACAAAATTAACTTTATTCAGAATTGCCATCAACTAACAGTCACACTAAGTGACCTAGAACTTATAATGTGTTTTAAAATAGTAACTCAGTACATTGAATGGTGTCCTATCACTTTCTCATTTCACCACTTTGGATAAGGAAGGAATAAATAACACCATATATTATGGCTATTTTGATATCTTTGGGCCAGTTTGAAGCCCCTGTCACTGTTTCATGTCTAGCACTGTCATTAGTTTCAGAAGGCTCTGAATCACCAAAACACATAGAAAGGACACTGCCAGCTTATTTTCAGTCCAACAATTGAAGACTCATGCTTAGATAGGGGTGGGGAGGTGGGGAGGTAGGGAGCATCTCTAAGAAGAGACAGAGACCTGGGATAAAGGAGGCCCCCAAGAATTAATTGGGGTATCTGGGAATATGGAACCTAAAGAGGTCACCTCCTGTAGCCAGGCAGAAACACTAATAGAGCTATAGGGACATCAATCCACCCACAAAACTTTTGAACTAAAATTTATCTTGTCTACAAGAAATGCAGTGACTGAAAATGAAGCAAAGACTGAGGGAATGGCCAAGCAATAACCAGTCCAAATTGAGACCCATCCATAGGCAAGTACCACTCCCTGACACTATTAATGATACTCTGTTAGGCTTGCAGGCAGGAGGCTAGCATAGCTGTTCTCTGATAGGTTCCACCCAGCAGCTGACTGAGACAGATACAGACACCCATAGCCAAACAGTGGATGGAGCTTGGGAACTCTTATGGAAGAATAGGAGGAAGGATTATAGGCCCTGAAGGGGACAGGAACTCCACAGGAAGAACAACAGAATCAACTGACCCTTGAGATTCTCAGAAACTGAACCACCAACCAAAGAACATACACAGGCTGGACCTAGGCCTCCCAGTATATATGTAGCAGATATACGGCTTGGTCTTCATGTAGATCTTGAACAACTCAAGCAGGGGCTATGCCAAAAGCTATTGCCTGTCTGTGAGATATATTCTTCTAGCCTGGCTGCTTTGTCTGGCCTCAGGGAGAGAGGATGCTCCTAGCTTCACAGAGACTCTTGATATGCTGGGATGGGGAATACCCAATGTTGCTCCCACCCACTCAGAAAAGAAGGGGTTGGGGGATAGGGAAGGATTGTGGGAGGGGGAAACTTGGAGGTGAGTAGTGAGCTAGATGTGAAATGAATAAGTAAAATAAATTTTAAAAAATTAAATGAATGATAACGGCATGGAAATTGCCATTTGGGTCCTGAAACCTATTTCCTCTTTAAATTATTTGATTTTGCAGCCACCAGCTATTAGTAAGTGGTCAACCCATTCTTCTCACTGGAAACTTACATGCTGGTCTAAAGAGCAGGGCCTTTATTCTCTCTCATGTGTCTAGCATCCCCCATCACCACTATCTCCATTTATTGAAACAGTTAGGCTACTGTTCTACTGAGTTCCTCATTAACTCTAAAGCAATCTACACAATGCAGGCATAATAGTGTGGCCTTCAAAATACTGGTCATGTAACAATAGTGCTTGCTAAAATTCTGCAATGGCTTGCAATGTAATTTTCTGTGGTATTCATAATTTTCATAACTACCATAATCTAGCTCCCTGTTTGCCCTCATGGTGCCTGTCTGAATTTTCTCATCTTGTTTTAACATCAGTAACTACTACTACTTCTGGGGACATTCAGACATGCCACTGTGGTTCTGCATTCTGTGTGCTCCCTCAGAACACTGTTGCACACTGGGTGAGAAAGAATGAAGCAAAGCCTAGGTCAGCAGGATCTTGGTCCATCTGTGAGTGCCAGGAAAGGGGGCAGTGGATCTTCTCCAAGAATTTCAGTGTTACAGCTCTTTTAGAAGATATTCCATGAACCAGCTATCTTAGGTGATGTTCAGTGAGACTACTTGCTCTCTTTATTCTCTTTATTCGGTGTGAACAAGGTCTATATGAACCCTGGGGAGTTGGTAGAGGTATTCAGGGTGAGAATACATTATTGGCTGTGGCAAAAAGCTGTGGATGCTTCATTTACATGAAGAATTTCTTGTGCTTGCCTGGGCAGGTACTTACCTGGAGAGAAAAAGGTGAACCTTTAATTTAGTCATGAACTTTCCAGGGGTGGGTATCATGCTCTCCAGATAAAGTCTGGCAGAGAACAGGAAGCTCCACTCAGCTGAGAAAGGGAGTTCTCCATTTTGTTCTGAGCTCAGGAGCAGTGGGACATGAAAGATTGTGACCTTAATAGCAGGGTCTCCCAACATGCCCCCATTTCCAACTATGTAATTTGCATTCCTCAGTGAAAACATTTCATTTCTTTAATTCAGTTATTGACTTAATGTTTTAGGGTTTTCCCTCAGAGAATGTGAACTCTAATTTTATTTAACTTGATATGTATAGTCTTGAAGATTTACAAAAGCAAAGACGGTAGTACTATGAACTCCCATAAACATATTACCTAGGCAAAAAAGAACAACTAATGATTTATTTTGTTACTTCTATATTTATTGCCTTTCACTTCATTTGTTTCGAAATTATTTTCAAGAAAATATCAGAAGTTGCATCAGTTCATTCATATACTTAAATGTGTGTTTCTCACTCCAGACAGCAAACATCTCCTTATTATATTTATTTTTACACAGCAATATCAGAATCTAATATTTACATCGGCTATGTCTTTGCTTTGCTTGCTCTAGCTTCCATGAAATGTAAGCTCCCAGAGAGCTTTGTATTTTGATCACTGCTCTTTATAAATACATTTTATGATATTAACAGTACTGGGACACACACAAAAACATTATATAAACATTTCTAAATAGGAAAACTGATTCCCTAGGCTGCAAAAGAAGAACTTTAATGTTTTTATCAAGCAACCACTGTCCTTCATGGATATATAATGGAAAATATAGCCCAGTTGCTGAGTCTAAAGCAGAAGAGACAGATATAACACAATGCTGTGTAATAAAATGCATATTGTATTCCTTTACAAAAGGATTGAATTATATTTACATTGCATAGAAGACTCGGAAGGTTAGCATTAAATGCTTGAAAAACATTGAATTTACATTTCTGGAAAAGAAACAATCACAACACTAACAATTCTTATATGCACCTGTCAACAGACAAATGCATTCATTAAGCCTATAGAAAAAAATATTCATGTGGAAACAATACCACATTCCTAACAGTTGAAAAGGAAAGAGAGTTTTTGTACAATTGCATAAACTGATATTCAGGCAGAATGTTAATAAGTAGTCGGTATCCTGAAATAGCTAAATGTATTCTCAGATGTGCCTGCATTTCAGCCATTTTAAATAATTTCTATAAATACAAGTATTTCATAACTTATCTTTTGCCTGGAGTGGTAATCTCTACATGATCTCCTCAGAAATCCAATTTCAAGTCTAGGTCTTCTCTATCACAATTGCTGAATAGCCTTGGGCTTGTTGTAAATTTTCATGGTTGATTTTATTTTATATGAATGAGAGGATCATATATTTTAATTTCATACATTATATCTGGCCTGAGCATGACCTTTTAGTACTTTATTGCTCCTTTCTCAGCCATCAAAAACCTTTGTTTTATTGCAATAGAGCAATAATGTTAGTAACTTGGAAAATAAGGTAATTGAGGCTTTCAGTTTCAAACATGTTAATTTGCATTCAGTACACTCAGAGTTTCACTAGTCACATATGAAAATGAACGTGTGAAATGTGCATGGCCTTGCCCTCAGCTCATGCAGAACAACAAACCTTGGATTCTCTGTGTATGTGAGTATGACTTCGTTATCTGTACTTTTAGGGCAGAATATGAAAGTAGAACCTCTGTATAAATATCACATACAATTGTTGAATTACTCCCAGGTTTTGCCTATGTGTGAGACTGTTCTCAAAAGTAACTGCATTACTGACTTTTATAGCTTTCTTTCATACGATAAGAAATAGAAAAGTTTTTTTAAAAGATATACAGTGGAAAGGAGGGCAAGTTCAGGAGTCTGTAAAAGCATCTTGGTGCAATTTTCATGGCTAGATTAACCAGAAATAATCAAAAGATAAATGACTAAGATAAAAATGTACCTTTGGACTGAAATAAAAATGTCACAGGCTCTCATCATTACAAGAGAGGAGAAAAGGAAACAATAGGAGCCAGTGTCCAAGGCCAGCATCATCTACATAGTGGTGCCACAGTAAGCTACTTGAAGCTCTAGTGAATTTTAAACATTATATTATGTTTAACAATAATAGATTGTCAAAACTACTAAAGGAATCAAAAAAGTTAACCAAGTACTTTCAGTCTTAGACCTCTCTCTAGATATCAAGCAAAATCCTAAATAATAACTACAAAGGATAGCAAATCACCAAATTTATAAAATTAACATTCTTATAACTTATTCCTATAAAATAAGTGAACTTTTTATGAAGTTATATTTGTAATATTTACTATTCATGATTTAACAAAGAGATTTTGACAGCTGTAAGTAGTATATACACGTGAATTTAACATATGATACAAAAATACTTTAAGAATCATCAAAAATGGGACTAATATAGAAATATTTGTATAAAAACCATTTGAAATAATGTTTCATTACATGGTAAACTTTCCTTAATGGAACTACTAATGCCCTGATTATATATTTATTATATGAAGTTGGCCAGCCATTTTCATAAATACTAAGAATTTATCAATTGCACAAAGCTCATTTTTCCTCTCAATATCCCAATGGGAAAAGTTGGCAGTAAGTAATGATATTCAATAAAATTAGTAAGAGAAGTAATAAAATCATATATATTAATGAGTAATAAAATATTGAAAAATATGAATAGCTCAAAAGTCAGATTTAATCAGAGTCTATTATGTAATTGAAGGTGTAGAAGTTTGCCAGGCCTAGAAACACAACTAAGTATACAAGTTATTAAAAATCTTAGGAAATATTTACATTTGAAATGTTGCTTTTATAAATAATATACTAGGCCAGCAGCACAGGTTCCCTCACTTCTGAGCCAAAGCCCTGAGAAGACCTTGGATGCTAGCTAGCTCCATACCTAGTCCCACAACACCCACAAGAAGCTTGACTCTCAGGTACTCTAACAAACCCAGGATCATAGGTAAGGTGGTCACAACATCTGCCCCAGCACGGGAAGAAACTGGGACACCCAAGATCCAGGGACTCAGGAACCCCCACCTGGCCAGTGGCACGGGTTCCTTCCAGTCTGAACTAGTGCCCTGAGCAGACTTTGGGCAGACCTTGTGCACTGGCTCCACACTCAGTCCCACAACATCCAGAGGAACCTCGACTCCCAAGTGCTCTAAAATGCCCAGGTTCATATATGAGGAGGCTACAACATCTTCCCCAACACCAGGAGTAACTGAGAATTCAAAGATCGAGTGACAAAAGAACTCCTGCTCAAACAGTGGCACAGGTTCCTTCCTGTCTGAGCTGGTACCCTGAGCAGACCTTGGGCACTGGCTCCACTCCCAGGTGCTCTAATATGCCCAGGATAACAGGGTATCAGGAGCTTGGCCACAGCAGAATTTCAGGAACCCAGAGGCAGCTTGACTCCCAGGAGCTCTGCCACACCCATGATCTCAGGATCACAGTATCACAGAATCACAGGATCACAGAATCACAGGATCACAGAGAGAGCTGGACTCTGAGGAATTCTGACACAATCAGGATCACAGGAAGAACAGGCATCAGTCAGTTACAGCGAGGGCAGGTACCACTAGAGATAACCAGATGGAGAGAGGCAAGCACATGAACATAAAGAAAAGAAACCAAAGTTACTTGGCATCATCAGAACCCAGTTATCCCACTATAGCAAGTTCTGTACACATCATCACACCAGAAAAGCAAGATTTAGATTTAGAATCGCATCTCATGAGGATGATAGAGAACTTTAAGAAGGATATAAATAACTCTCTTGAAAAAATATTGGAGAACACAGGTAAACAGGTAGAAACCCTTAAAAAGGAAACACAAAAATCCATTTAAAAAATACAGGTAAACACAACCCAACAGGTGAAGGAATTGAACAAAACCATCCAGGTTCTAAAAATGGAAATAGAAACAATAAAGAAATCACAAAGGGAGACAACATTGGAGATAGAAAACCTAGGAAAGAGATCACAAGTCATAGATCCAAGCATCACCAACAGAATACAAGAGATAGAAGAGAGAATCTCAGGTGCAGAAGATACCATAGAAAACATTGACACAACAGGCAAAGAAAATACAAAATGCAAAAAGCTCCTAACCGAAAACATCCAGGAAATCCAGGCTGCAATGAAAAGATAAAACCTAAGGATAACAGGTACAGAAGAGAGCTAAGATTACCAACTTAAAAGGCCAGTAAATATCTTTAACAAAATTATAGAAGAAAACTTCCCTAACCTAAATAAAGAGATGCCCATGAACATACAAGAAGCCTACAAAACTCCAAATACACTGGACCAGAAAAGAAATTCCTCCTGTCACATAGTAATCAAAACATCAAATGCACAAAACAAAGAAAGAATATTAAAAACAGTAAGGGAAAACGGTCAGGTAACATACAAAGGCAGACCTATCGGAATTACACCTGACTTCTCAATGGAGAATACAAAAGCCAGAAGACCCTGGGCAGATGACATAAACACTCTAAGAGAACCCAAAATATGGCCCAGGCTACTATACCAAGTAAAACTCTCAATTACCATAGATGGAGAAACCAAGATATTCCATGATAAAACCAAATTTACACAATATCTTTCCAGAAATACTGCCCTACAAAGGATAATAGATAAAAAACTCCAACAAAAGGGGGAAACTACAACTTAAAAAAAGCAAGAAAGTAATCTTCTTTCAATAAAACCAAAAGAAAATAGCAACACAACCATAATTCCACCTCCAACAACAAAATACAGGAAGCAACAATCACATTTCCTTAATATCTCTTAAATTCAATAGAATCAATTCCCCGATTAAAAGACACAGACTAACAGACTGGATACATAGGAGGACCCAGTATTTTGCTGCATGCAGGAAACATACCTTGGTGACAAAGACAGACACTAAATCAGAACAAAAGGCTGGAAATTTTTTCCAAAAAATGGTCCCAAGAAACAAGCTGGAGTAGTCATTTTAATATCAAATAAAATCAACTTTCAGCCAAAATTTATCAAAAAAGATAAAGAAGGACACTTCATACTCGTCAAAGTAAAAATCTACAGAGATGAACTCTCAATTCTGATTTTCTATGCTCCAAAGGCAAAGGCACCCACATTTGTAAAAGAAACATTACTGAGGCTCAAAGCATACAATGCACCTCACACAATAATAGTGAGAGACTTCAACATCCTACTCTCATCAGTGGACAGATCATGGAAACACAAACTAAACAGAGACACAGTGAAACTAATGGAAGTTGTGGACCAAATGAATTTAACAGCTATATATAGAACATTTCATCCTAAAAGAATACAAAAGAATATGCCTTCTTCTCGGCACCTCATGATACCTGTTCCAATATCGACCATATAATCAGTCACAAAACAGACCTCAAGAGATATAAGAAGATTGAAATAATCTCATGCATCCTATCTGATCACCACTGACTAAGGCTAGTCTTGAATAGCAACCAAAAAACCAGAAAGCCCACATACACATGGAAGCTGAACAACACCCTACTCAATGATAACTTGTCAAGGAAGAAATAAAGAAATTAAAAACTTTTTAGAATTTAATGAAAATGAAGACACAACATACCCAAGTTTATGGGACACAATGAAAGCAGTGCTCAGAGGAAAACTCATAGCTCTGAGTGCCTCCAAAAAGAAACTAGAGAGAGCATATACTAGCAGCTTAACAGCACACCTGAAAGTTCTAGAACAAAAAGAAGCAAGTACACTCAAGGGGAGTAGAAGGCAGGAAATAATCAAACTCAGGGCTGAAATCAACCAAGTAGAAACAAAAAGAACTATACAAAGAATAAACAAAACCAAGAGCTAGTTCTTTGAGAAAATCAATAGATAGATAAACCCTTAGCCAGACTAACCAGAAGGCACAGAGGCAGTATCCAAATTAACAAAATCAGAAATGAAAAGGGAGATATAACAACAGAAACTGAGGAAATTCAAAAATTTGTCAGATCCTACTACAAAAGCTTACATAAAACAAAACTGAAAAATCTGAATGAAGTGGACAATTTTCTAGGCAGAGATACAGGGTACCAAAGTTAAATCAGGATCACATAAACCATCTAAAAAGTCACATAACTACTAAAGAAATAGAAGCCGTCATTAAAAGTCTCCCAACCAAAAAAAAAAAAAAAAAAAAAAAAAGCCCAGGACCAGATTAGTTTTCTGCAGAATTCCATCAGACCTTCAAAGAAGACCTGCTGTCAATACTCTTCAATCAGTTCAACAAAATAAAAACAGAAGTAACAGTACCCAATTTGTTCTATGAAGCCACAGTTATGCCTAAATCAAAACCACACAAAAACCCAACAAAGAAAGAGAACTTCAGGACAATTTCCCGTATGAATACTGATGCAAAAATTCTCACAAACTGAATCCAAGAACACATCAATACGATCATTTACCACAATCAAGTAGGCTTTTCATGCCAGGGATGCAGGATGGTTCAGTATACAGAGATCCATCAATGTAATCCACTACATAAACAAACTCAAAGGAAAAAAAAAAAAAAAACACATGATCATTTCATTAGATGCTGAAAAAGCATTTGACAAAATTCGACATCCCTTTCCCTTAAAAGTCTTGGAAAGATCAGGAATTCAAAGCTCATACATAAACATAGTAAACCAGTAGCCAACTTCAAACTAAATGGAGAGAAACTTGAAGCAATCCTACTAAAATCAGTGTCTAAACAATAGACACTGTCCACTCTCCCCCTATCTATTCAATATAGTACTTGAAGTTCTAGCTAGTGCAATTTGACAACAAAAGGAGGACAAATAGATCCAAATTGGAAAGGAAGAAGTCAAAATATTACTATTTGCAGATGATATGACAGTGCATAGTTAAGTGACCCCAAAAATTCCACAAGAGAACTGGTACAGCTTATAAACAACTTCAGCAAAGTGGCCAGATATAAAATTAACTCTATCAAATCAGTATCCTTCCTATACTCAAAGCATAAATGGGCTGAGAAAGAAATTAGGGAAAAGACACCCTTCACAATTGTCACAAACAATATAAAATACCTTGGTGTTACTCTAAACAAACAAGTGAAAGATCTGTATGACAAGAATTACAAGTCTCTGAAGAAAGAAACTGGAGCAGACCTCAGATGATGGAAAGATCTCCTCTATTCATAGATTGACTCAGATCACAGCAGATGCTGGCAAAGATGTGGAGAAAGAGGAACACTATTTTCATAGCAACTGTATTTATAATTGCCAGAATCTGGAAACAACACAGATGTCCCTCAACAGAGGAATGGATACAGAAAATGTGGTACATTTACCGAGTGGAATACTACGGGGCTATTAAAACAATGACTTCATGAAATTCGCAGGCAAATGGATAGATCTAGAAAATATGCTGTGTGAGGTAACTCAGTCACAAAAGAACACACATGGTATGTACTCACTGATAAGTGGATATTAGGCAAAGAGCATGGAATACCCACAATACACCTCACAGACCACATGAGGAGGAAGGAAGATCAAAGGGTGAATGTTTCAGTCCTACTTAGAAGGGGAACAAAATAATCAAGGGAAGTAGAGGGTGGGAGGGACTTGGGAGGAAGAGAAGAGAGGGAGGGGGAAAAGAGGGGGGAAATCAGGTATGGGAGGAGATGTAGGAGATGTATAGAGGGTCAGAAAATTGAACAGAGGTGTGTAGCAATGGGGAATGGGGAAATGGGGGTAGCAACCAGCAAGTCTCGGATGCTAGGCAAACAAGAGCCTCCGAGGAGCCCACGGGGATGACATTAGCTGAAATACCCCACAAAGGCGAGGAAGAACCTGTTGAGACCATATTCAGAGGTTAGGCATGGCCCTCTGGTTGAGTGAGGTGAGCAACCACCCATCTCTAAAATTTTAACCCAGAATTGCTACTGTCTAAAAGAAATCCAGGGAAAAGAGTAGAGCAGAGACTGACGGAAAGGCCATCCAGAGCCTGCCCCACCTGGAGATCCATCCCACATGCAGACACCAAACCCAGACACTGTTGCTGATACCAAGACGTGCTTGCTTACAGTAGCCTGATACAGATGTTTGCTGAGAGTCTCTGCCTGATCCTGACCAATACAGATGCAGAAGCTGGCAGCCAACCTTCGGACTGAGCACAGGGACCCCAATGGAGGAGTTAGAGAAAGGACTGAAGGAGCTGAAGGGGCCTTATCTGGCGTCAGTGGGAGGTGAGGCCCTTGGTCCTGTGAAGGCTTGATACTAGGGTAGTGAGGTGTGAGTGGTTGGGTGGGTGGGGGAACACCCTCATAGAAGCAGGGTAAGGGGCTATGGGATAGGGGATTTGCAGGGGGCAAACCGTGAAAGGGGCTAACACTTGAAATGTAAATAAATAAAATACCCAATTAAAAAGAAAAAAGAAAAATCAAAGATACATATATAAATTAATTCTAACACTGGTTAATGTAATTACCTAAAACATTTGGTTTGTTTTGGCATCAAATATTGTCATTTAATGTACATTTTATACATAAAACGTGATTAGTTGTTTTACTTTCTCCTCACCCTCCTCATGTTTTTGCTTAAAAATTTCCATTAACAGTGGTCATCATCACACATGGCTATAATCCTAGGTCTCGGAAAATAGAAGCATAGGTCGGGCAGTGGTGGTGCACGCCTTTAATCCCAGCACTTGGGAGGCAAAGGCAGGTGGATTTCTGAGTTCGAGGCCAGTCTGGTCTACAGAGTGAGTTCCAGGACTGCCAGGGCTACACAGAGAAACCCTGTCTCGAAAAACCAAAAAAAAAAAAGAAAATAGAAGCAGGAGGATTCCGAGTCCCACGCGAGCCTGAGCTATGAAACTTTGTCTCAAAACACTGCTAAAGTGAGAATTAGTTTTCAAGAAATCCTAAGTCATGTATCTGGCCACAAACATGGTGTATATTTTGGACATAATAAATCATTTATATTTATTAATTTTTAAAAATGTATTTAGTTCTCAATGAATGTATACTGTAATTCAAATACTCAAGTGATTCACTGCAAATTATTTAGATTAAAGTCTCCAAAAAATTTAAAAAAAAACAAAACAATCTGTGTGCATGAGAGTTGTCCATGATTTATATAACAGATTCAGTACTGCCTTATTCAAGATGCCTTTGTTAAATCCAGTAGATCCTCATGCGGTAGCTTATGCTTAGCATGTTATACTCTTTTATTTTCCATATTTTCTCTCATCCTTTGAATCAATAAAATCGGGGACCAAATCTTTCAGGGGAATATCAAAATTTGTTGAAGAGTAAATGCTATTTTAATAAGTCATTGTTCAGAGTACATGAATGAAGTCTGTCTGAAGAGACTAAAAAATACAGTAGAAAGGAACAAGGTCATCTGCCAAGTAGTTGACTTCTATGACTCCTATATACTGAACCATAGAAGGAGGACATTATCTTTCCCAGCCACAGAATCTCTCAGTTGGTACTCCGCTTTCCTTACAATACATCCTACTGCCTGATCTCATTGAAAAGATTTTTTAGCTATGACTTTATGTTCATTTAATGATATTTACTTCAACATTCATTAACATGACATGTCCATTAATCCTTCTCTCCTTTTATCAGTTAATCTCAAAGAATGTCTATAACTAAGTAGGTACCTCATCTTCTTATAGCTGAAATCTATACATACCACTCTCAAAATTTTTCATATTACAACATTGTCTAACATTTTATACCATTTTTCCTCTTCATTTACTCCAAAAACTCCTTTCTATGAATTTACTATTAGTTGCCAAACATAATTTTCCATTTGCCCCTGAAAACACATTTAAGAAGAGTAAATATTCTCTGAATGATTTCCTCTTTAATTTCAAGAAGATGATGTTATGTTGCCAGTAGTCTAAGACACAGCTAGCCTATTATATTCTATATAAATACTATTATTGCCTCTAAAGTAATACCTAAATATAATATTATTTTCAAACATAGAATTTAACCTATAATTTGACAGTATATCATGGGTGGCAAAACCCTAGCTTCAAAATACACAATATTTAGAAGCTAAAAATATCATTCAGTGTAACATAATAAAGTTTATATTTGAAGTGGATGATGTCTTACACATGTGTTTATATCTATTCGTTTTTGCAAAACATGGTAAAAGTAAGTTGCCAAACCATTAACCAGTAAAACCAAGGAGAACAGGAGAGGAAAGAAGAGACGCAATGTTTTGGAAGCAGAAAGAAGGTGGAATGGGCACAGCATACAGATTGTGAGGCATGAAACAGAAATACACAAATCTCATAGAAACATGCATGCTAAGCAGGCTGCGTGGGACTCGTCATCCATTGATAGCTACTTTGTCTAAGAGGAAGAAACAAGTGGAACCAACAAATGTCCAACTCAGTGCTCCTTCCACCCCATCAGACTGGTAGTTCTTTCATCTATTGGGATAAAGACAAAGTTTCATTCATCCACTTCTGGGAAACTTTGGTATTTTTGTTTTTGTTTTATTTAAAAGAATAATTTAATGCATTTTACTCTCCAGGTCCTAATTCTCTTTTTCTTTATGTACTCACAAATAGAATTATTTCCTCAACAGATAGCTGTCTTTATTTTTTTTTTTGTGAAGAGACCTTTATTAATTTATTTTTTTAATACCTTATTTACATTTCCAATGTTTCCCCCTTTCTAGGTCTCCTCTTTGGAAAACATCTATCCCCTCCCCCTACCCCACCTTTATGAGGGAATTCCACCTCCCACCCACCCACATGCCCATTCCCATATTCCCACCTTGACATTCCCCTTTACTGGGGCCTCTCCTCCCTGACGGCCAAAAAGGCCCTCCTCTGCCACATATGTGGTCCAAACCATGGGTCCTTCAATGTGTATTCTTTGGTTGGTGGTCCAGCCTCCAGGAGGACCAGGGGAGTCAGGCAGTTGACTCTGTTGCTCCCTCCATGGGGCTGTAGATTCCCTCAGCTCCTTCAGTCCCTTCTCAAACTTTTCCATCTGGGACCTCACTCTCAGTCCAGCGGTTATTGTAAAGTGAAACTTGGGTATTCCGAACTTTTGGGCTAATATCCACTTATCAGTGAGTACATATCATGTTCACTCTTTTGTGACTGAGTTACCTCACTCAGGATGATATTTTCAAGTTCCATCCATTTGCCTGCAAATTTCATGAAGTCATTGT
>CM052719.1:48723140-48773788 GCA_028551405.1 Uromys caudimaculatus
CATGTTGGAGCATCTTCTGGGTATATGCCCAGGAGTGGTATAGCTGAGTCCTCAGGTAGTATTATGTCCATTTTTCTGAGGATCCACCAAACTGACTTCCAGAGTGGTTGTACCAGCTTGCAATCCCACCAACAATGGAGGAGTGTTCCTCTTTCTCCACATCCTCCCCAGCATCTGCTGTCACCTGAGTTTTTGATCTTAGCCACTCTGACTGGTGTGAGGTGGAATCTCAGACTTTTTTGATTTGCATTTCCCTGATGACTAAGGATGTTGAGCATTTCTTTAGGTGTTTCTCAGCCCTGCGAATTTCCTCAGTTGAGAATTCTCTGTTTGGCCCTGTTCCCCATTTTTTGAAAGGGTTATTTGGTTTTCTGGAGTCTAACTTCTTGAGTTCTTTATATATGTTGGATATTCGCCCTCTATCAGATGTAGGATTGGTAAAGATCTTTTCCCAATATGTTGGTTGCCGTTTTGTCCTATTGACAATGTCCTTTGCCTTACAGAAGCTTTGCAATTTCATGAGGTCCCATTTATCTATTCTTGATCTTAGAGCATAAGCCATTGGTGTTCTGCTCAGGAATTTTTCCCCTGTACCCATGTGTTCAAGACTTTTCCCCACTTTCTCTTCTATTAGATTCAGTGTATCTGATTTTATGTGGAGGTCCTTGATCCACTTGGACTTGAGCTTTGTACAGGGAGATAGGAATGGATCAATTCGAATTCTTCTGCATGTAGACTGCCAGTTGAACCAGCACCATTTGTTGAAAATGCTGTCTTTTTTCCACTGGGTGGTTTTAGCCCCTTTGTCAAAGATAAGTGACCGTAGGAGTGTGGGTTCATTTCTGGGTCTTCAATTCTATTCCATTGATCTATCTGCCTGTTGCTGTACCAATACCATTTAGTTTTTATTACTACTGCTCTGTAATAAAGCTTGAGGTCAGGAATGCTGATTCCTCCAGAAGTTCTTTTGTTGTTGAGAATAGCTTTTGCTATCCTGGGTTTTTTGTTGTTCCAAATAAATTTGAGAATTGTTCTTTCTAAATCTATGAAGAATTGAGTTGGAATTTTGATGGGGATTGCATTGAATTTGTAGATTGCTTTTGGCAGGATGGCCATTTTTACTATATTAATCCTGCCAATCCATGAGCATGGGAGAGCTTTCCATCTTCTGAGCACTTCTGGGAAACTTTGAATCACCACATGTCTAATGTCCACAGCCTTACAGCCAGTGGTGGCAATTGAGCTGAAAGTAAAGTAGAAAAGATGCTGCATACTAAACTGACAGGTTGTTATCCTCAGACCTCCAGTTAACATCAACTAATTTTTTTTTTTTTTTTTGGTTTTTTGAAACAGGGTTTCTCTGTGTAGCCCTGGCTGTCCTGGAACTCACTCTGTAGACCAGGCTGGCCTCGAACTCAGAAATCCGCCTGCCTCTGCCTCCCAAGCACTGGGATTAAAGGCGTGCCCCACCACTGCCCGGCACATCAACTAATTTTGGAAGCAAGTTTTAAAGGTCATTTTCAGGAAATTAGATAGTCTCTCTCCAGTAAAATCAGTTTACCCAAGAGAAATATTTCTGAATAATTTGGCCATGGAAGAATTATTTAAACACCATTAGCCTTGGACACACTACAGAACAGCTCACCAACAGACTTGCAGCATTCATGTACTCTGAGGATAGCTAACTAGGGTTCAGGTTTAATTCCCAGACACTGCCAACTATCACTTCTTCATTTGAATGAAACAAATAGAAGGACCTAAGAACAACACAGGAGTAAGGCATAGCCAGCCACAGTGGTGTGCAAAGATTACTCAGGAAGAGGAGAAAGGATCACTGCTTGAGCCCAGGAATTCAATACAACATGAAAGACCCTGTTTACAAAACAAACAAGAAAAAGAAAGAAAAATAAAAACATAAAATAAGATCAAATAATTATCTTATTTCAATAAGCATATAGAGATGTATAAACCTTGTTAATTCGACAGCATATTTTGTAAAAATGACTAGAGTTTCTATTTTGATGAGAGCTGTATTTGGAATTTCATGACTCATATATTTTCACTTATTCATATCATTGTTATTTCAAAGTAATATTAATTTTTTCCTGAGATAAGATTATTAAATCTGTGTAATACATCATTCATTTTAACAAGTAACATAAAATTAATATTCACAAATCTCTAAGATAAGTATTAGTAAATTTAATAATTAAGTTTCTTTCATATAAGTCAGGACATTAATAAGCTAACTTGTTGGTAGAAATATCCTATTAATTTTTACTTTGCTTTAAAGAACTCTGTTAGCTCCATGCTCCATTTAATCTTCTCAAAATGAAAAGAAAACAGGACAAGAATCTCAAGAGGTAAAGACACTGCCCTTTATCACCATTTTTTCCAGATATCAGAATACTCTTTACTATGAGGTCCTTAGTAATTATGTGTGTGAGGCAAGCACATTGTGGGGAGTATTACCCTAGATAAGATGGTTCTGGCTTGTCTAAGAAAGCAGTATGAGCAAGCCCTGGGGAAAAAAACAAGCAATGTTTAGTTTCTTGGAGTCAGCACTTTAGGATCCTGCCCTGGCTGAGATTCTGACTTGGATTCCCTCAATGATCAGCTATGGGTCAGTGAAGCTAATTATCTTGCCCTCCCCCAAGTTTTTATTAGTCATGGTGTTTTACCAATGCAATAGAAACCAAATTAAAAGATTCTTTCCATATCAATCATCAATCAAGACAAGCTGTCAAAGATATGACCACAGTCCAATCTGCGTTGGTCAGTTTCTCAAATTAAGTATTACAGGTTACTCTAGGTTGTATTAAATTGACATAAACTAGCTAAAACATTTGTACATTCTTTATATGTATAACATATATCTGAATCTAATTTAAAAGTACATTAAATGTATATTTATATATATTTTATCTTAATATTTTTTAAGTATTGAGCAATATTCCACTCAGACTGAAAGAAATGATCACCAATATTGTCTCAAATATGAAACCCAGGAACCTAAAAATTATAACATATGGACAAGACCAAATAGTTTATAAGTCAAGAAGGAAAATGAGTTTAACATTTGAAAATCAGACAAGATGTAGACAAAAACATTTAATATAACCATGTGAACAGTTAGGTGAAGATTTTTCTTTCATGAACTTTAGCTGCTAAGATGCTTTAAACAATATTTTTATACTTTTTTTTATCTTAATTGTTTTATATATTTGCATTCCAAATGTTTTCCTCTTCCCAGTCTCTCCTCCAAGAGATCTTTACCCCTTTTGCCCCTGAGAGGGAACTCCCCACCCCTTACCCCAGCCCCCATGATTACCCCTCCTCCCATATCTCCCTTTCCTGGAGCATTAAGCCTCTACAGGGTTAGATCCATCCGTTCCCACTAAGTCCAGACAAGGTAACCTTCTGCCACATATGTGCTAGGAACCACAGACCAACCCATGTATGCTCTTTGATTGGTAGGTTGATCTCTAGGAGCTCCCACGGATCTGAGTTAGTTGATATCCTTGATTTTCAGTAGTTCTCTGGTAGAACTTTGCATGTATACTATCATATCATCTGCAAATAGTGATACCTTGACTTCTTCCTTTCCAATTTTTATCTCCTTGATCTCCTTTTGTTGTCTAATTGCTCTAGAAAGAACTTCAAGTACTCTATTGAATAGATAGGGCAAAAGTAGGTAGCCTTGTCTTGTCCCTGATTATAGTGGGATTGCTTCTAGTTTCTCTCAATTTAATTTGTTATTGACTTTTGGGTTGCTGAATATTGTTTTTATTGTGTTTGGATATATATGGTGAATTCATGCTTTCTCTAAGACTTTTAACAAGAAGGGATGTTGTATTTTGTCAATGCTTTTTTAGCGTCTAATTAGATGATCATGTGACTTTTTCTTTGAGTTTATTTATATATTGGATTCTATTGATGTATTTTCATATATTAAACCAACCCTGTATCCCTGGGATGAAGTCAACTTGATCATAGTGAATCACGGTTTGGTGTGTTCTTGGATTCTGTTTTGAGATTCTTATTGAGTATTTTTTATATCAATATTCATAAGGATAATTGGTCTGAAGGTCTTTTTTTTGTTGATTCTTTGTGTGGTTTAAGCATTAGAGCAACTTTGGCTTCATAGAATGAATTAGGTAGTGTTCCTTTCTATTGAGTAGAATAGTTTGAGTAGCATTGGCATTAGCTCTTCTTTGCAAGTCTAATAGAATTCTGCATGAAAACCAACTGGCTCTCAGCTTTTTTTGGTTGAGAGGTTTTTAATGACTGCTTCTATTTCCTTAGGGGTTATAAGACAGTTTATGTAGCTTACCTGATCTTGCTTTAACTTTGGTCCATGAAATCTGTCTAGAAAATCATCCATTTCATCTAGATTTTCCAGTTTTATTGAGTATAGGATTTTGTAGTAAGAGCTGATGATTTCTTGAGTTTCCTTGGTTTCTGTTGTTATATCTTGTTGATTTTTCTTAAAGACCCAACTCTTGGTTTTATTCATTATTGGTAGTGTTCTCTTTGTTTCTAACTGGTTAATTTCAACCATAAGTTTAGCTATTTCCTGATGTCTACTCCACTTGGATGTGGTTGCTTCCTTTTGTTCTAGAGCTTTCAGGTATGCTGTTAAGTTACTGGTATACAATCTCTTCAATTTTTTTATGAAGGCACTTAGTGCTATGAATTTTCCTCTTAACATTGTTTTCATTATATCTTATAAGTTTGGGTATGCTGTGCTTTAATTTTCATTGAATTCTAGAACCTCTTTAATTTCTTTTTTTATATCTTCCCTGACAAAGTTATCACTGAGTAGAGAGTTGCTCAGTTTCCATGAGTATGTGTGATTTCTGTTGTTTTTGTCATTATTAAAGTGCAGCCTTAGACCAAGGTGATCTGATAGAATGCATGGGGTTATTTCAATCTTCTTGTATCTGTTGAGACTTGTTTTGTATCTGATCATATGGTCAATTTTGGAGAATGTTCCATGAGGTACTGAGAAGATAAGTACCATCATAAAAAAATTGGAAAGATTATATTCTAGTAGCATATTAGAACACCTGAAAGCTCTAGAACAAAAAGAAACAAATACAGCCAAGAGGAGAAGCCTGGTGTTATTCTGTTAGTGTCTCTGTTTTGTTTCTGTTTCAACATATATTAAATATTCATTAAGTATTCAGTTTCACCATTGTTGAGAATAGGATGTAGAAGTCTAGCACTATTATTGTTTAAGGTTGAATGAGTATTTTGAGCTTTAGTAAAATTTCTTTTATGAATGTGGGTACCCTTTGAATTTGGGTATACATGTTCAGAATTGAGACTTCATCATGGTGGATTTTTCCTTTAATGAGTATGAAGTGTCCTTCCCCATCTCTTAGATATTAGAATGGCTATAACAACTTGTTTCTTGGGACCATTTGCTTGGAAAACTTTTTTTCCTAGCTATTTACTCTGAGGTAGTGACTGTCTTTGTTACTGAGGTGTGATTCTTGTATGCTTCAAAATGCTGGATCCTGATTATGTATCCAGTTTGTTAACCTGTGTCTTTTTATTGGGGAATTGAGTCCATGGATGTTAAGTGCTGTCAAAAAACAATAATTGTTTGTTCCTGTTATTTATATTGTTGGAGGCAGTATTATGTGTATGTGATTCTCTTAGGTTTGTTGTGATATAATTAATTTCTTGTGTTTTCTTGGGTGTAGATACCCTCCCTATGTTTTCCCTCTAGTATCCTCTATGGGGTTGGAGTAGTAGAAAAACGCTCTTTAAATTTGGTTTTGTCATGGATTATCTTGGTTTCTGAATTTATGGTGAATAAGACTTTTGCTGGGTTTAATAGGTTGGGTTGTCATTTGTGTTCTCTTTGAGTCTGTACCATATCTGTCCAGGATCTTCTGACTTTTAGAGTCGATGTTGAAAAGTCTGGTATTATTCTGATATGTCTGCCTTTATATGATACTTGACCTTTTTCCCTTACTGCTTTTAATATTGTTTCTCTATTCTGTGCATTTAGTGTTTTGGTTATTATGTGATGGGAGGATTTTCTTTTCTATTGCAATCTATGTTCTATTTTGTAGTCTTCTTGTTTTGTATGGCCATCTCTTTCTTCATGTTAGTGAAGTTTTCTTCTATGATTTTGTTGAAGACGTTTTCTGGCACTTTAAACTGAGACTCTTTACCCTCTTCTGTTCCTACTATTCTTAGGTTTTATTTTTTCGTTGTGCCCCAAATTTCTTGAGTATTTCTGGTTTGAAGCTTTATATATTTTTTATTTTCTTTGACCAATGTGTCAATGTCTTCTATGGTTATCTTCTCTGCTTGAGGTTTTCTCTTCTATCTCTTGTATTCTCTTGGGGATGCTTGCATCTGTAGCTCCTAATCTCTTTCCTAGATTTTCTATCTTCAGGGTTGTCTCTATTTGTGATTTCTTTTTTGTTTCTATTTCCATTCTTAGGTCTTAGGCCATTTTGTTCAATTCCTTCACCCTCTTAACTGTATTTTCCTATATTTTTTAAGGGATTTATTTGTTGCCTCATTAAGGTCTTCTTCCAGGTCTTCTTTGACTGTGTTTTCCTGTATTTCTATAATGAAGTTATTTATATCCTCCTCAAATGCCTCTACCATCTTCATGAGATGGGATTTTAGGTCAGAATCTTGTTTTTCAGGTATATTAGAGTATCCAGGGTTTGCTGTGGTGGGAAAATTAGTTTCTGATGATGCCAAATTGCATTGGTTTCTGTTGCTTATATTCTTGTGCTTGCCTCTCACCATCTGGTTATCTCTGGCGTTAACTGGCCTGGGTGTGTCTGCCTGGAGCTGATCTCCTTGGAGACACATAGAGCTCTGTGACCTGAGTCCCTGGTTACAGTTGACCTCCTGGGAAACAGGCAGGATGTAGGGTATGGGAGGAGAGCGGGCATGCAGATCTACCCTAGGTAGAGGTGCAGACTAGAAGGTAAAACAAGATATTTTTAATCATTAATGAAGAGTTTGAATTATTGATGGGTGAGGAGGTGAATGCCTTTAATTTCAAGACTGGGAAGCAGAGAAAAGCAGATCTCTGTGAGTTCAAGGCTAAACTAGTCTATATAGTGAGACCTTGACTCAAAACCAAAAACACCAGTATTTGATTTATAATATTAATGTTAATGTAGAGTTTTTAGAAAGTAACATGATATTTTAAAACAGCCACTTTTTTAGAAAAATATTGCTATATAGCTACATAGTTTTTCTGCTTTAATAATTTTAAACATTGGAACTATAAAATTAGAGAGTTTTTTATTTCATTTATATCAAAAAGTTACTAACTTTCACATAAATGAATTTTAGTTTTGTTTGTCATAGAATAACATGTATTTATGGAGTGCAGTGTGATAATTCAATACATCTGGACAACATCTAATTAGCAAATAGAAATACTGTACATTATTTGCTCAAATATTTATCAGTCTTGTGCTAAATTACAAATTATAAACATCCTACTACTAAGGACTTTTACAGTTCCCACTTGAGGTTTAATTACTAAATTGAGGCGTCTATATAGTTTAAAGGATTTGGCCATTTTCTGGGGCAGTTCCTCACCTATCTACATAAACTTATTCTGATGTCTCTATGATCCCATCTCTCCGTGTGGCTCTCACTGCCTGCTTCCAGCTCCTGCTTCTAGCTCTGTCTGTCTCCCTTCTCCCTCTTTCTGAATTTCTCTCCTTCCTCAGAGTCTTTCTCTCTGCCTCTCCACCTGTTTAATGCTGACTGGAAGTCCCAACCCTGTACTTCCTGCCAAGCTCTGGCCTTTAGTTCTTTATTATACAAAAAGCTCCACATTCCAGTCTAAACCAATCTGCCTTAAGACAACAACCAATCCATTTCTTAGGGTTGCCTTTTGTCATTGAGGGCTGCTTAACGTTCACCACAGCAGCTCGCCCTGTGTTATGATAACCTCAGAGAATCATCTTTTGAGCAGGTGAGGAAGGACAAGCATTTACATATAGAAAATTGGAGACAGGCCATAGAAATGACAATACCAAAATCCTACCAGCAATTAGCTCTCTGCTTGCATAGCAATTAACAGCTGAAAATACAGGGACATGCCTCATACAATGTGAGGGAAGGATATCCCAACACTACTATATTGTGAAAACAAGATAGGTGTCCAACAGAAATATAAAATGAATTAGAACTTAAAAACCAATAAGTAAAATATTCAAAACGGGAACTACTGCACTTTACGATACATTGGCATATCTATTGTGTTTTCTTTTTCATTTATAATTTAGGAACAACTTAGGTCCTATTAAAAACAAAAAGCCTCAACTAGAACAACTAAGAAAGACTGCCTAAAAGGAGATGAATAGTTTCCTTTTCTGGATTTTGATGTGCTTTATCATTGAATTATCAGTCTTATTAACAATCAACAACTTTTTTCAAGAATTTTAATGTTGAGATTTAAGCCCAATTTTTGATATTGTTTAAAATACAACATTCTTCATTATTTATTTTGACTTCTGGTAATGAATTTCTGTCATGCTGAAAGTTAGTCCCATCTGTTTTTGAATATCAACTCATCAGTGGCTTATTAATTTAAATCCCACTAAATATTGCTGGAAGCTGACCAGTGTGTTCACAGCATGACACTGAAACAGATCAAAATGACACATGCTGCAATAGTTCTAAGAATTAATGTCCATGAGGCAACAACTGTAATTGTTCTTCACACTGGTGGCTTCCTGTTCTCTAGAGAAATTTCTTAGCATATGCATTTTAACATGACATAATGATGTTGAAAATAAAAGTGTAGTCTGTAGAACTGTATTGCATATGCAGCCAAAAGAAAAAAAATACATTAATGAATTAAATGAGTAGTGTTTTGTGAATGAAACTTAAGAAACATTGATAAATGTCACATAAATAAATAAAATGGGATAAACGTCAAACATTAAAGATCTAACACTTTTCATTAGAATATTAAAAAATGAGAAATGGTATCTTTATATCATATAACAAGTTTTCTCAAAAATAAGGAAAATATTTGTATCACAATTATATTTCTTTTCTTTTGATATGTGTCCTTGAGATGACAAAATGTAGTCAATATATTTTCTGAAGATCATTTTAATAGATGGCCTATTCTTCAATTTTTTAAGAAAAAAATTACATACTCCTAGAAACTCAAATCTTTAAAAAATTAGAAATTAAAGACATTCATATTCTTTCTTTCATCAGTTTCTCATCTTGAGGTAGACTTCCTTTCATTATATATATATATTACTATTTATTTTCTGGGCAGTCCAGGTCAAAAGAACTCTGATTCTCAGTTCAGGATAAAATACAATGAGGTCTTTGCTTGCCCATGGATAAATAGTTTTTGAGCCATTGGTACAAATGAATTGCCAAAATTATGCAAAGTACCAATTTTTAATAAATGCTAAAAGAGTCTAATTTCTTTTAACAATTCAAGTTTTACTAAAGCAAACATCAAGCAAATCAACCTTCTTTTTGTGTGTTTGTTAGGAAAGTGAGATATAAACAGAATATTCTAAACCAAACTTATTTAAAATATAAATCACGAAGAAGAAAATATCACCATTGCTGAAAATAATAGGTTATTGGAGATGTAAATTATTTAAAAATTCATTCTAGCTACCTAATTTCCTTTGTGATATGGGGGGTATTTCACTATAAAGGCAACATTTCTTTTACTTTAAATTGATCTAATTGTAATAGCAAAAGCATTTTAAAACATTTTTCTAGGACTCTCAAAGAACGGTGCTTCAGTTGGCAGACATATAAACTACTGTGGAATCTTTTAGAGTCCTCATAGAGAAACACAGTATGTTTTATTCCTAGTAACAAAAAAATCAAAATCATTTGGGTACTGGCACTGTTATAACTACTACATTATCCTGCATGTAAAAATGCTAAGTGAAAGTTTGAAATTTTAAAATGAAAGAATGCTCAAGCCATAAAACAAAGAATTTTTGAGTTCGTTGTGAGATAGTGAACTACCAAATTGCTCCCCATAACAATATCCAAGTAGCCTTCATGTTGGCAGGATCTGTAGCTTTGCTACATGCATTTTTGACTAAGTTGACTTTGTTCAGAGCACTGGGGAGTATGGCTAGTTTAATGATTAAGGGGAATTGAGATGGAAAAGCCAACCTCCGGAATCTTGGAAGTAAGAAATCAGATAATCACTGAGAGTCATAAACACACTTGCTCTAGAACATAAGAAAACTATATTTGTTATGGAACATTCAAAAGTTCAAATTACTTTTTTACTTATATCCAAGTTAAATTTACTTAAATATTGTCTCTTATCCTTGGCTTCAATGCAAAACTTAGTAAAAAAGAATGTGCAGCAGAGTGAAGGCCACAAACCTGAACCAACCATCCATCTCCTGGGCATGTTCAGATTCAGGTACAAAACTGCTGCCTATAGAAGACCACAATGATAATGGAAGTTGGACCACTATGACAAACCTGTACTCAATATAGTATTTCAAGTCCAAGCTATTCAGTATCCAGAACTGAGTAAAGCAATCAGGTAGGATGGAACCTAAGTAATTACAACATCAATATGATTCTTTATAAGTTATAAGATTATATTTATAATTTATCACATTACTTTTTACAGATCTATAGCAAAATGCATTAGGGGAATGCTTCAATTACAGACAACTGTGGCTATAACAAAGCGAAAAGGAACAAAATAAGTTGATTTTTAAAAAAACTACTATGACTATAACCACTAAAATTAACTATGTAGTGTTTTATATAAGTAACATGTATATGAAATATGTATTAAAGTCAGTCAGTTTCCATGTTACCACTTTTGAAAATACTCAGTGTATGTGTTTAAAATATTAGTTACCTAATTTTATATTAATAGGATAAGAGCAGAAAAGATAAGAACCTTGAAATAAAATAAAGAAATAAATATGGCTCCTGATTTCAGGAAGAAAACAATGAAGTGATCATGAAGCAAGTCGGCAGGAAAGGGTTAAATCATCCATATTAAGACTCAAACACTACACATCTCCAACAGGGATTTCCTTCAGGACTGACCTCCAATTGTTTATAGGACATAACCTCTGAGCCTTTGCAGCATTTGGTCTGACACAGTAGTTTTTTATATCTGAGTCTGAGAATCATGGTATTTTAATTTAACATGGTAAATGAAATTTATAGTCAACCTCTACTGACACTAGAAGAGAAAGTAAGAAGTCTGAATCACTGAAGTCAGTCATGTGGGTCTTGTAAGTTAAAGGCCAGACCTTCAGTAAAACTCTAGAAATTAAGATTTACATGAGCTTTCCTTAACACATCAGTAAATGTCTTATCACACACAGTTGCTGGCAAAATCCACTAGAAAGGACCATCTGAAAGCATGCCCCTGGTCTCTCTCAGCCAATATACCCTTTCCCATAGTTATTTTAAGTACTATTTGCAATGGAATAAAAAATGAGCTTCAATTATAGCTCTTCTAAGTCATGGGAGTGATTTTATCTAGTTACAATGACTGGATGTGACCTGGAGAAACCCAAAATTGAGATTTTTGTTTGTTTGTCTATGTGTGATTTTTTTTTATTGTTTGATAATTTCACACATGCAAATAATGCCTGGATCAAACACAAACCTCATTGCTTTCCCTATAACCTCTCACATATTCCTTCACAATTTCACGTGCTCAGTTAAAAAGAACCAAAAAAAGAAAGAGAATACAAACAAAATCATTGGAACCTCTAAGTATTGCCGTTGTGTGCATGAATAAAGGACAATCATTTTCAGTACATATAATCTCTCAGGGTTCACATTCCTCTGGAAAGGTGACTCCACATTTCCAAAAGCCACAAATTACAAATAGCTCCTTTCAATAGGGTGGACAGTGTGAGACTCTTCTTGTTTGACTGAGTCAACTTTTTGCACTGTGTTCAGTTCCAACTATTATAGTTCATTTTATACAAAGATACCATCCTGTCACTGCAGACATGAATGATATCTCACTCCTACAATTATTCCAGTCTCTCTTTCCTTGATGACATCTATGCCTTGAATAACCTGTGTGCTTTAAATGTCCCATTTTCATTGCCTCCAGTGTCACCTTGGACCTGGACACCAACATGGCACTGGGTATCAGGTGACCCACAGACACGACTCTTGAAAGAAGGCTCAGCACAGCGGTGAAGAAACATGTGAATGTCTTTTGTTTGTACTGTGGCCAAGGGCCATGTGATGTCCATGGTCCATGCTATCTCTGAAACCATGTGATATGGCATGATTCATGCTGCCACTGGCAGTTAAGGACAATGACACTTCTTTTGCAGTGGTATTGATGACTGCAGGCTCATGGTTGAGGATGAGAGACATCAAAGCCTTCTGAGAGAATTCCTTATTCCGTATGCTCCCCCCCCCCCCGAATTAGTCTAGACAGGAAGCCATTGAATAGAGTACTTAAAAATGCAATAGGGATGCTGAGATGTAGATCTTCACAATTGCTGTCTTCTGGTGGAGGTTCTTTAAGAGTCTGGCCACTGGAAGCTTGAGCATTCTCTAGTGAGTATGCTGGCAATACAAATTGAACTTGGTGTACTTGTTTCTTTCTTTCTTTCTTTCTTTCTTTCTTTCTTTCTTTCTTTCTTTCTTTCTTTCTTTTTTTCTTTCTTCTTTCTTTCTTCTTCTTCTTCTTCTTCTTCTTCTTCTTCTTCTTCTTCTTCTTCTTCTTCTTCTTCTTCTTCTTCCTCCTCCTCCTCCTCCTCCTCCTCCTCCTCCTCCTCCTCCTCCTCCTCCTTCTCCTCCTCCTTCTTCTTTTTCTTCTTCTTCTTTTTCTTAGGGAAGGCACAAGTCTAGAGGAGGGGGGTAAGCCTGGGAGGACTGGGAAGTGAGTGGGATCAGAGAGCATTGTGTGAACTTCCCAAATAATAAATAATAATATGTTGAAACAAAATGAAACAAAATCTCCAAAAGTATCTTATTTTCAGCAGGATAAACAACTATTAGTCTCTATAAATCAACACAGAGTACAAAAAAAAATTCCTCAGATGAGGGCTGAGATTTACAAACCTCCAAGTATGAAAATAAGCACTGAGAGGGAAGTTTATTACAATTTTGATTTAGCAGAATAAGAGGAATAGATTTTGTCCAAAGGCCTGTCAACCACTCAGCCACAGGTTTTGCTCTCCAGTTAACAGAAACAAGCGTGGACTCACTCCTTTGGAACAGGCTTTAAATGAATCCATAAAACATTTGGTTACTTCCATAACATTAGTGTCCCTGTTACTCCAGTGGTTACATTCCATTAGAGCAACCGTGACTGTAGCTAACAGAATTCACAGTTTTAATCAAAACTCATAGTTTTCTACTCCCTTTCAGCAGCATGAATAACACTTTCTGGCACTGAGGATAGTTTCCAGCATGGATGGAGCCTCAAGTTTGATTTCAGCTTGCTTTGTCCATGTTGTTGAACTCAAATATGAGGTGTTTTCAGCCACAGAGTCTTACCACTGAGTTTTGAGAAAAACAAAAAGTAAAGGAAACAGTCTGCAATGCTTAAAGAGGCTCTGTGGGAACCACCAACCAATTAACAACACTTGTGTCATAACCTAAGGTGTCTCTGAGAAGCATCATAGGTTAACACTGTCTAAACTCCTTTTATAAAAGTATATGCATGTGTTTTAGGAAACTTTGATACTGGTAGATTTCCACCAGACATTTTCAAAGGTTTAATGCTAATTTTCTCTCAACAAACTACTTTGTTCTTCCTGACCTCCCAACCCCCAAACCATTTAACTTTCCAACCCATTATTTCCATTTCCCCTTTCATATCTGTATTCTATTCTCCTTCTCTTGGAATCTTTATTTATCACTCCTTACTAATTCACTGGCTTCTACATGTACTCCAATTTAAAAAATCTAATAATTCAAAATTAGCATCAAATATGAGAAAGAACATGTAGCATTTTTCTTTATGGAGCTGGGTCACCTCATTCAAAATGATGTTTTCCCTGTTCTGGCAATTTATCTGAAAATTTCATACTTTTATTATTCTTTGGAGCTGAGTAATATCCCATTGTGTATTTGTACCACATTTTCAATATGCATTCACATTGATGAGCATCTAGTCTGTTTCCATTTCCTGCCAGTTGTGAATAGAGCAGAGATGACCAGAAATGAACAACCATCTTTGTAGTAGAATATGAAGTACTTTGAATATGCCCACCAATATTGTAGCTGGGTCATGAAGGATCTACTGCTGCTCATAAAGTCCTCTCCTGTGCTGGAAGATCAATAATATTCAGAACTGTTTTCAGCGTTTTTTAGAAACCTCCATGCCAATTTTCAGAGTGTCTGCACAGATTTCCATTCTCTCCAAGAGTGAACAGATGTTCTCTTATCCCCACATTCAGCACTTATCAACTTAATTATGTACTTAATTTTATCTATTTTTTCTTTTTCCTGTATGACTGCTTTGCCTACATTTATGCATGTGTAGTATGTGCATGACAGGTGCCCACAGAAGCCAAAAGAGGGATCAGATACCCTATAGCTGGAGTTACGGAGAGTTGTGACCTACCATGGATGTGACTGAGAGTGAACCCAGGTCCTTTGCTAGAACTCTTAACTGCTTAAGTGCTTAATAAATACTCTTAACTGCTGAGCCATCTCTTTAGCCACTATCATGGTCCTGCTGAAGGGGGTAGGTAAACTCTTACAGTGGTACTAATCTTCATTTCTCTCACAGTGTAGAATGTTGAATATTGAAAAATATTTTGCCATTTTTTATATCTCATGTTCTGGGAATTGTTTATGTCCACACTCCATTATAAATCAGTTTTTGTATTTTCCTCATGTTTATCTTTTTAGCAGTTAGTATAATCCAGATAACCCTCTGTCTGTATACAACTGTAACAACTTTTCCTGTTCTCTAGGATGTATTATCACACAGAGGATAGTACTCTTTTCTGAACTGAAGCTCTTAGTTTTATCAAATCACATATTTCAAATGTTGGTGTAAATGCCTGAGTTATACCCAGGGTCCTGTTCCTAGAAGATCAAGAATATTCCCTTTATAAATGACATGGGGTGGTGTCAGTTTTATGTTGAGGTCATTGAATCATTTGGAGTTGAGTTTTGTGCAAGATGAGCAATAAAAATTTAATTTTATTCTAAATTTATCCAGTATGACAAGACTCATTTGTTGATGAGGCTGTCTTGTCTCCAGTGTATATTTTTGGCATCTTCATATAATGTAACTGCAAGTGTGTGGACTTACATATGTCCTCAAATCTATTCTATTGATAAATATGTCTGTTTTGATACAAGAACCATGTTATTTATATCACAGGAGCTCTGTAGCATAACGTATTCTAGGACTGTGACTGTGATACAACCAGCAGATTTTGTTGTTGTTTGTTTATTTGTTAGGATTTCCTTGACTGCCTTGAGTCTTTTGTGTTTCCATACAAGTTTTGAGACTTGTTTTTCAGTGTCTGTTATCTCTGTTATATATTACTTCACACAACACCGCAGTCATTGAAAGATCACTGATGATTATTTAAATGAGTCAATGTGTAGAATATTTCAAGGAAGAAACATTTGCATTTTAATTTGCACATTCATGTTAGCAATAGAAATGTTCAGTTAATCAGCCAAAGTAGGTGTTCTGTGATAGCAGAATGTATAATTTTAAAAATTCACTTGTTTTGGTTGTTGGAATATTTTATGGGAGAGGAATCTTTCCTTTTTTGGTTTATATGTCTTTTGTTTCTGTTTTTTTATATAGTAACCTCAACACCAAACTTTCTAAGGCTGATTTTGAAACTTAGTGACAGGATTAAAAAATTCATTGATAGATCAGACCAATCTTCCTAATATGATTGAAAATCACTTTGAAAGATCAGACAAACATTCCTGACTATTTACATGAGATTAGAGCATAAATTCTACAAAAGTATGTCATGCAGTCACATGCCCATTCAGCATTGAATAGAAGAAACTGCAGCAGTGCTGATATACAAATAACACACAAGTCAAAAAAGGCCCTGAAATTTAAACAGGGTCTAACATAAAATGATTCTCCATCATGTAAATTTCACCTCTAATAACTTCCAAAATTCAAAGAAATAGTACTAAGACTATGCACAGACAGTAAAACTTTAAACTCCCTATTTGTATAAAATATCTATTAAATTAAAATTAAATTAAATTAACATTTAAAATTAAAATGATTTTAATAGAAAGACCTCAGATATTATCAACAAAACATTTTATCAGGCATGAAACAGTGTTGATTTACCACATGGAGATGATAACATATTAAAATCACTGGAGAGGGAAGATCTTTTACATATAAATGTTGAGACTTAGAATCTCCATATTGAATAAAAATAATGACACAACTCTTACAATGGCACCAGTGGCTAAAATGTGACTATGTTTTCTAGAAAATATGAAAGCCAATGATATGCTGTAATAGTTCAATTTGATATGTGTGCCTTAGGAAAATGTCTACTGGAACATATTCATACATTAGTAAAATACTCTTGAAAAAATTCTTCTTATGCTTCCATCACATAGCTGTTATGGAAACAAATTTGTATATTTCTTCATTGTGCTAAAAATATATTTATTCACGTATTATAAATCCACTAGCATATATGCACATAAGTAAACATAAAGATACACACTGATTCCAGTAAATTTCAAATTTACAAAATCTCTTTTGCTAACAAGTAAAATTTTTCATGAATTAGATAACTCCTGAACATTCATTGAGTTAAAAACCTTTTTCCTGTGCAAATCTTATTTGGAGGGCATCAGAGTTATCTTGTATGGAAAGTAATTCTGTGTAGAAGAAAGCATTGACATGCTGGAGGTAAAGGCTTTCCAAAGCTGGATGAAGAAAGAAAACAAAACATGCATTGGAGTGGCAATGAGGGATATAGAATAAAGTGGAAATTTCTGGTTTCTTTGGAGACTCAACTATGTCATGTGATTTTTTTTTCTGAAAGTTGTCCTATGAGAGGTGGTTTTGCTGAAAGAAACACATAAGAGGATGTTTTGCTGAATCTGATATGTGAAAGGATGTTTTGCTAAGAAAAGACACATGGGGTTTTTCTGGAAACTGTCTTCTGAAAGGGCATGTGATGTTTTGCTGAGGCAGACACTTGAGAGGGTGTGTAATGTTTAGAAAGAATATAAATATAACCCCACAGAAAATGAGACAGAACTCTTCCCTTGGTTCATCTTGCAATGCTTCATTGGTCTTCCATAAAGATGGACATCACCCTCCCAGCCTGCACAGCCACCTGCACCATAGCACTTTGGATTGCCTGCTCCTCCCACCCCAAAGCCTGACTATCGCCTGGGATGTCTGCCCTAACCAGAGACACAAGTGAGACACCTTTCCCAACACCCACACTATCTAGGACCCCCACTTAACACAGCAAACTTGGGATCTATCCTCTTCTGCCTGAGCCCCATCACCCTCCTGGTCTATACCTCCTACAGCACCTATTGCGGAACAATGTACCTGTCTTCAAGGAGGTATGCTCCAGTCAAAGACACCAAGGCCAGTTAACACCAGAGATGATAAGATGGCAAAAGCAAGCCCAAGAGCATAACAAACAGAGGCTAATGCAATTTGGCACCATCAGAACACAGTTCTATGACAGCAAGCCCTAGAAGCATAAGCACAAAACACACATTGAACCTCACATAATAGTGGGAGACCTCAAAATCCCAATACCTGACCAATAGACAGGCAATTGAAACAGAAACTAAACTGACACACAGTGAAATAAGTTCTGACCCAAAGTGATTTAACAGATATCTACAGAACATTTCACCCCAAACAAATCAATACCTGTTTCTCAGCATCTCATTGAACCTTCTCCAAAACTGACACTATAAACAGAAACATAACAAGCTGCAACATATACAAGAAGATTGAAATAATCCCATGAACTTTACCAGATCACTACAGACTAAGGCTAGCCTTCAATACAACAAAACAACAGAAAGCCCATACATTCATAGAAATTGAACAACTCTCTACTCAATGATAACTTGATCCAGGAAGAAAAAAGGAAAAAATTAAATACTTTCTAGAATTCAATGAAAATGAAGGCACAGCATACCCAAACTTATGGGGCACAATGAAAGCAGCATTAAGATGAAAATTCATAGCATTCAATGTCTTCATAAAGAAATTGGAGAGATTGTATGCTAGCAATTTAACAGTATGCCTGAAAGCTCTAGAACAAAAAGAAGCAAATACACCCAAGAGGAGTAGATAGTAGAAAATAACCAATATCAGGGCTAAAATCAACAAATTAGAAACAAAGAGAACAATACAAAGAATCAACAAAACCGAGAACTGGTTCTTTGAGAAAATCAATAAGATAGACAAACCCTTAGCCAAAATAATTATACCAAGACAGAGAGACAGAAAACAAATTAGCAAAATCAGAAACAAAAAGAGAGACATAACAGAAACTGAGGAAATTCAAGAAAATCATTAGATCTTACTACTAAATGCTATACAAAAGAAAACTGGAAATCTAGGTGAAATGGATGATTTTCTAGACAGAAACTACTTACCAATTTTAAATCAAGATCAGATAAAATGTGTAAACAATCCCCAAATCCCTAAGGAAATAGAAAGTTTGAACGAATCCCATTAAAATTGGGGACAAGACAAGGCTGCCCACTATCTCCCTATCTATTCAATATAGTATTTGAAGTTTTAGCTAGAGCAGTTAGACAGCAAATGGAGATCAACCAGATACAAATTGGAAGGAAAAAAGTTAAGGTATCACTATTTGGATATGATATGATAGTCTACACCCAAAATTCTACCAGAAAACTCATACAGCTGATAAACAACTTCAGCAAAGTGACTGGATATAAAATTAACTCAAATCAATAGCCTTCTTTTATACAAGCAGAGAATGAAATTATGGAAACAATACCCTTCACAGTAGCCACAAATAATATAAAATAATTTAGTGTAACTCTAACCAAGCAAGTGAACAATGACAAGAAGTTCAAGTCCCTGAAAAACAAAATTGAAGAAAACTTCAGATGATGGAAAGATCTCCCATGCTCAGGGACTGGTAGGATTGCCATAGAAAAAGTGGTCATCCTACCAAAACAATCTACAGATCCAACCCAATTCCTGTCAAATTTCTGACACAATTCTTCACAGACATGAAAAACCAATTCTCAACTTAATATTTAAAAACAAACAAACAAAAAAACTAGAACAGCCAAAACAAGTTTTCGACAATAAGAGAACTCCTGGGGAAATCACCACCTCTTACCTCAGATAATAGCAATAAAAACTACATGATATGGTACAGAGACAGACAGGTCAATCAATAGAATAGAATCAAAGAACCCAAAACAAACCCACACACCTAAGGACACTTGATCTTTACAAAGAAGCTAATACCATATACTATAAAAAGCAAGCATCCTGAACAAATTTTGCTGGTCTAACCAGTGGTATACATAAAACAATGCAAATCGATCCATTTTTATCAACTTTCATAAAGCTCAAGTCCAAGTAGATCAAGGACCTTGACATAAAACTAGATAAACTGAATCTGATAGAAGAGAAAGTGGGAAATAGCCTAAAACACATTGGCACAGGGGAAAATTTCCTGAACAGAACACCAATGACTCAGGCTCTAAGATAAAAAATTGATAAATGGGACCCCATTAAACTGAAAAGTTTCTGTAAGGCAAAGAAAGGACATGGTCAATAGGACAAAACATCAACCTAAGGAATGGGAAAAGATCTTTACTAGCCCTCCATCTGATAGAGGGCTAATATCAAAAATATGTAAAGAACTCAATTAATTAGACTCCAGAAAATCAAATAATACTATTAAAAATTGGGTACAGGTTTAAAAAGAATTTTCTCAACAGAGGAATCTAGAATGGCCAAGAAGTACTTAAATAAATGTTCAACCTCATTAGTCATCAGGGAAACGGAAATCAAAACGACCCAGAGATTTCACCTTACACCAATCAGAATGATGATCAAAAACTCACGTGACAGCACATGCTAGTGAAGATGCAAAGAGAGAGGAACTCTCCTCGATTAATTGTAAACTGGTAAACCACTCTGAAAGTCAATTGGCAGTTCCTAAGAAAACTGAAAATTGTTCTACCTAAAGATCTAGCTGTACCTCTTTTGACCATATACCCAAAAGATGCTCCATCATACCATGTGCTCCACCATGTTCATAGCAGTCTTATTCCTAATAGCCATATACTAGAACCAACCCAGATGTCCCTCAACCAAAGAATGGATACAGAAAATGTGATTCATACAGCTATTAAAAACAAGGACATCATGAATTTGCAGGCAAATGGATAGAACTAGAAAATATCATCCTAAATGAGGTAACCCAGTCTCAAAAGGACATGTATGATATATACTCACTGACAAGGGGATATTAGCCAAAATGTGCAGAATACCCATGATACAACCTACAAACCATAAGAATTTTAACAAGAAGAAAGGCTCAAGTGAGGGATGCTTCAATCCTTCTTAGAATGGGGAACCAAATAATCACAGGAGAGGATGGAGGGAGAATCCTGGGAGGGAGAGGGGAGCAAAGGGGAAAGGGGAGCAGGATCAGGTATAGGGGGAGAGAGGAGAGATGCCCAGCAATCTAGGAAATGAGTGCAAGTGTGTAGCTGCAGAGGAATGGGGGATGGAGGACACCTCTAGAAAGTCCCGGAGGCCTGGGTTATGAGAGGCTCCCAGGACTCAACTGGAACAACTTTAGCTGACGTCCTCAACAGTGGGGAGATGGAACCTTAAGAGACTTCCTCTAGTAGATAGACAGGACCCCCATTGAAGGGATGGTGTCAACAATGCACCTTCAAAAATTTTGACTCAGAATTGATCATGTTTTTAAAAAATGCAGGGACAAAAATGGAGCAGAGACTAAGAAAAGCACTGTACAGTGACTGCCCCATCTTGGGATCTATCCCATGGGCAGGCACCAAACCCTGACACTATTATTGATGCTATGTGGTCCAGACAGCAGCCTAGCATGGCTTTCCTCTGAGAGGCTCTACCATCAGCTGACTGAGACAGATGCAGATACTTACAGCTAACCACTGGACTGAAGTTAGGGATCCCTATGGAGGAGTTAGGGGAAAGAGTGAAGGAGCTGAAGGGGGTTGCAACCAAACTGGAAGACCAACATTGCAACTAACCCGGACCCCTTGGAGCTCCAAGAGACTAAGCCAACAAACAAAGAGCATATGCAGGCTGGTCTGAGGCCACTGGCACATATGTATCAAAGAAATGCATTATCTGGCCTCAGTGGAAGAGGATGTGCCTAATCCTACAGAGACTTAATGCCCCATGGAAAGGGGATGGGGTTTTGGGAGGATAACCTTCTCCATCTTCTTAGAGGCAAAGAGGAAGGTAGATGGGGTGAACAACTCTGGGAGGGGGAACCAGGAAGGAAGCAACATTTGGAATGTAAATAAACAAAATAATTAATTTAAAAAAAAGCAAAATCTAAGCCTACAGTAGAAGAAACAATTAATAGTTTGTGTCTTCAAAATTGTCTCACACCTAACTTTATAATATATCCTATGACTAAAAAAAATGGTTTCCTTAGCTATTGATGATCTATGTAAAGTTAAGAGTATTAAACCTATTTGCTAAGAAAATCTTAAGAAAAATAAAGTATATCTTTAAAATTACAAAAGAAAAAAGAAAAGAAAAAGAAAATATCTCTGACTATCGTCACTCTGTACAGAAGTTTTCATTAGAATGTTTCTGTGTTGAGATTCCCCACAAAGTCAGAAACCTGCGTTCATTCCAATTTCTACCTGTGCTGGGAGCAGAGCCTCGGCTCTGGACCTGAAGACAGACAGCCCACATCCCAGTTGCACCTCCACTCCCCAGGTATTCTGAAATATCCAAAATCACAAGTATTCTGACACATCTAGGATCACAGGTGAGACCCCCAAACCCTGCCCCAATACCCAGTGTTCTGGGACACCTGTGAGCCTGGGACGCAGATACACCACCCAGCCAGAGACCCATGCACCTTCCAGTTTCTACCTGTGTTGGGAGCAGAGCCTCAGCTCTGGATCCAAAACCACACAGCCAGTTGCAGCACAACTCCACAGGTATTCTGACACATCCAGAATCACAGGACCACAGGCTCACAGGAAGGACAGGCTTCAGTCAGAGACAGGGGACCAGATAACACCTAAGATAACCAGATGGAGAAAGATAAGCATGAGAACATAAGTAACAGAAAACAAATTAAATTTGTAAAATCAGAACCCAGTTTTCCCACCACAGAAAGTCCTGGATAGCCCAACACACCTATAAAGCAAGTTTCAGTTCTAAAAATCCCATTTCATGAAGATGATAGAGGACTCTAAGAAGGACATAAATAACTCCCTTAAAGAAATACAGGAAAATAAAAGTAAATGAGTAGAAGCCCTTAAAGAGGAAAAACATAAATCCCTTAAAGAAATACAGAAGAACACAATCAAATAGGTGAAGGAATTGAACAAAACTATCCAGGATCTAAAAACGGATGTAGAAACATTAAAAAAACACAAAGGGATACAGCCCTAGAGAGGGAAAACCTAGGAAAGAGAACAGAAGTCACAGATGCAAGCATCACCAACAGAATATAAGAGATAGAAGAGAGAATCTCAGCAGTAGAAGATACCATAGAAGACGTCAACACAACAGTCAAGGAAAATATAAAAAGCAAAAAGCTCCTATCTCAAAACATTCAGGAAATCCAGGACATAATAAAAAGACCACACCTGAGAATAATAGGAATAGAAGAGAGAGAGAAGATTTCCAACTAAAAGGGCCAGAAAACATCTTCAACAAAATTATAGAAGAAAACTCCCCTAACCTAAAGAAGGAATTGCCCAAAACATACAAGAAACCTATGGAACACCAAACAGATGGGACCAGAAAATAAATTTCATCACATAATAATTAAAACACCAAATGCACAAAACAAAGAAAGAATTTTGAAAGCAGTAAGGAAAAAAGGTCAAGTTACATATAAGGCAGACCTATCAGAATTACACGAGACTTCTCAATAGAGACTCTAAAAGCCAGAAGATCCTATGCAGATGTCATAAAGACCCTAAGAGAACAAAAATGCCATCCCAGGCTACTATACCCAGCAAATCTCACAATTACCATAGGTGGAGAAACCAAGGTATTTCAAGACAAAACAAAATTTAAACAATATCTTTCCACTAATCTATCCCTACAGAGTGTAATAGAAAGAAAAGTCCAACACAAGGAGGGAAACTACACCCAAGAGGAAGCAAGAAATTAATCTTTCATAACAAACTTGAAAGAAGAGAAACACAAATATAATTCCACCTCTAACAACAAAAATAACAGGAACCAAAAATCATTCTTCCCTAAATCTCTCAACATCAATGGACTTGATTGCCCAATAAAAAGACATAAGCACAGACTGAATACATAAACAGGATCCTGCATTTTGCTGCTTAGAGGAAAAACACCTCAGTGACAAAAACAGACATTACCTCAAAGTAAAAGGCTGGGAAAAAAATTCCAAGCAAATGGACTGAAGAAAAAATCTGGAGTGACCATTCTAATATCTAACAAATAGACTTTCAACCAAAAGATATCAAAAAAGATGAGTAAGAACACTGCATACTCTTCAAAGGAAAAATCCACCAAGATGAATTCTCAATTCTGAACATCTATGTCCCAAATGCAAGAGGACCCACATTTGTAAAAGAAACGTTACTGAAGCTCAAGCACACATTGAACCTCACACAATAGTAGTAGGAGATTTCAACTCCCCACTCTCACTAATGGACAGATCATGGAAACAAACTAAGCAGAGACACAGTGAAACTAAAAGAAGTTATGAACCAAAAGTATTTAACAGATATCTATAGAACATTTCACCCTAAAACAAATGAATACACCTTCTTCTCAGCACCTCATGATACCTTCTCAAAAATTGTCATATACTCCGACACAAAACAAACCTCAACAGATAGAAGTATGTTGAATTAATTCCATGTATTCTATCGGGCCACCATGGACTAAGGGACTAAGGCTGGTATTCAATAGCAACAAAACCAACAGAAAGTCCACATACACATGGAAGCTGAACAACTATCTGCTCAATGATAACTTGGTTAGGGAAGAAATAAAGAAAGAAGTAAAAGACTTTTTAGAATTCAATGAAAATGAAGGCACATCATACCAAACTTATGGGACACGATGAAGGCAGTGCTAAAAGGAAAACTCATAGCTCTGAGTGCCTCCATAAAGAAGTTGGAGAGATCATACACTAGTAGCTTAACAGCTTATCTGAAAGCTCCAGAACAAAAAGAAGCAAACACACCAAAGAGGAGTAGACAGCAGGAAATAATCAAACTCAGAGCTGAAATCAACCAAGTAGAAACAAAGAGACTTATACAAAGAGCCAACAAAACTAGAAGCTGGTTCTTTGAGAAAATCAACAAAATGACTAAACCCTTAGCCAGACTAACCAGAGGGCAAGGAGACAGTATCCAAATTAACAAAATCAGGAATGAAAAGGCAGACATAACAACAGAAACTGAGTAAATTAAAAAAAATCAAATCATACTACAAAAGTCTATACTCAACAAAACTGTAAAACCTGGATGACAGATACCAGGTATCAAAATTAAATCTGGATCAAATAAGTCATGTAAACAGCCCCATCACCCCCAAGGAAATAGAAGCAGTCATTAGAAGTCTCCCAAGCAACAACAACAACAACAAAAGCCCTGGGCCAGATGATTTTAGTGCAGAATTCTATCAGAGTTTCAAAGAAGATCTAATACCAATACTTCTCAAACTATTCCATAAAATAGAAACAGAAGGAACAGTACACAATTCTTTCTATGAAGCTATACTTACACTGATACCTAAACCACAAAAAGATCCAACAAACAGAACTATAGACCAATGTCCCTTATGAATATCGATGCAAAAATATTCAATAAAATTCTTGCAAACTGAATCCATGAACACATCAAAATGATCATCCACCATGATTAAGAAGGCTTCAACCCAGGGATGCAGGGATGGATCAATGTACAGACGTCCATCAGTGTAATCCACTATATAAAGAAACTCGAAGAAAAAAAAAAACATGATCATCTAATTAGATGCTAAAATAGACTTTGAAAAAAGTACAACAGACATTCATGTTTAAAAGTATTGGAGAGATCAAGAACTCAAGGTTCATACATAAATATAATAAAAGCAATATACCACAAATCAATAGTCAACATCAAACAAAACGGAGAGAAACTCAAAGCAATCCCATTAAAATCAGGGACAAGGTTGCCTAATCTCTCCTTACCTATTGAATATAGTAATATATATATATATATATATATATATATATATATATATATACACACACACACACACACACACACACACACACACATATATATATATTTCTAGCTCGAGCAATTAGACAACAAAAGGGGATCAAAGGGATACAAATTGGGAGGGAGGAATTCAAGATATCACTATCTGCAGGTGATATGATAGTATACATTAGTAACCCCTAAAATTCTACCAGAGAGTTCCTACAGCTGATAAACAACTTCAGCAAAATGGCTGGATATAAAATTAACTCTAACAAATCAGAAGTCCTCCTCTACTCAAAGAATAAAAGGGCTGAGAAAGAAATTAGGGAAGCAACACCCTTCACAATAATCACAAATAATATAAAATATCTTGGTGTGACTCTAACTCAGATAGTTAAAGATCTGTAGGACAAGAATTTCAAATCCCTGAAGAAAGAAATCAAACAAGTCCTGAGAAGATGGAATGATGTCCCATGCTCATGAATTGACAGGAATAATATAGCAAAAATGGCCATCTTGCTGAAAGCAATCTACAGATTCAATGCAATCCCCACCAAAATTCCAACTCAATGTTTCATAGACTTAGACAGAGCAATTCTCAAATTCATTGGAATAACAAAAACTCAGGACAGTGAAAACTAGTCTCATAAACAAAAGAACTTCAGGGGTAATCACCATCCCTGAGCTCAAGCAATACTATAGAGCAATAGTGATTTAAAAACAAAACAACTATATGGTATTGGTACAGAGATAGGCAGGTAGATCAATGGAAAAGAATTGAAGACCCAGAAATGAACCCACACAATTATGATCATTTGGTCTTTCAGAAAGAGGCTAAATCCATTTAGTGGTAAAAAGACAGCATTTTTTCAACAAATGGTGCTGGTTCAACTGGCTGTCTCCACTAGGAGAACACAAATTGATCCATTCTTATGTCCTTGTACAAAGCTCAAGTCCAAGTTGATCAAGGACCTCCACATAAAACCAGATACACTGAATCTAATAGAAGAGAAAGTGGGGAAGAGCCTCAAATACTTATGGCACAGGGGGAAACTTCCTGAACAGAACACCAATGTCTTAAGCTTTAAGATCAACAATCCATAATGGGACCTCATAAAATTGAAAAACTTCTGTAAGGCAAAGGACACTATCAAAAGGAGAATAGCAACTCAGAGATTGGGAAAAGATCTTTATCAACCCTATATCTGATAGAGGGCTAATATTCAAAATACACAAAGGACTCAAGAAATTAGACTCCAGAGAACCAAATAACCTTATTAAACAGTGGGGTACAGAGCTAACTAGAGAATTCTCAACCTAGGAATCTAGAAAGGCTGAGAAACACTTAAAGAAATGTTCAACATCCTTAGTCATCAGGGAAATGCAAATCAAAACAACCCTGAGATTCCACCTCAGACCAATCAGAAAGGCTAAGATCAAAAACACAGGTGACAGCAGATGTTGGCGAGGATGTAGAGAAAGAGAAACACTCTCCATTGCTGATGGGACTGCAATCTGGTAAAACCATTTTGAAAATCAGTATGGCAGTTCCTGAGAACATTGGTAATAGTTCTATCTGAAGATCTAGCTATGCCACTACTGGGCATATACCGAAAAAATTCTCCAACATACAACAAGGACACATGCTTCACTATGTTCATAGCAGCCTATTTATAATAGCCAAAAGCTGGAAACAATTCAGATATTGTCCCTCAACAGAAGAATAGATACACAAAATGTGCTACATTTACACAATGGAGTACTGTCGAGCAATTAAAAACAATGCCCTCATGTAATTCTTAGGCAAATGGGTGGAACTAGAAAATATCATCCTGAGTGAGGTAACCCAGACACAAAAGAACACACATGATATATCCTCACTGACAAGTGGATATTAGTCCAAAAGCTCACAATGCCCATGATACAACCTATAGACCATATATAACTCAGAAGGAATGAAGACCAGAGTGTGTATGCTTCAGTCCTGCATTGAGGAGGGTACAGGATGATTGTGGGAGATGGAGGCAGAGGGGAACCTGGAAAGAGGAGGGGTAGGAAATAAGGGGGCAGTATCAGGAACTAGAGGAGAAATGTGAGAGGTACAGAAGGGTCAGGAAATCGAACAAAAATATGTAGCGGGGGAGGGGAAGGGAGGAACTGGGGATAGCCACTGGAGGGTCCCAGACACCAGAGAAATTTGAGGCTCCCAGGACTCAATGAGGATGGTGTTAGCTGAATCCACAAAGAAGGGAGAGATAGAACCTGTAAAGACCACCTCCAGTAGATGTGGACGCCCCCGTTTGAAGGATGGGGTCACCCACCCATCTCAAAATTTTTAACCCAGAAATGTTCCTGTCCAAAGGAAGAACAGGGACAAAATGGAGGGCCAACCGAGGACTTCCCCACCTTGGAATCCATCACGTCTGCAGACACCAAACCCAACACTGTTGCTATGGTCAAGAGGCGTTTGCTGACAGGAACCTAGTTTGGTGGTTTGTTGGGAGGTCCGACCAGCAACTGACCAATGCGGATGTGGATGCTTGGAGCCAACCATCAGACTAGGCTCAGGGAACCTGGTGAAGGAACTGATGGAAGGACTGGAGGAGCAGAGGAGGATTGCAACCCCATTGGAAGAACAACATACAGGTAAAGGTGAGGGGGGAGAGCGGATGTGGGATGAAGGGTTGGTGGAAGGGTAACAAGCAAGTGGGATATCATTTGAGATGTAACGAATGGAATTATTAAGAAAAAGAATGTTTCTGTGTTTACATCATAAGATTTGTGTATATAATAGAAACTTGAAATGTAAACATTTCTAACCAAAATTGTCCTTTAAAGAGAGGCATCTCTTTTTTATTTAGACGTCAATTAGACACAAATATTTGATTTAATGGGATGATGCTTCCCATTCATTACATGCTGGGAAAGCAATAGATTCTAATAAAATGAGGGGGGAGAACGAGAAGGTAAGAGACCCACAATTTGATTGAAGTCTTCCTTAGTATCAAATCATCACAAACTGACTTTTTGGAAAAAATATACATATACATATATGATTTTATATGTGCAACTGTCCTGTTGTAGTGAGAGACACTGTTTCCTTCTAGTCACTTACCGCTTCTGGCTCTTACAAACTTTCTATACACTTTTGCAAAAATCCCTGTGCATGGGGAGATAAGACTTTAATTCCTTAAAAACCTTGCCCCAATATCAGTTTGCTCGCAGCATTATGTTTACTGCTAAAGATGTACTCTCTCAGTTTCCTCCTTAAAAACTATTTTCTTTTATTTGCCTTTCACCATGGTGTTTCTACAACAGAAAGGTAACTAGTACAGCCAATGAATATTTATTTTAATATCATATTAAGTATTATATAAAAATCTATTTTGGAATATGTTATGACTAAATTCTTGGTGATTGTACTCCCTGAAGTTTTAATAAGTTGAGTTCTATTAATAAAGTTTTGTTTCATGCCATTTACAGATCTTCATAAAACAGACAGTATTAAAGAAGTCGTATTGCAGATTATTTGCTCCTGTACTTCATAGGGAGAATCATAAACTTAATATGTAGTTATTCCACAGAAGCAAGGAGCCAATAGTATTACATATAATTAATCAATACTTAGCATGCAGTATTTGCTAATCTTTGCTGACACAAAAATCTTCTCATTTCAATGATTATGTGTTGTATGTTCTTAAGATGAAGTTGTATGCCATATACGTCTATCCACATGAAAGGATTGCATAGAGTTCCTATTTTGTGTCAGTTATAAATATTCACATCTTTGCTCACCAACTGGTTATGTCCTAAAAAAGATCCTGTGTTTAAAATAAAAAGTGCGTATTTGGTAAAATTGTAAATGTACTATTATTGGAAAACAGCATTTTTAGTATTTTAAGCAAGCATGGAAAGTAGAGAGGATGTCATAGTTTAAAAGTCCAACACTGTAAAACTGTGGCACTATCATAGTACTAAGACATGATTATCTCATGATAGAGCATTAGAGTGAGGTTGGGCCTATTTTGCACTCTTGTGCTACTGCCTTCTATCGTCTGATGAAGTGACAATATAGACCTCTGCAGATACTGGACTTTAAGAGTGATTTTTCAAGAACAAAAATTATCCTATAAACTTATCCTAATTATATAGTATTATCTGTGGTACTTTGTTATAAAGTCAGTAAAATGAATTAATAGAGTGGAATAAATTATGACTAACAGTAAGTATCTAACACTGTTATCTTCAAAAGTTCCATGCTGAAGTGATTAATGTACATAAATAAAGAGCCTTGACATCTCAAAAGTCATGTTATAGATGTACCCAGAAAGCATTGTTAAAGAAGGTGTCATGAAAAACACAATGAAAAATTCAATCCTATTCATAACTACCACTAATCATTGATCTCATTGAGAAGACCACTTACCATTCTTTTCTGGTGCATGATAAAAAGCCGATACTGATCAGTTTTAGGAACAAAACTTCAGAAAACTCTTTCTACTTGCTAAATTAGAGGAAGCAGATGACTAGAGAATTGTTGACTATTGACTGTGGTCTAAATGAAGATAGGAAATTATTCTAGCCCTGATATATCTAAGTCTACTACTTATGTTGTGGGATGGGACTCAGCTTCTCTCAATCATGCCTACACAGGAGAACCTACACATAATTTTTTTCTTTTAAACATTTGCACATAAAATCACATTTCTCTGCTTTTGTAGCCTTGTTTGATATTGACATAAGATAAAACAAACTGAACACTTTGGGCTATAGATTATTATTACCCATTCTATAAAAGATGGCCTTAATTGAAAAATATACATTTGTAAATTATATGCTTAATAGCAATCTCTACTCACATATATGCTACAAATATATACTCATCGGTCAATAATTCACATTAGTTCATAAAGTTTATTAGAAATATTCAAAAGGCCAAGAATACTAAAAAGTATAGGTATTTCAAAAGAATGAACATAAATTGAACACCATTAATAATAATTAACAGTAAATCAATGTTCATTATTCATGTACACCACTCTGTATATTGCAATATATTGCTACCATTTTTTAAGAAGTCAAATTTTCAAATAAAATTAAATATCTTCTCTAATGTCCAAAGAGTATTAAGACATGTGCCTGGGATTAAAGTTCATGCAATGTGAGCCATGAATCAAAGTATTTACCTCTACTAGGCTGGTTGGTCCCATCCTTACATTATAATTGTCAAAGATTTCAGTATTTAAAAAGTTCTCTTAAAATATCCCAACCCCCAATCTTAGGAATATACAGATCAGAAAAAAATAATTAAGCTCCAAGACAAGTCCAGTGTGAAGCCAATACTGAGAATCACAGCATTATACATTGAAGATCAAATGAATTTTATAGAAAATATATAGTCATAAACAATGGAAGGTAATTTATGATATTCAATTGTATTTGGATTTTATAGAATATGTAAGGAAGTAAAGACTTCTTTCTTCTGCAAATAAGAATTCCTTTTTATAAATTATTTATAATTGTGCTTTTCAGTTGTATTTCTTGTTTAATCAGGCAAAGAATGGATGAGTTACAAAGGATGTTATATCTTATCCTAGACAGAAGACAGATGTGTATTCAAAATATTACAATTATATTTTCTATCTTTTAAAAAGTTGCAATCGTGGGTGAAATGATACATGATGAGAAATGGGTTGAGGCTCTTTTAGCTTAATATCCATGCATAAAGTGTATGTTTGTGAGCATGAAGATGTTTAGGTCATTATCTTCATGATTTCTTCATGAAATTTTAGTAATCTTTCCTTTTATAGACAAGTATGTACATAAATGTATATATAAACACATAGCCATATGCAAACTTGTATATAAATATAAAATATTTTATCTCTTACTTTTGAGTTAATTTATCAGTTAACAAAAGGAACATTAGCTATAACAGATGTGAGTACTAGAAAATAGATTTCAGACAACGTAAATCCTTAGAGAAATTACAAATTTAATTAGCTAGAACAATCAAGTTGCAAGACATAAAATATTAATTTATAAATATGATGTTTGCACAGTAGTTCATTCTTAATTTCCTCATACTAGGCTTGTGCCCTCTTAAAATTAGTGTCTGTAGATATTCAATTCTTTTCCCAAGATATAATGTTTATAGATAATTTATAACAACTTAAAAAACAAATCAGAGTTCTAAATTGATCAATAATGACTACATACTAACTGGAAAGAAGGTAATGTAATTTACAGAGCCCATGGATTTATAGTTTTATCAGGTCTGTTATATAAAATTGTCTAAATTTGGAGAAGGTATAAATACAAAGATTCACTAGGAAACATATGAAACAAACACATATTTTACTTTTTAAAGCCCAAAGGCCATTGGGCTTTCAAAAGTAACTACCATGAAAGAAAACTGAACTCATTAAGAGTATTTAAAAGAAGAAACTCTTAATAAAAGGAATGAAATGATTTAAATAAGAATATTCAAGGCTTGTAGAGCATACATATAGTAATTTCTCAATACAAGTGGAATAATGAAACTAAGTGTCTATTTAAATATGTAATTTAAGAATAAATGCAGTATAATTTTCATATTTGCAAAGGAGGAAAAGAAGAAACTAAGGAAAAAGAATGCAGACTACTCAATATTAAGAGCTACCCCCAACTACAGACAGGGAAACAGGGAGGCTAAATGCAGATCTCTACCACTCCCTCCTTCCTTCCAAATCCATCCCTCCAATCTCATCTCAAACCCTGTAGCAAACCACCTGCTCTGGGCTACCCTTCCTTTCTGCTTCTACCTCAAGTGGACCACACATATCTTCCCTCCAAAATTTCCCCTCATCCAAAAGAAGGAGGAGGAGGACAAAGATGAGGACGAGGAAGAGGAGGAGGACAAGGAGGATAAGGAGGACGAGGAAGACGAGGAAGATGAAGAGGACAAGGAGGACGAGGAGGGAGAAGAGAAGAGGAGGGAGAGGAGAGGAGGAAATGAAGGAGGAGGAGGAGGAGGACAACGACGACGACAACGACAACAACGACGACGATGACGACGACAACGACGATGAGGAAGAGGAGATCGAAGAGGGAAAAGAGAAGAGCAGGGAGAGGAGAGGAGGAAATGAAGAAGGAGGAGGAGGAGGAGAGGAAGCAGAAGGGGAAGGGGAAGGGGAAGAAGGGGAAGGAGAAGGAGAAGGAGAAGGAGAAGGGGAAGAAGAAGAAAGAAGAAGAAGGAAGAGGAGGAGGAGGAGGAGGAGGAGGAGGAGGAGGAGGAGGAGGAGGAGGAGGAGGAGGAGGAGGAGGAGAAGAAGAAGAAGAAGAAGAAGAAGAAGAAGAAGAAGAAGAAGAAGAAGAAAAGAAGAAGAAGGAAGAAGGAAGAAGGAAGAAGGAAGAAGAAGAATGTAATGATTCTACCACACTGAAATTGAACAAGACAAACCAACAGAAGGAAACGTGCAAAAGAAAAGGCACAAGAATCAGAGATCTACTTGTTCCACACTAAGTAGTTCCTTGAAAATCTTGAACTGAAAGCTGTAAAATATAAACAGAGGACCTGATGCAGTTCCATCCAGATCGTGTGCACTCTGCCTTAGTATCTGGGAGTTCATATGAGCTTTGCTGGGTTGATTTACAGGATCTAGTTCTGTTGAAGTACTCTATTTCCTTTGTTCTTACACTCTTTTTTCTTCCTCTTTCACCGTTCTGAAGTAAATATTAAAAGCCTGAAAAATCTTGTCAGTTATTTGTGGCAAATATTTGGTGACCAAATAAATATCTCACAAAAATGACAGAATATTGACTTCTATAAAAACAAATATGAAGATTCTAGGATTGTGAAAGCAAATACAAAATTCTGAGTATGTGTGTATGTATGCGTAGGCACGGTGTAACAAAAATAAAGAAGAGAATCTCATCAGTTTGAGATGCCATTGGGGAGAGTATGGGAGGAGTTCGAGGGGTAAGAGGGAGTTGGGAAATGATGTAAGTATATGTATATAGTGTTCAAAGTATAAACAGTAGCATACATTCAAAAAACAAAAAAAGTTTTAGAAAGTAAAAACCAAAATATTTGAAAGAGGAAGAGCTGAGAAAAGAGCTTATATATGAATTCTTGAGCATAGATGGCTTTCCTTATATGATGCAGCCTCAGGGAAAGGGAAAAAAAGAATTTGTGCTGTTTCTGAAACAGAATCAAGTAAAATTATTACATAAACTTTCAAGAATATATATTGGAATTCATCAGAACATTAAGTTCATCTGATTTAAGTGTACAGTTTGATGATTTTGAAACTTCAGTCCCATGACTGCTACAATCTACTACAGAAATAGATTAAATTCAGGATAGAAATAGACACTAAAGTAATCATTAAAATTTTGCATAAATCCAGGTATATACACTAGTAAGATGCATGTAATAAAAATTTTTGAGGAAAATTCAATTTTAGGAAATGAAGACAAGAAACAAAAAATTTCATGGAAGAAACTGAAAAATTCTGAAAAATTAATTCTATAAAGGATAATAGCTGTACTGGCTAGTTTTGTGTGTCAACTTGACACAAGCTGGAGTTATCACAGAGAAAAGAGCTTTGGTTGAGAAAATACCTCTGTGAGATCCAGGTGTAAGGCATTTTCTCAATTAGCGATGAAGGGTGGAGGGCCCCTTGTGGGTGGTACCATCTGTGGGCTGGTAGTCTTGGGTTCTATAAGAATGCCAGCTGAGCAAGCCAGGAGAAGCAAGAAAGCCAGTAAGTTACATCCCTCCATGGCCTCTGCATCAGCTCCTGCTTCCTGACCGGCTTGAGTTCCAGTCCTGACTTCCTTTGGTAATGAAAGGCAGCATGGAAGAGTAAGCTCAATAAACCCTTTCCTCCCCAACTTGCATCTTGGTCATGATGTTTGTGCAGTAATAGAAACCCTGACTAAGACAATAGCTATATGATTTCATTGAGAAAATCTAAAGATCCCACAACAAAAGTAATAGCACATAAACAAATTATTACAACTAAATGACTTAATGACTTAATACTAATCTTAGTAAACATACAAAAAAATCTCTGAACAGAGATTGGTTGTTTCAAAAATGCAAACAAGAATTGGGTATTTTAGCATTTTACCTTAAAAAGGTAAATCATTAATTCTGAAATAATTTCAAAATTCCTCAAACAAATAACTAAATTCTTGACATAAAATCTTAATTTCCTCATTTTTCTATGAAAATTACAGCAATATAAGATGTCAAGTATCCATTAATTAAGGAATAACTACATTTATTGCAAAACATAGCATTAGCATAGGTTTTATTTCCAGAAAAAAAGCGGTTTACATATTATATATGTAGTTATATATATATATGTATTATATAGGTAATAATAAGAAATACCTTTAAAAGTAAATTAATGATAAAGTATTCACCTTGTTGGTTATTAAAACACTCTAGGAAATTTCAGCAATTAAAATCATTGAATGAGGTTTAGAAAAATACTTAGATCTTAGAGTTGTCTTCCCAGCACAAGGTATCAGTCTGCTGGAAATATGACATCTTTGTCATTTAAAAATATGACTATCAATGTAACTGTTTTCAATTAAATATGGATTAAATGAGGTGAATTGGTAATTTACTTACTGCTCAGTGTTTAATCACATGTTGTGTGTTATTTATTCAAATCTTAATCTATTTTCATTAAGGTCTTAAATTTCCCTAATCATTTCATAAGCTTCCTAATTCATGTATTAGACGTATTTCTGCTATAATTTCTAATGATTTCATAAAAAGAAAATCACAACTCTTTGTAGATGAATATCAAATTTGATTAATTGAGGAATAAAAACTGCACACCATTTAATACTGCAGTAATCCCATCAATATAACGTTTGAACTAGTTTTTTAAAATATCACAAAGATACCTTCTAGCTAAGCAACCAAAATAAGGTTTTTCTATTCTATTGATCTAAAGGATTTACCTCAAGCAATGTCATAGTCCCCAGGGGATTTGGGGATGGATGGTAAAGAAAGCCTTGACATTTATTTTGATCTGGATTCCACGTTCTTAACCCACAGAGAATCACAGCAGTCTGCAGCACTTTAAAATAGAATATTTGCTTCTGTCCTGTTCAGGACTTTAAACTGTACATAAAACTTCAAAGCTAGTTCAAAACTTCCACAAAGCGCTGTTCCTCATGGAAAGTCTTTTACTTGTAACAAAGCATAACATCATAGAAACCACTGCCTCTGTAGTCATAGTTCTCAATCCAGCTGTGTGGATTGATGTGAACTAGCTGTCTAGGAGATAGTAATATACATTTGCTCACAAACAAGAGCATCTTGTCTCAGCATACTCAGCAACTAGAAAGAATTTCCCCAGAAAAAGCCTACAAATTCATACGTAAGTTATACATTCAAGATCAAAGTCTGCTTTGGCAAGTGGTTGGAAGATTTTTTTATTCATATGAGAGTATTAGTTCCAGGAGAAATTTTATTATATGCTATGAAGTGCCCCTATAAATGTGGAGAAATTTGTGCATTTGCCCCAAATATTGTAATTTAAAATTGAAAGAGCCCTCTATCAGGTGTAAGATTGGTAAAGGTCTTTTCCCAATCTGTTTGTTGCCTTTTTGTATTATTGACAGTGCCCTTTGCCTTACAGAAACTTTGCAATTATATGAACTCCCATTTGTCGACTATTGATTTTAGAGAATAAGCCATTGGTGTTCTGTTCAGGAATTCTTCCCCTGTGCCCATGTGCTCAAGGCTCTTCCCCACTTTCTCTTCTATCAGTGTACCTGGTTTTATGTGGAGGTCCTTGGTCCACTTGGACTTGAGCTTTGTACAAGGAGATAAGAATGGATCAATTTGCGCTCTTCTACATGCTGACCTTCAGTTGAACCAGCACCATTTGAAAATGCTGTCTTTTTTCCACTGTATGGTTTTAGCTCCTTTGTCAAAGATCAAGTGACCATAAGTATGTGGGTTCATTTCTGGGTCTTCAGTTCTATTACATTGATCTTCCTGGCTGTCACTGTACCAATACCATGCAGTTTTTATCACTATTGTTCTATAGTACCACTTGAGGTCAGGGATGCTGATTCCCTGATAAGTTCTTTTATTGTTGAGAATAGTTTTTGCTATCCTTGGTTTTTTGTTATTCCAAATGAATTTGCAAATTGCTCTTTGTAACTGTATGAAGAATTGAGTTAGAATTTTAATGGGGATTACGTTGAATCTGTAGATTCCTTTCAGCAAGATAGCCATTTTTACTCTATTAATCCTGCCAATCCATGAATATGGAAGATCTTTTCATCTTTTGAGGGCTTCTTCAATTTCTTTGTTCAGGGATTTGAATATTTTTCATACAGATCTTTCACTTGCTTGGTTAAAGTCACACCAAGGTATTTTATATTATTTGTGACTTTTGAGAAGGGTTTCATTTCCCTATTTTTTTTCTCAGCCTGTTTATCCTTTAAGTAGAGGAAGGCCACTGATTAGTCTGAGTTGATGCTATACCGAGCCACTTTGCTGAAGTCATTTATCAGGTTTAGGAGTTCTCTGGTGGAATTTTTGGGATCACTTAAGTATACTATCATATCTTCTGAAAATAGTGATATTTTGACTTCTTCCTTTCCAATTTGTACCCCTTTGACCTCCTTTTATTGTCTAATTTTTGGGGATAGGACTTTTGCGTACTATATTGAATAGGTAGGGAGAGAGTGGGTAGCCTTGTCTAGTCCCTGATTTTAGTAAGATTGCTTCAAGTTTCTCTCCATTGAGGACCTAAAACCATTTAGTGGAAAAAAGACAGCATTTTCAACAAATGTTGCTAGTTAACTGGAAGGCAGCATGTAGAAGAATGTAAATTGATCCATTCTTATCTCCTTGTACAAAGCTCAAGTCTATGTGGATCAAGGACCTCCACATAAAACCAGATACACTGAAACTAATAGAAAAGAAAGTGGGGAAGAGCCTCAAACATATGGGCACAGGGGAAAATTTCCTGAACAGAACACTAATGGCTTATGATCTAAGATCAACAATTGACAAATGGGACCTCATAAAATTGCAAAGCTTCTGTAAGGCAAAGCACACTGTCAATAGGACAAAGCGACAGATTGGGAAAAGATCTTTACCAACCTTATATCTGATGCAGGATATCCAATATATATATAAGCTATTAAAAACAATGAATTCATAAAATTCTTAGGCAAATGGATGGAAGTAGAAAATATCATCCTGAGTGAGGTAACCCAGTCACAAAAGAACATACATGGTATGCACTCATTGATAAGTGGATATTAGCCCAAAAACTTGGAATATCCAAAATACAATTCACAGACCACATGAAGCTCAAGAAGAAGAAAGACCAAAGTGTGGGTGTTTTGGTCATTCTTAGAAGGGGGAACAACATACTCATGGAAGCAAATACAGAGACAAAGTGTAGAGCAGAGACTGAAGGAAAAGGCCATCCAGAAACTGACCCACCTGAGGATCCATCCCATATACAGTCACCAAATGCAGACACTATTGTGAATGCCAAGAAGAGCATGCTGATAGGAGCCTGATATAGCTGTCTCTGCCAGAGTCTGACAAATACAGAGGCAGATGATTGCAGTTAACCTTTGGACTGAGCACAGGGTCTCCAATGGTAGAATTAGAGAAAGGACTGAAGGAGTTGAAGGGGTTTGCAACCCCATAGGAAGAACAACAATATCAACCTACCAAACCCCCTAGAGTTCCCAGGGACTAAACCACCAATCAAATAATACACATGGAGGGACCCATGGCTCCAGCTGCATATGTTGCAAAGGATGGCCTTGATGGGCATCAATGAGAGAAGAAGCCCTTGGTCCTGTGAAGGTTCGATGCCCCAATGTAGGGGAATGCAATGGCATGGAGGCAGGATTGGGTAGGTGGGTGGGTGGGGGAATACCCTCATAGAAACAAGGGGAGGGGGGGAATGGGATAGGGAATTTCCAGATGGAGAACACAAAATAGGCAAAATCGCCATCTAAAGTAAAAATAAACTTAGAAATCCATTTAAGGCTGGTTTACTTCTCAGTATTCCTGCTAGAGAAACTAATTAATATAAAACCCTATGTGGTTAAGAGTCAATGAGCTTATTATTTCCATAAAATCAAACTGGCAAATGAACAATAATCCTTACCTTGGTATGGTAAGTGTGTGTGTGTGTGTGTGTGTGTGTGTGTGTGTGTGTGTGTGTGTGTGTGTATATATACATATATATATATATATATATATATATACTTATACTATATGTGGCATTAAATATACATATTGTATTTTTTTAATCTAACCAGGATTACTATGTTTGTCTGAAAATCAATGCATCCTTATATAATAAAGTTATTTTTTTCCCTAAAGTTCTGACATTTTCACATGATGACCAAGAAGATTAATGAACCATTGGATGTTCTAAACTTAAGATAGTTTGTCTTGAAGAAACCAAGTCAACAATTCCGCATGAAAACATCAAATAGCACTCAAATGACAGTAGACCAGGGACCAAGAGAAAAAAGGAGAAACAAAATATACTGAAATTTTCAGCCCATTTCTTCAATGGGTTATATAATAATGAGGGCAAAATCTAAGAGTAAAACTTTAGATAAAGCTACAGTCCATTTTTTTCCAGAAAATCTTTGCAAGAAATATATATATATATATATATAACTTTTGGGCTAAGCACCTACAACTGGATAACCAGTTTGTGTGCTCGTCCCAGCATACTGTTTCTTGAGCTCTCAGCAATACGTAACTCTTTGTCTAAGAATTATAGCTCCTGAGTTTTCACCTTTTACGTCAGTATGTATATCAGCACCATTGTTTACAACTGACTGACAAACATTTTCCAAAACCACAACCTATCAAAATGCTGAGGACAATCAATCAAGATCTGGTGGTCTTCAATCTCACACGACCCATTTACCACACAACTCCTGCACCTAAGACTAAGGGATTATTACAGAAGGGAAGGCAGAGAGATTGTAAGAGGAATAGAAGTTTACTGTCAGGTTGTGTCTACAAAGTAGAGGAATTTTAACATGACTGCTCTGGCAAGGGATCACTTCCAAAAATATGTTCTGCTGGAATGCAGACATGCCCTGGATTACAGCCTGATCTGGCTGGAATAGAGATAGCTCCTTACTACACACCCTTAATCCCTAACAAAGAAGGTAAGGTTAGGTTGTAAAAGGCAGCAGCCATGTTAGAATGAAGTCTAATTAAAGGGCAAGACAAAACAAAGGATCAGAGAAAGTTTGGACACAATGACTCAGAGATCAGATAAGCCCAACTCACAAGAGAGAATGGTGAGGAAGGGATGTTATTAAACAGAGTCAGGGCTGGTTCAAGTCTTAGTTTAACATCTTAGTTAACAGCTCTCATATTTACCTTGTTAAGACCTTAACTGTTCTCCTATTGTTGACTTTTGGCCCCTATATTATGAACCTCTTGCCAGGATATAACAAATGGTGGATATGCAGTACTGGATTAACCCCTTGTGTCACTACTTCAGTTTTCAACCAGTCTAAAGATTTTTGTATTATGGTTCAGCTTGTTCCCCAAGTCTATTACCGTCCTGAAGAAGAGGTTGTTGATGAATATGACTCTAGACTCACTTGGTTTAAAAGGGAACCTGTATCTTTAACCCTAGCAGTCATGCTGGGGCTGGGGGTAAAGGCCAGAGTAGGAACAGAGACCGCAGCCCTGGTCAATGGACCACTGCAGTTAGAGAGAGGATGGAGCGAGCTTCATGAGGCCATGAACGAGGACCTTCAAGCTTTAGAAAAGTCTGTCAGTAGCCTGGAAGAATCCTTAACCTCCCTATCAGAAGTAGCTCTACAAAACAGGAGAGGGTTAGATTTGCTATTCCTAAAAGAAGGAGGATTATGAGCAGCCTTAAAAGAAGAATGTTGCTTTTATGTTGATCACTCAGGAGCCTTTAGGGACTCCATGAGCAAGCTTAGAGAAAGGCTAGAAAGACGCAAGAAAGAATGGGAGGCTGGACAGGGGTGGTTCGAAGAATGGTTCAGCAAGTCGCCTTGGGTGACGACTCCGTTTTCTGCCTTAGCAGGACCCCTGCTGATTTTATTCCTTTTGCTCACTATTGGACCCTGTTTAGTTAATGGATTAATAGCTTTTGTCAGGGAACGAGTAAGTGCTGTACAGATTCTAATGCTAAGACAGCAATACCAGGCTTTGGGGGAACCTAACAAGCAGGTCTACGATGATACAGAAATATAGTTCTAAGATTAGAATTAGGCACTAGAAGAAGTGGGGAATGAAAGACCTGACCCCCTTATGAGGAAAATTAGACCCCTAGCACACTTGGAGCCAGAAACAGAAATAGGACTGAAATTGCATCCTTGGCCAATCCCTAATGGCTGCATTCTTTCCCCTAAGAAACGGGTGACCTTGGCCTGGCCCCAGGGCCAGAGGCACAATGTTTCAGGAACTAGCTAACCACAAAAATGTTTGTGCAACTGCCTTGTGACTAACTTAGAACCTTCTGTACTTCCCCATAATGCAAATTCTTTCTGTTCCCCACCCCTTGCTTTGTGATTTTTTTTTCCTTTAAATACCCCTGACTTCAGCTGCTCGGGGTCGAACTCCTCTGCCCCTGTGTGGGTTATGAGCTCAACCTCAGTGCACTGGTCCCCCTGAATAAACCTAGTGTGATTGGAAAAAAAAAAAAAGAAAAAAGAAAAAAGGAGCAGGAGAGACAGGTTACAGTGAAAACAAGCTAGACACAGGTGAAAAAAGAATGTACTACTCAGCTATTAAAAACAATGACTTAATGAAATTTGCAGGCAAATGAATGGAACTTGAAAATATCATCCTGAGTGAGATAACTCAGTCACAAAAGAACGAACATGGTATGTACTCACTGATAAGTGGATATTAGCCCAAAAGTTCAGAATGCCCAAGTTTCACTTTACAGTAACCGCTAGACTGAGAGTGAGGTCCTAGATGGAGGAGTTGGAGAAAGGACTGAAGGAGCTGAGGGAGTTTGCAGCCCCATGGAGGAAGCAATAGTGTCAACAGGCCTGACCCCCACACCCCCCCCCCCCCGTCGTCCTAGAGTTTGGACCACCAACCAAAGAATACACATCGAGGGACCCATGGTTCAGACCACATATGTGGCAGAGGATGGCCTCGTTGGCCATCAGGGAGAGGAGAGGCCCTTGGGCCTGAGGGTGTTAGAGGCCCCAGTAAAGGGGAATGTCAAGGTGGGAATATGGGAATGGATGGACAGGTGGGTGGGAGGTGGAATTCCCCCATAGAGGCAGGGAGGGGGAGGGGATAGGGGTTTTCAAAGAGGAGGCATAGAAAAGGGGAAACATTGGAAATGTAAATAAAGTATCAAAAAAATAAAAGAAAAGAAAAGAATGAACCAAAGAATGAGAAGGGATTAGAACATATGACCAAAGTTTGTATGAGCCCAAGCAGAGCAATTCAGTCAGAAGCTGAGAGAAGCCAAATGAAATCAGTCAATTTAAAATCTCCCTAACTAAGAAATGAACAAGGTACAGAGTCACATACCATTAGTCCCAGCACTCATTACGGAGAGGCAAGTAGAGCTCTGTGAGCTCAAGGACAGCCTGGCCCAACACAGCTAGTTACAAAACCGTCAGGACTACATAACAAATTCTGTCTCAAAATAAAAAGCCTCTGCATTTGAAAAGAATCTGGGTAGTTATCTTTATGATTATTCCTAGTTCAGTGGTTGGATGTTCATATTCAACAAGGCTTTAATTTATTTGGTGATGAATATGAGTTTCAAAAATTAGATTTTTCTATTAATTGATCATTGTTACAAATGTGAAATTAAATTTGTTTTTCATTTTATATATAACATCTAGAAACATAAATGAGTGTTCCTTAGTGTAAAGTTAATCAAACAAAAACAAAAAGACTTCCTCCAAATATCTTGCCTTATTCTAAAATGAAATCAGTGATGTTAACTTTGCTTAAGAATAATTTCTGTGATTATTCAGTTGTTAATTCCTTAAGATTATAAAATAATCAGCTAATAGTAATTAACTATCTTTATTCTTTATATTTGGGTTAAAATCATTGACTTAGAATATTAGAAGATAAAGGATGGGGAAAGGTGTTTAGCTTGACATTACAGGTATTCAACCTTGAGAACCTGACAAGTTCACAGAGAATAAATCTTGTTCCCTTTTGCAATGTTTTCCCACCAACCTGTACAATGTTTATGTAAATGATTTAACATGAAATTTGGAAGATAAACATAGTGACATTTTTACTAAATGACCTTCCAAACTTTCTACCAATTCTTTTGGGCACAGGAGCAAATCTCTGTGTTAGTAAATTGTATTTTATCAAGGTATGTTTAAAAAAAGAATCCTTGTTTTTCAATACCTCGCATAACAATTTCTATTGCAAACTACCATGTAATTTCTAAACTTTCTAACGTAATAGTAATAAATAAGCTTGGAAACCATCCAATCAGAAAACACAGATGGAATAAAGAACATTTCCATTTAATATATAATCAACATCATTTCCTGTAAATATTACTTGAGACTTTTAACTATCATTGTTTTGAATTATAGAATTTGTCCTTATACAGTACATATTAAAAATATTCTTTTACCATGCCTAAAATTAAAATTCACAGCTTTCAATACAATTACTGCCTACATCTTCTAAACACTGAACTATTTATTTGAACATGAACATTTAAAGATGCTCATTTTGGTTCATTGTATCTAGAGGTATAATTATATGAACCACTGAATTTTACAGTTTGTCTGTTTTTACAATAAGACTCAATGGTCTGGCAAAAACACAGATATAAAGGACCATCATTTTTCCTGTATTAGAAGGAACATTTTTAGCTTTCAGAAATTTAACTACAAAGTGTCAGGATTTAATGGTTTTGATGCTTTATGGTGAATCATGATCATTTAAGGAGCTTATCTATCTTAAGAATTAAATTAGATTCCCAAATAGGACATAAGATAAAAAGAATGACTCTTGAAAGGGTGAGTCCCAGGTGGAGGAATTAAAAACCAAATTTGATGAGGCATTTCTGACTTAGATTAAAAATATATTGTTTATGAATGTAAGCAGAATTGATCTCATTCTGTGGGGTCATCAGTATTTCAAAATAATGATAATCTATATACCTTGTTTTATCTTTTATTTAATAAGATTATCTATAAGAAAGCCAATAAAATTTTCTTAAATTCTTACAATTGATCTTCAATACTAAGAAATTAAAACCATGCTTAATATAATTAGACAAACTAGACATGAAAAAAATAATGCCTTTGAGAGAAAACACTAAGATTGACTACAGAAAGATTGGCAGAAATGTAAAACTGACTTGGTGAACAAATGTGAGGCAGGCACTCTACAGACATTTGGAAATATTTTATATACTTTCATCAGATCTCTTCTTGGTACTCAAGTGATACACATAAACTATTTGAAACATAATAACTAACTGAATAACCCATAGTCAATAAGACATTTACTTTAGCCTTAGATGTTTCAACATGTTAGTATGGAAAAGAGATAAATTCATGTTCACAATTTTTTATCCAAGAACCAACTATAACATCCCTTTCAAAGAGTTTACTCAGAAATTTCTCCACCTCCATTTTTATAGTAGATTTTATCTCTCTAAGGAGACTAAATGTATGAGTTACTTAATTTTGAGTCTCTGTTGTGGCTACTGAAATTAATATCACTTTTTGTCCAATAAGGCAAACAAGTTTCTAAAGTTTGAAAAGAAAACTTTTACTCTTTAATAACTTAACTTAAAAGAAGACCTCAGGGCTTTTGGCCTTGTTTAAACAAAAGTAGAAGCAGTTTTAATGAGTTTTCTCTTGAAAACTAATGGGGAGACGGACTGAAATAGGTATCTAAAATCAATCTACCTCTTCCCACATACTTGTTAACATGCACAAACTCATGTGGAGACATGCAACACAAACATACACACACATGTACATGTTCATGCAAATATACACACAAATGCATGTGTTTATCTCTAAATTTCTGTTTACCTAAAAAGTTAAATAACTACAATAAATCCCAAGTTTATCAAGAAAAAGTCAAATTATAGTTTTCATGAGCAATGTATTTTTAAATCAATTATTGCAGAACATTGTGAATAGGATAAGTACAAAAGACACTATAGCATTGATAACAGTGCAATTTGTTTTTTAACATTTATTTATTTGTGTACATAATGGTTATGTCTGTTTTCCTGACTACACTATATGCACCACATATATTCAGATGCCTCAGGAATGTCAGAAGAGTTACACAAAGTCTACGCATTGAATAGGGCAAGAGGTTCCTGAGGAGCTGAGAGATAAGTATTAATGACCAGTCTGCACATCTGCTATTATGGTACACATAGTTAAACACAGAAAGAGTAAGATGTGTGCTTTTCCTTGCTATTTTACAGCAAGGTAGTCAAATGAAACTGTATAAACATGGGGACCAGAATTTGATGCCGAGAACCCACATAAAAAGCTCAGTCATATTGGCAGGCACTTGCAATCCAAGCCCTGGGGAAGCAGACACAGGCAGAATCATGGGGCTCATTGTCTAGCCAGCCTATGCTAGCTGGTGAGCTCCGGATTAATAAAAGACGCTGTCTTCAAGAACAAAGAAGTTTGTCATTGAACAGGAAAAACACTGAAGTGGATCTCTGGTCTCCAAAATTACACATATGTACATCCATATTAGAATGTACTCTCATATATACAAATATATATACACAAAAATTTATGACAATCATAAGCATTTTTTCATACCTATGAAATCCAGGTGTCTTTATATAGACAATAATTGATGCTATTTCCCCTAAAATTGAGTCAATATCTTACATGAATGGTTTACTGCCTAAAGACCCAATTGTGAAGTTAAAGAGTGGAAACAACAAATATACTACCAGGAGAAGCATTTGTGGCTACAAGAAGTTAATTTATCTAGTGAGAAAAATGGCTCAGCAGTTAATGTTACTATTCTAGAGGACCCAATTCAGTTTGTTGCTCCAATACATATCTAAACGTCACTCTAGCTGGGGGGAATATTCAACAGCCTAGGTTATATGCAGCATACATATAGGGAACAGTAACTAGCATAAATGGTTCTTAACCAAAAGTAACTTCAGCTACAAGAGATCTAACGCCTTCTTATGACCTCTGTGTGAACATATATGGTATATCTTCACAATAGACATTTTTAAAGTAATTTGAATGTATGCAATATTTACAACCACATAAAATTCAGTGAGACACCACAAACAACTGCATAGTGTATTGTTGGATTTCTAGATATAAGTGTCTTGCTGGTACATATTTTTCTTTGATTCCTTTTTATATTTTTAAAACCATTCTTCTCTAAAGCATACAGTATTCTAAAGCAGTGATTCTCGACTTGTGGGTCTAAATTTCTTTGTGTGAGGGACAAATGACCCTTTAAAGGGATCACCTAAGACCATTGGAAAACACAGATATTTGCATTACAATTTATACCACTAGCAATATTACAGTTATGGAGTAGTAACAAAAATAATTTTATGGTTGGAGGGTCACTAAAATATGATGAATTGTTTTAAGGGGCTGTATTATTAGGAAGGTTGAGAACCCCTGTTCTAAAGAAAGTCACTGTACCACAAATCACAATTGCAAATAGTTTTTAGTCTAATTCTGATAGTTAATAATATAGGCATTATATATTTTAAATACAATCTTACAACAGAATACACAGCAGGGGAATCTTTAACCCTACTCCAAAGGCACTAGCCAGAATAGTTATTCAAGAAAATGAAAGAAACTTATGTTTTAAAAAATCCTTTTATTCACAAGCGACGTCATTCCTGTTGTGAAAAATTCAATCAGTTTCACTTACTGCAAAAATAGGAGTAGGAAAGTTGCAAGATAGAACATATTTACACAAAAGTTAGCTGTCCTTCTCACCACAATGAAGAATCCAAAAGTGAAATTAAGAAAGCAATTCCAAGCAAAACAGCACCATAAGTTCGTTAGTACATGTGTTGAGAATCAGGGGCCACCCGAGTGTGTGTACTTTCCATGTCTACTATTACATTGGACTATATGTGGGGTTTTCTAGTAACACACACTGCTTCATCTCCATGTCTTTATGATATACTTTGAGATAATGACTTCTCCTTTAGTATTGTCTTTGCTTAAAATTGCTACAGTCATTAGAGATTTAAAGTAGCAGGAGGGGCAAGGTCTCCCAAGAAAGTTTCCATATCTTATTTCTAGTTTGTAGTGGTGAGTTTTGACTACACTGCTTTGTGATCCCGGTGGATCACACATGCGCACCCTCCGTGGAGCTATCTTTGGATCCACAAATGAAAGAAACACACACAATAGCTTACCTCAAAGGCTCATAACCTTCCCCTGTTACCCCAGGTCCAATTGGGGAAGTGGCCAGTGCTCTCTTACCCGAAATCTAACATTGCTGGTTGGCTTTATCTCATGTCATTCCTGCATCGCATCCTTCTTCCCCAAGTCATAGTGATTCTGTCATTCCTCTCTGCATCCTAGCTTGTACAAATCTAAGAGTGTGTGCCCAACCAAAGGCCATTTAGTATCTCTATTGATTGTTCAAAAACCAATTGGAGGCAAGAACCTTTAGTGTTCGGACATGCAGATTCCCAATTGAATCAAAGCACTAGAACCAATTTCCGACATCTAAACTTTTGTGTCCAAATTAAGAAAAAAATTCTTCTCTCAGACATAAATTGAGTGCAACCATAACAATTCTATAAATCACAAACTATGATACATAAATAATATTCAGTCCATCATATTTTTCAATTAGATAAAGTACTCTACCATCATTCCTAATTTAAAGATTTTACGATTCTATACCTGAATTATGTTTTGATTTTAGCCTGTAACACCACCTGAAAACCATGTTTTCAACTCTATATCCTCTCTCTCAATGCTAAACAGTTAAATTTTGCTTATGAGACTATAATTAGTCTTCAAACCCATCATAAATCCATGAACAAATTAAATATTACCTGAATAAATGAGAAGCATAAAAAATAGCTTCCAAAACTTAAACAAATTGTAAAGACAACCGACTCTCTGAACAGTCCCCAAATTTCTTATAATGTTGGAGCATCTGTCTTAAACTTTTTGGCCCACAGCCATCCGACAGACCCAGAAAAGAATATGAAGGAGTAACTTACCCTGTCTTGGCAGAGATTAGTAGTCGACTATCTCACATCTGTTTGTCCTTTTGGACAGTATTTTGTCTGTTGATGAAATAGGTAATTTCTGCCCTATGGCTGACTTGCGTAGATAAGCAACCCCACATGGAGGTAAAGATGCTCATTTCTTCTTTGAAGGAGAATAGGAGAACTGTCAAGAGCAGATGTGGCTCATTGTCAAATGATCCTTAGTAATGAAATAACATTAAATGTCACATTTTGTGGATTTCTGATGTTTCAAAGACTATCTATATAAAGTTTATTTGAACTGTTAAACCTTAGCTACCCTTAACAATTTCTATTTGAGTCAATTGAAAGCATGTTATTATAATTAAATTATAATCTAACCTAACCTTGTGTTTACTATCTGGTCCTTAACTTGTGTTACTTAATCATCTCAAACAATTTGTAATAGCAGCTATTAGAAGGAATAAGTCAAAGCCTGGTATTCTTAAATAAGTTGCATAGGCACAATGCATATCTAAGAGTAACAATATTAATTTCAATTTTTGATCAATATACAGATTTATACCAATGAAAACCTTAATTCTATATCAATATATTAATTCTATACCAATGTAAGAAATTATAAATTCAATTTTACATGAATTACAAAGATTCTACCAATGTAAGATTAAGGCTGCACAATGCTTTGTTAAGAATAAACTTAGTAACCCATCCTATCTATTTCCTCCCCATTCCCAAATTATCCCTTAAAATGGCAACCTGTCTATAATTTGTAAAATAAACATAACCAGACACCCAAACCCAAGGAATCTGGCTCCCCATGGCTTCTTCCTGCTGAATAGGAGCTATAAGAAATTCTTTAAAGAGGTGGGGAGGGGTAGGAAAATTAGCAAAATTGGTAAGACTTAAGAAAACTAGCTTTAGCATGCATTATCCAGTCTCTGTATGCTTAGAAAGCTCAAGGAATGACTGAAGTTTTGACTGGATCCATCTGAAAGGCTGAATGAGGAGAAATCATCTTTAATCAGTAGCAATTCCTGAAGCTGTTCTCTGGACAGCATCAAGAAACAGGGGACTGGAATAGCACGTCAGTTCAGCATCTCTGAGGATGAATCTTGCCAAAGTAGTATGTTCTGTAATGTATTAATCTCACAACCAAAATTTTAGTACCATTAAGATATTTGTATGGATTGTGCAGGGTACACAGATCAGTTAAGGATGAAATTTTGCTTCTTGTTTGAGCAGGTGAAAGACAACTGTCTTTTTTATCAGTTAATTTTATCAGCAACCAATTGTATTAAGTCTTCATGCCATATGAAGGAGGGCACAAAGAATCTTAAGGATTCTATAACCAACAAGATTTATTATCTCATTTTACCTGAAGTTTTGGCTGGAGACATTTTTATGTTTATGGAGACATTTTATTGTTTAAGCCAATTAATAGGCCGTTCCCTTGTTGAGGAATTAGCAGATCAAGTTACCTGCCCTATTTGATTTTTTTTTTTAATTTTTTGAGATCTTCAGTGGGTCTTCCCTATCATATCTGATCCATATCACTCTGGAAGGGGTCCTAAGCCTTCTCTCCTTTCCTGTCAACACAGTTACAGCCTCTCTCCCAAAATAGCATGTCCTTGATCCAGTAATGGGAAATCAATAAAGCTATAGCTTGATCTCTCTCCTAGAGGAATTTTAATATAACCACCAAACTCATAACCATATGCATTTTGATAATTAAAACAATTCAATGCAATTAAAGCAATCTAAACAAATATTCTCTGCCGAGACAGTCCTTTTATGCTGCTCCCTGCCCCCACCTACATAAGATCAAGGCTTAAACTATTTATATATCTATGTATACTTAAATCCTCCCTACTATGAGATTAATATCTCTGCTGATACATATTGTAGTATGCTCCTTTCTCTTTATATAGTTCTCAGAACCTAAGTTTCTACTGTCTGAGATAGGTTAGGCTTCTTATCCCCTGCTTTCAATCTAAGTTTTTTTATTTTAAGATCAAAGGCCTCAATATTTATTATCTATGTCTACTTACTGTATGAGCCTATTTCCAGGCTCTTATTTATGGTGCTCTAGGGAAAAGCAATCCCAGAAATCCCATGTGGATCATGTTCAGATATTTTGAGATTTGGCCTTGGCAAGACTTTTAAATTTCTTTCAAGCATTTTTAACTCCCTAGCGTCTCTCTTCAGTGGAGTTTAATACCTCTGTATATTTAAGAACATTTAAACAATTACCATTATACAATCTTCTATCCTTAAAAACAATTAAATTAAATTTTAAATTTTCTATCCTTAAATTATTTGCTTGTAGGAAGCAGGCAATGTCTACCATCTGGCTCTCTGCCTCTCACTGTCTTCCTCTTAGCAGTTACGAGGCAGCCTGGGGTAAATCCTTGCTAGTGGCTGTGTTCGTTTGTTCTAGTTCCTCCACCAGTGGCCACTTACCCGAAATCTCACACGGCTGGTTAAGTTTATCTACTGCTACTCCTACATCCCATCCTTCTTCTTGAAGTCATGGTTATTCTGCCACTGCTCTCTGCATCCTAGCCTGCATAGCTCTAAGGGTCTCACTCCATGCCCAATCATAGGACACTGGCATCTTATTGATCAGTCAAAAACCAACTGGAGAGGTACTGCCCCGAACCCGCGAGACACAGGGACTGAGGTAGGCAGGCCTAGAAACCCCCCTGGATCCCAAAAGCGGCCAGCTGTGGCAGGAAACTTCTGCCTGGGACACTAGGATTCCATAGACAAGCAGCTCCGGGAGGAACGCAGAAAAGCCCATAGCAGGGGCAACGCAACGCGTCCCCAGAGCTCACTGACTCTGCCCGCTTTCTGCAGGCCACAGAGACTGACGGCCAGCAGCTTCCGGCGACGGCCGGAAACCTCAGCTTGGGCCACAGGGCCCCACAGCTAATCAGCGCCGGGACAAAGATCCCTCTCAGGACATCGCAAGACCCAGCAGAGGGCCAAAGACACGCCCCACAGCTC
>CM052719.1:48774288-48804075 GCA_028551405.1 Uromys caudimaculatus
GCCACCAGGGAGAAAGGAGAGGACTCTGGGCCTGAGGGTGCTAGTGGCCCCAGTAAAAGGGAATGTCAAGGTGGGAATATGGGAATGGGTGGGCGGGTGGGCGGGAGGAGGAATTCCCTCACAGAGGCGGGGAGGGGGAGGGGACACGGGGTTTCCAAAGAAAAGGGGAATCATCGGAAATGTAAATAAAGTATCAAAATAAATAAATAAAAAAAAATTGCACAAATGAAAAAAAAAAAAAAACCAACTGGAGGCAAGAACCTTTGGCATTTGGATACACAGATTCCTGATTGAATCAAAGCATTAGAACCAATCTTCAACACTAGTTCAGTGAATAATATTTTTGATATTTAGATAGGGATACGATGGAATCTGCAGATTGCTCTAGGGAATGTGGGGATTAATGTTCCCCATTTGAAAATGAAGATCTCTCTCTCTCTCTCTCTCTCTCTCTCTCTCTCTCTCTCTCTCTCTCCCTCTCCCTCTCCCTCCCCCTCCCCCCCTCTCTCTCTCTCTCTGTGTGTGTGTGTGTGTGTATACACAAGATGTCTTTCTATATGTGTATGTCCTTTTCCATTTCTTTCATCAATGTTTTCTAATTTGAACTGTAAAGATCCTTTGAAGCCCTTCCTCTTTCTCCTTCTTTCTTAGTTTCTTTCTATGCTATTCACTCTTTCCTTTCCTTCTTCTCCCTTTGTCCTTTCTCCTTTCTTTTCCTCTTTCTCTCCTTCCTTCCCCCATTCTCTGCCTCCCTTTATTTTTTCCATTCTATCTTTCACTATCTACTCTGGCTATAAATTATAAACATTTAAATAATAAGGGTAAAAGTAGGCAATCTGTAAATTGTTTCATTTCTTACAGCAAAAGTTTTCCCTCATCTGGTAGGATGTTGACTGAATTCTTTATTGTGTTACTACATTCCTCCCATTCCAAATTTGACCAGAATTTTTGTCATTAATGATTTTGAATTGCACTAATAAAGCTAAAATCATTAATTGTATACAACATGATCTTTTTTCTCAGCAAACATATATATTTCACATATATGATATAAGTAACATCAAATAATATACTGTATATTATGTATTATATATTATGTATTATGTATTATATATTATGTCCAATAAACATATTTTATTCAATTATATAAATATACTTAAAATATATAAATATAAATTATTCAATTATATATATATATATATATATATATATATATATATATATATGACCTGTAATGTGTGAATGTGATATATATGTGGGGGGGGTTGGGGAGGGTGTGGGTGTGTGTGTGGGTGTGGGTGTGTGTGTATGTGTTTAGGCAGAAACAATCACATCACAAGCAAATGAGATTTCATTCGACTATGTTTCTTTATATAAAAGGGAAAAATTAACAACCAAAACAATAAAATATTAAGTAAACACTGTAGTTTCCAATATTTGGAGGAACCACACTGTTTTCCATAATGACTGACCGTACTTATTTTCTTTCCTTCTTACCAGGAGCATGGCTTCCTCTTCTTCAGCTTTTGTTTCAGCTGGCTGTGTTTGTCATTGTGGTAACAGACATTTTTACTGGGCTGAAGATGGATCTCATTACTCCTATTTGTACAGAGATGTGGACTAGTACCTCATCTGCTTGTTTGTCAGTTTTGAGCAATGTCGATTTTAACTGAATTGTACGGTTTTAGCTTGTTTCAGTTATTTGTTTTCTTGTTTTTTTCTACTTTCAGGATATTAACTTCTTGCCAGCTACTTGCACATGCTTCTTCTGAAGATTGACATTTTTCATTCCACACGTTTGTTTACTCTGATGTAATAGATTATATTTTCAAATAATCTCAGTTTTCTGATTTTCCTTGTTTTTCTGTTTTCAGGCCTAGGTAAAGTCAGGGCCCACTTTAAGCTATGCAGTGTCCTCACTTCAGTTGTGTTTAAAGACATTTAGAGAGAGGATCTAGTATCCTTGTGTATGTGCCTAATTCCTCAGAAGCATTGACCATTTCTTCCTCCCCCAAATGTCGGCCTTCTTTCTAAAGAAAGGTCTTCACCATCTCTGATGAACATCTATACCATATAAAATTTCAAACTACTCTGCACAGAATCTGACGACCCACTGACTTCATGCTTAGGAGAAAAAAATATATCTGACCAGTTGGCTAGATCTTTAATTCCTATCCACCTTCTCAAATGGCAATCTCAAACCACATTTTGCTCACTAACCATCCAGTGTTAATGGGAGCGAGTAATGATTTGACTGCATTTGATTATCTAGGCTTCTTTATTGGGGTGTAAAATGGACTTAATGGTGGTTTTAAATGTACCATATTTAATAGCTTTGGGGAATGAAAAACTTTGCAACATTAAGTTTTACATTAAGATTTGCTATATGATTTCATTATGATCAGACTCAAAGCTTCTTAAGAAAGCACTTGAGTGTACAAAACAGTCTTCAAAGTAGAAATGCAGTACTTTCTATACATTAGAACTTTGAGAAGCTTTTCTCTTAACAATAAGAGCAAATATGACTTTTAAAGGTTTTTTTATGAGTCTTTTTAATATAAATTGTACATAAGCACTCTTAATGTGCAGTTGGTGAATGGTTGTTAACCAAAGTATTTGATAATGAACTCATTTTTTTTCTGGGTGATGAGAAAACAGACACAATAGGCATAAAATAACAAAATCTTTTTTGAGAATACAATGAAGACATCCATACAGATCAGTAGTGTTAGGCTTCCCTTTTCTGTATACCCAAATCATTGTATCAGGATACTTTATATACTCCTTTAATATTTTTGTATTTTTAGACCTTTAACTAGACACATTTTTGTACTTCAGACTTTTAGTTTATAGGTGCCTTATTCAAAGCTGAATACTCACCTGTCTCTTATTCTTAGCACCTTGACCAAAAATAAGCCTCTGCCTGAACTGGAGCCCTATGCTAAGTGAGCTCATCTTTGCCTAAGAGGAAGCAGCAGTAATCTTTAAGTAGACACATTAATGTGTAGGCAGTCTGTTGTGTTCATTTAGGGAAATGATGGTAGCTTTACCTTTTAGTCCTTAACTAGGCATCTTTTCTCATTCACTAGTCACCAAGAACAGGGTACATTCAGAAGTCAGGATAAGCAGATTTTAAGGGCTGAGAAATGGGTAAGATTGTTATGAAACACTGTCATCCAGGTACAGAAGCATCATTATAGCCAAGGACACATATCAAGATGGATGCCTGTGCAAGACTTAGCCTTCCAAAGTTCTACCTGATAAACCTGTAATCTTAAACTATTTTTACATTTAAAATATTCGAAACTTAACTTGTATCAGCTTATAGTCTCATTAGATATTTGTGAATACCAGCCTCTCCTAACTTCACTGGAGCAGTGGGTTCTAACAGTTTTTTTTTTTCCTTGTCAAATTTGTAAAGCTAGCACTACACTGTAATAAAAAAGAATCAGGATTAGTGATTATTTAACTCCCTGTAATAGCTTCCCATTGTCGGTTTCTTACTTGTTCCCCTTCAAGTTGTAACAAACTTAGGGAGGAATGGGCGCCATTCTGTGCTCATCATCGTCATTATTATGGATACAGATTTGCTTTAAAGAGCTTCAACAGTAAGAGCAGGCATTCTTAAGAGATGGTGCTAGTGACAAGAATAACACTCTTGTCTAGTGATCATCTTGCCTGCAAACGTGAAACATTTAAATTATAAGAAATTCAATGATTAGGTTTCAATAACATACTGAAGATATCAGATATTCCATTGAAATTATTATGAACATGACTTGCAGAACATACTAAAGATAAAAATAGTTCCCGATCTCAAATGGCTGGGCATAGCTGCTAAAGAGAGCACATTCTATATGTTATCATGTATGCATATTTCCCATTCCACACATTTAGTTTTGCCTAAACTTGAAATTTTATATAAATAGACTAAGGTCACCTGTAGTCAGTCTGCTGGATCAAACGTCTTTTGTTCGGGGTTATTTTTAGACCCACCTGTGTCCTTGTGGTTTTTCCTTTAATTTACTGTATGCATTGGATTAGGATGTCACGATTTATTTATCTTTGCTTCCACGGAGCAGTATGCAGGCTGTTTTGAATCTGGGGTTATTATAGTCTAGGCTTCACTGAGCACTCTGTGCAGATCTCCTGGAGCCAGTATTTATGACCTCTTAGAGCTGAATTTCTGAGCGTGTTCTCAAACTTCCCTAAATCATAGTTTGTACAAAACTGTAACCTTTCTCACTCCCATCACTATGAAAACCCTCATTTCTTTTGAGTCTCACAATCATGTGATACGATTAGACATACTTTCTTGAACAAATTTCTGTTTATACTTATTATTGAAAGTTAAAACCCCATTTACTTAGTATTCAGGACTTAGTGTCACCATAGCATGTGAGGTTCTTTTCGTGCTTGTGGCTTGTGCTTTTATGCTACTTAAGAGAATCCAGAAATGTGTATTTTCAATTTATATTCGCATTCATTTAATTTTCCCTTTATGGGAAGGACTTTGATATACTACCTTTTAATAATTTTCTGTACCTTTAGATTTGGCTAAAATATAATCATTTCCCCCTCCTGTCTCTTCTCTGCAATCCCTGACATAGTCCTCTCACTTACTCAAAAATTAATTTTATCTTCAAAAATCTATGTAGTTTCAACTTTCATGTCTCTTCTTATCTATTGGAAATTTATGTGAAATATATTTTAATTTCAAAATGTATTTTCTCCTCTTCTGAAAGGCTTACAATCCCATTACACATTAAGTTTTGCAGCATTACTTTCCCTTTAATATCACTTCCTCATATATGTTTTGATGTCACTTCTTCTGTGACTTCTTTGAAGGAATGTGTAGATGGGTTAGCTCTATATTGACATGAAGACATATTGTTTTAGTGTTCCCAGCTTCTGGTTATGTTTATGTTTTTCAGGCAAACATAAAATTTAATTATTGTGAAATAGAATTAATCACAATTTTTTTGTGGTTGCTAGGCAGAGCTGAATCCTTAGAAAACACTTTCCATGCTAAAAAGGCTTTACACAATTCCTATTATTCATCAGTCACAAGTATGTGTTATATTATTATTAAGCTTCATATTTTATGATCATTGTAGTTTTGTTCAGTATTAGTAAAAAAGACACTTTTATATAATACATTATATTTTTATTCTCTAGGATTTCTTCTAGTTGTTATCATTGGGTTTGAGGACATCAGTACTGTAAGTAACAGTGGGCTGTTTATAACGTGAGGTTTTCTTTTAATACAGAGACAAGACTCCAAGTTTAAAGAAAAAAAAAAAAAGACACCATGTAGTAATGCTATAACCACAGAAGTAGAGAGGCTAAGGCTGGAGTGATCAAAAGGTGGAGGGCAGCTTGGGCTATATGGAAGATTAAGGGACACAGCTTATTCCACAAAACAAAAAAGTCATAAAGGAGACTATAGAGAAGAGAACTTTTAAAGTAGCTGTAATTCACTTGTGTGCAACATGAAGCAAGAAACAATGAGGTTCAGACATGGTGCAAAATCCCCTGCACACAGTAGTATTCCACACTAGAAAGAGTGTTGAAAAGCTCAGCCCAGAGGAAGCTAAAAGAATCATGAGGATATTTGATCATCAATGTTGGAACTTTAACACAGGATTAAAAAGAAACAAATGGTGGTGGTGGTGGTGGTGGTGGTGGTGGTGGTGGTGGTGGTGGTGGTGGTAGTGGTGTGTGTGTGTGTGTGTGTGTGTGTGTGTGTGTGTGTGTGTACGTGTGTGTGTGTGTACATGTGTGTGTGTACATGTGTGTGTGTGTACGTGTGTGTACATGTGTGTGTGTACCTGTGTGTGTGTGTGTACGTGTGTGTGTACATGTGTGTGTCTGTGTGTGTATGTGTGTGCGCGCGCACATGTTCATTTCAGTGTCTTTGCCTTCTCATTCCCTGCTTTGGTACTTCATGAATTTTAGACTATATATTTTGAAACAAAACCAAGTAGAAAAGAAAGGAATGCTCACAATGTAAGAAGACACAATTTGGAGGAAAGGACATAGAACATAAAAAAAGGGGAAATCTTTGGAAAGGGGTCAAAAAGGGGAGAAAAAAATAAAATTTGAGTCTTTCAGGTCTTTGGTGAGAAGGTGAACTGAAGGCTGAACAGTCAGCTTTAAAAGGTGAATGCGAGTCTGAACTGAAATAGATACTCATCTTCATACTTATTGATACTTTTATGACAGAACAAGAACAGTTATTTTCTCATATATTTGTTTCATCCATAAAACTACATAACTTAATAACTTGGGATCCAAGCTATTTACTAATCCCAAACTACTTCTATACAGAATAAAATTTAAAATCATAAAATCTAACATAGCTTGAGATAAATATATCATAATTATAGTTTCTTATTATCAGTTGTAGAGTCTTGATCTCTGCAAATATTTTGTTTTATTTAACTTTTTATTGATTTTTTGTGAATTTCGTATCTCGCACCTAAATCCCACACATCACACCCTCCCCTCGTACCTGCCTCCACCCTTGCAGCATCCCCTCCCAAAGGGGAAAAAATCTCGTGGAAGCTGTACTGTGTCTCAGTGTGTCCCACAGTCTACTCTTTTGTCCACACTTCTTTGCTCATAAATGTTCACTGCAATAACTCATTGGTCTGGCCCAAGGCCTCTGGCTTCTGCTACTCTATCAATATTGTATCCTCACCAGAACATCTCTCGGATATCCTGTTATTGCCCACTGTCATGGAGATCCAGCAGCTTTGAATCTGTAGGACTGGCTCCTTCACACAGCAGTTTGTAGATGAGGTAGATGTTGGAATGGACCAACTCAAAACTCTGAATCTGGGCCTGCATGGTAGCAGAGCTAGTCAGCCTGCCAGCTCTGCCACGTTCGTGCCACCATCACAAGCTTCCCAGCCCTACCTCAGCCTAGCCCATCCAATGTGCAGTGAAAAAAGGGCAGAGCCAACTCTCCCACTCTCATGCCTTCAGGGATGGCTCACCTATGACCATTCCACCAGTGTCAGCTCTACTGTGCTTCCCAGGTGAGGTGTAAAGCCTGCATTCCCAAGTGCTGCAGCAGGGGAAGAACAGGCCTGAAAGTATCTATACTTCTTTTTTTTGTCAACATCAAACTACTTTTCAATGAGATGGCAGGGGAATGATGATAATGATGATGATGTTGATGATGATGATGATGATGATGATGATGATGATGATGATGATACACAGTTTAAAGAGCTGCGCCCGCTTGAAACCCTCTGTTCAAATCCCCAACATTTGTGCAAAAATACCAATAACACCAGTACTACAGGCTGGAGACTGACATGTCCCTGTGGCTCTATGATAAGTTAGTCTTGCCAAATTAGCCAGCTCTGGGTTCAGTGAAATACACTGCTTCTTAAATAATACAATGCAGATCAAACGACAAACACTCCAAAGTAGATCTCTGGCCTCCACACAAGTATGAACAGGCCTGCCTACCTGACATGTAAATAAAAACTGAATCAATAGTAATTATTGAGACTAGTAAGTTGTTAGCATACACTATTGAAAACAGTAAGGATTTATATGAATTCCAAGAAATGAAAAGCTAAGAGAAAGACAGCATAATTAATTAGAGCATCTAGGGCATCGTTTTAATTTCACAATGATGTTTACTTAAGTACTGGGCCTTCAGTGCTCTACATCTGGATAGGGAAATGGCTCAGTGGTGTGGGCATCTACATGGGACGAGAAATGTTCGGATGACTACATTCAGTTGGTCCTTATTCCCTCTCCATACGCACACCGAGGTGGAGAGGTGGCTCTGTGTAAAGTGTCTGCCTCGTATGCACAATCGCATTGGTTTGATACTAGCACTAGAAAAGAAATCTGCCCAAATGGTGAACTCCACCTTCCGTCCTTTCCCCGCTAACACACAGGAACATTATCTCTTTGTCTTCAGGATCTGGCTTGAGGTCATTGTTTTCTGGATTGTGATCATCTCAGTTCATACTGCCTTGTGCATGTTATCAAGATAATTGACAGTTGGTCTCCCTCTTCAGTCCATTCAAGCTGGTATCCTATGAGTCTACACAGAACACTCGCAACAAATAATTTAACATTTATTAAATGGAATATTTGCTTAAGCATAAATATCAAAGTGGCAAAGTGGACATTGTGTCATCAAATACTATTCCACATAGGCTACCAAACACCATCATCCAATCATGTTAATAAATATCTTAATTTTCAATTACCTTAGTTCACTTATTCTCAAATCATTTCTTGAGCAACTAATGTCACATTGATATTCAGTTTACATTTATCCATAATTCTACCAAATCTTCATTCCATTTATAAAATTCTGGCTCCAACTGTCTTCACTTCAGTGATTCTCCTGTTAATGTTTTTCTGTCCTAGTTCGATTTCCTTCATACCCACATATCTTAGCAGCATGAAAAAATATATATATCCGGAAAGATTATTTTCACTGTTATTTCACAATTCAGAATTTCAGTACAGGTCTCTGATGATAACTAAAATCACCAGGAATGTCCCCTGGCAACTCCTTTCATTCTGTAAGCCACAGGAATTATCTTAACTCCATTCACCTCAATAGGGGCTTCATACTGGGAACCCTTTCCCAGGTGACTTAATTTCCAACTCAAAACAGAAAAGAAAACCCTGTGATAAAGCAGCAACTTCTAATTTAGAAACTCAATTTCAGTCAATTCTGTTTACATGCCTCTTTTATTAACACATTTATTTAAAAAGAAAACTATGCATTTGTTTCTTTTTTCAGGACATTTAAGTTTTTTAATAGTTAAATCATAGATATAGAAAATAAAAGAATTCAAAGTATTAGCAACAAATAAAATTGTACCAGTGGACTTTGGTAAAATTCTATAAAATTATAATCATTTCAATTATAATCACTGTTAAAGAATGCTTTAGAAAACCATCGCTTGAGTCCTATCTATCCTTCTGAAAGTGTCACTACCTGAACTGTTCCATACTTGTTTATTTTAAACATATATTATTATTATTATTATTATTATTATTATTATTATTATTATTATTATTATATTGTCTGCAATTTTTAGAGCATAAATATTCAGAATTGAGAGTTGAGCTTGGTAGATTTTTCCTTTGACCAGTATGAAGTGCCCTTCCTTATCTTTTAAAATAACTTTTGGTTGAAAGTTGATTTTGCTCGATATTAGAATGGCTACTCCAGCTTGTTTCTTGGGACCATTTGCTTGGAAAATTGTTTTCCAACCTTTTACTCTGAGGTAGTGTCCGTCTTTCTCACTGCGGTGTGTTTCCTGTATGCAGCAAAATGCTGGGGCCTGTTTACATATCCAGTCTGTCAGTCTATGGCTTTTTACTGGGGAATGAGTCCATTGATGTTAAGAGATATTAAGGAAAAGTGATTGTTACTTCCTGTTATTTTTGTTGTTAGAGGTGGTGTTATATTTGTGTGGCTATCTTCTTTTGGGTTTGCTGAAAGATTACTTTCTTGTGTTTTCTAGGGTGTGGTTTCCCTCGTTGAGTTGACGTTTACCATTTAATATCCTTTGTAGGGCTGGGTTTGTGGAAACATATTGTGTAAATTTGGTTTTGTCATGGAATATTTTGGTTTCACCATCTATATTAATTGAGAGTTTTGCTGGGTATAGCAGCCTGGGTTGGCAGTTGTGTTCTCTTAGAGTCTGTATGAGTTCTGCGCAGGATCTTCTAGCTTTCATAGTCTCTGGTGAGAAGTCAGGTGTAATTCTGATAGGTTTGCCTTTGTATGTTACTTGACCTTTTTCCCTTACTGCTTTTAATATTCTTTCTTTGTTTAGTGCATTTGGTGTTTTGATTATTATGTGACTGGTGGAATTTCTTTTCCGGTCCAATCTATTTGGAGTTCTGTAGGCTTCTTGAACGTTTATGCTCATCTCTTTCTTTAGGTTAGGGAAGTTTTCTTCTATAATTTTGTTGAAGATATTTACTGACCATTTAAGTTGGGAATCTTCACTCTTTTCTATACCTATTATTCCTAGGTTCTGTCTTCTCATTGTGTCCTAGATTTCCTGGATGCTTTGTGTTAGGAGCTTTTTGCATTTTCTTTGACTGGTCTGTTAATGTTTTCTATGGTATCTTCTGCAGCTGAGATTCTCTCTTCTATATCTTGTTTTCTGTTGGTGATGCTTGCATCTCTGAATCCTGATCTCTTTCCTAGATTTTTTAACTCCAGGGTTGTCTCCCTATGTAATTTATTTATTGTTTCTATTTCCATTTTTAGATCCTGGATAGTTTTGTTCATTTCCTTCATCTGTTTGATTGTGTTTTCCTGTAATTCTTTAAGGGATTTTTGTGTTTCCTCTTTAAGGGCTTCTACCTGTTTATCTGTGTTATCTTGTATTTCTTTAAGGGAGTTATTTATGTCCTTATTAAAGTCCTCTATTATCATCATGAGAAGTGATTTTAGATCTGCTCCTCACTTTTCAGGTGTAATGGTGTATTTAGGACTTGCTATGGTGGGAGATCTGGGTTCTGATGATGCCAAGTAACCTTGGTTTCTGTTGCTTATGTTCATGTGTTTCCCTCCTGCAATCTGGTTATCTCTAGTGTTACCTGCCCTCGTTATATCTGACTGAAGCCTGTCCTTCCTGGGATCCTGGTTGTGTCAAAACTGAAAAACCACAAAAATAAAATAAAATAAAATAAAATAAAATAAAATAAAATAAAATAAAATAAAATAAAATAAAATAAAATAAAATAAAATAAAAAACTCCTCAGAGACCAGCTGTCTATGGGATCCTGTGATTCTGGGATCCTGTGATCCTGAGATCCTGGGTGTGTAAGAGCTCCTGGGAGTCAAGATGCCTCTCAGACCCTGAGATCCTGGTGTGACCAAGCTCCTGGGATCCTGGGATCCTGGGCATTTTAGAGCACCTGGGAGTGGAGCTTCCTCTGGGTATTATGGGACTGGCTGAGGAGTTGGCACCCAAGGTCTGCTCAGGGCACTGGTCCAGACCAGAAAGAACCCATGCCACTGGTCGGAAGGGGTTCCTGTGTCCTTGGATCCCACTGGTCCCAGTTATTCCCAGTGTTGGGACATGCATTTGTTTCTTTACACTTTGGGAATCCTTATGAAAATTGTGTTACTTGGTAAATCGCTAACATTTCTCTTTAACTAAATATCCATGTATTATCTTTTCTTCTTTGGTCAGAGAGTCGGTGTTAAGCAAATGTTTTCTCATGTGGCCAATTGTTAAAATTACTTTATTTTTTAGTGTTCCAGCAGGAGTCCAGACTGCAATATATTTTTTGTAATGAGGCAGTCTTTTCCACATAGTAGAAGTTCATAGTGATTCTAATATATAGTCCACATTGAGAAGAGGTTTTCTTCCCTCAGTCAACACAAGTATCCTTGAAAACTTTGCTCATTGCCTTTTGCCTCCGTGTACCTTCCTGCATTTATCTCTGTTTGTATATAAAATAAATCTTTCATAGGTTAATAAAATATTGCCTTCAATCTGTCCATGTAGCTACTACATTCTTATTGCTTCTTTTTCACTGTATTCCTTTATCATCATTAATATACTTACCTACTGATATGTATCCTAACCAAAGATATCAGAATTAAAGGCAATTCCCAAAGATCACCATGCTCAATGAGTACATGATTTTATATGCACCTCTATAACATTTAAACTCGACACCAATCTTATATATTTAGATTTGTTTAATTATGGATTTTCTTTGGAGAACTTCTTTCCTTGTTTACCCTCACTGGAAATATATCTGTTCCTTCTTCTGTTTCATCACCTATGCTTTTAAGTATTGTTGTTTTCTGTAGTTATCTTTTTTAATTTCCTATGCCCATAATATATTTCTCCTGCTTACATAGTGTACTAAATGTCAATATCATGTATTCGTAGTACCTGTGTCCCTTAGGCCAGCATTTTCTTGAAGTTTAGAGTTCATTTAAATCACATAGCATTTTGTTTTAAAAGTTAAAGATTCTAATGGGTAGTATTAATGGGTAGTCCAGCAGCACACCTGTTGACAAGTTTGTTTGAGACACTTGGTTTGAACTATAGGACTGCAAACATTAATTAACTTGTAATTAATTCACCAATCTGTTTGTACAAGTTAATAGGGATGAAGGCCTCTCCATTTGTAATGCACTTTCAGAGGATGTCCATGCTGCTATTGAAGCAACATGCTTCAGTTAACAAAGGTTTAAGAATCTCTTTCAGATAAACATATATCCAACTATCTGCTGAATATTCCCACTCAAATGTACGGTTGATACCCAACCCATTATGACTTTTAATAAAGTTTCATGCTTATACACCCATAGAGATTAAAGATATACAGGAGAAGAAAGTTAATTAACTTTTTATCAATATGTATTCCTATGTTTTCTCTTTATTCTATACCACCTAAATACATACATCATTCACGCAAAAACCTTCAAACTGCAACAAAATAATTGGTTTTATTTTTCCTTCCTTGTTTTCTAGCATATGATTTTCAACCAATAGTCAATATCAACAATTTATTCTTCAAAGATCTCTTATGACTCAGTTTCTCAGCTCTTTCTTTTAGGATCACTTAAGATTTTTATAAATTTTTGATGGTCTTCTTGTGTATCATCTTCCAACTATCTTTCAGGGTGAACTTTCCAAGTCACATGGCCAATGGGGCTACTATCATATATAAAAATCCAAAGTGGTCTGTCTGCCTGCTTATTACCTACTACATGTATATTTAGGGGATACCTCAGTGTAAACAAATATCCATAATTATATACTTATACCTATAAACTATGTATAAATATAAATACATAAATATAAAATGAACTTATAACAAACAATTCATATTGTAGTCACGGTGAGTTCCAGGACAGCCAGAACTACATGATGAAACATTTTCTCAAAGAACCAAACAAATAAAAAGCATAATTTGGAAGCTGTGCCATGAAAATCTATCCATCATATGAGAGAGAGGCATGGTAGCATATGCCTAAAACCTCAGTGCCATACAATGGGGAAGACAGAGTGTTACTTGTCAGCTAGTTTAACTGAGTCAGTGAGCTGCAGCTTCTCTGAGAGACCTCATCTTAAAAAAATAGGGTACAAAAGACTGAAGAAGATGCTATGTGTTTAGTTCTGGCCCTTACTTGCATATATACAGGAACACGTGCATACACACACACACACACACACAAGAAAAGATGCCAAGTCCGGCATGGCTGCATACGGGGAGGTGTGACACAGTTCCCACCCATGGAGCATTGCCAGACCATGGATCCCCATGATCCCACAATCCCCACAATCCCCACGTGTGCTGATGTTTGCTGCTGCCTTGAAGCTGATCTGCTGTCTTTACTACTTTGTTTTCAATTTTTCTTTCTGAGGAATATAATCCAACCATTACTCAGAGCTAATCACACCATAATAATTGAAACAGATGCCGAATGAGGAGTGGGGACGCTCGTGAGGCTGTGGAGGATGAGAAACAGGCCTTCTGTTTGGCCTTTAGGGCCATGGGAAAGGATGTAGACAACATAACCACAGAGGCATAAAAGCCTACATGGTCCTTAGTAGAAATAGTGCATTGCCAGACTTGGCCTTGAATTTGGAATCATGAGGAAACACATGAACTCTCCAGTCCAACGACTGCTGCATTAATTAGCCAGGGTGAACTTGGGGACATCAAGGATAGGAGGTAAAGTGGTCTCAAGAAAAAAAGGTATGGATAGGAAAAATAGAAATTTATATGTGGTTTAGAAATAAATAGTACTAGAAGAAGAGTACACGAGGCTATGGAATCACTAGGATGAGGAAACAAAGATTAGAGAATTAAAAGATGATGTATAAGTATATAAAAAGTTAGTACTTTGTTCTCCTGGCTATTTGGAGAATTGGAGATGACAATGCCTAGAGAGATATCAGAGAGAGTTAGCCACTTTCCTTCCATAAATTTTAAAACTTTGTAAGAAGTCATTTCAACCTTAGTAGTCTGTCTTCTTTTTGTTCTTACATGAAATTTGTTACTAAAGACTGCTGCTGTCTGCCACACCAGGAAACTGCAAGAGCGGTGCCAGCTACTGTGAAGAACAGGCTGTGTAAATCTATAAGGAAACGTACTGCTGCTTTGTGCTTAGTTTCTGCTCTGAAGAAGGTAGAGACTATTGATCCAGGATTCATAAAATTTATGTAAATTTAAGAATTTTTGATGGTTACTAACAATGATCAAAGCCTTGATGATGTAAATTTGGTAAAAAAAAAAAAAAAAAAAAAAAAAAAAAGACTGGTTTCAGGCTCTCTAGTCCGAAAGGAGAAGAAGAAGAAGAAAGACTGATGAGAATCTTCAGGGCACAAAGTCAGTGAACTGACAGCTTGTATCTACTATTGACTCCGAGTCACTAGTGAATCAACACCTTTCCTATTCTATTCCCACCTTCTCAAGACCCTCCTCACACCCTCACACTGTGACACTGTGGCTGGACCAGTCTCAGAGAGAGAGAGCGAAAGAGAGAGAGAGAGAGAGAGAGAGAGAGAGAGAGAGATCATGCAGATTCCGGTAAATTTTGCATCACCATTGTATGTTAATGAAGCTGAGAATGTCTATTGAGTAGAAATTGACTCATTTAAGCACCATCTGATTTCTTAGTGAGAATGTTGTGTTCTCTGAAAGGAGACAACATTTTTAAAGGATGGGAACACAAAGCAAGGGGAGGTGGGACAGGCTGTTGCATTAGCCAACCATATTTTGACACGAAGGGTTAAACAAGGAAGTTAACATTGGTGACTGGGCCTTATCTGGGTCACCTGGTTTCAGGGTCCTTGAGTCAGCTTTTTGCAGTCAGGTCCCCTCCTAGACTCTGACGTGGAATCCATAGTGATATGGACAAAGGAGCCAGCAAGCTGCATGTAGTCGATTGAACCATGAGCCCAGGAATTCAGAATGATGAGAGAATACATGAGTGGGCAGGCCACATAGAGTCAATTAAGTCAAGACAGGCAGCACATTTATGACTTGCATGCCTTAGTTAGATAACAGGATAGCTGCAATTTCCCTCTTTGTATCCTTTATTGGTTAACAGACAACTATGAAACATCTGAAGAAGCAAGGATAGGAGCTGAGTTCCAGGGCTGAGAACCTGAACTCAGTTTTGTTCCTGCCAGCAAGGTGGATTTTGTTCCTAAGATGGCCAAAGTCGGGAAACTATCTCCTAACAAGAAGTTTAATAACGAGGACCCTCTGTCATTCCTACACACCGTATGGACTTGTTTCCGAATCGCAGATGACAAGGGTACAATACTTTCGAAGGACCGTGCTACATTATGGGATCAAATTATCAGGTCCAAATAAAACTTCAGTTCCCTAATCTCCAAGGCAGTCCAAATATCCAGACATATGTGCAACCAGGACTACTGGAGGATTGCTGGCAGCGCTGAGAAATTGAGAAGCCAGTTTTCAGGTATCCAAAAGGAGTCACCTCCCTTACCTCCCCCCAAAGGGACACCAGTCTCTCCAATTAACATTACCTTTGGTGCCTATTTACATAACAAAGTCCATGTTGGGTCCAGGGTCCCCCAGTCCTTATTCCTAAGTATTTGCTATACATTTCAAAGCCTGCACACCCGTCTCCTGGTCCTTCTGTCCCTAGCTACTCACCCTTCTTATAATCCAGCTATTCTCATTACTACTCCTCTCTGCTGCTCCTGACCTTCCTGTTTGCACTACTATCTTCTGATACTCTTTCCCCTGATATTCTCCGCCATCTGTCTCACACCTGTCTAGTCTGATGGCCATGTTTAGTTTCCTCCTCTCTCACAGCCACAATAAAAGTTTCCCAATCCATGGAACAGTGATGTCCTCAGTTTACACACAAACCGCCTTCCATCTTCACTTTTGTACCTTTTAGGATGAAAAGATTGTCAGACCATGTGAGGTTCCACAGAAAGAAGGATCACATTCTCTGAACTGTGTCTCCACATGGCATCTTTTATTCCAAGTGGGTGTATCTCAGACAAACGGTTTCCAACTGTCCTCAGAAATGGTTTTCCTCTGCTCCCGGGATTCTTATTTCATGGACATTAGAGCCTGCTGCGTTGTCTCATACCATGTTACCTGAGGAGAAATCACAAACTGGGACATTCAGAGATTAACTTTTCCTCAATTTATTTATACCAGAATTGTGCAAATTGTTATTATTATGTTTCTCAGGTAACTACAAAGGATAAGCCACAAAGTGATACCTGGCAAATAAAGGGAAAAAGGAGAAATCTTAGGAAAGTTTGCTCTGACTTGAATACTCTGTGAGATGAGAAACAGTTGGGCCAGTCGCTTTGAATAAGGCATTCTCCTGGCACTGCTGACATGCAGCTAAGGCCAGTAGGAAACAAGGAAAAGTGGATCTAATTCACTAATGCTACTCAGTGTTCAAAATAATTGCTGCAGGACAATGATACCTTTCAGAGGTTCATGCATGCAGAGAAGGAGAGGACTGTTGGTTTCTCATCAGGAATACAACTCCCTATCTCTTTCACTGAGAAAGAAAACCACTCCACCTTACCAACCCAGTTTAACACACACACACACACACAAAGAGAGAGAGAGAGAGAGAGAGAGAGAGAGAGAGAGAGAGAGAGAGAGAGAAGAAATCCAAAACAAAGAGTTAACTGCTGTGAAGAGAAATCTAAGCTAAATATTTTAACAATATATTATAGAGACATGAGTCTTTTGTTTATTTAAAACCCAAATATTTTTCTTATAAGTTTCCATATATTCTAAAATTCTAAACATTCTGTTTTGTATCCAACAGAAAAAATTCAGTGTCTACATCCTCAAACAAATATTGTAACGCCCATATCCTATGCTGACCGTATCCCTGGCATTCATTGTGATGACTGAGCGGGTTTTGTATTGAATGTCTTAAACATTTTTTTTTTTTTGCAAACTCAGATGCTATCTTAACATGAATCAGCATTGTTAAATTAAAACATGAATGTTATAGCCTTCACTCAGAGCCCTGGACAGGCCCGCAACGGCACTTAACTATCCAGGAGAACCTGAGGAGCTCCATGAGCAAAGGGGAACTAATCGTCATATATGCTAGCCAGATCAATGAATAACTTGCAGTAATAAATACATAGCATCTGAAAATGTTAGAAAGCCTACCAGTCAACAATTATTTGATATCATTTAGCACAATACCACAGAAGGTAAACATAGAAGACTGTTCGGAGAGACAGAGGGAGGAAAGGGCCATTCTAACAGAGCTGTGAAGGTCACCCAGAGAAAAGTCGCTGAAACTCAGAGCAGCCAGGGCAAGTGTACCCCTGTGGCTCTGTAGAGACTATTACATGTCACTGGAAATGCACTCAGATTTTCTCAGCTTGCTATCCTCACATGAACTTTTCCTCCAGATGACGAATACTGACTTAGATTTAAGCTAAACGTCTAGAGATATTTAAATGAAAGTCAGTTCTTAAAGATCTATCGTATTACCTTTAATTTTGTGCCCATGTGGGAATGTGCACACATGAATGCAGGTGTGCTCAGAGGCTAGAATAGACAGTGGCATGCCCTTGATCTGGAGTTGCGTGTAGTTATAAACTGCTGGACAAGAGTACTATGAACCTCCTGTCCTCTAAAGGGGCACCAAAAGTTCTTAACCTCTGCTTCAGCTCCCAAGCATTAATTCAGTTTTTAAATAAATTTTATTTACAGTCATTTACAGATTATAGATTCCATTGTATTCATTGTCAAAGATATACTATAACTTAAAAATCAGTTACAAATTACCTTTAGAAATGTTTACATTTTTTTCTGAAATGTATGTAACATGATTTATTTTTGTGAACAGCAGTCTTCTTAGACATAATTACCTATCCGGATTTACTTTTATTCCTCTATAAAATTACCATTAATTAACTAAACTCACGGATGAACTTTTGACAATTGTATCTATTGCATGTGAATGTTTTTCCTACGTTGGCATTTAATTGTTTTGCATGTGGAACTCATTTAGATTATTTAATTACCCTATTTATATTAAAAGAAAATTAAAGCAAATCAATTATGTTGCTCTTTCTACCATCTCTATTTTTTCAGAATGAAATAAACTACAAAGAGTTCAAGTAATAACAGACCCAAGGTCAACTACCTTATAAAAGTAGAAGCACTTAAACCTTTGGCTGGTTCAGAGCCCACACTTTTGTGCAAGATATCTTTACACTATTGCTTTTGCACACTGATTTTTTCAACCCAAATTATTGGGTCACAGAAGCACGTAAGTCCACCAAATTTAATCCAGTTTCTGCACACATAAAAGATATAATCACTAAGGGCCAAGGAATTCACACAAATATAACCTATTATGCAATTATGTCTAGCAAGTTTGAAACTCAGTTGGATACATCTGATCATCTTTGTCCTACGGAGTTATCTTCATTTGCAATAATAGAAAGTTATTCTGTCTAATTTGCCCTTTCAAAATGAGGCTCTGTCCTTGAGCTTTCTAAGGCAGCCAGGAACAATGTCAAGAATAAGTCTATAGCTTTTGGATGATCTACTTAAGAGATGTCTCGACTCATGTTTCTGTAATTGATCATCTCTACTGTTGCCTGAGTTCTCTTACCAACCTGTTGATTATTAGAATTGCTTCTGTGGTGTAAGATCTGTCAGACACACAGGACCCCACACTCAGCAGGATCTCAGGATTAGTGTAGCATTCTGTTGTAGTCATCTTGAGTTCTTCATTCATTTATCTTTGATGCTTGTGAATCAAAAGGTGAAGTAAAAGCTCCTGAGACAGCTTTGCATAGTGATTCTGGTCTTCTAAATAAGAATTTTTAAACACTGATCTGGAAAGATGGTTATAATCTCAAAGCTGGAAATCCAGACATAGGAGGGTCCCTAGGCCAGCCTGTCATCATATCTAACTAAATTAGTGAGCTCTCAGTAAGACCCTGTCTCAAAAGATCGGGAAGAAGTATATGTAAGGAAAACACCTAAGGTGAACCTTGAAAAGTCTTTTACTTGCCCTGGATTGAATGCCATCATATCTAACTAAATTAGTGAGCTCTCAGTAAGACCCTGTCTCAAAAGATCGGGATGAAGTACTTCTAAGGTGAACCTTGAAAAGTCTTTTACTTGCCCTGGATTGAATGCCTTATAGCTAGAAATGGAAAGAAGCCTATGGAGTGTTTCTGGAAGATGCTAAAGGGCTTAAATTGGAGATTTGTCAGAGCACTGTACAAAGATGTGATTGGAAGAGATAAAAGTTTAGACTCCTCCATTATCCTGTTACATTTATGTGACAGGTGATATAAAATGTAATAATTCTTCCTCCTGTACTCCTTCCAGAATAAACCATACAAAACAAATCCAAAGAAGATATTTCAAAAATCTGTGTTCTCACCCAGTTGTGCTCTGAAAAATTCACACAATCTCATCCTCTAAACTAATTCATTAAGAACTTTGAATATAATGTAAGTATTCCTTTCTGGGCTATGTTTTGCAGCAATATTACTGTGATGGCTATTCTTGGCTGTCAACTTGACTGCATCAGGATTTAACTAAAAAATAAAAATGACTGAGCATACCTGTGCAGGGGTTTTGGTTAATTAAATCATTTGAAATTGGAAGACCTACTTTTAATCTGGATCTTTGAGGTAGAAAGATATACCTTTAATTCAAATCTTTTGAGATGGGAAGATCTTTTATCTTCTGTTGGAAGCCTATATAAAGAATACAAGAGAAAGAAGCTTGTTCTTTTTGCCTGCTTAATCTCACTCTTGCTAGCAAGTCTATTAGAATCACCACTGGCATTAGAGCCTACTTCTTTCTGATTAGGATAAAGACTGAAGACAAGCTAAGATATCCAGCCCTGTGGACTGAGCAAGTGCTGAATTCTTACATCACCCATTGTTGGACTACATCTGTAATAATATGATATATATATATATATATATATATATATATATATACATATACACACACACACACACATATATGTGTGTGTGTGTTATGTGTGTATGTTTGTTTGTGTATGTATATGTGTGTGTGTGAGTGTGTGTGTGTGTGTGAGTTTGCTGCCTGTTCCTATACAAAACCCTGACTGATACCATTAGCAATTGTATTTCTTAAATAATAGCCCAGAAATATACAAATGCCGTTGCAATGTCAATACTATACCTTTTAATAATCTTCCCTTTATAATTTGTGCTTTTCTGTTTACTTGGCATGGGAAGGTGCCACTTTACATTCTCATTGCTAAATTTTATTTTTTTGCATAAAGTGCTTTCAATATAACATTATAAAATTAAATATTACTGAAGAAAACTGAAATTTAATGTGAAATAATAACTCTCTACTGGTGTACTTCCATAGTCATGGAAATCATTTGTAAAGATTGTTATTAATTTTTTGAGAGTATAATATGTTTATATTATTTTCCTTTCCCTTTCCCTCTCTCCAAATTCCCCTACAAACCTGTCCATAAACTCTCCCAAATGCATGGTTTCTGTGGTACATAGAACTACAGGCAACAGGGGAATTCTGAGAGTAGGAGAAATAGTCTTCCACGGGGAAGAGCACATTAATTGTCTGTTCAATACCAAATAGTCAACCCTAAAAGCATATATATATAGATATGTATATATATAGATAGATAGATAGATATAGATATAGATATAGATATAGATATAGATATAGATATAGATATAGATATAGATATAGATATAGATATAGATATAGATATAGATATAGATATAGATATAGATATAGATATAGATATATATGAAAGCATATATATATATGTAAGTAATATTATACCGACTGAGAAGGTTATATTTGGAATATATGCACATAACAGTAACTAATAAAAAAAGGAGGTCACTTGTAGAGCTTTATTTCATAAAAAGCATTGAAAAACTGGAATGGAATTTGTCATCCGATACGGTAGCCTGATGATTGATGTGTAAGCAGGTGGTCTCCTGATTACATTACTAATTACAACCTGAAAGTGAGAGACTGTCAACATCCAACATAGTCTCCACACAGATCTTAGCAACAACAAACTAATCTAATGAACTGTTTTTTTATGGATATTAAAATAGATATCTGGAATAAGTTCACATTTTCGTTTATGTTCATAAATCTACCTAAAGCCCACAAGAAAAATTCACATATATAGTGACTTTCCTAACCAGGAGGAATAGGGTGGTAGCTTTCATAGAAAACATATTGTAAGTCTCCATGAAAATGGACTTCACAGGAAAAATAGTAAATCTGGATTGTGTCAGTTTGATTTAGGTTGGAATTTAACTCCAGGGGAAGCAGATGCTTTTAAATACATTGCATGTGTCATTCTTATTGGACAATTACTCTGTGGAGAACACATGAATGGGCTATATCTCAAAAGAATCTGCTTTCAACTAGGTTCTCTGCTCCTCTGAAAACCAGGGATAGGAAAAGAGAATGGATTCTGACTATGGGTTAGTGAAAGAAAACAAAGTAGCTTCCTTAAGTCAGCCGGGATACATATAGGACCAAACAGAGATTCCACTAAAGGCAGTTGTATTTGCTATGTTTCCCATTCATTCGATCTAAAAGAAAACAAAGGAATTTAAGAAAGAAAGGGCTTATTTTCAGTCATGATTTAAGCAAAGATGTAGCTCAGCATAGCTGGAAAGAATGGGGCAGACACAGGAGACAGCTGCACACTTTGTATCATCTCTTGGGGAGTGGAGAGAGGGATGCTGGTGCTCAGCTGGATTTCTCCTCTTTCCATTTTTACTTGGTTCATGATCCCAGCCCACCCACCCTGGAGGTAGGTCTTTCCTGCTCTTTTTAAAGTTTATTTATTTATTTACATCCCAAATACTCCTCCCCCTTACTGAGTTCCTCCCCTGCATCTCCCCACTCCTTTCTCCTCTGAGAGAATAGGATGCTCCCAGGGTCTCCCCCACTTGGCCACATCAAACCTCTGTCATATTAGGGCATCCTCTTCTGATGAGGCCAGACAGTAGGGTTGGGGGCAGGGGGGTACTCATCCTGGGTATTTGGTTGGTGGCTCAGATTCTAAGAGCTCCAAGCCAGAAGTCCTGGGATTGAATAATCTAGTGTTCAACATTTAAAAGAATCTGTTTGGTGGAATTTAAAAAACTGGCAATAAGAAGAAAAAGAAGCATGTTTGAAGACAGGACAACAACATGCACACACTCTGAAGAGAACAACGTTTAAAAATAAAACAATCTCTTTGAAGAGTATTGATCTTTCCAATATACACAGGGAAATGGAAAATCCCACCAAATAGAAAGCAGGTAGCAGAGCCAGGTGCTATCACGTTCCTCAAGAAGGTTTGAACTTTGAATGTTTAACTTTATCTTAAAATTAATGTTTCTAATTCTGTCAGATCCCCAGATATGAGTGTTTTAAAGGGTTTGTAAAATCCTCTACTTGATGCTTGTTTCCTGTTCTCAGTCTCCCACACTATTGCTATAAAAGCAATAAATTAATCATCATAGATTCTATTTCCAATCCATGAGTGTTCTTCAACTGGGCAAAGCCCTGGAAATTTCTTTGCAGAGAAATTGTAGCATAGAAGAGTCCTTTCTAAGAAGTGGCTCATGTGTATAGTAGATATGAACTACTGTTAGCTTAACAAAATGTAGCAATCGCCCTGTGTTACTTGTTGTTCCAGATGACTTGGCAAAGCAAAAGTCTAGCTGAGAGACTGCAGAGGTTTCACCAAAAGGTGCCTGAATTGCACACTGGGAAGTGACAAACCCAGGGCTTGCACTCCAGCAAGGTTCAGGGTCTAGGTTTTTCACATCTGAATAAGTTACTTACCCCACAAAAATGTTCTTTATACATTTGCTCAAAAAAATAAACAAACAAACAAAACAAAGTGAAATCAATGTTACCTTGAGCTGTTGTTATAATGTTCCTGAATGGGAAGAGATACCATCTTATCTTCTTTCAGACATTCTAATTACACCTAGGACGTGCTTGCTTTAAGCAAGTGACTTCTGAGATTTCATGGAAAAACACAGTTTTCCAGTTTGGTATCCCTGAGAACATTGTCAGCATCCTCTTCTGTTCATCTTGCCTGTGATCCTTGCAGCCATCCCCAGAACTAACTGCCTTGGAATGACACTTTGAGAAAAATGAAGACAACAAGGATCTTAACATGAGACAAAGCCCACATATGATCCAGAAGAAGCTGTAGTCAAGATATTGATAGAAAATATTCTTAGAATTACAATGTTCTGCCGTAGTTAATTCAATAATCTTAATCCAATAATTATAAAGATGATAAATAACAGACACGGAGTCAAACTATTTAAAATGATATATTTTTGCCATATGTATTCTTATTATTTCTTTATGTTAGTTTTCCATGAAATACTTTTTATTATTCCTTGAATATTCTTTATCTTATATTTGTGTGTTATATAAAACATAAACGGAAAAGAAATTGTAACAGCAAAAGTAAGTTTAAGATTTAAAAATCAAAACAAAACCAACAGACAAAAAACCAGAAAGTCCATGTTGTAGTTTTTATTCGACTGCAATGGCCCTTTTAGCTTCCAGTGCTCTCTGTACACAAGGCAAACTGCTCAGACGGTGAGCTACAGTGACCCAAACCTGAGGCACATAAAAGTGGGTTGAAATAAGGACAGAAACATCTTCAGTTTCATCCTTAAAAAGGAAAATAATAACTTCTAGTAAATTCCACTTGGATCATGAACTTTCAGATGATGGAAGCTATTCCTAAAAAGCAGAGAAATCAAAATGTAGATGTACATGAAAAATTAGTTAGTTGTGAATCTATACTTTTGTTTATATTTGTTGTGCTGGTTATTTAATTGTTAAACTAACGTAATATTATATCATCTGGGAACAGACTCTTATTAGAGGAAAATTTTACATTGGATAGGCCTGTGGCCATGTCTTAATTAATTAAGTTAATTCATGTTGGAAGACACAGCCAACTGTGGGTAGCACTATTCCCTAGGCCCAGGAACCTTAAGTGCATAAGAATGGACAAATTGAGCTAGGCACAAATGAGGAAGCAGGTGAACATGTGTGAATTCGTTTCTCCAGCTCTTGACTGGCTTAATGTAACTAGCTGATTCAAGTTCCCACAACATTGGCATTCCTGAAATAATGGACTGCTTGTAATTATCAACCAATTGAATCCCTTCCCTTCCAAGTTGCTTTCTGTCAGGGGAATTTAACACAGCAACAGAAACGAAACATGAACATGTTATATATGACATTAGATGAAATGAAAGAAACTCAATAAATAAGAGAGGAGATGTCACTGAACAAGAGAGAGATGTCATGGAAATAATCAATTGCAATCCCAACACTTTTCAACCTCAACATTTATAAGAGATATAGATATCCAATAAACAGACAGAAAAAGGTGAGTTTGTGGTAGAACCTAGGAATGAAGATGCTAGCTGTTATTCCTGCCCCTTCTATTGATTTTATGATTAGATTTATGCATCATTTGTGTATGTGCTATGTACATATGTATGTACATATGCATGTACATAGCACATGAATGTCTGCAGTAAACATCGCACATCTTATCAGTGGAGTTATTATCATCAAATGTTTTGTAGAATAATAGTCATAATGAAAATGGTTCTGTTGTTTGTCTTGTTTGTCTATTGCTTGTCACAGAAGCTCACATGCCTAGAGCACTGCATAGGACAGAGTAAAACGGAACTGTATGAACCTGAATCATCAAGCAAATGGCAATATGAAAGGTCACATATGACAGTTGACAGTGAGTGAGAGCTTGTCATAAAGGGTGTGGTAGAATTGTGTTTCCAGAATTCCTAGCATTCAGTTTTCTTCCTGTCACAGACAGAGCCACTTAGGCATTTCCTTCTGAGGCATAGCTGCCTTAAAGATACGGTATTCTGACAAAGCAGACAAATCTAGATGAACAGTTTTGAAATATGTGTTGCAGGATGCCTTCTTGTCATTGCTATTACTACAGTTTATTTGGTTAGGAGACAAAGTTTTGTACTATGCTCCAGGGTAGTCTCAATCTTTATGCAATTGTCTTTCCCCAGATGGACAGGGCTGGGAGGACAAGCCTAAGCACAGAGTGATCTCGGGTATCTCGGTAACTGCAACATACCTTCTGATTTCTCACACTGTCTTCAAAAACCTTTGGTGGTTTTAGTTATATTTCAAATGATTACTGTGAGCTGAATTACAAACCATCACTACTATCAAGGTTTTGGTGGGATACTAATTTTCTGTTTTGTTTTCTTTTCATTTCTTCACAAAAATATTGGTGTTTGCCTAAGGGAACATGTTAACCAAAAGAAACAACATGGAGAGCTAAGGAGTACATGCTAAGAACTAACTCAGTAGAATTTCTGTGACTTGAATCTTAGGTCTGCAGAGTACTCTGAGTAGGAAGCTATGACATCATTCTCTAATCGCCTGGTTTCTGTAGGGGAAAAAGGAGCGATGCTGCCACCTGGTGGCCATGCATTATAAGAGCAGGATGACGTTTTTCCTTTATAAATATGGGATATAAAAACACATGGATATCACTGAAGCCCCCAGTAATCAAATGACAAATGAGATAGTTGTATGAAACAATGTGTCAAGTGTACCTTACTAGGGAATGTTTAATACGTTTTGTTGTGGATTTTGCTTATTTTTATCACGTAAAAGGCTTTCTTCTCTCACGAACAGTTTTCTTCTTTTGCGTTAGGTTTGATATTATGGCTACACATTAATTATCAAGCAAACCAACTTTATTATACTGAACAAGGTCATCACCCTCCACACTTCTATTTATAAATACTTTCTGTGTGGTGAGGAAAAGAAAGAAAAAAATAATATCATTGGTACCACAGGTATAGAAAATTTGTCTTTGGCAGAAAAGTATAAAGGTAGCTTTAGATTTACTTCATATCCTTTTCATAGCTTGGATAACCGAGAGTCAAGTAGTGGAGAATGGAGGTTCATAGCTGTAATCCTAGCACTTGGGAGGCCAGGATCAATGGAGGAGAGTAAATTTAAGGCTATCCTCTGTTAACGTAATAATGCTCTGTTCAAATGATAAGAGAACCCTGCCACTAAAGGTGATGCAGGCGTGGCTGCTGTGTCACATGGGGTTCACCAGGTGGCAGAGAGAAGAAAGGCTGTGTCTACACTAGGTGTTCTGGCTTGGAACATCTGATTGATTAGCATCCTAACACTCCCTGGGGGGAAAAAGTGGGTCTGAGACAACCACTAGTTCAATGTCAGGGAAACAATAGGCTTCCAGGATGGGGAACAATCAGGGACTAGAAGAATCCTACCTAGGACCTCCAGCTCCAGGCAGGAGTGAACTTAAGACAGATCACCTTCCCAGGGGCCCACTCTAGCAGGCTGAGTGAGTTCCTGAGTACCAAGCCTAAGATTACCAACTGACCAGCAACATGGGGGCTGTACAGGGTGCTAGCCTGAGATGACCATCAGTCCAGTACTGTGCAGACCTGCAGCAGACACACCATGACCTAGATGACTCCTACCCATCACCACAGAACATGATCAAGGCATAGCACTCCTGAGACAACTCTTGACCCTAGACACTAAAAGATCCTTTGTGTTACTAAGAGGAGCAAGTAAGTAGAGAAATGGAAGAAAACCAGAAGGATGTGGACACAATGAAGAGAGGCAGAGCCTGGAGCTTAGTGAGGAACAGCTTGAGCTTGATGTGAGTTGCCAGCGATGCTACCTGGGAACCTGGTTGGGTCCTGGCCTGTGCTGCCACAGGGACCACATCTGGATTCATGGCCCTGCAGCAACAAGGGTCTATTTCCACAAAAACCAGGCAGACATCCCTGGTCTGGGCTGCCACCCAGGGACATGTTATTCTCCGAGGGTTATGTAGAGCTAGTCCTACCCCTCACCTGTGCATCTTGAGAAAAATGGCCCTATAGGTGGCAGAACTGACCCTGCACCTAGCCAGCTCCCATCATGGAAGAGTGGAGCCTACACATTGCCAGAGCTGTGGGTTAGCTGGACCTGAGGATAGGAGCATAGGAGAGCTGGCCCTATCACTAGTCTTCTTTGAGATGATGTGAACATGAAAGAGATGCCCTTCTCCTTCCTCCATCCTTATCACCTCGAGCAGGCAGGAGACCAGGCCCTTGAGGTCATAAGAACAAGAGAGCTGGCCTTGCCCTTCACCTGGTGCAGCACTCAGGAGAGCAGGTCCTGCACTTCACCTGAGCAGCTCAGTAGAGCTGGACCTGGGTGTGGGGACCACAGGTGAGCTGTTCCTGGGGGTGTAAGTGCAGGAGAACCCACTCTGCCTCTTATCTGAGGAATTGTGGCACAGATGGATGAGGGAAAGATACCCTTCTCTCCATCATCCCTTGCCGTTTACGACAGGCAGGAAAGATAACTCCGGATCATGATAGAACTGGTCGTGTCTCTCACAAGCTGCACCACTTGGGAAAATGGACTCTGCACAACCCCGGGCAGCAGGATAGAGCTGGCCCTGGTAGCAGGGCTTGCTGGTGAGTGGCCCTGAGGGCCTAAGAGCAGGAGATCCATCTGTCTGACCAGCTCAGATACCTTGCAGGCCCAAATCTAGAGCTTTGAATTGGCCCACTTGACATCTCCCCCATTGGTCCCCTAACAGCTGGAGTGCATGAAGGGACTGATCTATAATTCCAAAATGACAGGATCACCTTGACACAGGGAAACAACAGGAGGAGTCCAAGTGAGGCTCCAATACTGATAAAAGTAGCAGAAGCCAGAGGCCTCATACTTAACCAAAGAGTCATTGTAGTGACCATTTGCAAGCAAAGAAATGTAGAGAAAAGGGTATGCTATGAGACACACTGTGACTCAGTACAGCTTCCGCAACAAGATTTTTATTTTTTTTCTCTGTTGGGGAGGAGTTTACAAGGGTAAAGGGGTGAGTTATGAAAAGGATTTCAGTGTGTGATGAAAAATTCACAAAGAAACAAAAGTGACAGCAAAGGAAGAACAGAAGCTAAATGCAGAGGTAGAAAGGACAGAAAGAAAAGTACCAGTCCCCTGGTCTGAGAATGCCTTAGTGGCTGAACTTCTGTTACCGTTTCTAGTACATCCCAAATATTTCATTTTGCTATGACTTGGTTACCATGTCTTCATAAAACTGGATGTTAGCACTGGTCTCACCATTGAGTTAGAAACAATAGTCAGTTCTTTCAACAAATAAAAAACAGTTGTTGTTTAATATAAAAGACAATTCTTGTCTCAGTCAAAAGAATGACCATTTGATGTACTCTTTTGTAGAATAAAGCAGAACATAAGGGGCAGTGTGTGAACACCTGGAACAGCCAACTGGATGACATAGGCCACCATAATGAGTATACTCTCAGAAAAGTGTGTGAGGAAAGGTACAAAGACAAGGAGAAACACAAGCATATAAACACATATGCACATAAACGTGCACACTCACACACACACACACACATACACACAGTATAACAATTTGACTATGACAAAATTTCTCAGCCAACAAAATTCTGGCTCAGTAAGCATCACATGCTGAGTTCAGATATGCAGCACCCACATAGGTAGCCAGATGTGGCGCTACATACGTGTAATCAGGAGCCTGGAGTGTGAGAGTCTCTGAGGCTTGCTAGTCAACCTATCTAAATTAGTAATCCCCAGATTCAGTGAGAAATCTAATTTCTGAAATGAAAGTGAATGGTGAGAGAGGAAATTGTCGACACCAACATCTGGCACACACACACACACACACACCACACACAGACACATGCAGACACCGACACACACATAGACATACTCAGACAAAGGAACACACGCCACACACAGACACATGCAGACACCAACACACACATAGACATACACAGACAAAGGAACACACACCACACGCACAACATCTGACCTACATATGCACACATACAAACACACACACACACACACAACATCTGGCCTACAAACACACACATGAACACACACACACACACACACACACACATATATATATGTGTGTGTATATATATATATATATATATATGTGTGTGTATATATATATATATATATATATATATATATATATACACACACACACACACACACACCACACACACATACACACACACACAGTTATACCCAATCCCACATGCATGCATGTGCAGATACACTACTCATCATATGGTGTAAAAACATCTCACCAAAGGGGAGAAAATATTGAGATTAAAATAGAGAGAATGTGCAGGGCAGTGGTGGTGCACGCCTTTAATCCCAGCACTTGGGAGGCAGAGGCAGGTGGATTTCTGAGTTCGAGGCCAGCCTGGTCTACAGAGTGAGTTCCAGGACAGTCAGGGCTACACAGAGAAACCCTGTCTCAAAAAACCAAAAAAAAAAAAAAAAAAAGAGAGAGAGAGAGAGAGAATGAGAATGTTAAATTCCATGTGGACTATTTTCTCAGAAGGCAGAAGAAATATAGTTATAAATGTTTGAATTGATTTCACATTTATGTTCAACCTCACAAACTCAGTGCTGATTTTTTTTTTTTTTTTTTTTTTTAAGAATAAGACCCTCTGGGGGAATCAGCATCCCCGATTTCAAGCTGTACTACAGAGCAGTAGTGATAAAAACTGCATGGTATTGGTACAGTGACAGGCAGGTAGATCAATGGAATAGAATTGAGGACCCAGAAATGAACCCACATACCTATGGTCACTTGATCTTCGACAAAGGAGCTAAAACCACTCAGTGGAAAAAAGACAGCATCTT
>CM052719.1:48804575-48844003 GCA_028551405.1 Uromys caudimaculatus
ATCTCCGGCGAGGGATCTTTGTCCCGGCGCTGATTAGCTGTGGGGCCCTGTGGCCCAAGCTGAGGTTTCCGCGCTGTTATTCTTACTAGGTTTTCCATCTCCAGAATTCCCTCAAATTGTGTTTCCTTTATTGCTTCTATTTCTAATTTCATGTCTTGAACTGTTTTATTCATTTACTTTACCAGTGTAATTATATTTTTCTGTATTTCTTTAAAGGATTTATTCATTTATTCATTTTCCCTATAAAGATTTCTACCTGTTTGATTGAATTTTCCTGAATTTCTTTGAGGGACTTTTTAATTTCCTCTTTAAAGGCATCTATCATCTTTTAAAGATATGATTTAAGATCGTTTGCTTGTGCTACAGTTGAGTTAGACTCTCCAGAGCTTGCTATACTGGGATAGCTTTGCTCTGAAGGTGCCATATTGGCCTAACTCTTGTTGATTGTGTTCTTAAGCTGGTCTTAAGTCCTTTGGTTGTCTATGAATGTTACTGGTATAGCAGGTATTGGGAAAGTGGGCCTAATCTGAATATTCCAAGTGTAGCAAGCCTCTGGTGGACAATGGAACTAGCGTGCAGTGCATGTTTCAGAGCAGCTGGGTATGGTGGGGAAGGGTCTAACCTGGATGTTCTTGATATAGCAACTCTGGTAATGATGGTCGGGCAATGGAGCTCAGAAGGACACCAAGCAGGTCAGGGCATCTGTGCCTGCCCAGGAAGATTCAGTGGGCATGGGAATGGGGGGCTGGTGGAGGGATGTAACCTAGATGTTACTAGTGCAGAGGACCTGGTGGAGGCCTGTAGAGTGGTGGCTGGACAAAAGATAAACGTTTTTTGTTTTTTTGCTTGTTTGTTTTAAGTGCAGCAGAAGTAGAGCCTTAGAGATAGGAGATTTGGGAAGTGTAGAACAGAACAAGTTTAAACATCTGGGAATCATTTGTCCATGGCAGTCGAAGTTGGAAATCAGGTGTGCCAACTTGTAATAAAATCTGAGCCCATGAAGGAAGAGAGAGAGTGTGTGTGCTTGGCTTAGTGGAAGCCAGCTGTAGGAGGGTCAAGGGAATATCAAACTCTAGCGAAAATTTGGAATCACATTCATAAGCAATGCTGTGCACATGCCTCAAGTGGAGTTGAGAGCAGCTGCTTCCTGCAGCAGAAAATGTGTGCATTGCTGTCCTTGGTCCTGCCTGGCCCTGAACTGCTGCAACTTCCAGAAAAGATATTTAAGGAATACAGAAAGAGAAAACAGGCAGAAAGAAGCAAGGCTGGGGGAAAAAAGAAATAAGAAATAGAAAATCTTTTTCCCATTTCATCAATCGCTCATAGTATTTGTAAAGTTCCCAAATGATATTCAAAGCTTTATTGGAAACGTGAATAAATTTAGGGCCCTTCTGTTGGGTTTCAGGTATAGACACTGAAGGTTTTCCAAGAGGAATCTAAAGTGAGAATGGGAGGGTATAGAAGACACAGTTCCCGTGCATGAGGACAAGGAAACTGTCACTCCAGTCTGCAGCTGTGGGGGTCCCAGGACTCAGGGAGGTCCAAACTAGGACCAAGCTGTTTAGTGGGTTCTCCCCACAGTCAACAGAAATCAGAGGTCTATCCTGGCTAAGTCACAGGAGACTTGGCACCCGGTACCAGAGCTTTTGCAAAGGCCAGAAGGCAAGAAGGAAAACTAAGCTCCAGAAATAGGGTCTCATCCACAGGAAGGGGTTGAGGAACAGATTTACAAAGGCTAGGTGGGCCTAGAGGCAATGTGGGATGTATAAGCAGCTCCAAAGTGCAGGCAGTAGAAGAGGAAAGAAGGGGCCATAGCCCTGTCGGGCCTATGGAAACTGCAGGGTTGTAGCTCCAAGAATATTGGAATGGTATCAGGTAAATATGGCCCACCTTGGCCTTAAAGGCCCTGGCTGGGAGTACCTCTGCCTCCAAGAGTATCAGAGGAATGCGGAACATTCAAAAGTCACTTTCTGGGACTTGCGGAAATGTTTACACAAACCAAGAAGGAAACTTACCTAATTTTCAGTGGTGGATGGGTGCCGAGCAGTGAATTGAAAAGCAGATCAGTTACAGATGGCAGTGGGATGGAAATAGGGTCCCAGCATGTGACTTAGACCCACAAGAAGGAGCACAAGACCAGGAGAAGCTAATGAGTTTCTGCACCAATGTTATGAAATATAATGGGGTGAGGGGGTACCTGCCTGGCCCATGCCAAGGTGTGCCCCTGAGTGATTATACCATGCAGCTGATCTTATATAAAGAAGGTATATTGGGGGGAGGGAGAGGAATGAGGACCTGGGAAAGCGTAGAGGAAGAGGAGTGAGCAGGAAGGCAGAGAAAGGAGCAGAAAGAAATAGGGATCAGGGAAAGGGCAGAGGCAGACATATGTAGGCAGAGCCATGAGGGCAGAGAAGCGGGGAATGGGAAAGGACAGAAAGGGGAAGAGAGGGGCTGCTGGGAACAGGGAGAGAGGGGGAGGAGGGAGAGAGAGAGGGAGAGGGAGGGAGAAGGAAGGAAAGGGAGAGGGAAGGAGAGGGAGAGGGAGAGAGAGAGGGAGAGGGAGAGGGAGAGGGAGAGGGAGAGGGAGAGGGAGAGGGAGAGGGAGAGGGAGAGGGAGAGGGAGAGAGAGAGAGAGAGAGAGAGAGAGAGCGAGCACTGGGGTGGTGGGCAGCCCTTCTATACATAGCTGGTACCTGATGCACACAGAGGCAGGTGATGAGAGCAGGTGTTGCTAGATCCCTAGGAGTAGCCTGGTGGAATCCTCTTTAAGCTTCAAGGAGAAACAGTAACCAGGATATATTATGGGGAAAAAAAAACTTTTCAATAACAGAAAATAATTTAAAATAGTTTTTAAAGTAACAGAAAGCATGTGTACCGTGCACGATTATAGAGTGTTTCTGTACCACCACTCAGAGCGTCAACTCAGCCAGCCTCCCAGAAAGCCTTCCTTCCACCATTACTATCTCAGCTCTCCTTCTTCTGCAAAGCATCCTTTCTCCTGACCTTGAAAACAGGATTAACAAGTTTTGTTTTTGAGAAGTTTTAAGTTTACAGAATAAAATATTGTGAGGTCTGGAGTGCCCTTTCTTCCACTCCATCTCTGTTACTGACATTACTGAATGGGCTTTGCTGAGTCAGCCAACATGCCCTCCTGCCCCTCAGGGCTCCTGCAAGTGCATTAACAGATGCACAGCATTAAATGTTTGTGTGTTCATTTCCTTGGCAAGAAGACTCCCAGGCTGTTCTTTCTACCAGTTACAGTGACTATTCCATATGTTATTGGTGTTAACAACCACGGTTTCTCAAAGTCCCTTTATATGAAGTGTATTAATGTATCAAAACAGTGATATATTAATTCCATCACACTGGTCACATACATCAGCTTTAAAATGGCAGTCTTGTTAATTAAGAGGAAAAAGAAGGTTGAATTCTTAATTCTTTGCCTTCATCTTACGATCTATCATACTAATGACTTTGCTTCAAGTCTGCCTAAAAGATAATCCACACTGAAAGCTCATTGATTTAAGTGTATCTTGTGTTTCAATTCATCACACTTTTTTATTGCTAGTGAAAATTAAATGATCTCAATTTTGGCCAGTGAACACATGCTCATATGACTCCTGCAATTTGAAATGGTCTTAGTGAACTTTTGGTCCCTCCCTTATTATCTCATGTACCAACATGATTCTATTTTTATCTTGTGCTGGTTCTACACAGTTCATCAACAGAAATAAATATTTATCTAAGAATTATTATAGATTTTTTATTTTAATTTTACAGAATAATTTTTAAAGTACATAATTCATTGACTGCAAATCTGCCAGTTTGTTATGTCTGAGGCTTTCCAATGGACTACATTAAGCAGTAACTTATGAAGCCAGTCAATATTCCAGAGCTGAGGAAGGAGGGCCTCGCAGGTCCCCAACCCTAGCTGAGAAGCTATTGACAGACAATGGCTTCTGATAAAGGAAGAGTCAATCGTTTGGAAAGATGTGACTCCTGGTAGGTAGACCATCCTCCAGTGTTGGCACCAAACCTATACCTGTGTGGACAACATCACCTTTTTGCTTTTTATTGTTGTAATAAAATACAAGCAGCTTGGAGAGGGGAAATCTTATCTGGCTGCCAGGTTCTGATCATAGTCCATCCTGAAAGCCTCTCAAGGAAGGCATCTGGAGACAAGAACTGAACCAGAGACCATGGAAGAGTGCCGCTTACTGACTGTTCTCTACAGCTTGATCACCTTGCTTTTTTATTTCACCCAGAACCAAATTCCTCCACTGGGCTGTATTCTCTAACAACACAAATTGGATCAGATCTAGAAGTCCTTAGGAGGAGAATTGAAGGCAAATATGATCAAGATACATATGCATATATAAAATTCTCAAAGAATTAATAAAAAACATTGTGAAACTATGCTTATTTCTAATTCAAATTTAGTAGTACAATATGTAAAGGTAGCTCTTACAAGACCTGTTATGAAATATACTCTCTTTAATTGGTACTGACATTAAGAATCCCTAGTAAGAACAAAGGCAGGGTGGGGAGGTACTTCAGTCAGCTAATTGCCTGACACATAGACAAGCATTAGGATCTGCATCATGACACCCAGCACTCACATTAAGAAAACAAGGCTGCTGCAACAAACATTTCTAAGGCCATGGCAAATGGTCAGAGTACATTAGAATTGAAAAAGTACACTGCACTCACTGGCCAGCAAGTCTAGTCTAGTGGATTGGTTCAGCTTCTGAACTGAATACACACATAAACACACCTGTACACACATGTGAACCATCAAATTACACAGAGAGAGAGAGAGAGAGAGAGAGAGGGAGAGAGAGAGGGAGAGAGAGAGAATTGCATAATTCATACACTCCATGTGCATTAATTTGCCTCAGATTGCACTACATGTAGAGCACTCTGGAAGGCTGTCGTAACACTGCTCTGTCTAGATTAATGAAAGCAGTTACTTTTGCCATGTTTCTCCAGTTGCTCTTTCTTCTGTGTCTCCATAATCACAGTTACTGCTATCATTTCTCACAATGTCTCCTTTCCCCCTCTTGTTCAAGTCTACAAATAACTATCAAAAATGCTTTTCTAACTACTAGTGACAGTTTGTAAACCTCTGTGCTTTTGGATTACATGAAGTTTCTCCTCTTGTAGATTCTATAGAAAAGTCAAGAGACCCCTCAGTGTGTGCCTGTGGCACTTACCAGCACATGCTCAACTGGGCCTTCAGCCCACTGAATAGGAGGGAACTCACCCTCTGTATTGTAAATCTAGCCAACTACTTGTGGCTCGGGAGTCATAGGTCCTAAGGGAGAATCTAGTACTGTCACTTTCTAAAACCATTATAATTCCCAACTGCATTATAAATACCTATCCTTAAGCCCACAAGTTAGTGTAGCTCCTAGCTCTCATCAAAGAAGCTTCCTTTTGCCCAATGTGGAGACTGTTACAAAATGCCAAAACTGTTTAAGCTGCAGACAACAACTGATTACAGAGTTTCCAATTCAACTGATAACACATGTACAATTCCACCCCTACAGCTGGGGCTCAAGGAAAATGGCAGAAAACATTTTATATTTTACAAATGTTGAAACTTTACAAACATTGAAAATTTCTAAAATCTAGAGAAACCAAGATTTCTCCTATGAGATAGTGCTCTCTACATACAGAATAAAAGTTATGCCCATGAAGTTTCGCCAATATGGTGGCCTAAACAAGACCCAGACACCAGCTGCCGGCCATGTCAACCTGGAAGAGGGAAATCTCGAAAGATCACCCCTGTTGATGAAGATCTATAGGCAGTCAATGCCTGCTGGGAGGGAGAGAGAATCAATCTTATCCAAGGATTATCCCCTGACAGGTTATTTAATCTAACCATAGGTACATGTGAGCAACAGTAAATGAATACATCAAGCTGTATTTAAACACACACACACACACACACACACACTCACACACTCACACACACACTCACACACACACACATACTCACACACACTCACATTCACACACACACACACAGTCACACACACACACACACACACTCACACACTCACACACACACACTCACACACACACACTCACACACTCACACACACTCTCACACACACTCACACACACACTCACACACACACACACACACAACTAGCATTAACGAAGAGGTCATGGGTTTGAGAGGAAGTTGGGCGAACACAGGACAGGTTGGTTGGTTGAGGGGGAAGGGAGGAAAGGAAATCATCTGAGTGCTAAAATATAAACTTTACCAGTTTTATTTTCAAATGGAAATAAATTTTATTTTCACAAAAATATTTTCAGTGAAGTCTTTATACTGATAAAAATAAACATAAGTATTATTATTTTATACAATTTAAATAATATAAAGGCTGGCCTAGAGGTGAGTACAGAGTACTTGCCTAACATGTGCTAAGCCCAGTTGTCAATCCCAAGTAAAAACAAAAATGAAAGGACTAAGAAAAGAAAAGAAAAAAATAAAATAAAAGCAAACACATGCATACAAAACAAAAAGAAAATATTTTTAGTTACTATTCATTAATAGTGCTCTTTTTATTAATTCAAGGACTAGTTTTGTTGACTATAAAACTTATGCTTCCATTGACTTCATTTGCATCTGTAATATCCTTTAATGTTATAAATCAATACTGTGGAGAATATTATTATAATTTTATTTTGTTTCCTTATGAATTACTTATTTTACTCAGATGCACATAGAATGTGTATTGAGTTTCCTTTGCATTATAGTCATTTTAATGGAGTAAGCTTTAGAATTGGTGTTCCATTTAATCCTATATGTTAGCAGATTTCCTTTTTTTTTTTTTTCAGGACAAATCTTTTTAATCTAAAGTTCATTTTGGCTAGTATTTATTATTCTAGTAACCTTGATTTTTTATCTTTGAAGATTAAATTTATCCTTATCTTGGAACTTGAATGGTTTATTAGGTATTTTCAGTTTTTTCCTAAATCCTTACTTATCATTTTCTTAATTTAAAGTTCTTAATTTTTTTGCCTAGGTAGAGATTTCTCTTCTACTTTTTTCATTCCTAAGTCCATCTTGAATTTTTCTACAATAATTTACTCTTTTATATTTGGTGGCATCTTTAGTAGATTGGTCTGAAGACTGTTTGGAGTTCTCCTCTTTAATATTTTGTTACTGAAGAAACTTTAATTGATTATGTACTTAATACACACACACACACACACACACACATATATATGTGTGTGTGTGTGTGTGTGTGTGTGTGTGTGTGTGTATACAGTTAAAATATGAAATCTTGCTTTCTAAGGTTCCCTGGCTTCAAAATCTGCTCTAGACTGTCTCCCTCGCTGGTCCTCAGTGAGCATGTCCTGATCTGGAAACACATACTTGGTAGTTCCATTCTGCAATCTCATTGCCCCAGACTCCAGCTGTCCCCACACACAAGTTATTCTGCAAGTACAGTGTATCTACCCTCTAGCTTCAGCAGTTCTTGTAAAATTGGATTATTATGTGAGATTCCCCAGGAATGAATAGACATTTTGTATCTCGGTGCTCCTCTTTTCTTGCCTGTCAGGTGCCTAATTATTTCCCTTTCCTTCTTTTACAATAGATGATCAAAAGGCAACCATTACTTGTGGTATTCTGCTCCCCATCAATATTGTGAAGATATCTTGTCACTTAGCTTTATTGCAAATATTTCCACCTGCTCATGTGTTTTTCCCTCCTGATATTTTGTGTGTTTTAACCTGAGAGTTCAGGAAAGTCCAAAATTCAGCTGCAAGAAATCACGATTACCAGATTCTGTGAGATCTGTTTCTACCTTTGCTAATTCATGTTTGTTCTCTGTACTCCCTTGGGTCTGTTTAACTTTACTACATCGTAGTGTTTATATAGACGTTAAAGAATGTTTGACAAGGTTTGCACTTGGGCAGTTTAGTTAAGATATCAGATTCTGCTTAAGTGTAGGAAAGCTCCTTTTTATATTATGCAGAAATTTTCTTTTGCATTTGTGGATATAGATAATGGATCTGAGTGGTCACCAATATACATTCTGTATTATTGTCATACTGCATTGAAGGCAAATGATGAAAGTAGAGTAATAGATAATAGAATATATTGTGCTGTTTTACTGCTATTGACTCATCTACAAACTTAGCCTTTAAAAGGAAATCTTGTTGCACTTGAATACTGATGACATTAGTTTTACTTTCACATTGATTCATCACACATTGAAATTGTTATTACAAGTGTTAAAATGTAAGAACACTTAAAGGGTACACAGGAGAGAGTACATTCTCATTAAAATAAAAATAAGTAAAATAAAAATAAGTTGCAAATAAGATTTTTAAATTATGATACCACTAGCAACATATTGATAATAGCATGATAAATCAACAATCTTATTTTACAGAAACTATTAGTCCCCCTGGGGGAGAAACACAATTGGGCATATCTAACTAATGATTTGTTATAGTGAAGTATAGCTTATTAGGTCAGCTGATATATTTAGAGCAAGATTTCCTAAAGGCAAAACCAATTCCTATATTTCATTTGTGCTGACCTAGAAAACATCTAAAAACTCTATGGGTTGTCCAATTTGGGCAAACATCCATAATGCCTTTCATATGCACTCTTCATTACTTTTTGATTTTCATAATAATCTGTTTTGAGTTCCTCTGATTCTAACTCATTTATTTAGTATCAAATGAACAGTGTATATATACATAAGACCAAGTGACTTAGACCTGCATTACATTTTTTTATAAACATACTAGCAAGATCTCTAGGGTAAAATGCTAATGCTGCTGATATTTGGAGGAACGAGAAGTTTTGAATTACACTGGCACTTACCTTTATTACAGACCCCATTTGCAAATCTTGCATCTCATCTATTTTTCTGTTATCGTTTACTTTTGTCTCCATAAGTTCCCCCTTAGTGCATTTTTAAAGAGTTGTTGATTGCAAATCCTTACTTGCTTATTGATTCCTCACCAAGCTCTATGTGTTGTACTTTGAGTTATAGGTTCTCTTACAGAGAGAAACATGAAAGCATCTAATATGTGGCAGAAAGAAACAGTGTACAAACAATATGACATACTGACAAAATGTAAAAGAACTTCCGATTGTTGAGAAAACATTCAAACTTAAATATTGATTAAGTCAAATTATTCACACTACTATGTTATTTGGAATTGTTCAATATTATCCTTTTATGCTTTACACAGTTGGGATTTATATAGTTAAATTAGATCCTTATTATAGCTCTAAGTGAATCATAACCTGGTTTTCTTAATTTTTCTTTAGGTAAGTCTAAATAGATGTGCAGGATTTGGCAGAAGTAAAATGTTTCTGTTGCTCCTTTTCTGAACTCTCATTCTGTTAGACTTGCCAGTCATAGATACAGCAAATGTTCAGGACAGTATATCTGACTTATTGTTTGTCAGGAAGATCACACAAGTACAAGACAGATCACATTTAGAAAGAAGTGATGATTCGGTAATAGTTACATTTCTCAAAATAGTATTATAATATCAATATTTAATAAAGTAGCTTGCTATAGATACAGATAGCAATTTTTAATTTTTATTCATTACTCACAATACAACATAAAACTACACTTCAGATACTACAGAGAACCTGCAATTGAACCTTTCTGGCTGTGAGTTAATTATATGAAATCTACTACTGAAAACTGTTGACAAAGAGTTACTATAAAAAAAAAATGACCACAGAGCTCTGTCAACTGTCAGTTACTACCACAGAACCTACTGATCTACAATGAGTTGGGATGACATGACACCAGACAGTTCTACAGACTCAAGGCTGTAGAATCCTCATTTAATCTCACAGTTCTCTCAGAAAACAGACTACTCCCTGAGGGCATGGAGTATTCTTAGGTTGGCACTAATACCTTCCTCCCTTGATCTTTTGACTACTAAGAGAACCAATGTACAAACCTACCGAACACACACTGTATATGAAGCATTACATCTTTTTCTTTTACATCATTCCGAAAATGAGCCAGGATGCAGGATACATTTTCAATGTACTGAGAAGGAAAGTAAAACCTTAAGAAGATAAGTTTACAATATCTTCCAAGTGAAAGAGGCTACTTTTGTTATTAATTGATTATTTTATTTATTAACATTTCAAATGCTGTCCCTCTTCCCAGTATCCCATCTGCAAACTCCCCATCTCATTCCCCTTTATCTTTGGAAAGAGGCTAATTTTGATTCAAGTTAAAAACTTGCTAAATACTGAAGTACACTCACTTTCACCTCCCCTAAAATAACAACTCTTGGAAGTTCAGAACACGAGGGAAATAGCATGCATGTTCATCTGTTAAAGTTGACTACTCAAGTTCTCTCTCTCTCTCTCTCGTTCTCTCTCTCTCTCTCTCTCTCTCTCTCTCTCTCTCTCTCTCTCTCTCCCTCCCTGCCCTTTTCCTTTCCTCTCTCCCTGTTCCTATGCCTCTCCCCTCTCATTTCTCATTTTCCTTCTCCCCTCACTCATTCTATCTTATTCTATCTTATTGTACCTGACATAAGGTTTCTCTCCACCAATATCCACACCATCATCCTAGGTGGTTCCTAGGTCTTTGTAAATCATCTATCCAAGCTCAGTCTATTCTTTGTTCTTTTCATTACTGAGTTCAGCACATTCCCCATTCTGTAGCGATAATCTCTTAACTTCCCATGTAGAATGCTCAATGAATCACATCTAACAGTACACAGATCCCAGGAGCATCTCTACCCCATTCAGCTAACATTTCTGATAACTCACTAACTGAATCTTTACAGGACCTAATGTGCTTTGAACAATGCCCTAGTCATTTCCCCTTTGTTTCTCTGGGGTGACGACTTCATTTTTTCAAATTGCCTTGGCATTACCTATTTCATCCAAAGACTTTGCTTCTTATTTCACATTACAAATGCATTCCCCCATTGTTTGCTACATCTATGAATCAGCATGCATTCATATACACTTATTTTAATTTCTCCATTGCTAAGGTATCTATTGGGACTAGAGCGAAGCTATGGGATAAAAGTGCTTGTTAGGTGAGTGTGAGAACCTGAACTCAAATCCTCACAACCTACATAAAAGCTAGACATAGAAACATGAGCATTTGTCTTCCCAGGGCTCCTGCAAAATGACAGGAGATAAGAAGAGGTGAAGCCCTAAGGACTCATAGATCAAACAGTCTATATTACACATTTGGATCACAACAAAAATTTCTGTCTCAAATAATATACAATGTGAGAGCCAACATCCAAGACATCTTCTTGCCTACACATGTGTATTGTGGAATGCACATATATTCATTCACATACATAAAGGCTCCTTAGCAAGTGAACACACATAGAAAACATTTTTTAAAAAATCCTTTCTAATGCCAACTCATTTGATTATGCAGACAAATATCTCTTTCTCCTCTCAGCCACTATCTGTTCCCTCTATCTGATGCATTGGAAATCAAGGACTTCTATCTAATAGGTTTGGTTGCTCTCTTCTTGGTTCTCATTTGGATCTTCACTGTAGTACTAGCCCTCATTTATTAAGGCACTTCCCGTTTTATACATTCCACTCTGTCCATTTTTACCCTTCTTTAAACTCCTTCCTTTCCCTGCCCTGAATCTTAATAAAAGAACATTTATTAGGAATAATAGAGAAGAATTCAAACATTTTTCAAAATTTCTATTTTTGCACACCTGCTTTTGTTCACTTATGAAGACATGTATTTTAGGATGACAGATCTACTTATACTTGGCATTTTTGCTAAATTACCATCCATACAGATGTTATCAATACCAAGGTAAAAGTTTCTTCATCCTTAATGATTAATTTACATACTAGCTACAAAGCAAGATATCTTTAAAATTTCACAGAGACTTCATTGAACTATTGTCAGACATAGACTATTCAGTTTCCATAACACACAGAGAGAAAAAATTTGACATTTTCATGGGGAATATAGAAAAAAGAAAACGCCATTATTCTTTAGAAAATCATGAAATTTTTGTCATTTTGTGAACTTATACTTCCAAGAGCTTAAGTTAAAAACCTGTAGGAAATACCTAGTGTCTGTGAGTAAAAAAAAACAAAACATGAATACAAAGGATGTGAGTGCTTCCTTTAAGATACTTGAAAATGTTCAAATTTTACTCCCTTTTATTTCATTAGTTTTTTTATTAATTATTTTATTTATTTACATCCCAAATGTTGCCCCCTCCTGGTCCTCCCTTCCAGAATGTTTCACCTTATCCTACTCCCCTTCATCTCTGACAGGGTGTCCCAACCCTCCCCTGACACCTCTCTTTTCTGAGACATTAAATTTCTACAAGTTTAGGCACCTCCATTCCCACTAGGTCAGACAAGGCAGTCCTCTGCTACATATGTGCCAGGGACCTTAGACCAGCCCGTGTATGCTCTTTGCTTAGTGGCTTAGTCTCTGGGAGCTTCCAGGGGTCCAGGTAAGTTGACATAGTTAATCTTCCTATGGGGTTGTCATCCCCTTCAGCTCCTTTAGTCCTTCCCCTAACTCTTTCATTGGGGTCTCCAACTTCAGTCCAATGGTTGGCTGTAAGGGTGCATCTGTCTTAGTCAGGAGCTAGTAAAGACTATCAGAGGACAACCATGCTAGACTTCTGTCTGGGAACACAACATAGCATCAATAATAGTGTCAGGGTTTGGTGCCCACCAAAGTGATGGATCCCAAGTTGGGCTTGTCATTAGTTGGCCATTCCTTCAGTCTATGCTCCATTTTTGTCCTTGCATTTCTTTTAGACAGGAACAATTCTGGGTCAAAAGTTTTAAAGGTGAGTTAGTGTCACCATCCCTCTACTGGGAGCATCACCTTACTACTGGAGATGGTATCTTCAGGTTACATCTTCCCACTGTTGGGCATGTCAGCTAAAGTCATCCCCATTGAGTTCTGGGAGCCTCTCACATCACAGGTTTCTGGGTCTTACTAGAGGTTCTGTCCATCTCCCAGCCCTGGCAACTGCATATTTCCATTCATTTTCCTGGCCCTAGGCTTCTCTTCTGTCTCCCCCTATACCTGATACTGCCTCCTCCTCCCTCCCCCCAGGTCCCTCCCTCCCTCTGCCTCCCATTATCATTTCATTTCCCCTTCTAAGTGGAATTGAAGAATCATTACTCAGGCCTTACTTCTTATGTAACTTCTTAGGATCTGTGGGATGTATCATGAGTATTCTGTACTTTTTGGCTAAAATCTACTTATCAGTGAGTACATAAATGAAACATATCTTTCCTGTTGCACACTAAATATTCTGCCCTTATTTCTAAGATATTCCTTTTATGGACAAGGGTAAAACTCACTCTTCAAAGGCCATTGTGTTTCTATTTAAGAAAGTTGTTCTCTCTTAAATTGCCTTGTAACATTTAAAAATTAAATCTGAGATTTACCATATAGTAACATGAGAGAGCTTATTTGTTTTTGCCTAGTCGTTCTTGAACTTGTATATTTCTAGCCCCTGGGAGCTGGGCTCCCACTGAAACTGGCTGGGCAGAGTGCCTTTGTGCTGTGCTGTTTTGCTTGCAGCCCACACACTGACACAGTGAGGCTGTGTATTAAATCCATGTTTAATAACTCATTCCCAAGACAAACCCATGAGCCGAATCAGCAAAGGAGGAGCACATAATCATGCTGAAAATAGCTTCAGGCAGATTGTTTCTCAGCAAAGCAAGGGCAGCACATCATTGCTAACTTTGTTTTCTATTTGTCAGGAAAAGCAATTACTAGAATTACATAAATATTGGGATAGGAATCGTACCTGTTTAAATTATCTGTCATAGGCTATACAAGGCCACGTTGCTTTCTGTAGTTGTGTAGACCTAGAAATTAGAAATAACCATTGCACTGATCATTTATCACACGCACACACACACACACACACACACACACACACACAACCAAACACACACTTACCTCCATATCCTGTTTGATTTGATGTTGCATCCTTATTGCTATTGAAGTACTTTCTATATTACATTATTTACACCTTTACACCCTTTGTTCTTTCATTACGTTTTATCAACTGCATCAGAATATTTGCTCTAGGAATCTTTTTGCTTCTTCTATAGAGTTTCATACAACCTAAGCAGCATTGCGTGTACGTATGCATCCGCATCATGCATCTCAGACCGTAGGGCAAGCAAGTGAAGATACAGCTTCTTTCCAGCATTCACTCTTCAGATGATGCTAAGCTTTATCTCCCTATTTTTACACATCTAAAAGTTAGAACCAAGGAAAAAAATCAATATTTTCATTTGTAAAACAGCACTTAACTCCCAGTACTCCTGAAAGTACTTTTTCCATAAAAAAAGTTTGCTAAGAATTAGTGTGAATTCCCTGATCTAATAGCAATACTGCAATCCATACAAAGTGAATATTTCCTTATTTTTAAAAATGGGGAGGGGACAGGGGGTATCCAAAGAGGAGACACAGAAAGGGGGAAACATTGGAAATGTACATAAAGTATCAAAAATAAAAAAGGAGAAAAAAATGGGTGAAAGTAATTCCAATCATAATTTAAATGACTACTTTCCATTCAGTCTTGTACTGTGAGCTTTCCTAATTTTCTAAACTATTTTGTAAAATTGTAAAATGCCATGAGATATTTATCAGAGACTCTAGTAGACTATGATTGATTAATATGGAAAACTCACATACCCTGAAGGTTCTTTTAACTCACCATGTATTTTAGGCATAATAATTCTATCATTTTGACAATAACAAAAACTAACCGATTAAAACTTATGAAGCAATTGGATTTAAATAATCTTTCTTTCTTTCTCTCTTTCTTTCTCTCTTTCTTTCTTTCTCTCTCTCTCTCTTTCTTTCTTTCTTTCTTTCTTTCTGGAAAACATTATTATTATAGAAATAAAATCCCTACCAAACAGTTCCAAAATCCAGGACCAAGCATTGAAGAACAGAACTCTATCAGGCCACTCCCATTCAATCTGCTACATTGGAACCTTGTTGTCATCGTTATCTGCCTTGATTGCAAACTCAGTCATGATGAGGGTGATAGTCAAATGGCAAAGTCTTCATTCTTCAGACTTCATTTGTTTTCATTATTAGTAGAGTCAGCCTGCTTATTCATAATTGCTTAGATCATCTTAAGCCATCAGTCTAAAAATGTCTACAAAAACAGTTTTTTTCATCTCTTGCTAAATCTTTCCATTATAGAGAATCATAAAGGTATATCACTGGCTAATTGACATCCAGAATTTAAGTTTCCATTTAAATTTAAGTTTGGATATGAATCATTGTTCCCCATACATCAATCATGCTCCTACCAAGAGTTGGTGCCTGTTTCTCCACATAGACACATACATTAAATATTAATGATTTTACCCTTTTCACTAGAGTTATGGTGCCATAAAGAAGGAAATACAAATTATGGCCGGGCAGTCATGGCACACGCCTTCAATCCCAGCACTCAGGAGGCAGAGGCAGGCAGATTTCTGAGTTCGAGGCCAGCCTGGTCTACAGAGTAAGTTCCAGGACAGCCAGGGTTATACAGAGAAACCCTGTCTCAAAAAACAAACAAAAACAAAAAAACTAAAAAACAAATTATATTTACCTACTACTAAATTTCTTCTTCCATGTCACCAAGTTATATATAACCAATTTTTTGAAACTTGCTATAGAAGGAGGGATAACAGTTAAATTTAAATGTCTACTACAGAAGACAAATATTACTTTATTTTATCACTAATTGACAGACAGGTTTCATTTGTCCCAGCCAATCGGGAAAAGATAGAGAGTTAAAGTATTTTTTTGAGCCAGTGTATTAATCAAGATTCCCTAGAGAAACAGAACTTATAGAAAGAATATATATATATATATATATACATATATATATATATACACACACACAAATACACATATATAAATTTTATATATATATGAATTTATTATAATGACTTGCAGGCTGTGTTTCAGCTAATCAGTCTGACTATGAACAGAACGTTGGAGAATCCAGAAGTTATTCAGTCCACAAGGCAGGTTGTCTCAGCTGGTCTGCAGCAAAAGCTGGAAGAAGCAGGCTTTAATGCCAGTGAAGAAATGAACATGGTATTATGGTGAAAGCAAGCAAGCAAAGAGCAAAAGCTTCTGTCTTCCATGCCCTTATATAGGCTTCCAGCAGAAGATGTGGCCTAGCTCAAAGCCTTATGTCCTCCTACCCCAAAGGTGTGGATTAGAGGTGGATCTTCCCACTTCAAACCAAGCAAAAAATATTTCATAGATGGGCCCCCCATTATTGGGTTGTAGCTCATTACAGACAGTCAAGTTGATGACTATGAATAAATATCACAGCCAGTAAGAAAGGGAGCATAAGGTATAGGGAAATATAGATAGTTGACACCTATGCTGATTTTTTTCTATTAATAGACACAGTAATCAACTCCCATGAAGAAAGGGGTTATTTTAGCTACTAGTTTTCGATGTATTAAACTAGCATAATTGTCTCTATTGATTTTGGCTATGGTAAGGCAATGCTTCATGGTGTCAGCATGTGACCAACTATTTACCTAATCATTAATGGAATGAAAGAGTCTAGTACTGCAGTATGCTCTGCACCTCCACTGATCTATGGTCACCCAGGAAGCCTTACATATTAAAGGTTCCTTCTCTCACGAAAGTGGCGAGCTGTAGAAAAAGGTTGGAACACATGGATCTGAGATGGCATGCTAGATAAAACAGTGATAATACAATGTGAAAATGGTATCTCATTCTGGTTTTAGATTCATCTGTCTTAGTTTTCATACTGTGGTGCTGCTTTTAAAATTAACAACATTTAATTTTTATCATTGATTTTTGGAGCTCATATGGTATAGTAAGTAATGACATTTCTTTCTTTAGGTATTAAATAATTTTTCTCTCATGCTTTTTGGTCTTAATTATAGAATTTTCAGTGAAGGATCATCCCTCGTAAATTCCTCAGTTAGATCAGTGGTGTGCTATATAATGTGGGGTCTTTCCTTTTCATTGGTCAAATCTTGTTGAGGCTATGAGGCTAAACATACATGGATTCTTAGAAATACCAAATTTATGCCCAAAATTGAAGATATTAACTCAGTATTACAAGCACTTATTTTCTGAGGTATACATTTTTTTTTTTGTCTTCAGAACTTGTGATAAGCCCATGGTTAAGAACTATACCATAAATGGCACAATAATAAGTCTAATCAAGAAAGCCAGCCCCTAATGTCTGGTAAAAATTAAATTATGCCATACTTCTGCAGTCTAGAGGCCTATCAACAGAATCATGTTAATCACTTAGAAATAAACATAGTACAATACATACATATTTGAAATAAACAGGTAAAAAATGAATATTTAAATGACTTAATTAGAGTCAATGTCCAGAACAATAGTTGTACAAATGGTGATGCCAAGTGAGTCATGCAAACTCATTATAAAATGAGGTCTGCCTGTTAGCTGTTACTATTTTACACTTCTAGCTGTAATTAATAGGATCCTGCCCCCACTCTGTTCTCTTCCTCAAAATGCAGCGTGGCCCCAAACTTCTGTTTCCTCTCACTTTTCTTTCTTTTTTTTTTTTTTTTTTTGGTTGTTTTTGTTTGTTTGTTTGTTTTGATTTTTGTTTGTTTGTTTTTCGGTTTTTCGAGACAGGGTTTCTCTGTGTAGCCCTGGCTGTCCTGGAACTCACTCTGTAGACCAGGCTGACCTCGAACTCAGAAATCCGTCTGCCTCTGCCTCCCAAGTGCTGGGATTAAAGGTGTGCGCCACCACTGCCTGGCTCCTCTCACTTTTCTTAAAACAGGTGTCTGGCTCAGTGGTTAAAAGTGGTTACTGCTCTTGTAAAACAGCTGGTTCTTTCCTTAAACCCATTTGTCAGCTTGCAAATTCCTATAATTTTATTTACTGGGAATCTGGAGGCCTCTTCTGGCCTCTGCAGACTCAAGTATGCATATGGTACATGTAGATATTCTCAAAACCACACACATGCATGTAAATAAAAAATAAATGAAAAAGAAAGTCCTTGGATATTACAAAATTATTTAAACTGATGTCCTTTAATAACTACCTACTGGCACTAGGCAGTAGAGGTACACACCTTTAATCTCAACACTCAGGATACAAAGGCAGGTTGATCTTGGTGAGATCAAGCTCAGTCTGGTCTACAGAGGTAGTTCCAGGACAGGGAGGGCTACACTGAGAAGAGAAACTGTCTTGAAAAAACAAAACAACACAACTACTTAATGAAATTTCTTACATGTATCACTGCTTAATCCTGGAAACACGTGAGTCAAAAGAACAAACACCCCATCCCCTAGAAGTCTATTATATCAGAAAGAATCCATGTGTTCACAAGACTGATAGTCTTCAACACCTCCTTGTTCTCTTAAAACTCAGTTTATCATATAGTAACCCTCATTCTTATCTGTTTTCTCTTAGCTCTGTAAGCCATTTGCTTACTCAACCTTTACTGTTCTTAAAATGCTGTTTCCCACCGTAAGCCAAATGCTTATCATATTCACCTAGTAGCCTCATGCTCATGAATAAATAAGTCTTTAAAATGGGGCCTGCCTCTTCTGCCAAGGAATGTTGAACAGAATTTATTCTGTCTAGTATTCGTGTTGGGGACCAGCTGTGATTCCACATCCTCTGTTTCCTTCCTCAGGGTGTCCAGGTGCCACTTCACACCAAACTGGAAGGCTAAAGTGAAGTCCAGAGTGGGTGGGGTCTGCAGGACCCCTGTCCGGCTGGGAGTGGTTGGCAGGTTGAGGGAGAAGACCTTCTCCCAAAGGAAGGCCTCATCTGAAGATTTCAGTGTGACAGCTCTTGTAGATGATACTCAATAAAACAGCTCTCTTAGACAATCTTCAGTGAAACAGTTGGTACGCATACACTATATTAGGGGTGAACAAAGGCTATATATGAACCTTGGGAGGTGGGAAGGAGTTTTCAGAGTGAATTTAAATCATTGACTGGAGGTAAAAGTATTGTAAATGCCTCATTGGTGAGGAGAGGCATTCCACAAATCCCAGGTACTCACTGGGAAGGTTGTCAGGAAAGAAGAAGTTGAACTTGGGGGTTTCAGAAGGACTATTTGTCATTCCTCAAGTAGAAGATTGGGGGTCAGGCTCCCCAGATCATACAAAGAAGAGGCAATCTCACTAAAAAATTTGTGAGTCCTCCATTTTGCTTCGAGTGTAGAGGAGCTATGCAGATATAGTACACTATTTATTAGTGAGGTGTAACAATCCCTGCCAAAACTTATAGCAATAAGGTTATATCTCTGGAAAGTGTCTGTAACAGACAGACAGAGAAGACAGGTCACTGGGCAGAGACTATAGGCAGAGCAATAGTTTACCTAGAGGGTGGCCAGCTTCCATGTTGTGAAACTGAAATGATGAGAAAGAACTTCAGGTTCATACTTGCAGTAGATGACAATGAGATTTTTGCCACACCACAGAGGAAACTTTAAATTCATGGAGAGGATAAAATATGTATTTGAGTCAAAATCTGAACAACTCTGAAGGCAATAAAACATCAGTTAAAAATTTAAGGAACTAGGACTATGGGACCATGATACAGTGCTTTCCCAGAATTACAAACTTAATACTGAAAAAAGTACTAATTCTTATAATTTGGTCAATGAGAAGCTTCAAATTAAGACACAGTTTCAACGTTGCTGTGTGATTCAACCCTATGTTCTATGTTATTCAGAGAAATGTAGAAAATTCCATGTCTCTTACACTGCCAACAAATCACTAGCACTGCCTCAAACTGTATTACAATGGAACAGTAATATTACCAATTTTTAATTCTGTTGTTTGCTGGTCATTTGTGTGGATACTGAAAATTGGACTACTTAAAATAAATCCCATCTGTTGTAAGGAAACGTTTCCTTGATAGAGGATGAGACTAGCATTATGTGTGAATATAAGAAGAAATGTTTGCAGATTATTGTTAGGGATCATGTTGATTTATTAAATTGATGGTTGTAGATTCCTATCTAATAATCATGACTTTGTGAATACTAAGTAATTAGTTAAGTTTCTAATACTAAGCAATGGTATCCTTCTAGTTGACCAGGCCTTAAGTCTAATCAGAGAGCTAAAGGTTATATGTGCATGCGCCACTACAGAACCCTTAGAGTTATTAGGTCATGCTAGTTTTGTATGTAGGTCATAGATATCATAAAATATAAATACAAACAACATTATACAGACTGAACATGATCTATTTAGGAATATATATAGGTATGTATATAAACAATAAAAATAGAGGCCATGAATTTGAAGGAGAGTAGAAAAGGAAACATAGGAAGATTTGGGGAGAGTAAAAGAAAAGGGAGAAAATGTTGAGATTATGTTACAACTAAAAATTAAATTAAACTAAATTAAAGCAATAATAAAGTACCTTCTGTAGCTTATATTGAACAACATATCACTCTTTTAATAAATACCAGGTCTCAAAACTGGCTTGGGTGTAACAGAGTTTATGACTTTAGGCTTTTTATAGGTTGAAAGAAGCCTTCAATTACCAAATTATTTTTAACACATCAAGAAAGCCAGTAGGTAGTTATTAATTCAATTTGTATCTTAACATTTTTCCCAGTGAAGCTCTGTTGGCCTCCAGCACTCAGGAGGTAGGAAAGCACGAGAGTATAGAGGCAGGTGTAGCCAGTGCAGAGAGATGCTCTGAAGGTTGCCTCTGGAAACCTAGAATTCTAATATGCAAGTGTAACATTTTCTGTTTTCATTTGATGTTGCTTGAAGGTGTCTTGTTTCTTCTGATAGGGACATATAGGTGTTCCATAGACTCTCACCATTGAAACACTTCACTCCATAGCCTGTCTGCTCCCATGAAGCCTGCACATTCTTGCCCTATTTGCTCATGTACTTCACAAAATTGACAAAGGACTGCAGCAGCAAATATTGAGCTGCTTCAGGAAAAGGTCATTTCACTACCTGCTTTATAATGTCACAAAGTCCTCAGGGCACTTTCCCTGTGCTCTTCAGCCTAAACAGCTCATGTATTGTTTTCCTACTGAGAATAAGCTTTGATGCCTTTGTAATTCTTTTTTTCAATTATACTGATGCTTGTGAAGAAACGTCAAACAGTAGTGTTTGAATAATGTCCTTGTCTTTTGCATAAATAAAAAGGCAAGCATCAAATAAGATGGTTAAAATCAAGTTTGGCAGTTTATAAATTCTTTCAAATTAACTTTTGTAATAACTTTTACTATTTTCTCAAAAGAATGATCTGTTATTTTGCTTGCTGAACATAAAAAAAAAAATACCTTCTAAATACTTGTGTAGTGCAGCTTTTACTCAGAGATCTTTCTGTGTATGGTAAATTACAGTTAATGAAGAGAACCACAACTGGTCAAACTGCAGAGGACAAATGGCTGTGGAATGTTAAACCCCAAATGGACTGCGTGTATCATAGTATGTCCGCAGTGGCTTAGGGCTCATTCATTGAGGAAGAAGGTTCTGAAAGATTATTAGAGAGTGTCTTATGTAAGGTTTCTATTATTGTGATGAGCACTACGACCAAAAAGCAAGTTGAAAAGGAAAGGGTTTATTTGGATTGCAATTCCTATATTGCTGTTTATCATGAAAGGAAATCAGGACAGGAAGCCAAAAAGGGCAGGAACCTGGTGGCAGGAGCTGTTGCAGAGGTCATAAATGGGATGCTTCTTACTGGTTTGTTTCTTTCGCTTGCTTGCTCAGCCTGTTTTCTTATAGAACTCAGGTTCACCAGCCTGGGGTGAACTACCCACAATGGGCTTGATCCTCCTCCTTCAATCACTAATTAAGATGATGCATTACAGTTCAATTTCATGTAGGCATCTTCTTCATTGAGGCCCCTTCCTTTCAGAAAACTCTAGTGTGTGTGTGTCTCGAATTGAGATAAAACTAGACAGCACAAAAGTTGTTATGGAAAGACTACTATGAAACACTATTTCTGAACATGGCAAGGACATTGTACGCATAAATCTGTAGGCTTAGAATTTTCAAAATCTAGTTTAATTATGGTTCTTTAATGCTTCAACCTCCCTTCTAATCCACCACCCACCACAAGTAGGGGGGAAAGGTTACTAGGAAAGAGTCAGTCTAGGAAAGTAGCAAGAAGCAGCCAGAGTACCATGGGAAGTACTTTGTTGCTTTTCTCTCTACAAAGTCTCAAAAAACAAATATCAGCAAAAAAAGGAAGGTGAACCAATGCAAGAACATTGTCAGCAAAGACCAGCATCAGTGAAACTCAATGAAAATAAAGATAAGTAAGGTCAATCAATGCCAGAGCATTGTCCACTATCTGTTGGGTTATACCTATACTCTTTCCACACATCATGTGTCCTCTCAAGCATGCACTCCAGCAAAATTTCCTTTTATGTGTCTGCTTCACCAAAACATCTACTCGTAAGAGAGTTTCCAGAAAAACATTATATGACACAACTGAGTCTTCATTGAAACCAGAAATTCCCATTTCACATCCTCCTTTCTGTTGGAAAAACTGTTGTTTTCTCTGACACTAACAATCTACATACAATAGAAATACTTATAAGAACTATCAAACTGGAACTTTACATCACATTTTAAATAAATGGCTTATGTATAATACAGTCAAACAATAATCTAACAGAACAACTTTAAATTTCTATCAGTACACAATAATGCAAACAAAACAACCTTAAATTTCTATCAATATACAATAATTAAACAAAACAACCTATCATCCTAGATGATAACAACCAAACACATAAATGGCCAAGGCCATTTATTCCATTCTTTATCCATTACTGGACTTGGACGATGGTCTTCTTATAATTGCTTCCTGCAGAATTGGGGCGAAGAATTCCTATTAAGGGTGCAAAGGGGAAAATGATTAGTTTATAAAAAAGCTAGCCATAACATTTGTTGCCTAGTTTCTGTGTTGCCTGTACAGTCTATGTGTTGTCCATTATGTGTTGTCCATCTAGTCTATATGTTGTCCAGTCTCTGTATTGTCTGTCTAGTCCATGTATAGTCTAGTTTCTGTGTAAGAAATCAGTTGGACTAGCTATTTTAAAGTGGATTTGAATGCATATTTTGGAAAAATTGGTAACTGAGATAGTCTATGAGAGTGAATCACTTGAGATATTTGCTTTGTGAAGTCATTCATGTCTCAGCTGATAAGTTTTCCCTGGTCAGATATAACTTTTATAAGTTTTGTTGGTAAAAATATTTTTCATTCCCTGTAGATATATAAACATAACCATGTTCTTATCTTAAAACTGTTGCTGGTTTCCATTCTAATGTCAGAACATCTTTATAGTATATTGGTTAACTTAGTTTCTCAGTTTTTTTTTTTTCAGTAATCCTGCGTCTCTCAGCTGCTGTTGTTCATTTTTTTCACCAACATTAAAAGAATTTAGGGTTAACAAAGCATTATTTAGTCTGTTCCTGAGGATTTTTACTCTTCCTTTTTGTTTAGTAAGCGTTCCTTTTAAGGTATGATTAGCTCTTTCTACAACTCTTTGTCCTGTGGTATTGTGTGATATACCAGTAACATGTTTTATATTATAATATACAAAGAATTGCTTCATCTTATTGGATACATAGGTGGGAGCATTGTCAGTTTAAATTTGTGCAAGCATTCCATAATTTCCATTATTGCCATTAAGTCTGTAATTACACAATCAGCCTTTTCAGAACTTAAAGAAGTTACCTATTGATTCCCTGAGTACATGTCAATGGTATGGTTTATATACCTTTGTTTTCCAAACTCTGCAAAATGAAAAACATCCATCTGCCAGATGTCATTTCTTTTCATACCTCTAGGATTACTACCATCAGATAATGGAGGTTGGTTTTATAGAGAACATGTAGGACATTCAGTAGTAGTAGTAGTAGTAGTAGTAGTAGTAGTAGTAGTAGTAGTAGTAGTATTTATTTGGCTTGTTACCAAGTGATAGATTTTTTTCTTTAAACCCATTATTAAACCCTTTCCCATTAATATGATGTTTCTCATGAAATTCTGAGGCTTCCAATACATTTCCTATTAGTAATTGATACATTTTGTCATTTCCTTGAGGTAATGGACCTTGTAAACCTGTATGAGACCAATTATGAATAAAATAAAATAGTTTCTACTTCTGCTTGCCTATTGCAATTGTATAAATAACAAAGTTAATTCTGAGTTATCAGGTACAAATTCAGCAGTCTCTAAGCAAAAAGCTCTTTCTGCATGTAAAGAATCAATAATTATATTAAGAGATTCAGGATAATCTAATAATACCATAAGGATTGAATACAATTCTGATTTTTGAACTGAGCAATATGGACTTTTGATCACCTTGCTTATTTTGTCTGCCATTTCCATCTTATTTGCATCAGTATAAAATGTTGGTGACTCTGGAATTGGTGTTCTCTTTACAATACATGGAAGAATTTAGTTAGTTCTTTTTATAAATTGTATGCATTTACTTTTCAGATATTTGTTATTAATCTTGCCCAAGTTATTACTACAAGCCAATCTTCACTGATCACCAAGAAAGACATAATCTCAGCAATTTTTAAAGATACTACAACGTCAACTGGATCTGTTCCTGATAACCGATGAAGTCTTATTCTAACTTTTATAAAACTATTTCTATATATGTCCTCAAATTTTTCCTTTGTTTAAGGGCTAAGAAAATTCATTTCACAATACTATCTTCCCTTTCCATAATGAGCCCCAATAGGAGAATGAATTGAAGGCAAAATGGCCAAAATACAATCAAGTTTAGGATCAATTTGGTCAAAATATCCATCTTGCAGTCTTTGTTCTACAGGAGTTAATTCTTTTTCTGCTTCAACTGTTAGACATTTTGTACTGCTTAAATTTGAATCTCCTTGTATGTTTGAAACAAATTACTTAACTCATATATACTTAATCCAATTGTAGGCCTCAGCCAGTTAACATCTCCCATTAACTTTTGAAAATCATTAAAAGTTTGCAATTGGTCCCTATGGATCTGTACCTTTTGTGGTAGAATTTTTTGTTGATTGATTTTACAACCCAAATAACTAAGTGAATATCCTTCTTGTATTTTTTGGAACAATCTTTAACTACCAGCATGGCAGAATTCTTTGTATTTCATTAACATATTCTCCAAAACATCTTTGTCAGAATCAGCCAACAAAATATCATCCATATAATGATAAATAACAGATTGAGGAAATTTTTATGAATTATTTCTAATAGTTTTGCACAAAATATCGACATAAAGTTGGACTATTTAACATTCTCTGGGTCAGTACCTTCCAGTGGTATCTTTTTACTGTATTACAGTTAATCAGAGTAGGAACTGAGAAAGCTTGGTACCACCTGGCTGACCAAAGAAAGATGACTAGTATTGTTTGCTATGGGGCCTCAAGCTGACAGGCCCCACTCTTCATTTCCCAGTTGGAAAAGGTTACTTTTTCGGTCTCTCTTGAAGTCACAATCTTTAGACAAATGTTTTCCCTTTCCACAGAGGCAACAATACCTCAAAGCCTTTGTGGTTCATTGCAACCAATGCCTGCCAGTCTTCTGATATTCTCCAGAGTCAATATACCTGTTATTTTGATCTCTGAATATTCAATCCTTACAATTTCCTTAGAAATGACAAAATTCACTACAATTGAAGATTTGTACATTTTGATTTCTGAGACTTTTAGCTATACTTTGCCTTATGATATTGGCATTATGCTCCTGAGAACCAATACCAGTTTTCTCTCTTATCCATTTGTCTATTAGGGCTCCTGTGCTTTCAATGGTCTGATTACTCTCTTACATTCAGTATTTGCATTTTCAAATGCCAAGATTTCTATGAATGACTTTCTAGTTTCAAGGTCTGATTTGGCTGTATTTACAGGTGAACCCAATCTGTGTAAGATGTAGATAAAAGCTTCTGCAGAACCCTATATGACCTTAGTTAATGAGGTGGACTTTTTGCCAAGTTTCTCAACCATATCCAAAGCTCTTAAAGCCACAACATGACACTGTTCAATTACAATATCATTGGATCAGAATTGTTCTTGTAAATCAGCATAAGCCCTTCACCAAGCAGCTGGTCTTTAGTAACATTTATCCCTCTTGCAAAATTACATTGTTCTATTTGTGTGGCTTTGTGCCTCCACCATGACAATTATTGTAATTGTAGACCTGCTTCAGGCACAGCTAACACCAATCCCTTCCAATCTTGGGAAATAGCTTTATACTGCAAAGCCCAGTTACTTAACATTTCTTTAAAAGATGGAGAACGCAAGTCAAACAATACAATAGCCTCTTTTAAATGCTTTAGATCTAGCATTTCAGATGCCAGGTCAACTCATTGTAAGCATAACTGCCATAATTAGCAAGCATATGCTGGACCAATACTGAGAAGCCTAAAATTACACATGTAGCCCCAAGCAAATCTTCTGGTGGTGCCCTCAGCTGAACACTAACCCATTGACTCTGTACCACCTCCTGCTCTTACCAGCCCCTTTTCTCACTGCCATGTTCCGGCACCTGGCAGTAAAAGTGTGTGGAGCAGGGTGGGGTGGCTGTTTAACTTCCAGCCTAGTTTGCTTCCTTCTTTCATTTTGCAGTAAATTCCCAGTCTCAGACACCAAGCCTGAATCCTGTTTTTTTCCACCCACTGGCTCTCCTTGCTTTCCAAGCCCTTCTATATCAATCCTCAAACTTTCTAAGTATAGAACCAACTCCGCAATCTTCTCTAACACAAGAGAATTTTCAGGTTTCCCCCAATCATTTTTAAAATGCTGTATATGAATACTATGAAGCAAAACCAGAAAATCCCCTCCAGGAGTAAGGCAGGAAAGCACCCCAAGGCACCAGCTGCTATTTTGCCAACACCCTTAAACAGCATCTCTAACCTATTACAACATGCCTTTTCCTCTACGACATAGAGGAAAACAGAGTTATCCATTATGCCTAAGTCAACATTGGGTACCACCTGTAGGCTTAGATTTTTCAACACCTACTTTAATTATGGTTCTTTAACACTTCAATCTCCCTTCTAACCCACCACCTACTAGCGGTATGGGGAAAGAAAGGTTACTGAGAAACAGGGGTTGTGGACCTGTTTAGAAATAGTTCTTTGGAGCAATTCCAATCTTTGTTGTCAGCAGTCCAGTCCACTAGCAAAACACTGAACACAAATCAGCAGCAACAGTCCAGTCCACTTGGCAAGCAGCGAACACAGAGCAGTAGCAGAGACTCAATCCAGAAGAAACCGCAGGACTACAACTATCAGGAAGTGGTAAGAAGCAGTCAGAACACCACTAGAAGTTCTTTAGTGCATCTCTCTCTACAAAGTCATGACAAGCAAAGATCAGCAAAGAAAACAAGGTGAACCAATGCATGAGCATTGTCAATGAAGAACAGCATCAGCAAAGCCCAATGAAGACAAGCAATGTGAACCAATGTCAGAGCGTCATATACTGTCTGTTGGATATGTGTCCTCTCAAGCATCTGCTCCAGCAAAACATCACATGCCCTTTCACTAGGCAGCTTCCAAAAATCACCACGTGTCTGTTCTCAGCAAAACATCCTCTCACATGTCTGCTTCAGGAAACTATCCTCTCATGTATCTGCTTCAGCAAAACATCCCCTTATAAGACAGTTTCCAAAAAATATCACGACACAATTGAGTCTACAATAAAACCAGAAATTTCTTCTTCATGAGCCCACAGGAATTGTGGTTTCTTATATAAGATCTGCATGTGATAAAGTCAGTAAACATTTCAGTAGAGTTGGAGGACACTTACAGGTTCACCCCTTGGAAATTGATAGCTTCTGGAGGAAGAGTCAATTTTCTTTGAAGTTGTAGCAGGTAGCTGGTTGCCTGTGCTCCAGTAGATGACAGAACATACTAGAAGCACTAATTGGAATCAACAAGTTATGAAAAAGAGGCCGTGAAGTTGGAATGGAAATGTGGATGAGGGGTCTCAAAGGAGTTGATGAGGTAGGATTAGGGGTTGTATATAGTCAAATGACATTGTATATATGCATGAAATTTCTATGCCAGTGTAGATGTAGGGAAATAGTACAAGGTCTCACCCTGAGATTAAGAGCTATAGGCAATTAATCTCTGTTGAAAGATAGGACCAATCTTCATCTTGGATTATGCTTCTGGTAAGATAGGTAAACCCAAGTTGTTATCCTTAAACACATATGCACACAAGCAATATTAAAGGGTCTCTACAAGTATATTTGTAAATACATATATAATATATATTAACAAAATAATGAGAGACCATGAGCTTGAGAAGAATTGGTGTGGGACATGGGAACACTGGAGGGAGAAAAGAAAAAGCAGAAATAATGTAACTATAATATTCTTAAGTGAAATTCTTAAAAATACAAAGTGATTAATTGACTATTAATTAGAAGATCATTTGCAGTGTTATAAATTACTATTTTACGCTTTAAGTTTTATTTTCATAAAAATGTATGACTCTGCAACAAAATAGTCAAAGTACTGAATATTTCATCAAAAGGAACTGCTGGGGACTCTTCTTCCTAGTGTACAAGTTACATCATGACACCATGAGAAAGTCCAGGACGATGGACATCACACTCACAAATCTTGTTGCTTGGGAGAATTTCTATTATTTAGCAAAACCAATAATAAGTGCTCAGTGATATTTATGCTCCATATAAAGATTGGAACTCTACATTTAGTTCTTTTGCTTGCAATTGCTAGTTCTCACCAAGAACAATCCACAGATAAACAAAAATAGACTTCTATATGTTTACACTTAGGTTCTGAGTTTGGAGTGATTTTGTTTGTTTGTCTGGTTGAATTTGTTTATGTGTGTGTTTCTTAATTTGTTTGTTAGTTTTGATTTTAGCTTTTGGCTTTATTTCTTATTGTTTTGGCTCAACTATAGAAAAAGAAAAAGTCACAAGTTCAAGGCAGAAAAACTGGCTGTGTCATATTGCCAAATCTTCCAGATTTGTCCCATTTACTGGGCTCAGAACTCTTACTTCTGATCCTAAAGGAATAAGACCTTTGAGCCAAAATAACAGGGAAGCTTTTGAAATGCTTTTCCTATCTTCTACATCAGACTTGTTTACTTAAGAAACCACAGAGCCTCACTGTTTGGCATTCATATTCTGACACCCAAACTCGGCATACTTAAAATAAATGTCTGTACACTAAAACAAACCAAAGAATCAGAAATGTTCATGTTATAAAGTAACCTACATTGAACTCTTTTCAAGGGGCTTCATTCTGGAATTAGTATAAATAGTGTCTGTCCACATTGCCAGATCCAGGAAAATAAACAGAAGATTTTGAAAATGTCATCCAAAGCCCTTTCCACTAATGAGTCCTAGGTAGCCAAAAATATTATAAAAAATTTTAAGTTTATTTTCTCTGAAGCAAGAAATGAATATATGCTACAAACATAGAAGGCATCAACTACTACAATAAAATCATGTCTGTTATAAACAATGAGTTAGTTTCTCTTCAGATGTAGAGGCAAGAAACCAAATAAATGCAACAGAACCAACATGAAAGTATCTCATAGCATCTTTGGAAACTTTCATATAAACTATATCATATTTGGAGAAAATATTTACTGAGGTGTGACTAAAGAATCATGTTACTTCCTTGAATTTTACCAGTAATTCCTAGTAAAAAAAAGTCAGTGTTTTTTTACTCAACCATTTGTGCCAGAAACAAAATTAAGTAAGCATGTTGCAAGATTATAGCATCTTCTCAGCTAATACTGTTTATGAAGCCCTTCTGTTAATAATGACATAGTTTTTCAGGTTAATTGACCATCAAACATGAACTCAAATCTAGAAAAAAAAATCATAAAAATTAAATTTATTGACTTTAGTACTTTAATATGTGAAACAACAGTAAACCTTTATTGACATTTATCATAACCTCCTGCAGGAGATTAAGATTTGAATGAAAACCAGGCTTCTAGCCTCTTGGGAAAAGATAGTATACCACATTTATTTGAAAGACACATAAAAATATAATGCTAAGCTATATTGTAATAACTATCCATGAAAATTTATGAGCCATCTAACAGATGGGAATAATAACATTTCAACCATTATACTTAAAAGTATCCAGTTGTCCCATCCTTTCAAACAGTAGCAAATATTTCACACTTGTATGACAATTACAAAATAGTTATTTAAAACTTTGAATACATAAAACTTAATTTTGATGTGTGCTTGTTTAAACCATTGGTAGCTCTGCCAGTTTAATAGTCTCCAGCAGGATTAAAAGCAATGCCTGCCAGCTGTGGTGCTACCTGCATCTAATGCCTCTCAGGCCCTTGCAACCTCCCCCTAATCCCTATGATCATATTCTTTATGGACTTGTCTTCAACAGTAGCCTAGAAACTAACCTTACATTCTCTGGTCACGGTATTCTATGTCTTTGGAAACGCTTGCTTCTATTCTAGAAACAATTCAATCCTTTTTATAATTTAAAACATCTCAAAACTCCACGTCTACACATGTCTGAGAAGATTTTTTTTCTTTCTCTTTAGTTCTGTTTTGTTTATTTTTGATGTCTTGGCAGAGGCAACAATCCTGTTCCCCCCACTTGTTCATTCCAGATGGGATGCACCTAGACAGCTATCTCGTATGCTATATTTAATATTATACTCCACTGCCTAAGTTCCTTCAGCATCTTCTTTATGTCTTTATCATTCTGCTTTTCATGTTAACTTGCAGAAAGCCTAACAGATAGTTTCCAAGTAAACATTAGTTAGTTTTATTTGGATAAGTACACATTTATAATAAAAATTAAGTATTGGTCTTTTGTGATGAAATGACTACTCTGAAAAAAGACGTTGACAAATTTTTTCATATATGTTATTGTTGTGAGTCCAGGCAGATAATTTGTTTTATCTACACATTAAAAACCATTTTGTGGGACATACTGTTTTGAAGATTTTATTAAAATATATGTCTCATTTAGGAGCAACCACTTTAGAAGATGAAACTAGTGTATTGCAGATTGACTTAATTAGAAAAGAAAGAATATGATGCTAGAACTTGTATGTCAGAGGTCATACAATTAACAGAAGGAAGAATGATAATAACAATAAAACAGAACAAAACAAAAAGCACACTACTACAATTCTAGAAGACAATTTTAGTTTGATAAAATACTGGTAGTATCAAAATTTACTGGTCAATACATGTCTGGGTAAGACAGTAAAATGTAAAACTTAAGCAAAATTTTAACTTTAAAAGATTTTTAACAGACAAGAAGAAGCAAACACAAAAGTGAATCATTAAGATAGTATTGGAAGATGCCATGATATTGTCTCTAATGCTTGCAAAAATGCTTTATGTTTGAGTATAATTAGCTAAGAAGCGATAAACACATGAAAATCTTTTAACCACTAAACCGTCTTGCCTTGGATTTCTTGTAAATTTTCTCTTTTATTCTACAAACACTGCAGTGTTTGGAAATTGTAAAAGGTAGTCCTAGTTAGAAATAGCAAATCTAAGACCTACGTGGTGGGTCTGGATAAACTGCAGATAGCCTGACTCCTTAAAACCTGTACCCAATTATTAAAATCTGGGCACAGCTAACTAGCATTTCCTTTATTAAGAGTTAAAGTAGGCAATTGAGGTTAAAGCTTCAGGTCTCTCGGAGCTGCGGTCATAGCTAAGGGCATTCGTGTTACATTCTAGCTGCTTAGAACATGTGTATACAGTAAAAGCAACTCTATATGTTCTCTTAACAGCTTACCAAGTGATGGTATACAGCAACCATGGAGTCTTCTCCCATAAAACTGGCTCTTGCTGTAGTCAATGGGATGTTTTATTAGCCAAGGCATATTTTATTTCACTGGAGGTGCATGTTAGAAATCACTTGCTCTTAACAGGTGCTTCCAGAATAAAAACAAACAAACAAAAAACGGACAAAAGGAAGGAAATGCAGTATCCATCATGAATGCAGAGAGAGAGAGAGAGAGAGAGAGAGAGAGAGAGAGAGAGAGAGAGAATTTTAAGCTTCAGGTTGCTGATAAAATGATGTGAATGGAGATTCCAATGGGGAGAAGAATGATACAGTATCTAGACTAAATATTCTTCACAAAACACAAAAGAATAGATCCTCTTACTTAGGAAAAAAACCAGATAAATGAGATGTCGCATTTATAACTTCTTTAATATTAAAGAACTCACAGGCTAATGAAGTAAAAACCGTTGAAATGTATTCGCATTTAGTGTCCTAAATAACAAGTACTATTTTAATGTTAGTCATTTGCTTGGAGACTTCTTTTGCTCATGAACTATCATTTAAGTATTAGCTCCAGTGAGTGAAATGTGAGGAGGAAGGCCTATTTAGATTCTTACTAAACCAATCTGTTTCATTTGTTTTACAACCTGAAAAGTTGATTTCTTTCCTTTTCATCCTGTGGTGGTACTCTTGGTTTTTTGTAATGATATAAAACGCCTATATTTTGGGAAACAATTTACTACCAACGTAGTATTCTGAGCCAAATATTAGTAATAAAATTTATAGATAAGTCTACATGTCTTTTTGCTCATCTCCTTGACCCTGGCGATTTTTAAATGAAAAAAAAAACCATAAATTATAATTACCAAATATTTTTAGAGGCAAATTGCAGGAAATTGTGGAAGACTTGATATAGGTCCCAAAGTTTGGTGAAATGCTCAGAAGACTTCCCATTTGTTGGATTGTGGTCATGGCCTGCATAAACAAACATGGGGGTTTGAAGAAGACATGTTCTGAGTATTTAATAGGGAAAATAAGTACCTAAATAAACTGCTCACATTTGGAAGTGTTTTAAAAGTATGAAATGTATGCAACAATGCTTTAATATTTAAGGACAAAATAGAAAAGACAAGATCTGGCTAATGGGTAATCTTATAATGAGCTCAGTGGGACCTTGGACTATTCATTTAGAAATGTCTACTGCCGGAGACTTCTTGGGCACTCTACCAAGGTTTATGCAGAGATCCCTCACTGTTCTAAGTGCTTAGAACAAATGACTGAGAGTGGTCAGGCATATATGGGGCATCTTTATCAACCACTCAACCTCACGTTTCAGGCATGTCATAGTAGGCAGGGTAGAAAGATGGAATGTCCATCACAGATGGAGAAGAGATTCTCAAAGGCCCGTGGCTGGCTAAAGAACCACTGGCACTCTAAGGGAACAAGATTCATTTGTGCACACTTGTAGCTATGGCTACTGGCAGTGTGCCCGTACTCCAGTGTTTGGTCCCACACCCATGTACATATGGTCAGTACTAATTGGACTCAGTGGGATATAAATTATAATGGAAAGAAATGAGGTTTTGAATGAAAAGAAATGAATGAAAAGAGGAGGGGTATATTGGAAGGCTGTGTGGTAACCAGAGTGGGAGCAAGAGAGGTGAATGATCAAGATACAGTGTATTCATGTACAGAATTTTCAAAGAATAAATAATGATTAAAATGCATGCGGCTTTTTTTGTTCTCTAAAGTAAAATGGTTGAAATGGATAATGAAGCCCTTTAACCAATGAAAAATGATATAATCCTAAGAAGAAATTTATTTCTGAACTTTGCTTTTGAAATAAATTCTTACATGAAAAAGGAATCTTATTAATTTTGAGAGATGACAAAAACAGTAGAAAACCCAACATTTTGACTTGGGTAAATACCCACTTGAACATTAGCAATGTAGACAATGGATACAACCAAACTATACCTCAAACAATTAAATCTGAATTTTCATGATTCTTAAATATCCATTTCAAAAACAAAATAAGTAAATATAAAGTAAAATAGCTCAAAATATCTTTTTTCTATAAGAATTTTGAATATGTACTTTGCAACCACTCTCGGTACAGACAATGAACAGAAGGGTGTTTCTGAGATTATGAGCCTCACACACACACACACACACACACACACACCTTATAACATTTGGAATACAATGCTGCTTTCAGAAAGATGCATTGAGAGGCAGTCATGTCGATAACAAATACTTACTATCACTTTCAGATCCAACATAATCCGTTTAATCTCATGTTTGCTCTTTTCTTAAGCCTCTCTCTTCAAGTCTCTAATCCCAGAACCTTTCCCTTTGGTTCTGTATCCCAGTCCAGCCTGCTGGCCATCACAGGTGTGTTTTATCTTCTTACCTTTGTTCTCTCTTTCAGCTCTGCTACTGAAATGGTGTCTCTACTGTTTATATAACATTGACAGTATCATATGGCCATTCCCAACTTCTTATGCAATATCAGAGACTGCATGAGAGGATCAACTCTCAAGTGACTAAGTAGGAGGTGTGATTCTTGGGTCATTTTATGCTTTAGATGGCCCTTTCAATACTGAGTGAAAATCTGACTCCTGGAGCTACCCTTTTTTGGGCATTTATTGTCACTGATCCAACAGAACTCACAGAGCAACTAGCATGTGATATGGATAGCTTCAGGTGCTGCAGACACAGTATCAAACACCCACCCAAGGTGTGGCGGGAGCCTGGTCTCTGTGCCTTACTTAGGATACATAGGGAGATCCACCTCTGTCTCCTTTCAGCCAGGATGCCAGTTGTGAAGATGCCTAAAAACCAAATATTTTGTTTGCCATTTTCAAATACATCCTTTTATTCAGATTTTCTGAATAATTACATTTCATTCTTGTAAAATTTCAATCAATCCTCGATTATGCTCAGTGTGTAATTTTCAGTTTACAGATTCAGTCATTTCATTTCTGGAAAATTTATTTGTGCTACATTGTTGAATAGTTCCCTTTTATATGGGTTATCTAATTAAGATGTAATATTTAGCATGAAATTATAGCATTGGTCTTTTCTTTTGATTTTGTTTGTTTTTTTCCCTCTGTCTTTACTCTCAGTTTTTCCTTTGTGTATGTGTGTGTGTGTGTGTGTGTGTGTGTGTGTATGTATGTATGTGTGTGCACGCTTTGCCCAAATGCATACATGTGCACCATTATATGCTTTGTTCTAGAGAATGTCAAACGAGGGCATCAAATACCTTGGGACTGGGGTCAGGAACAGTTGTCACCTATATGTGGATGCAGAGAATCAAACCCAGGTCCCTCAAAAGCAGCAAATGTTCTTTGACACTGAGTCATTGCTCCAACCCCTTTGGTTCTGTTTTGACACTGTAGTATTCCGTTGAGCTAATTCTCATCTTTGAGATTTTATTTATTACATCTTCAGATTGCTATTTGGGTATATGATATTTTGTCACATTTTTACTTGTTATACAATTCATGATTAATTTCTTTGCAGTGTACTTCAGATTTTTGCATTAAAACAAAACTTCATTCCTGATTTCTGAAAACTGCTCATCTTCTATTGTGGGACAATATGAAGAAAAGCTCACTGGTACAGTGGTGAGTATAGCACTAGATTCTGGTCATTATGCAAATAAAATGAACAAGTGAATGGATTATTACTATGCCTCTGCTAGCAGACATTGCTTTATTCTTTGGCTCACCCTTCCAGTAAGAGACTGCCATAGTTCTTGATTGGTGGGAATTGTAGCATTTGGTGGGTTTCCTCTCTTTGGTATCTGGAAGCAAACATTTCTATTGGGTTGGAGAAAAGGTAATAGCAGTTTTAGTTCTGGGTTGAAATTTAAATATAAAAATCATTATAACTAGGCTCAAACATACCTTTATTAATCAAATCAGGAACTGTGCAAATGAACAGGTTTTTCAAGAAGAAATATTTTTTGCTTATTCTAGTAGTGTTAGAATCCATACCTCAGGATTGAAAGAAAAGTTTTTTGTATACTGATAGTTGTGGAAGCATTTTCTATGCAAGAAAGTTGAGTAGGTTCGTGAAGGAGTGGTAATTAGTTTGCATATCTATAGTGGATGAGACAAAATTCTTTAGTCTAATTTATTAAACTTTTGAAGCATGGGTATGTGATGTGCAGTTGGGTACTGCCAGTAAGAAGAGCAGTGTACTTCCTGGCCAACAAAGTTGGCTTCAGGCATGGCAGTTTCCAGTGCATCTCACTGTGTGTGTGTGTGTGTGTGTGTGTGTGTGTGTGTGTGTGTGTGTGTGTGTGTGTGTGTGTGTGTGTGTGATGCTCACAGGCATTACCACTCTTGGTCTTAACCAGAGAAGCTTCTCTTTCTTATGACTTCACAAGGTCAGAAGAATTTGAGACAGTGATAGTTGAGTACACAGGCTTAAAAGAGATGTGCATACCATGCATCTCCTTCATGATTCAGGGAACATTGTAATAGAGGGAGAAGAAAAGATTTAAGAAGGAGGAGAGATGACTAGGAAGTATCATCTACTCCATTAACCAGAGCCATGCTATGTGAAATATTCAGTGAGCCAGGTTCAAATTACAGCTCTTCTCCATCCTGGTTATGTGAAATTAAGTAAACTACCAGTGAAGATGGCTTCTAGGATGAGGATGAACACATGAATGTACCATAAGACTTAATGTGAATGCCACTGTAATGGGCTTTGCCCAAAAGGAATTAAGATGTGATGACAATTTGCACTAGGTTAATAATAGGTTAAAACTATGATGATTCAGGTCATTTTGACCTAAAAGTCAGTGTGTCTGGCATCTCCACTTATCATTAACAACAAGAAGTACACAGAACTGGATTCACACAAAGGATATGGACAGAACTGGTACTGATAGGCTATGCAATGCCAAGAGGAAGATGGCATCAGACACAATATAGAGGTTAGAGATATGGCATAACTCTAAGAGGCAAAGTATGTTTAAAAAAAAAAAAAAAAACAAGAACCATGTTTAGGGAGAAATATCCCGATAGCATTAGACTGACTCTAGAGTGTAGGACCCTGAAAAGCAGCCAGGTTCCTGGTTGAGCCAAGAGTAGAGACCCCGGTGACCCTAAAAGGACAAAAGGCATTTCGCTCCACTCCAGGACACCAGGCTCCTGGTACGAGGCTGCAGCCCTCCATAGCTTTGAAGTCATCAGTCACATAAGGGCAACACCCCAAGCCCCTCCACAGATGGAGAATGTGACCTGTGGTCACATAGACTCACGACAGATCTCCATTTTAATGAGTTGCCTAAAGGCCCAAAGAGCTTATCCAATTAGGCTTTCTTTCCCAGACACTCCTCCTTGCAAAAGACATTTAACCTCAGGCCTGCCCCTGCCTCATCCACTTTCCACCATGACAATCAATGCCTTAAAACCATAGATTATCTCTTTTCATTGGAATCTGCCATGGGGAGTCATGGAAGCCTTTGTCTGTAGAGCCGCATCTAGTCTCCCATGGAGGACTTCTCTAAGCTCCCAGCCACAGCCATGATCACCAAGCCAGCCACCAACAAGCCAAGGACTCTATCCAGCCAGAGCTCTCCCTTCTTTTACCCCTCAGCTCCCGGCTAGATCAAGCCTGCAGGCCCTGTTCTCAGTTCTTCCGAGGATCCCGGCTGGGCCTGGGTACCCAAAAGCCAGAAAACCAGATGGCTCTGGCCTCCTTGCAGGTCCTGGGACCCCCAAGCCAGCTCTGCTGTCCCCGGAACCTCTGACTGTGCTCCTCCACCCATGGAGCAGTTTCCCACAGCTTCCCCATAGCCTGACACCTGCTCAGTGACAGTGTGGGGCAAGAGTGATCCACTTCCCACGTCCCACCTCCCTGAGGGGCCGAACCCTGTGGCGGAGTGGTCGCAGGACCCCATTAACTCTACACTGGAGGGGTTTTGAAATATCAGCTGATGACTTTGATGCTCATATCGGGAACATCATGAGACAGAACTGGCTGTATATATGTGGATGTCAACAACTGCAGATGAGGACTGAGGCTGGGGAAGTAGTTTTAAGTGGAAATGGATGCAGAACGGAGACCTTGGATATCTCCATGAGCATGACATGATTACACTAATCCAAGTTCATATGCCCACCTAAAACCAAATAAATCAACTCCTAAGATCTCATCTTAATCAAAATTCAGAACAGTAGACAGGTAAGCACAAACTCAAAGAACACAGTAAAAACTTCCAAACCATGTATCAGAAGAGTGTCAAGATAAAAAATGTAAAGCATTTATACACAGTACTGAGAAATCAAGTTTATTTAGGGAGTAAGTGTAACTGTATTTGACTGTCCGACTGATTCAAAATTGACCTATAATGACCTAGTTCAAGTTGCACATCACTTTGTTCATTGTGTGCAGTGCAGCTTTTCAAAATGATTTTTGATTCCTTTAATACTTTTTTCTAGTCTACTCTGCATCCATTTAGTCAAACTATAATTAGCTAAGGGATGCATTTTAGGTGGGTGCCCTTATGGGTATTCAATGGACAGCGTGTTCCCAAGAGCAAAAGAAAACAACTTTATATTAAATGGCCATTATAAAAGAACCTAAATTTTACACTGTGAGAAATCTGCTGAGAATGAATGTGGTTGTGAGTACAGAAACATTTGTAGTCATATGTTCACTGTGTTTGCACTGATGCTCTTTTGTTACGTGGTTTGCAACGTTTTGCTGTGATCCTTTGTTTAGGCTTACCTTGGCCACTGTTCTGACTTCCTGTTTCTATTCATATGAAAAAATGATCAGAGAAGAGGGGGCTGTAATCTTGACAGGGGGTGTCTGTGATAAGAATAAGAGGGAGATGATGGAGGGAAAATGATGTAATTATATTTTAATTTAATAAAAAATTTTACACCCAAAGAAAGCTATAGTCATTTAATAATATTTAAAGAGTGTTAATATAAGCTCAGGTCCCCTTCATGACCAGTTTATGCTCTTAACCATTAAACTATCTCTCCAGCCCCTGAAAGCAGACTAATAGGTGCTATAGCTATGGCTCAACACGTATGAGCACTGCCTGCTCTGGCAGAGGACCTAAGTTTGTTTCCCAGCACCCATATTTGGGCTGTCAATTATCTGCAACTCCAGATTAGGGGGATCTGATGTTCTCTTCTGGCCTTCACAGGTACTAGGTATATATACAGCCACAAATACACAACTGGGAAAAATAAACCATATTCATAAGATAAAATATTAAAAATATATTTTAAAGCATCACAATAAACTAGATCTTGCCTAGCATCTAAATTAAATTTGAGCCAGGCATATTGGACTATCCCTCCAATCTCAGCACTCCAAAGGCTCAGACAAGAGAACTGAGATTCCCAGGCCAACCTGGGGTATACACAAAGAATTTATCTCAACAATCAAGGTAAAGACTGTTTCTCTAAATAAGTAAACTTTGAATACTATATAAAGCCATTTTAAATACTTTAAATAAGCACTAGCAGAAAACACCTTATAATAAAAGTAGCAAGTACTTGAAAGCTGTGTCTACCAACTGTACATTCTAAATAGTTTTTAAATTATTTTATTTATTGCATTTTAAATGTTGCCCCCCTTTCCAGTCTCCCCTCTGCAAACCTCCTCACTCCATCCCCCCTCCCCTTTGCCTCTAAGGG